>JARQOC010000008.1:131985399-132640399 GCA_033576535.1 Allobates femoralis | reverse complement strand
TTTCTGTTACCGATGTGAACAGGGTGACATCAGTGTAGATCACCTGAGGTCAGATAGAGTGACGAGGATTAACTCTGACCTCAGGTGAAGTTTACTGCGTCACCCAGGTCCCAGCGTTACACAAAACTCACAGACCCTCTCACCCTCAGTCTCTCTCTCTACAAAATATATATACACATGCACACACACACACACACACACAAGTATGTATACACACACATGCACACACACACACACACACGTATGTATACACACACATGCACGCACACACACACACACGTATGTATACACACATGCACGCACACACACACACACACATGCACGCACACACACACACGTAAGTATACACACACATGCACGCACACACACACACACACAAGTATGTATACACACACACGTATGTATACACACACATGCACGCACACACACCGCACACACACAAGTATGTATACACACACATGCACGCACACACACACGTATACACACACATGCACACACACACGTAAGTATACACACACATGCACACACACACACACAAGTATGTATACACACACATGCACGCACACGCACACACACACACAAGTATGTATACACACACATGCACACACACACGTATGTATACACACACATGCACGCACACACACACAAGTATATATACACACACATGCACGCACACACACACACACACAAGTATGTATACACACACATGCACGCACACACACACACACACACAAGTATGTATACACACACATGCACGCACACACACACAAGTATGTATACACACACATGCACGCACACACACACACACACAAGTATGTATACACACACATGCACGCACACACACACACACACACACAAGTATGTATACACACACATGCATGCACACACACACACACACACACACAAGTATGTATACACACATGCGCACACACACACACACACAAGTATGTATACACACACATGCGCACACACACACACACACGTAAGTATACACACACATGCACACACACGTAAGTATACACACACACACATACACGTATGTATACACATGCACACACACACATACACGTAAATATACACACACATGCACACACACACACACGTAAGTATACACACACATGCACACACACACACGTAAGTATACACACACATGCACACACACACACGTAAGTATACACATGCACACACACGTATGTATACACACACATGCACACACACACACATAAGTATACACACACATGCACACACACGTAAGTATACACACACACACATACACGTATGTATACACATGCGCACACACACACACACACACACACACACACATATACATGCACACACACACACAAATATATTTATACATGCACACACACATATATATAATCTAACTATATGTGCATCTATATATATATATATATATATAGATGCACATATGAAATGTGCCTAATCAAAGTGAATGTATATATGTGTGTGTGTAATCCATATGTACATGTGGATTACACACACATATATATGTGCTGGTTTGGGAGGGAGGGGGCCGCCGATACTCACCTTCCGAAGACGCCGGCGACGCTGCGATTCGTTGCCTAGCGACGCTGCGATTCCGGTCGGCTTCACCCGGCGCACTACGCATGCGCGGACCCGGAAATGACCCGGTCTCCGGCCGCGTCATGAAGAGCGGGGCGGGAAGATTCCAATGGGCTTCCCCGCTCTTCAAATCGATAATGCCGCCCATTAGGGCGTTAGGAAGGGAGCGAGGCGGGGGGAGCGCGGCTCTGGGGACCCCGCCCTGCAGACAAGAGCCGACAGGAACGCCCCACAGACGGAAAAAATGTAAGTTTCTAAAGTGTTTATTTCAGCTTATATAAAGCCATATTAGGTCAGGCAGGGATGGTTAGGGAGCTAGTTAGGGTCTGTAGGGGCAGGTAGTGATAGTTTAGGGGCCATAGATTAGGTGACAGGTTCCCTTTAACATTACATTATGTTAATGCAGATGAGAAGCACAGCCGCCGGGACAGAAAGTCTGAACGTAATGTGGACCTGGCTTAAGCCCTTACATACAGCATTTTAGGATTCTGTGTATACAGTGGTGTGCAAAAATATTTACCCCTTCCTGACTTCTTATTCTTTTGCATGTTTGTCACATTTAAATGTTTCAGATCACCAAACAAATGTAAATATTAAAGATAACACATTTAAACACAAAACGCAGTTTATAAATGAAGGTCTTTATTAATGAGGGAAAAAGAAATCCTACAGGGCCCAGTGTGAGAAAGTGATTGCCCCTTAGGCTGGCTTCACACTGCAGTTTTTTCACTGATCAGTGTCCATCCACTTTGTGTGCCAAAACCAGGAGTGTCTCCAAAACTCAGAACAGGTGCCAATCTTTCAATTATACTTTTTCTCTGCAAGCTCCTCTCTTGGTTACTCTCCGGGTTTTGGCACACAAACCGGATGGACACTGATCAGTGAAAAAACTGCAGTGTGAAGCCAGCCTTACCTAACAACTGGTCGGGCTGCCCTCAGCAGCAACAACTGCAATCAGGCGTTTGTGATAACTGACAATGAGTCTCTTACAACGCTTTATTACGAACGGCAGTAGGAATAAGTGAATATCGCCCGTCGCCCAGGTAAAAATCCAGCTAGTGACAGCTGTATATAACAGCTGACAGTCATGAACATCAGTTCTGACTGGTTTTGGATCCAACTGAACCAATCGAGGTTATTAATGCCGTTAAATTCTGCTGTCAATCGCGACAGTCGCATCTAAGTAGTTAAATGACCCCTGTCACAAACTAGTCAAGAACTTGCAGCTCTTTGGTGCCCATTTATCTTGCTGGACAATCAGGGTATTGACAGAGGATAATGGTGGGTTTACACACACCAATCATTGTATCCAATCTCTGAACCAATCTCTGGTTGCAGTGAAATCATGGACAGATTGCTCCATGTTGTACACAGCCACAAAATGGAACTATGTGTCCATGATTTCACTGCAACCAGAGATTGGTTCAGAGATTGGATACAATGATTGGTGTGTGTAAACCCACCATCAGAAAATGAGAGCTGCTGCTTTAATTTATGCAGAATATTGAGGCACTTGATGTGATTGCCGTGTATATGTGTATATATGTATGTGTATATATGTGTATGTGTGATGTGACCCGCATGTGACGCAGTGGGTCACATCATACACACAAATATACACACATACACACACGGTGGATCATGTCATACACATTCAAATATATACACATGCAGCGAGTCATGCGCACACATACAGTTGTGGTCAAAAGTATTGACACCCCTACAATTCTGTCAGATAATACTCAGTTTCTTCCTGAAAATGATTGCAATCACACATTCTTTGGTATTATTATCTTCATTTAATTTGTCTTCAATGAAAAAACACAAAAGAGAATGAAGCAAAAAACAAAACATTGATCATTTCACACAAAACTCCAAACATGGGCCAGACAAAAGTATTGGCACCCTCAGCCTAATACTTGGTTGCACAAACTTTAGCCAAAATAACTGCGATCAACCGCTTCCGGTAACCATCAATGGGTTTCTTACAATGCTCTGCTGGAAGTTTAGACCATTCTTCTTTGGCAAACTGCTCCAGGTCCCTGATATTTGAAGGCTGCCTTCTCCAAACTGCCATTTTTACATCTCTCCACAGGTTTATATGGGATTCAGGTCTGGACTCATTGCTGGCCACCTTAGAAGTCTCCAGTGCTTTCTCTCAAACCATTTTCTAGTGCTTTTTGAAGTGTATTTTGGGTTATTGTCCTGCTGGAAGACCCATGACCTCTGAGGGAGACCCACTTTTCTCACACTGGGACCTACATTATGCTGCAAAATGTGTTGGTAGTCTTCAGACTTCATAATGCCATGCACACGGTCAAGCAGTCCAGTGCCAGAGGCAGCAAAGCAACCACAAAACATGTTGATGCCTTTGCCCAAAAAGCTCTACTTTTGTCTCATCTTACCAGAGTACATTCTTCCAAAACATTTTAGGCTTTCTCAGGTAAGTTTTGGCAAACTCCAGCCTGGCTTTTTTATGTCTCGGGGTAAGAAGTGGGGTCTTCCTGGGTATCCCACCATACAGTCCCTTTTCATTCAGACGCCGACGGATAGTACGGGTTGAAACTGTTGCACTCTCAGACATCAGGGCAGCTTGAACTTGTTTGGATGTTTGGATTGCTAGTCGAGGTTCTTTATCCAACACAATCTTGCGTTGAAATCTCTCGTCAATTTTTCTTTTCCGTCCACATCTAGGGAGATTAGCCACAGTGCCATGGGCTTTAAACTTCTTGATGACACTACGCACGGTAGACAAAGGAACATTCAGGTCTTTGGAGATGGACTTGTAGCCTTGAGATTGCTCATGCTTCCTCACAATTTGGTTTCTCAAGTCCTCAGACAGTTCTTTGGTCTTCTTTCTTTTCTCCATGGTCAATGTGGTACACACAAGGACACAGGTTGAGTCAACTTTAATCCATGTCAACTGGCTGCAAGTGTGATTTAGTTATTGCCAACACCTGTTAGGTGCCACAGGTAAGTTACAGGAGCTGTTAATTACACAAATTAGAGAAGCATCACATGATTTTTCTAACAGTGCCAATACTTTTGTCCACCCCCTTTTTTATGTTTGGTGTGGAATTATATCTAATTTGGCTTTAGGACAATTCTTTTTGTGTTTTTCATTGAAGACAAATTAAATGAAGATAATAATACCAAAGAATTTGTGATATCAATCATTTTCAGGAAGAAACTGAGTATTATCTGAGAGAATTGCAGGGGTGTCAATACTTTTGGCCACAACTGTATATACACACACACTCGACAGGTCATGTCACATAGCGGGGACATAGACACATAGACGCACACACATATATAGAACCTAGGAATAAGCCCTATGGCATCGGGAATGCGGTGAAATGAACATCTGTGTATGCTTCCTGGTGCTGTCAGGAGCAGTGTACATGTATCACACCGTTTGCGATTTCCAACATATCTGTTCTATGTCATCCCTTTGCATTTGTGTATTGTATGTGTTGCGTTATTTGACCTCTTTCACCCCTGTGCACTGTAGCAGCTGATTGGTCGCCAGCCCGGCAGCGAGCGACCAATCACATCAGCTGCTAGCGGTATTGAAATCTAGCGCCAATACCGCTAGCAGCTGATTGGCACCGTGTGACCAATCAGCTGAGCAGCGTTGTAATGGCGGGAGATTTAAATACCTCTCAGCTGATTGGTCACGCACCACCCGGCGTGCGACCAATCAGCTGTCCAGCGGTGGCCAGTTTTAAATCTCCCGCCAATACTGCGCTGCTAATGTGATTGGTCACAGTATTGGCAGGAGATTTGAGCAGCGCGGTAGTGGCAGGAGATTTAAAGCTGGCTACCGCTCATCTCCCGCCACCAGGAGGTCGGCGGCACCTGCACAACTGACAGTGCCAGTGGGCGATGCATTATGGGATAGGGTTACATCGCCCACTGGCAATTATGTATGTAGATATACACATGGCGGGTCATGTGACGCAGCAGGTCCACATATACACACGCCGTGTGTCACGTGATGCGGCGGGGAAAAAGTGGGTACGGAAAGTATTCAGACCCCTTTAAATTTTTCACTCTTTGTTTCATTGCTGCCATTTGGTAAATTTAAAAAAGTTCATTTTTTACTCATTAATGTACACTCTGCACCCCATCTTGACTGAAAAGAAACCAGAAATGTAGATATTTGTGCAAATGTATTAAATAAAAAACTGAAATATCACATGGTCATAAGTATTCTGACCCTTTGCTCAGTATTGAGTAGAAGCACCCTTTTGAACTAGTGCAGTCGTGAATCTTCTTGGGAATGATGCAACAAGTTTTTTCACCCCTGGATTTGGAGATCCTCTGCCATTCTTCCTTGGAGATCCTCTCCAGTTCCGTCAGGTTGGATGGTGAAAGTTGGTGGACACACATATACACACATGCAGCGGGTCACGTGACGCAGTGGGGACATTCACATATACACACACACATACAGACACACGGCGGGTCATGTGACACAGCGGGTCCACATATACACCCACATACACACGTATATACACATACACACACGGTGGTTTACGTGACGCGGCGGGGACATACACATACACACATTATACACACACTCATAAATACACACACGGCAGGTCACGTGATGCAGTGGGTCCTCATATAGACACGTATATACACACACGCAGTGGCTCACATAACACAGCGGTGAGATACACATATACATATATAATCAAAAGAGGGGGTGGTGATGCACAGCTCTCAAATAAATAAGGGGTGCAAGACTGCATATATAATTGTGTATCATGAGAAAGAAGAAAAAAGATTATGCAGAACAAACTTGCACACCCAAGGTCAAAACATGGAGTTTATTATAGAAAATAACCAAGGCAAACAACACAAGAGACACGAAAATTAAAACCACTTAAAACAAAGTAGGTCCCAGTATGCCAGTTGCCAGCAGATCAATGACAATAAGATAACAGATGAATGTCAAGAATGAACAAAAATAACACACCATGTGAAGTCTGTGAAACAACTATACAGCAAGGTCCTCCATGCACATGAAGGAACCAAATAAACATGGTATGGATGAAATGTCACTATGAACATGCATCATAAGTAAAGGATCATACCAAAAATGGATGCTGCAACCTGGGTGACCGGGGACCCCACGCGTTACGCTGCAACTAGGCAGCTTCCTCAGGGGAGTCTGATGTGCCCTGTGTTGATACCGCCTTATATACATGAGGCTATTAAGCCATGAAGCCCAATGGGTCCTGATAATTCATTAATCAATTACAGCTATTGAGACAAGGGGTATAGTTACCTGTAATCAACTGTGTCAGAGACTATCAATTGGTCAAAGCATGGGAAAGGGGAGGAGAGAAGAGATACCATTGTGGCGCCGCCGGGTGCATCTAATCCCAATTTGTTATTGGCGCCAGTCACCCATGTGAGGACGCCGCATGATCGCGCACCGGAAATGGCGTAGTGCCGTTACTATGGCAGCGCGTTGTGTATATGTGCGCGCACAATGATGGCGCATAGGTCAGTGTGGCGTCAGCAGAGGCAGAGTCGCGCCGGAGATGATGCGGACTGGTTGTCAAGGTGAAAGACAACAGTCGCGCCGGTCTAACAGAGAAATCGCGGCAATCACATAAAGGGCAGCTGCGGTGGCAGCACCGTGTCGGAAATGAATCCAAACTGTCTAACATAGTGAAAGAGGACCCCCCACGAGTCAGCAGGGGGGGGGCCTCGCGGCGATTATACAGGCAAGAGATAGCGAAATAAAGCAATCACCCACAGCCAAGCCAGCGCGGCGCTCGCAGTAGCAAAAAGGTCGCATGAACATATGAATGGAAAAACGTAGGCATTAGTCACTTAGCAGAATAATCCATATTGTTTCATCAGGCGCCCTACACAAAAAAAGGGTGTTAGCTGTGGAGGAAAAAATTAATTAATCAGTATGAGTGACCCATACAGCAAGTCAAGCAAGTGGGTGATGCATCACTCAGTTAAGAGCTGATGGTTCAAATAAGGACCAAAGGCGAGAGGAGCGGATCGGGGTCAGACTGCCCCAAGGGAGGGCGATTTCCCGTAAGGGCCATCTCGGCCCGATTCGCTGCAATCGGTTGTGTTAGAAATCCAAACCATTTCAACTGAGAGTGGCCGTGTGTGTGAAAAAAGATGTAAAACTGAAAATTGCAGATACATCAATTGACAGACCATGTATAGTTGGAATATACAAAGATATCTTTATTGTTATATTATATAATCATTAAAATCTCCAGACTTACATATAAAATGTTAAAGAAAGTACACAATAGTCAAGGGGTCCATTAAAGTGACAATGTGCAGCCAAACTGCAATGGTGTCGATCCAGATACTGAATGTTTATTTATAAATATAGTAATATTCAGAGATAGAATTACATCGGTCAGGCCATGTGTCACAGGTCACAGTCCCAAATCAAGGTGCATAGACCGAGAACACCACCCTAGCCTATCAAACTAAGGGAGTTGGACTGTATTAAAAACAGCCCGAGGGGATAAGTATCCACCCATAAAATGACCAAGCAACATGTGTCGGTCAAGTAAGGGTCCCCAGGTTGCAGCATCCCGGACAGGAAAGGAGGTAAAGTCATAAATTACAGGTCAATACAAAACAGGACGACTATGATCTCCTACAGTTGTTATGTCCAAAGATCAGTAGGGAGTTATTCAGGGAAAACTTGATCCTCCAAACATTGTATAAGAGGAGCGATGAGGACGGTTCCCAATGGTTCCAATAGTCATGTATAGTTGGCCCAAGAAGAAGAATGTTTCATGATAAAAGAGTCCTGTTGGAGATTAAACAAAAAGAAATGTATATAAACATATTAATCATACATGAAATAGGACTACATGTTGTTTATCCTAAAAAACCAGTGAAAGTGAGTTCCTCGTTTAATCCATACGGGGTCATGGAATGTAGTCTGTAAATCCATCTAGCCTCTGTCTGTAATAGCCATTTGCGTGAAGAACCACCACGTCCATTAGTCTGGTACTTTTGGAGCCCGAGGACCCTCAGTCCATTGGTTCTGCCACGATGTATAGATAAGAAGTGGGCTGCAACAGGCGTGAGTGGTTTACCCTTAGCTAAGTTCGCTGAAGCTAGATTAATTGTAGATGTATGATGTTGGATTCTGCATCTCAATTCTTGGGATGTTTGTCCAACATAAACCTTGTTACAGGGACAGACCAAGGCATAGATCACATCCCTGGATTTACAATTAATGTATGCATTCAATCTATGCCCTGTGTTGTCCAATGGATTCAGGAATGTATCCCGTATTGGATGCATAAGAGCACATATATTGCAATTTCCACAGGGGAACGAGCCCCGGAGACGAATGCCTCGCCCTAGAGGGACCGTGGTCTCTGTAAAGTGGCTACGGGTTACAATGTCCCCAATGTTCTTTGCCCTTCTAGCTGTCATTTGTGGTCGGGCATTAATAAGGGGTCTAATTTGGGAATCCTCCACCAAGACACCCCAGTGATTGTTTAGGATCTTACTCACCTCACTCCACCGATCATTGTAATCGGTAATAAAGCGCACATGGGTGACTGGCGCCAGTAACAAATTGGGATTAGATGCACCCGGCGGTGCCACAATGGTATCTCTTCTCTCCTCCCCTTTCCCATGCTTTGACCAATTGATAGTCTCTGACACAGTTGATTACAGGTAACTATACCCCTTGTCTCAATAGCTGTAATTGATTAATGAATTATCAGGACCCATTGGGCTTCATGGCTTAATAGCCTCATGTATATAAGGCGGTATCAACACAGGGCACATCAGACTCCCCTGAGGAAGCTGCCTAGTTGCAGCGTAACGCGTGGGGTCCCCGGTCACCCAGGTTGCAACATCCATTTTTGGTATGATCCTTTACTTATGATGCATGTTCATAGTGACATTTCATCCATACCATGTTTATTTGGTTCCTTCATGTGCATGGAGGACCTTGCTGTATAGTTGTTTCACAGACTTCACATGGTGTGTTATTTTTGTTCATTCTTGACATTCATCTGTTATCTTATTGTCATTGATCTGCTTGCAACTGGCATACTGGGACCTACTTTGTTTTAAGTGGTTTTAATTTTCGTGTCTCTTGTGTTGTTTGCCTTGGTTATTTTCTATAATAAACTCCATGTTTTGACCTTGGGTGTGCAAGTTTGTTCTGCATAATCTTTTTTCTTCTTTCTCAAGATACACATATACACACATACACTCACATGGCGGGTCACGTGACCCAGCGGGTCAACACATATATACACATATATACACACAGAGACAAACGCATCAAGTCACATGACGGGTTGGACACACACATGCACACTAACTCATGAGTGTATACAAAGATGGCGACGGCGTGACACATCATACCGCCCTACTGCAAGATTACAGTAATTACATGATTATGTCGGAGGGAAACATGGTGGGAGCTAATAACGTGGATAATGAGGTATCTGTCTATTTGGTCTATAATAAAGGATTTCTCTCTGTGTTTTTTGTTTTTCTAATTACTGAATGATGAGCCACAGAATGATAATGTATCAGTGAAAGAAACGTGTCCGACTGCAGTCCGTGAATTTTGTCGGACCCATAGACGTGCATTTGGCGAGTCTCGTGCGAAGAATCGCATACAGTTGCAGCATGTTACAACTGCTTACTCGTCCGTCTCTCGGATGAGAAAAAAATGCCCGACACTTGCAAATGTGCTCTCGGACATTGAGTAACATTGGTCCGACTGCAATGCGAGAAAAACTCGCATTGCAGTCGTCTGAATTTCATGCCAGTGTGTTCGTACCCTAAAAGGTAAAGAACAGAGATTGTCTCCTTGATTCCTTTCTGCGACTACCTTGCATCTCCTCAAAGTGGCCTCCAACCTCTACAACCCATATCATCCCATCCATCCCTCTATACCTTCCAAGGGATCCCTGCCCTGATTGGAGAGGACTTACCACCTAGCTGCTCTACCATCTCCCCTTGGAAGTCCCCTGGCCATCTATGGCCAGAACCCCAATTGGTGTCACAAACTACTACTATCCACTGCAAATAACCCCTAACATGTTTGGCTTGGCAAGGACCACAACCTCTGGGGACCGCCACAGTGACTTCTGAACTGTTTGCCCTGATGGTTGAATAACCTAGCCCTTTCAGTTGCAACAGAGGGGTGTGGCTTAGTATTCTGATCTCCACTCCCTCAGCCTAGTAGTAGTTCCACGTCCCTCCACCAGGTATCGCAGATAGACTTCTTCCTCTTCTAGGAGCCGTGCTGTGCAGACTTGTTTGCTGGAGCTGCTGCTGTTCCCTCTTATCGGAGTGGTTGCCTTTTCCTGGTCCGTGGTTGGAGGTATGGACTCTTAGACTAGGGCTACGTGTCATATGTCCTATTTTAATTGGGTTTGATGTAACGTGTTGTGCGCAGAACCTACAACTCCCACATTTAAAGTTTCCTAACGAGCGATTTTTCTCGAACTAAGTTTTTTCCAGTAACAACCTCCTTTTCACCACCATATCACTCAAGTTCCTGTACCTCCTATGAGTTATCAGGGGTTTTCGTAAAGCTATCTCTTTCAAATGTTTATCGCTTTCAATGAGGTGCCAATTTTTATTTATAGCCATGCGTATGGCCCTATCCATGGGTCCAAATTTTTAATTAAAAATGAACCTCATGTCTTTTTTATTCCCCACTGTCTTCTTCCACCCTTCTTTCCAAATGATGTCCACTTTATTCACCGCATTTTCTATAAGATTTTCCGGGTAAGCTCTATCCCTCAAACGGTCCTTTAATTCACTTAGCTGCTCTTGGTATCTAGTCTCGTCATTATATATTCTTCTTAATCTAAGCACTTGGTTAAACGGTAGCGCTTTTTTTTACATGTGGAAGGTGATTGCTCTCATAATGTAAGACTGAATTGGTGGCCGTTTTTTTCCGGAAATTCTCAGAGTAGATCTTGCCATCTTTAACTGATATCTTAACATCTAAGAATTCAAGAGTCTTGACACCTAGTACGGATACAAATGTCATATTCATGTGGTTACTGTTTAAATACCTAACAAAATCCTCAAACTCCTTCCCTCCATCCCATACTAAAAATCCATCGTCGACATACCGGTAATACGCTTTAATATTTTTAAGGAACGGATTGTTTGATGTGTGTATATATATATAAAACAGAAAAAAAACTGCACAGCACTCACAGACTAATGTGAACAGGTGCCTGCAGGGACGCTGGATCAAATAACTAGAAAAAAGTACTCTGCAGCACTCAGCTACTACCAATGATGTACATATGCTAACAAGCTATATATATATATATATGAGAAATAAGTTTAAAAACTTACGTTTGTTCAAAAAACTCAAAATCTTATCTTTTTATTTCTGAAGTTCTTGGTACACACATTGGCCAATGTCTGTTTGCTCATCGACTGCGACAAAGTGACTTCAGGTCTGATGAGTCCTACACTGATATCCCTATCCTCCTTGTCCACCCCCCCACTTCCCAGTGGGCAGACTCCATCTCGACCCTAGAGTTGCTGGCTCCATGCTGCAATTTGCACCCTTATTGACTACAGGTGATCTAGGGTCGAGATGGAGTCTGCCCACTGAGAAGTGGGGGGGTGGACAAGGAGGATAGGGATATCAGCGTAGGACTCATCAGACCTGAAGTCACTTTGTCGCAGTCGATGAGCAAACAGACATTGGCCAATGTGTGTACCAAGAACTTCAGAAATAAAAAGATAAGATTTTGAGTTTTTTGAAAAAACGTCAGTTTTTAAACTTTTTTCTCATATATATATATAGCTTGTTAGCATATGTACATCATTGGTAGTAGCTGAGTGCTGCAGAGTACTTTTTTCTAGTTATATATATATATATATAATATATATATATATATATATATATATATATCAGAAAAAAAACTGCAAAGCACTCGTTACACTGTGCGAAAGGTGCAAAGCTGTGCTGCTGGATCAACATGCAACAAAACAAAAAATCACTGCTGCACTCAGTCTAACCAACAAGTGTGTGCTGACAAGCAATAATGGTTTGAGAAAAAAACTCAGTACTCACTTTTTTTATTATCGCATGTTGATCCAGCAGCACAGCTTTGCACCTTTCGCACAGTGTAACGAGTGCTTTGCAGTTTTTTTTCTGATATATACTAGACAAGGTGGAGTTGCTGGCTCCACCCAGCTGCAGATTGCACGCCCACCAACCCCAGGTGCTCAGGGATCAGGATGAGGTCAGAAGGACCAGGGAGTCCATGGACAAGGATCTGGCAGGGATGTCAGCGTAGGACCCTCTGGACCCCGGGGCCGCCGAGACGTGGCCGGAGGGCAGGCATACATTGGCCAATGATTGTACCAAGAGCCCCGACTTTTAATAAAAAAAGTGAGTACTGAATTTTTTAGAAAAAACGGATGTTTTTTAATTTTTTTCTCAAACCATTATTGCTTGTCAGCACACACTTGTTGGTTAGACTGAGTGCAGCAGTGATTTTTTGTTTTTGTTTATATATATATATATATACCTGTTCTCAAATACCCCAAGAAAAATATTTGCAAGGGTACAGGCCACTGGGGTCCCCATCGCGGTCCCGACACGTTGGGTGTACCACTGCTCACCAAATTTGAACGAGTTATTTGACAACACAAAGTTCAAGGCCTCTATTATGAAAGCTTTCAACGGATTAGTCATATCTGTAGTCTGTAACACCTCCCGAACTACCTCCAGGGCCAAACCTTGTGGGATCCGTGTATGTAAACTTTCGACATCTATTGACGCCAACAAGAAATTTTCCTGCCATTTAGTTTGACCCAAGATATCCAAGTAGGCACCGGTATTCCTGACATATGAAGGTATCTCACTCATCAAAGGCCTCAACCTCCAGTCGAGGAACCGTGAGAGTGGCTCCGTTATAGAGCCTACCCCCGACACGATAGGGCGACCAGGCGGTGCGACCAATGACTTGTGGACCTTTGGCAGGTAATACCAGTGTGGCTTACTGGGAAAATCTGGGAACAATTTTTCCGCCTCTTTGTCAACGCCCCTGTTTCTACTCCTTTCCTTAACAACAAAGTTTTTCTTTTGCTTTAAAAGTAAGGTCGGAGGGAATCGGATTATATGTCGTTACATCAGATAACATTAACTGCCTAATCTGATCTTTTTAATAAAACAGCGTTCCCACCTTTCTCTGCCTTCCGGACTACAACATCTTTCCAACTTTTTAACTCCTTCACAGCTTTCCATTCATTTGCTGTCATCTTTTTAGGAGTTTCAGCATAAAGCAAAGCTTCCAGACCTTTGGCTACTTGTTCTTGGAACAAATCAATGACGTTTCCCTGCACCACCAGTGGAACAAATGTAGATCTCAAACCCCCCATAAAGGGTTATATCCTATCTTAGCACTTGCTTGATTCAGGTGGTTCAGAGGAAAATGCTGAAAGATCAAGGAAGGGGCAGGGTGGTTCAGGTGTTTTCTCCTTTAGGCGGAGGAGAAGGAGCAAATGCCCAGGACACAAAGAGGAAGCAAGTGTCCTGGAGGCATTGATCACAATTCCTCTAGAGAGGAGCAATCTAAGTAATAGCACTATAATCAATCTGACTGACCACAACCTCAAAAAGCTTGATTTAAGCAATGATGATGTCACACACAGGTGGGCTTAAATAGTAGTGTATGACCGCCCACTTTTGAGGATTGTACCCGTAGAAGCACCACTTGCGGTGCGAAATGGCCGTAGTTTTTCTTCCTGGTGTCAGTAAACATCCACGGTTCCTATGTTCCCCATTGAAGTGTCACTGCATTGTGTATTCCTGTATTATAAAGTGATGTTGTATGTCCAGGATTCGTCATCACTTTCTGCTCCTCTGAGCCGATCTTCATTGTTTTCTCAGCGTGAATACTGCTGTGGGTGAGGACAAAGTAACGCTGCCAAAAGGTGCCAAACCGGTCCGAACTCTGCCCATGCATAACATTATGTCATAGTAACCATGTCATCATCTCCAGTTCTCGTACTATTACAGCCCAGAAGCTGTGCCCGCTTCATTATACTGTATAGCAGACCCCTCACTCAACAACCAAGAGCAAAGGCAAGTCTAATCTCGGCCATTGCTCTCTGAACACGGGGAGTCACAGTCGCCCCACCTATGACACAGGCGCGGTGCTGATGGGTTGAGATGGTGATTGGCTCCCTAGTTTGCCATGTATGAGGCCCGGTGGCAAGTGAACAAACCTTGCAGCGTCGTGCATTGGATGAGGCCACTGATTAGCTGCAGCGGTACACAGATTATAAATAGTGACCTGTAATCTGCAGCAGCACACTGGATGTCCAGACCTGGGTCCTGTGACTGAGTGGCGGTATCCTGTGGCCTCAGTGATGTGGCATTGCCCTGGTGTCATCTTTGGAAGTGTCCCCTGTGATTTCCATGTTGTCATCCCTGCGGCTCCTCCTATACAGTCACCCCTGTGGCTCATCCTATACAGTCACCCTTGCGACTCCTCCCATACAGTCTCCCTGCGGCTCCTCCTATACAGTCTCCAGCCTGCGGCTCCTCCTATACAGTCTCCCCCCTGCGGCTCCTCCTATACAGTCTCCCCCTGCAGCTCCTCCTATACAGTCTCCCCCCTGCGGCTCCTCCTATACAGTCTCCCCCCTGCGGCTCCTCCTATACAGTCTCCCCCCTGCGGCTCCTCCTATACAGTCTCCCCCTGCAGCTCCTCCTATACAGTCTCCCCCCTGCGGCTCCTCCTATACAGTCTCCCCCCTGCGGCTCCTCCTATACAGTCTCCCCCCTGCAGCTCCTCCTATACAGTCTCTCCCCTGCGGCTCCTCCTATACAGTCTCCCCTGCGGCTCCTCCTATACAGTCTCCAGCCTGCGGCTCCTCCCATACAGTCTCCCCCCTGCGGCTCCTCCTATACAGTCTCCAGCCTGCGGCTCCTCCTATACAGTCTCCCCCCTGCGGCTCCTCCTATACAGTCTCCAGCCTGCGGCTCCTCCCATACAGTCTCCCCCCTGCGGCTCCTCCTATACAGTCTCCCCCTGCGGCTCCTCCTATACAGTCTCCAGCCTGCGGCTCCTCCTATACAGTCTCCCCCCTGCGGCTCCTCCTATACAGTCTCCCCCTGCAGCTCCTGCTATACAGTCTCCCCCCTGCGGCTCCTCCTATACAGTCTCCCCCCTGCGGCTCCTCCTATACAGTCTCCCCCCTGCGGCTCCTCCTATACAGTCTCCCCCTGCGGCTTCTCCTATACAGTCTCCCCCCTGCGGCTTCTCCTATACAGTCTCCCCCTGCAGCTCCTCCTATACAGTCTCCCCCCTGTGGCTCCTCCTATACAGTCTCCCCTGCGGCTCCTCCTATACAGTCTCCAGGGGCGGACTGGCCCAGGTGACAGGGGGGCAAGTGCCCCCTGGGCTGGTGGTATAGCCCTCATCTAGGGCCACCCCCCTCAGAAATGGGCCGGCCGGCGGCGCTTTTTGGCTGACGCTGTGAAAGTACAGCAGACACGGCGCCTTGCGGGTGACACAGTGAGTGACCGGCGATAGCACCATGATAGCAGCATCCCAACCAAAAAAAGACTGATAGCATTCCCCTCCCACCCCATCCACCAAAAAAGTCTGACCGCACCCCCTGGGCCTCACCTAAGGGCTGGCAGAACAAAACTGCCACCCGGAGTTAGTGTCGCCAGCCAGCCCCTGACAGTCTCCCCTGTGGCTCCTCCTATACAGTCTCCCCTGTGGCTCCTCCTATACAGTCTCCCCTGTGGCTCCTCCTATACAGTCTCCCCTGTGGCTCCTCCTGTACAGTCTCCCTTGGCTACGTATTTCCCGCAGACCGCTCACACACGTCTCCCTCTCCTGCACCGTCTACACCGCGGCAGCAGAGGGCGCTCCCGGCAGCAGTGATGGCTCAAACCTCACCCGCGCCGCATCCCACAAGCGCAAGTCGGGAGAAACGTGGACGCGCACGTTGCGTCATGACGTCACGCCTCACGTAGAGCCGGACACCTAGCAGCGGCGTCACGGGGGTAACGCCATCATCACCGGAGTGTTGTGTGTTATGCCGAGGAGCGGAATGGAGCTGTCACCAGGAAGGATGCTCCGGGCGGCGCTGCTGCTGCTCCTGTGCTCGGGCTGCGGCTCCGCTTTCTATCTTCCTGGTTTGGCTCCAGTGAGCTTCTGTGAGGAAGGAAAAGTGAAGGAGAACTGCAAGGTGAGTGCGGAGGAGGAGCCCAGGTGTGACGGGCCTGCAAAGTGTTCGGATTGTCACAGGCCGGAGCAGGCGGTGTGCTGCCAACCCCGGTACTTTGCTGCTGCTTCCTCCCCTTCTCCCCCGGTCCTGTGCCGCTGCTTCCTCCTCCCCCGGTCCTGTGCCGCTGCTTCCTCCTCCCCCGGTCCTGTGCCGCTGCTTCCTCCTCCCCCGGTCCTGTGCCGCTGCTTCCTCCTCCCCCGGTCCTGTGCCGCTGCTTCCTCCTCCCCCGGTCCTGTGCCGCTGCTTCCTCCTCCCCCGGTCCTGTGCCGCTGCTTCCTCCTCCCCCGGTCCTGTGCCGCTGCTTCCTCCTCCCCCGGTCCTGTGCCGCTGCTTCCTCCTCCCCCGGTCCTGTGCCGCTGCTTCCTCCTCCCCCGGTCCTGTGCCGCTGCTTCCTCCTCCCCCGGTCCTGTGCCGCTGCTGCCTCCTCCCCCGGTCCTGTGCCGCTGCTCCTCCTCCCCCGGTCCTGTGCCGCTGCTCCTCCTCCCCCGGTCCTGTGCCGCTGCGCCTCCTCCCCCGGTCCTGTGCCGCTGCGGCTCTCCTCCCCCGGTCCTGTGCCGCTGCGGCCTCCTCCCCCGGTCCTGTGCCGCTGCGGCCTCCTCCCCCCGGTCCTGTGCCGCTGCGGCCTCCTCCCCCGGTCCTGTGCCCGCGCGTCCTCCTCCCCCGGTCCTGTGCCGCTGCGGCCTCCTCCCCCGGTCCTGTGCCGCTGCGGCCTCCTCCCCCGGTCCTGTGCCGCTGCGGCCTCCTCCCCCGGTCCTGTGCCGCTGCGGCCTCCTCCCCCGGTCCTGTGCCGCTGCGGCCTTCCTCCCCCGGTCCTGTGCCGCTGCGGCCTCCTCCCCCGGTCCTGTGCCGCTGCGGCCCCTCCCTCCCCCGGCTCCTGTCCTGCCGTGCGGCCTCCTCCCCCGGTCCTGTGCCGCTGCGGCCTCCTCCCCCGGTCCTGTGCCGCTGCGGCCTCCTCCCCCGGTCCTGTGCCGCTGCGGCCTCCTCCCCCGGTCCTGTGCCGCTGCGGCCCTCCTCCCCCGGTCCTGTGCCGCTGCGGCCTCCTCCCGTCCTTCCTCCCCCTCCCCGGTTGCCGCTGCGGCCTCCTCCCCCGGTCCTGTGCCGCTGCGGCCTCCTCCCCCGGTCCTGTGCCGCTGCGGCCTCCTCCCCCGGTCCTGTGCCGCTGCTCGGCGCCGTCCCTCCCCCCGGTCCTGTGCCGCTGCGGCCTCCTCCCCCGGTCCTGTGCCGCTGCGGCCTTCCTCCCCCGGTCCTGTGCCGCTGCGGCCTCCTCCCCCGGTCCTGTGCCGCTGCGGCCTCCTCCCCCGGTCCTGTGCCGCTGCGGCCTCTCCTCCCCCGGTCCTGTGCCGCTGCGGCCTCCTCCCCCGGTCCTGTGCCGCTGCGGCCTCCTCCCCCGGTCCTGTGCCGCTGCGGCCTCCTCCTCCCCCGGTCCTGTGCCGCTGCGGCCTCCTCCCCCGGTCCTGTGCCGCTGCGGCCTCCTCCCCCCGGTCCTGTGCCGCTGCGGCCTCCTGTCGCCTCTCCCCCCGGTCCTGTGCCGCTGCGGCCTCCTCCCCCGGTCCTGTGCCGCTGCGGCCTCCCCTCCGCCCTGGCTCCCCCCGGTCCTGTGCCGCTGCGGCCTTCCTCCCCCGGTCCTGTGCCGCTGCGGCCTCCTCCCCCGGTCCTGTGCCGCTGCGGCCTCTCCTCCCCCGGTCCTGTGCCGCTGCGGCCTCCTCCCCCGGTCCTGTGCCGCTGCGGCCTCCTCCCCCGGTCCTGTGCCGCTGCGGCCTCCTCCCCCGGTCCTGTGCCGCTGCGGCCTCCTCCTCCTCCTCCTGCCGTCTCCTTGTGCCGCTGCGGCCTCCTCCCCCGGTCCTGTGCCGCTGCGGCCCTCCTCCCCCCGGTCCTGTGCCGCTGCGGCCTCCTCCCCCGGTCCTGTGCCGCTGCGGCCGCCTCCTCCCCCGGTCCTGTGCCGCTGCGGCCTCCTCCCCCGGTCCTGTGCCGCTGCGGCCTCTCCCGTCCTGCCGCTCGGCTCTCCCCGTCCTGTGCCGCTGCGGCCTCCTCCCCCGGTCCTGGCCGCTGCGGCCTCCTCCCCCGGTCCTGGCCGCTGCGGCCTCCTCCCCCGGTCCTGTCGCCGCCTCGCGGCCGCGTCCTCCCCCCGGTTCCTGCGCCGCTGCGGCCGTCCTCCCCCCGGTCCTGCGCCGCTGCGGCCTCCTCCCCCGGTCCTGCGCCGCTGCGGCCCCTCCTCCCCGCGTCCTCTGCGCCGCTGCGGCCTCTCCCTCCTCCCCCGGTCCTCGCGCGCCGCTGCGGCCTCCTCCCCCGGTTCCTGCGCCGCTGCGGCCCCGTCTGGGCCTCCCCCGGTCCTGCGCCGCTGCGGCTCCCCGGTCTGCGCCGCTGCGGCCTCCTCCCCCGGTCCTGCGCCGCTGCGGCCTCCTCCCCCGGTCCTGCGCCGCTGCGGCCTCCCTCCCCCCCGGTCCTGCGCCGCTGCGGCCTCCTCCCCCGGTCCTGCGCCGCTGCGGCCTCTCCCCCGTCCTGCGCCGCTGCGGCCTCCTCCCCGGTCCTGCGCCGCGGCGGCCCCTCCTCCCCGGTCCTGCGCGCGGCGGCCTCCTCCCCCGGTCCTGCGTCGCGGCGGCCTCCTCCCCCGGTCCTGCGTCGCGGCGGCCTCCTCCCCCGGTCCTGCGTCGCGGCGGCCTCCTCCCCCGGTCCTGCGTCGCGGCGGCCTCCTCCCCCGGTCTCGCGTGCGGCCTCTCCCCCGTCCTGCGTCGCGGCGCCTCCTCCCCCGGTCCTGCGTCGCGGCGGCCTCCTCCCCCGGTCCTGCGTCGCGGCGGCCTCCTCCCCCGGTCCTGCGTCGCGGCGGCCTCCTCCCCCGGTCCTGCGTCGCGGCTTCCTCCTCCCCCGGTCCTGCGTCGCGGCTTCCTCCTCCCCCGGTCCTGCGTCGCGGCTTCCTCCTCCCCCGGTCCTGCGTTGCGGCTTCCTCCTCCCCCGGTCCTGCGTCGCGGCTTCCTCCTCCCCCGGTCCTGCGTCGCGGCTTCCTCCCCCGGTCCTGCGTCGCGGCTTCCTCCCCCGGTCCTGCGTCGCGGCTTCCTCCCCCGGTCCTGCGTCGCGGCTTCCTCCCCTCCTCCCCCGGTCCGGCGCCGATTAGCAATAAAAAATATTCAGTGAAAGTGTATTATGTGAGTACTGGTGGGATGATTTTTGCTCTGAGTGTTTTCCGTCTTATTGATTACTCTGCAACTTCAGAAGATTGTCCATCAATGTAACTTTAGAAATAAAGCCGGAGGAGCACGATCAGGACGGGCCTCCTCACTGCTAATCTTTGGCCAGCACTAAACAGGATGGCATGTTATGATGTACCCAATCTCAAGCATATATCAGCAGTTATGAGGGAACTTCCTTATCCGGGGAAGGCGAAGTCCAAAGTGTAACTTTTAACAGTGCTATTAGGCCGGATGATTCACAGCGCAGATGTGTGAGCTCATACATTAGCTGGAATTCACCTACATAGAAAATGAGGTTTATTATCACAGATCTGATTGTGGCCGTGTTACACACTCATAAATTCTCTGGTTGCTCTCGGGCAGGTTGTCGTGTGTCATAGAAGTACATTCTGATCATTTCTACCTTGTGCTGCTTGTTGTAGCTCTGACACTCCCAAGATTCGGGTCACGATTCCCCCACCGCTGCGCTCCTCTACTTTCTGGTTATACTGAAACCTCTGAATACACAGGCTGGATGCGTCCGTCTTTGTTTCCATTGCAAAGTCAGATTCAAGCATATTAGGAATAAATCAATCACTTTTTATCTCAGCCTTTGTCAAACAGCCTGAGGGGGCATCATCATCGATGCCCATGATCATGTTAGTTTGGGTCATATAACCCTCATCTGGGGCATGTGACCATAAAGATAGTAAAAAGCGCCCCCATGTAATGGTCATCTGAGTAACGTATGGATTTCCCAACGGGTGGTTGGGACCCATTCTAAGTCGGAGCAGAGAGCTGCTGCAAACAGCGCCTCTGACTGGTAGGACTGAGCTATGCAGGTGTTACTGGAATACACATTTCATTGACTGGTGATCAGATGCATCAATCTATTGGTCGTCCTTTAATTCCAATAATCATTTTGCAAAACCAGGGCCCACAGTAGTGTGACCTGTAATAAGCTCATCGCTGAGCTATATACAGAGGGTTATCTTTTAGCTTTGTTATAGAATGGCTATTTCATTTATTTATTACATTATTTTTGTTTTTCTTCTAGTCTCAAATTGAGCTTTTTGTAAACCGTTTGGACTCTGTGGAATCTGTTCTGCCATATGAGTATGATGCGTAAGTACTTATTATTCCATGTTTCTTGTGCGCCTTGTTGAATTTTATTATATTACTGACTTTATAACTCCTTCAGGACCACACATAGACTTAAAGCTCCCGTCACACACAACGACGCAACAGCAATCCCGACATCGATAACGATCCTGTAGGGATCGTTGGTGTGTCATTACCTGGTCGCTGGGGAGATCTCAAACAGGCAAATCTCCCCAGCGATCAGGGACGAGGGAGCCACATCGCTGGAAGCGGGAGGACACTGGTAACTATCTGGTAACTATCATAAACAGTGGGTATCTAGGCAGCGCACGCTGCCTAGATACCCGGTGTTTATCATAGTTACCAGCGTCCTCCCTGATTACCGCTGGTAACCATGACAAACAACAGGTATCTAGGCAGCGCACACTGCCTAGATACCCCAGTGTTTACCATGGTTACCAGCCTGTGAGATCGCTGGTCTCTCGCTGTCACACGCAGCGATGCATGCTGACCAGCAGGAGACCCAACAACCTAAAAATGACCCAGTGCACTTTGTAACGATCAGCGACCTCACAGTAGGGGCCTAATTGCTGCTAGATATCACACATAACGAGATCGTTAAGGGGATGTCACACGCGTCGATATCGCTGTCAATGTCGCTCATGCATCACGGATTTTCAGTCGCTCAAGCGACGTAAAAGTGACGCAGGAGCGACATTGAAGCGTGTGACCAAGCGATGCAACAAGCGATATGTCGCTGATCGCCGATCGCAGGTTTCACTGCTAGATGTAAAACCTGTTGCTCATCGCTCAGTAGACCTTGTGCATCGCTGCGTGTGACACTAAACTCAGCGACATATTTTCTATTTTGACAACGTACAAGCGACTAAATAAAATCGCTCGCAAGATGGCGACATCACCGCATCGCTGGGTCATATTGACGCGTGTGACATCTTACCTGCGATAATTCCACATCGCTCAGGCGATTAATAATTTGTGACGCATGAGCGATATCGCGGGCGACATTGACACGTGTGACAGGCCCTTAAGTGAGATCCCTGTTACGTCACAAAACCTGTGGCGTTACAACGATCTCACTAATAATCTCGTTATGTGTGGCAGGGGCTTAAGGCTGGCTTCACATTAGCGTTTGTGTCTGCATGCTGATGGCATGCAGACACAAACGCTGTCAGAAGCAGGGTCCAAATGATGTGTCCGCAGCGGATAATGTCCGCCTGCGGACACAACACTATGGAGCCCGGCAGCCAATCGGCGCTGGCCGGGGCGGAGATCAGCGCCGGAGATCCCCGGCCGCCGGTAAGCTCCGGGACTGTCGGCGGGGAGAACAGCTGATCTGAGAGCTGTTTGAATCTTCCCGCGCCGACACTGTGAGATGTCGACGCGGGAAGATTCAAACAGCTGTCACATCAGCTGTTCTCCCCGCCGACATCGCTAGGAGATTACAGGCGGCGGGGAGAAGGAGGACAGCAGATGGTCAGCTGATCTCCCGGTGGCCGTCGGTGAGCTCCTGTGACATCACCGGCGGCCACCGGGAGATTTTTCAATGGGTCCGCAGCGTTCTCCCGCGCTGTCAAGCGCTGAACACTGCGTACCCATTGACGGCAATGCATTTTTTGTGCGCTTGGGGACGCTTGCTGATCTTCCAAGATCCCCAAACGCACAAAAAAATGCTGCAAGCTGCGTCCCGGGTGCGGACGCTGGACACCGGAAGGAGCAGATATCGTCCGCATCCGCACCCGAACGCAGCAAACGCAGGCACTATGCGTTCCTATGTTAAACATAGGAACGCAGTGCGCATGCGTTTGAATGCTTATGGGAACGCAGCATACGCTGCGTTCCCATACGCAAATGTGAAGGCAGCCTAAAGGGCCTGTCACACGCGTCAATGTCGTCAGTGAGATGATCGCTGACGACATTGACGGCTGATTGCTGGTGAGCTGTCACACAGACAGACTCACCAGCGATCAATTGACCAGAAACATCGTGGAAACGATTTAAATATCGTTTCCATGATGTCCTGCTCCCGCTGCCAGCCTGCTGGAAGCGGGAGCAGGCTGGTCTCCAAGGTAAACTGTGGGTATCTAGGCAGCGCGCGCTGCCTAGATAACCGACGTGTACCTTAGTTACCAGCCTCCTCCGCTCACCGGCTGGTATCTAAGGTACACAGCGGGTAACTAGGGACCCTAGTTACCCGCTGTGTACCTTAGATACCAGCCGGTGAGCGGAGGAGGCTGGTAACTAAGGTACACGTCGGGTATCTAGGCAGCGCGCGCTGCCTAGATACCCGCAGTTTACCTTAGTTACCAGCTCCCAGCGCTTGTGAGAGGCGCTGGGAGCTGGAATATCGCTACTCCCGGTGTCACACGCAGCGATGCTGCGTGTCCACCGGGCGACAATCGCCAGGTTTTAGAGCAGGTTCTAAAACCTGGCGATCATCAACCAGCGATTTATCGCTGGTTGATGCAGTATGTCACACGCGTCAATATCGCTGCAACGTCACGTGCAGCCGATATCGTGCAGGCGATATTGACGCGTGTGACAGGCCCTTAAGACATTCAGGTGAATTTCTTCTATTCCTCAGTATCATTATCCAGCTGTGGGCAGGGAGCCGGCTCCCTGCAGAGAAGGCCAACATGATTTACCACTTCTGCATTCTTGATTGCTGTATACATAGGGCTGGTTAACCGTGTACAGATTATTTAGAGATTAGAAAAAGTTTACTTAGCTTCTTTAGACCCATGATCTCTGGGTGTTGGGAGAGAATAGGAGCTGCTTGAGTTTAACAAACCCAGACAGCTCTGCTATGTAGAGGAGAAACCCAGGTTCTCCTGTAACTGGGGCAAATGTACCAGCCCCATTCACAGGGGAAATCAACATTAAAACAACTATATTAATGTGTCCAAGTGTCCCAAAAGGTTTTATAAGATCTCATGTAGGACATGGATTATACAATACATGAAGGAAAAAACAAATATGACAAAAGATGATTGAAATTGTTTCTAGCCCTGCTTCATTAACATAAAAAGTCCAAACTATAAATTTCCACAGGGAGGACAGCGCATTATAACAATATCTTTGTAACAGTCCTTAGCATTTAAACACACAAAAGTTAAAATAAATGTGAAAAATAAAAGGTGTATTTTTGTCATGTTTTTAGTTCTTTATATTCCCCTTAAAAGAAATCTGTCAGTGACTTTTTGCTATGTAGGCTGAAAATTTCAGGGATGCCTTAATCAAGGTCAATTGCTATTGTTTACATGCAGTATTTGTTTTAGCACAGGGTGGTTATCATTGCTGGACTACATTGCCTTGTGGTAGTCCAGTGCATCCTCTGCTGTGATTAACACCTTCCCATCTATATACATTGGGCATGCAGGGCCTGATGTAGGCAGGGGCAGATCCTTTAGTTTTGCTGCATGACTAAAGCTCCCGTCACGCACAACGACGCACCAGCGATCCCGACAACGATAACAATCCTGCAGGGATCATTGGTGCGTCGTTACCTGGTCGCTGCGGAGCTGTCAAACAGGCAGATCTCTCCAGGGACCAGGGAGCCACCTCCACATTGCTGGAAGTGGGAGGACACTGGTAACTATGATAAACAGCGGGTATCTAGGCAGCCCGCTCTGCCTAGATACCCGGTGTTTATCATGGTTACCAGCGCTAAGCAGGGAGGATGCTGGAAACTATGATAAACACCGGGTATCCAGGCAGCGCACACTGCCTAGATATCCCGTGTTTACCATGGCTACCAGCCTGAGATTGCTGGTCTCTCACTGTCACACGCAGCGATGCATGCTGATCAGTGGGAGACCAACTATCAAAAAATGACCCAGAGCACTTTGTAACGATCAGCGATCTCACAGCAGAGGCCTGATTGCTGCTAAGTGTCACACTTAGCGAGATCGTTAGTGAGATCGCTGTTACGTCACAAAACCTGTGATGTTACAACGATCTCGCTAACGATCTCATTATATGTGATGGGGGCTTAAAGCTAAAATCTTTGATTAGTGTCAGAACCCCTGCATCCAGTAACCTTAGGGCCGCTTTACACACACCAACTTCTGTGTCCAACTTCTGAACAGATCTCTGGTTGCAGTGAAATCATGGACACATTTGTACACAGCCACAAAATGGAACAATGTGTCCATGATTTCACTGCAACCAGAGATCTGTTCAGAAGTTGGACACAGAAGTTGGTGTGTGTAAAGCGGCCCTAAGTGATACATCTGTGGATTCAGAATCTCTGTGCCTACAACATGGTCCAGATATGGGCACAAACCTTTTATTTTTATTACAGGTTTGACTTCTGCAAGGATATCAATGAGAGACATCCTTCAGAGAATCTTGGCCAAGTGCTTTTTGGAGAAAGAATTGCGTCATCCCCATACAAGGTTTGTCCTGTTACTCAAAGCATTTGTGTGAGTGAAATGGACGAGTGTGTAAATTAATGGCGGCCTCACGTTGGACCTGTCTGCACATCGTCACAATGAGAAAATTCTTTATATTGGAGAAGGAATTTCTTCATCTTTGTGCTAAATAAAAGCTGCAACTTGTGTAACTTTATATTTCCATTTCAGTTTACATTTAACAAGAATGAAACCTGCAAGGAAGTGTGCCGAAAGGAATATGACCCTAAAAGTAATATCACTCTTATCGATTTCATTAAAAAAGGAATACAGCTTAATTATCAACATCACTGGTAAGTGCAGATACTTTTAACGAGACTGTCAGCACAGAATGACAGCAAAGCAATTCCAGGCGCCTGATGCACCCTTGGTGATTCCAAATATGAGTGCACCCTCCCACTTGTGTGTTTTCCATCTATTGTCCTCACCTCTTCTTTGATTTACAGCTCCAGCTTCATGGAGTGAGAGAAAGGCAGAGATGGATAAGAAACAAGCAGGAGGGGAGGGGCACTTAAAAGTTTTTTTTTTTTTTTTTTTTTTTAACTCCTTCGTGATCAAAGGCCTATATATATATATATATACGCCCTTGGCTGCCTCAGCTGATCTGATCAGTGACGTTTATCTATCAGTATCAATTGGATGAGTTAGGCTGGCTTCACACTGCAGTTTTTTCACTGATCAGTGTCTATCAGATTTGTGTGCCAAAACCCGGAGAGAAACCAGGAGAGGAACTTGCAGAGAAAAACTATAATTGAAAGATTGACACCTGTTCTGAGTTTTGGAGACACTCCTGGTTTTAGCACTCAAATCTGATGGACACTGATCAGTGAAAAAACTGCAGTGTGGAAGCAGCCTAATCTGGCACGGTTAACCCTGAAAGGAGGTTTACACGTAGCAACGCATCAGCGATCCCGACAATGATCCTGCCTGGCCGGGATCGCTGTTGCGTCGCTGGTGAGATGTTAGACAGGCAGATCTCACCAGCGATCACCCAGCGATGCGCTGACACCTGACGGACGTTGGGATCGTTCGGGGTCTCGGACGTAGAATGGGGATCTGCCTGCTGGAGATCACGGATCAAAAAATGTTCCAAGCCATTTAGTAAAGATCAGCGATCTCGCAGCCGGGGACTGATCGCTGTGAAGTGTCACACGCAGCGAGATCGCCGGCGAGGTCGCTACTACGTCACAAAATCTGTGATGTAGCAACAATTGTGTTAGCGGTCTCGCTACATGTAAACCACTCTTTAGATCACACTGTCAATCACTGAAAGCATGTTCTAAAGCACCCGACGGGAATCGCGCTGTTCCCCGCTGGCATCGGCGGCCCGTGAAGCGATCACGGAATCCAAGTGCTTTGCCGTGACAGTGCGGAGTCTGCTGATGACCCCAGATGCTCTCATGAATCACCTCCTGCTGGGGGTGCCCGAATGACATCACTGGGAGAAAGTGATTATTTGTGCTGTGCAGAGTGATGGTGAAGCATCTCTCTACATAGCACAAGCGATACTGTGCAGGGCTGAGGCGCCCTAAGGGACCATGTAAAAAAGTAAGTTCAAATAACACCCCTTTTACCCAACTGAAAATAAAACCATTAACAAAAAAATATATGCATATTTGGTATCGTCACGTTCGTAAATGCCTGATCTATCAAAATATAAAATCAATTAAAAAGCTCTGTAAACTGCGTAGCGGAAAAAAAAAAGTCCAAACCCCAAACTTTTAAGTTTTTTTGGCTGCCGCAACATTGCAATAGAATGCAATTAATGCAATAATGGGTGATCAAAATAGCGCATCTTCCCAAAAATTGTGTCATTAGAAACGTCAGCTCAATACGCAAAAAAATAAGCTGTCGCTCAGTCCCAGATCCCAAAAAATAAAAATGCTACGGGTCATGGAAAATGGCGCACAAGCGCAATTACTTTTTTTTTTTTTTTACATTTCTTCATTTTTTTTACACGACTTAGATAAAACTAAAAGTATACATGTTTGGTATCTACAAATTCATACTGACCTGAGGCATCATATGTTGCTTTCACACTGGCAAAGTATTGCATCAGTGTGCATCCATGACCAAATTCTTGCAATGGGAACGGAAAAACGTCCGAGGGCATCCTGGTGTCACTGTTTTGCCGCGGATCCATTTGGATCCACAGCAAAACAGTTTTCACAGGGGCCAAAGATCCATCTGCATAAGTTTTTGGTGTCTGTGAAAAGTAATGTGATGCCACGGATCCGCAGAACCACTTGAAAATGAAGAACAGGTGCCTATGGGCACGAAAAGCCTCGGACAGTACGGATCCTGACTGATCTGTACTTCTGGGTTATAGCACATGATCAGTGCATGCGCAGGACATGCGCATGACACAGTTGTTATTGACATACCCCTTAGGGGGTGTATCATTATGGATCCTATTGATCCATGAAAAACACACTTGTAGCATCCAGTTTGGCTGTTCTGTGGGAATCCGTGGGCATACAGTGTTTTCCTGTATGTCCACTGATTCAAAAATTGCCAGTGTGAAAGCAGCCTTAGGCTGGCTTCACACCACGGCGCTGTCCGGTGTAAACCAGACAGCCCTGGACAGGATCAGCAGATAAACCAGAGGGCCAAATGTGCCCTCCGGTCCTGCATGCAGCCGGATGGCTGTAATTGCAGCCGCTGATTTTTTTAAGATTGCGGCTAGCAGGGAGCTAGCCGTGGTCCTGAAACAGCAGCGTGCAGCCGCCGGTATCCGGTTCCCGGATTCACCCTGACCGGGGCAATCCGGCCCCATAGGCTCTCATGTTAGGGAGAACTGGATTGCCCCGAATCCGGGCAAATCCGGGATCCGCCTTTTTGGGGTGATTTTTCTTCCCGGACACAAACGTTGCAAGCAACATTTTTGTGTCCAGTGATCATAATCCTAATTCTCCTGGATTCCACCGCAGAGATGAAACCGGGTTACTATGGGGCCAAAAACCGGTCCGGGGCTGTCTGGTTTACAGCCCCGGACCTTGCCGTGGTGTGAAGCCAGCCTTACTGAATCGTCAGATTTACCATATAGTGAACATGATGAATCAAAATCTTAACAATTGTGTAATTGCAATATTTTTGCAATTTCACTGCACCTGGAATTTGTTCCTGTTTTCCAGTACACTATATAGTAAAATAAATGTCATTTATAAGTACAACTCGTCTTGCAAAAAAAAAAGCCCTCATATGTCTATATTGATGAAAAAATAAAGGTTGGGGCCCTTGGAAGAAGGGGAGGGAAAGTTGAAAAATCGCCTGCGGGTGAAGGGGATAATGATACAATCCCTTAATTTTCAAAGCATTAGAGCAATAACAAAAATTGCTCACCACTTGCAGCCAGAAAAATCTAACCAAGCCTTGCGGTACATTCGACCTCTTTAAAGTAAGACAAACACAGATGCACAGAACAGTACAATCACACTTACCTACCAGGACATGGGAGAGTGATTTGCTATGCACAACATAAGGTTTGCTCATAGGGCGGCCATTCACATGATGGATTGATCAGAAGTCTGTGCTACCCTGTCTGCCACAGACAAATGGGCAACCTGCCAGTGCTTGGTGAGTTTTTGTGGCTGCAAGTGATGAGTTTTTACTGTCTTCTGCAGTAGTTTTTCCATACAAATTGCTGTGAGATGCACATAGAAGTAATAGTTGACAGTCTGTGACGCAAATTTCCAAGGTACTTTAACAGATGGGACTTGCTTTACGCCCCTATTGTAAAAGGAATACGTGTAGGAGGAGAAAGTAAATTAATGAGGAATTCTGCAGCTTCAATATTTAGTATTCGATATAATTTTTTTTGTATCTTAAATAAAGCCACATTTTTTTGAATGACCACTCCAGTGTGTGTTTATTATTTTTATTGTTCACCCCTGCATGGTGCTGTAAATGTAGGCTCCTACCCTCCCCTCATCTTATACTCTCACCTTCAGCGTCTTCATCTATTCCAGCATGACTCCGATCAGTCTGAGATTTTTACCTGTTGGCATCTCCAATGTTCACGGAGGCCAAGGTCACAATTCAATGTAGGTCTATAAGGCCTCGTTCTGCCTCATTCTGGTACTCGTAGAGATGTATAGAATGTGATGTGCTCCTGGCTTCTGGCAGTGAGAAGTTACAAGCTGAAGATGGCACCTGGAGTTCATTGGAAGAAGCTGCTGGAAGGTCAATATATGCTGGAGAAGGGACCTCAATTAAAGTGCCACCAGCACAACATTACCCCAATTACCCCCTGCGCTGGAGTGGTTTTTAAGGTATTTTGCACAACTTATGCATGCACATTACTGCTCTGTTCACACATGAACAGTAGACCCATTATCGTGATCTGTGACATAGTAAAACACACGTTTTACCCTGAAGAACACGCTCATGACTACTGGATTTTCTTTGTAGGGTACTGATGCCAATAATCTGTTACGTTAAAGGTTGTACTCCACATTTTTTCCATAATATCTGTCATTGGCAACAGCTTATAATGATCATTAGGTTGTGCCTCATGGGTCCAGGCTTTGTATTTGGAATAGAAGGTGTTAGTTACAGCCTTCTCTACCTAATTTAAAGATCTATTAATCGTTTATTTAAAAGACACAGAACTTACTGTGAAATCCTCCCTTCATTCTGATTAGTTGTATTCTGCAATCTTAACCTCATTGCTACCAAGACTGCAGTGAGGTCCTGATGCCAACACATAGTGGTGCTCTATATTTGATCATCAGTATGGCTTCACTCCTTCATCGCCTGTAGCTGCTGTTTTACTGTAATGGTGAGCCGCTTGTTGTTTTTTCTGTGCCTTTTAATAGGATTATTGATAACATGCCGGTGACCTGGTGTTATGATGTGGAAGATAACCAGAAATACTGCAGCCCGGGATTTCCAATTGGATGTACAGTCACCTTAGATGGCAGAGGAAAGGATACCTGTTTTATCAATGTAAGCTGTAGAATAAGATCTGATGTATATAGTGATGGTTTATTATAAGAAATCTATTACAAGAGCCAATATGAATGTAAACTCCTATTGTGTTAAAATTAGAGATGGGAGAATGGATTGTCAGGAGTCCGGTCCATCGGCCAGGTAATTACTCTGCTCTTCTTTTGATTAGCCAGGGCTTTCTGTGATGCCATTATTGCCGCATGACAGACACAAAGTTGTGGCAGTCAAAAGAAGAGCTGGGGGTACTGGGAGGTAAGGAGATTCACAGACCTCCCTTCCAGCGGCCCCAGATTACGGACATGCCCGATCATCCTGAGTCCTGCAAACTGATGCTTCCTTCTGTTCACAATCTGAGTATACAGACCTGAGTAGGGCTCATTTGTCTGGAAATTTATTCTATCTAGTGAGTGCTGATTAACAGAAACAAACAACCTTCCTATATCAAAAATAACTTCTTCATCAGCTCGAATGAGTATTTACTGGATCGGTGTCCAACCTGTTGCAAATCATAGAAGTACCATATTTCTCCTTCGCCTCATTGGGGGACACAGACCGTGGGTGTTATGCTGCTGTCCACTAGGAGGCGACACTAGGCAGAATCTGCAAAAGAGTTAAGTGGCTCCTCCTCTGCAGTATTACACCCCTGGAACAGGAAGTGCTTCTCCAGTTTTTGCTTAGTGTCTTGAATGAGGCACACGTTCTTACTCTTTACCATCATTTTTACTTTTTGAAGCTGCAGTTTTATTTTGAAGGGACATGTCGACCACAGATACCTCCCCAGACCCCACAGTTGGGGCTCTGGGTCGAGTTATTTTGTCTGCTAAGGCTATTCCTTCCTCGGCCCTCCACTGTTGGAGGTGCAGGGTTGAAGTGATTTCCAGACTTGCCGGTTCTGAGGCCCGCATTCCTCCCCAGTCCCCACAGATGGGGCTCTGGGTCGCAGTAATGCTCCATGTCCCCACCGCAAGCAGCAAGACAGATGGAAAAGCCGGCAAAGACGACTTCCTCAGCTCCCCACGGTTGGGGTGCTGGTTTTACAGCACAAGTGTCCTCTGAAGGTGGACACCGCATCCCTCCCTAATTCCCCTTTCGGGGTTCTTAGGTCGAGACGCCGCAAGGTATGGCGCGCAGCGGCACACAGCTGCACTGCAAATCGCTGCAGCACGCCCCGAGGGGTCCCCCAAAAATAAGCTGCGGCATGCTTCCCAACACAGACATGCTGCAGCACACCTCATTGCTGCAGCACAAGAAGAGCCAGCTCAACTGATGCTTCCCCCAAAATGCTGCAGCACATCTCAATGCTGCGGCACACCAACTCTGCTGCAAACTCCTGATGGGGCACAGGTTGGGAAGCAGGCACAGGTGGACGCAGGCACAACCTACATGTCCAACGCTGTTACAGAAGCTGGGGATGAGAATCTGGCACCAGACCCTCAGCAGCCACAATACCTTGCCCTTACAAAGGGGCCCTCACCTAGCTGTCGTGGGCACAGCCTCCTGTGGAGCAATACAGGGATCACGGGGTCTCTGCCGTTCCCGGCCGCTGACCTCCGCCGCTCCCGGGCCCGCGATTCACGCGAGGCCCCGGCTTCGGCCTACCCGCACATCACAGGGTTTTCCTCCGCCTGACGTCAGACCTCTCGGCGTCAACACAGGAGGCGGGACGGGGCTACAGAAAGGGCGCCTTTTAACATGCTTGGCGCGCTCTTTTGCGGCTCAGCCCCCCTTCTCCTTGCCCGCCGCCATTACAGTTCTCAGCGCTGACGACCGCTGTTTAGCAGCGGCAGACAGCGCCACCATATGTGGAGACTCAGGATGCCCAAAGGGTTGACCAGCCTAAAAGGGTGCAGAGTTCCTCACGTGGGGGCACACTGCCAGGCGCAGTGGTGTGTGCTAGGCACACACTTATGTGCAGAGCCTACAGACACCTGCTTGACCGCAAGGCTTGCACTTCAGGGGGCACAGTGCCAGGCGAATGGTCTGCTGCAGCAAACACTAGAGTGCCAGCAGCCCGTAGTCACCGCAGCGCGTGTGCATGTGGGAGCACTGTGACAGGCGGAGGGTCTGCTAAGGCACACACTGTGCAGAAGCCTGCAGACACCTGCTTAACCCCACAGGGCTTGCATTTCAGGGAGCACAATGCCAGGTAGAAGGTCGGCTGGAGCACACACTAGGGTGCCAGCAGCCTGCAGTCACCTTGCCCTTGCAGAGGTTCGCATGTGAGGACACAATGACAGGCAAAATGCCTACCGGAGCGCGCACTGGGGTGGCAGAGCCAATGGACTCCCTTCTTGCCACCGCTGCGTTATCCTTTTGCCCCTATCCTCCCGGAAGGAGGTGATAGGAATTGGGGATCATTCCTCAAGGGCAATAACTCCGCCGCCAGTATAGTCACTTCAATGTAACAGCATCCGCTGTGCAGAACACAGGGACTCCCGATTTATATAAAAAAAGAACAGTACAGTTTCACGGTTCAGCAGTCTCCAATGACAAATGAAGACTAACCGGCAGGGATGCTCCCTGCGGCAGTTCGTCCTCCTCCCTCTGCACACCGTGCAAGGAACACCGTCTTACTACGCAGGGCAGTGCAACACGCCATTTGGTCCAGCACTGTTTTTTTCCTGCAGTAATAATAAATAAATACCCCGTACCATGCACATCCCGGATCCCTGGAGTGGTACGGACAAGGTCTCTACCGAACGGGTTATGTTTCTCCCCACCGTGCCAGATGCAGGTACCTGTTGGTACTCTGGCCACCTTATGGGTTTATCCCAGGGGGAGCTAATAGAGGAGACACCGACATGTCTTTTCCCTCCGCCCTCCCAACGTTAGCTGAGCTCAGTTATCAAACGTTTCAAAGAGGTCGTCCAACATACCCCTTCCAGGGCCTCCACACTGTTGGCACACCCGGGTTGTGGTAGACTTTCTACGCGTTAAACTGACAGGTTCCTTCTTCGGACCCCCACAGTTGGAGAGCCCAGTCGAAGCTGATGTAACCTGCAATTACCTGACAACTGTAAGGCGTCCCAAGTCTGTCCGCAAATCCTCTCCACACCCCACAGCTGGAGTTCTGATGACCTGATGACAGCAATGTCTCACAAGACACAGGCTGAAACACCGCGATTCACAAGTGCATGGGTACATCATAGCATACCCCCCTTTCAGCTCTCCACTGTCGGGGGCACTGGGCTGTAGTTGAGATTGCTATATGCCATACTCCTCTTCGACTCCCCACTGTTGGGGACTCGGATTGAGGTTGCTTAACCGGCCTCCCTCTCCAGCCTACAAAAACGAAACTCTGGGTCGCAGAACGCGGAGCACAGGCTCAGCTGCCAATCTTCTCACTGCACCTATAAAGGTTCTTAGGTTAAGATAACATGCGCAAATACTCCGCGCAGCCCACTTCGAAGCTGGACCTCGCAGACTCCCGACCGCATGAACCTATGCATGGTCCCTCCAATAACCTGTTTGACCGTGGCCCGCACAGGTCAGTCCCTTATCGACTCAACAGTCAAACAGAATACAAGTTTTCCCCACCCTGAAATGGCCAAGCCTATGCTACATTCCAGCAGCCTCCCATCTCGGACGACTTATTCCTCAATAAATGTTGTTTTCAGAGACTGCGAACACAGTGTCATTTTCACTGGGCTTGTTCACAAGATTTGTTTGGCGGATTACCCTGCACATGTCTACTTCAATTACAGGGCACACGCTGCAGCACACGCACACTAGCAGCAGCACGTTAAGAGGTCACCAAAAGCTCAGCTACGTACTGTCACCTGTATATGGCCAAACAGGCTGTAGCACCATACCAACTTACAAGAAATTTCCCAAGGCCTTAATATGGTATATAGATGGCAACAGTTCCATTGGCCTACCCGTATCGCTGGCCTTTTCAGTTCTCCGTGCTCAGGGTTGACACGAGAACAGGCTGTGATCCATCACAGTACACATGGCTGCAGCTTCGCCTATTTCCCAAGATGTCCCTCAATCTACGTTGATTCGGGCGCTAGTTATAGCTCTGAAATCTTTCAGCCTCCGTCTGACAGTCGGAAATGCCAGGACGCAACCAGACAATGCCAAAGCCACGGCATGTGTCAACCACCAGGGTGTACCCGCAGTTTCCAAACGATGTCAGACGTTCCGCCACATCCTTCACCGGTTGGAATCCTTCAGCACGGTATTGTCGGCTGTTCTCATACCAGGGGTGCACATCTAGAAAACGGTTTTCCGAAACCAACAAGGGATGGACTCAGGGAAACGGTCCTTTCATCCAGATATCCTTCATCAAGGATGCCAGCGCCAGGAAACCACAGACATGGACCTGACGGAGTCACACTTTTAATACCAAGGGTCCAACCTCCCTGGCCAGGTGTCAGGATCCACAGTCAATAGGACGGACACACTAGTCCAAGACTGGACCTGTGTCCATCTCGCCTACACTTTTTTTTTTTTTTCCACTACCAGGATAGTGCGGAATATCAAACAAGAATGTCACCTGATCATACTTGTGGTCTGACTGGCCCAGATGCGCTTGGTACGCAGTTTTTGTCCAAAATCATAGCAGCAGTACCAGGACGACTAATGGACAGTCCGATCCTGTTCTCTCATGGCCAGTTCTCCCTCAGAATTCCTCAACTCTGAAAATAAGGGCGTAGACATTGAGACCTGGAACTTAACCCAAGGGTTTTTTTTTTTTTGTTCCCAGGATAATGTAGTGACCATAGTCACAGCAAGGAAGCCAGCCTTGTCAACAATATACCATCTCACATGCATAGTCTTTTTGTTTTTGTTTTGTTTTTGTTTTTGTTTTGTTGCTCGGGACACCTCTACAGGTCATTCCCCTTGGCCCTATCTCATACTAAGAACTCTCCGTTTTTTCCACTCAGACCTAGACTCAGGTCTGTGCTTGGGGTCTCTCACACAGCAGGCTTTCAGCGGTTTCACCTTCTTCCACACATCTTGCCACCAGACTTCTAGAAAATTCTTCCTTCGAAGGGTTGGCTATTTAAGGTTTTCCATACAACAAGACTACACCCGTGGGGACCTGAACTTGGTCCTCACGGCACTACAAGAACCACCTTTTCAGCCTCAATGGGATATTACCTTTAGCATCCTCATCCAAATAGGGTATGGCTCAGTGGCATCTATTGGTCTATGCAGAAGTATCGGTACTTGCAGCGGTCTCATGTAATCCATCCTTTTCTAGTCTTCCATCTGGACAAGATTGTCCTATGGCTGATTCCATTCTTCTTGTAAGGTAGGGTTACTCCTTCCACCTACATGAAGACAGCTCTCTGCCATCGCTGTGCCCGACTCCATTCCGTCCGGTCGCGAAGGACTTACATATTCGGGACCTTGTCGGGGCCCTACGCGTCTGGGTATCCAAGACAGTGCCCTTCTAAGAGGTCTGATTCCCCTTTATCCTTCTTCCAATGGGCAGAAATAAAGACACGTCAGTCTCTAAGGCTCCTCTAACCAGGTGGATTCCTCTAACCATCCAAGACGCTTATACCATCGAATATTCATCCCTTCCGGCAGGTCACGGTACCTTCTTCTGCGGACGTGGAGGCCTTCTGGACAATTCGGTAACAGGTATCGCGCAACAAGTGTATAGGCAGCCACACGGTCAGCCTGCACCCATACCCAAGCCACTATAGTGCTTGCACTCAGTCCTCGGCAGACGCAGGTCTGGGTACATGTGCCCTCCAGGCGGCAGCAGCCCGCCTGTCTGTGCATACTTCTTCACTGACCATGCTCAATGTCACTAGTTCCATTGTTCTTTCCCACCCAGGGACTGCTTTGGGACGTCCCACGGTCTGTGTCCCCCAATGAGGCGAAGGAGAAAAGGAGATTTTTGTGTAGTCACCGTAAAATCCTTTTCTCTTAGCCTCTAATTGGGGGACACAGCACCCACCCTATTGCTCTTGTGGGCCTTTTTCTACAGTTCTCACGTAGCTTCTCAGCTGTTACATCGTTAACATGTTTACTCATGTTTGCCTATTATCACTCTGTTAACTGTTTAAACTTGTGCCTGTTTAGTTCCAGGCCTTGTGTTCTGTGAGCCTGTTTAGTTACAGGCCTTGTTATACAATTATTACTTCGTTATTTCTTCACTGTTTTCCACACGTACCTGCTTAGTTACAGGCCTTGTGGTACTAGTGTTACTCTAACTCTTAACTGTTTACACACGTGCCTGTTTGGTTTCGGGCCTTGTTACACTGTTATTACCTTGTTAACTATATTTGTTTACACAGGTTGCCTGCATAGACTTCCTGTGTCACTGTTATTATCTGTTAACTCTCCTACTGCTTTAGCACAAAACTGGAGAAGCACTTCCTGTTACAGGGGTGTAATACTGCAGAGGAGGAGCCACTTAACTCTTTTGCAGATTCTGCCTAGTGTCGCCTCCTAGTGGACAGCAGCATAACACCCATGGTCTGTGTCCCCCAATTAGAGGCTAAGAGAAAAGGATTTTATGGTGAGTACACAAAAATCTCCTTTTTTTGGACTATAAGATGTTCTTTAAGACGCACCCCAAGCTTAGACAGCAGAACAAAGGAAAAGCATTTTTCCTAATGATTAAAACTTCCCTGGTGTAAGGTGGTGGGGTCCTTAGTTCTAATTGAATATGGATGTAATCAATTGATAGTGTTTATATTGCACCATTACGTCCATGGTACTACAAATGAGAAGGGTTAACACACAAAATACACACATACAGTTGCGTTCAAAAGTTTACATAACCAGGCAGATTTTTTGCTTTCTTGGCCTTTTTTTTTGCAGAATATGAATGATAACACACAAACCTTTTTTTCCACTCATGGTTAGTGGTTGTGTGAAGCCAATCATTGTCAAACTACTGTATTTTCTCTTTTTAAATCATAATGACAACCAAAAACATCCAAATGACTCTAGTGAAAATTTCATATACCCCAGTTCTTAATACCGTGTATTGCCCCCTGTAACATCAGTGACAACTTGAAGTCTCTTGTGGTAGTTGTGGATGAGGCTCTTTATTTTCTCAGTAATGCTGCCCATTCTTCTTGGCAAAAAGCCTCCAGTTCCTGTAAATTCTTGGGCTTTCTTGCATGAACTGCTCTTTGCTTGAGTTCTCCCCAGAATGGCTCAATGATATTGAGGTCAGGAGACTGAGATGGCCACTCCAGAACCTTCACTTTGTTCTTCTGTAGCCAATGACCGGTTTACTTGGCCTTGTGTTTTGGATCGTTGCCATATTGGAACCTCCAAGTATGTCACATGCACATCTTCCGGGCTGATGATTACAAATTTGCCTCCAGGTTTTGCTGATAACGTCCTGCATTAATCTTTACTTCAACTTCAACCAAGTTTCCTGTGCCTTTGTAGCTCACCCATCCCCACATCAGCGATCCACCTCCATGCTTTACAGTAGGAATGTTGTTCCTTTCATCATAGGCCTTGTTGACTCCTCTCCAAATGATTTATTGTTGTGACCAAAAAGTTTGATTTTAGTCTCATCACTCCAAACTACCTTGTTACAGAAGTTTGGAGTTTTGTCTCTGTTCTGTTTGGTGTATTGTAGGCCAGATACTTTATGGCATTTGCACAGAATGGCTTTCTTCTGGTGACTTGACCATGCAGCCCATTTTTCATCAAGTGCCTCCTTATTGTGCATCTTGAAACAGCCACACCGCTAGTTTTCAGTGAGTCTTGTATTTTAGCTGATCTTACTTGTGGGTTTTTCTTTGCATCCCGAACAATTTTCCTGGCAGTTGTGCCCATAATGTTTGTTCTTGTACGTGATCGTGGTTTGGTTTTTACAGAGCCCCCTCATTTACCATTTGTTAATCTGTTTGAACACTGCTGACTGGCATTATCAATTTCTTAGCTATAGTTTTGTATCCCTTTTCTGTTTTATACAGTTCAACTATCTTTTCACGTAGAGCCATTAATAATTCTTTTGCTTTCCCCATGACTCACAATCCAGGAATATCAGTGGCTGGATCCCAGAAACTCACTTAGCTTTTATGTACACACACTGATTACAAGCAAATAGGTCACAGGTGAGGAAGTTTCCTTTTATTAGCCATTCAAACCCATTTGTGTCAACTTCTTTCCATGTTTTTAAGCCAAAATCACCAGGGTATGTGAACTTTTGATCGGGGTCATTTGGATGTTTTTGGTTGTCATTATGATTTAAAATGAGAAAATACAGTATGAGCCCACTAACCATGAGTGGAAAAAAAATGTTTGTGTTATCCTTCATATTCTCTGAAAAAAGCCCAAGAAAGCAAAAAATCTGCTGGGGTATGTAAACTTTTGAGCACAACTGTAGTTTACAGAGTTTTACAGTAAAAATATTAACAAAGACAGACTGGTACAGGGGGGAGAGGACCCTGCCCTTGTGAGCTTATATCTTACAGGATGATGGGGAGGAGACAAAAGATCCTATTTGCAGCAGCTGCGATGGTGGTAATGGTGAAGTGGCAGCTCTGGTTGTGGTGAGGTGGCAGCGTGGTCATTGCAGCCTGTCAGCTTTCCTGAAGAGATGGGTTTTCAATTCCTGTCTGAAGGATCCTAGTGTGGTGGCTAATCGGACATGTTTGGACACAGAATTCTAGAGGATGGGGAATATTCAGGAGAAATCTTAAGGCCCAGTTACACGGCACGACATCGTCAACGACATCGTGATACGTCACTGGTTTGGAGGAGTACCAGCGACCTCGTTGCGTGTGACTCTGGCAAGTTGCAACGATAAATCATTGGATCGGAGTTGACAGGTTTACTAACATGTTGGAAAACCTAACGATCTCAACTCCAGCAACCACCTGTATCGTTCTGTGTGACACCACGACAACGATGTGGACGACTTCGCACATTCACAGCAATGAGCAGGGATTGTTCGCGGGGTTTGCGAACGATCCCTGCTCACAACATCGTTGGTGAGTTGTCCACAATATATAGACGTCTGACATCTCACTAGTGATGTTAAGATTGTCAAAAACGACCGCACACTCCCTAGATCATTGCCGACATAGTTTCAACGTCGTGCCGTGTAACTAGGTCTATGGAGGCGATTGGGTGAGGAACAAATAAGTTTGAAGGAGAGAATAAGGTCCAGACTCCTGAGAGGGTCGAAGATTACATGAGGGAAGATATTGGGAGATTAGTTCAGAGATATAGGGAGGAGACAGGTTATGGATGGCTTTGTAGGTCAGTGTTATTAGTTTGATCAGGATTCGTTGGGGATTTGGAGTTGACAGATGGATTGCAAGAGGAGTGAGGTGGATTATTCGGGCTTCAGAGTTAAAGATGGAGATGTGCGAGACTGTTTGCAAGCAGGCCACACAAGAGGATGTTACAGTAGTAAAGGTGAGAGATGATGGCGTGTATAAGCCTACAAAGCTCTGCTACATGCACAGTTACACACACACACTATATATTACCACATCATACAGTTCCTGATCAGGACCAGAACGGAGGCTGCAGGAGATGAGCAGCTGGAGGACCTTCTACTCAATTATCTGAAAGGTGGTTGAATTAATCAGGTGGTAGGTCCTCAGTTGCTCAGTTTGTGCTGCCCCTGCTCAGGTCCCTGTCTTCCTCTTCTGGTCTGCATAGATCACAGATCAGCAGGAGGAGAAAGGGCAGCTCTCTGTAATGGGGGAGGACGCAATGTCTAGTTTCCATTGCAGGAAGCTGCTTCTACACTGTAGGACACACACTTTTAGTAGGAGTTTTTCTTTTCTCCTTCGCCTCATTGGGGGACATAGAACCATGGGTGTTATACTGCTGTGCATTAGGAGGCGACACTAGGCAGAATCTGCAAAAGAGTTAAGTGACTCCTCCTCTGCAGTATACTCCCCTGGAGCAGGCATTGCCTCCCCAGTTTTTGCTTAGTGTCGTAGGAGGCACGCACAAATTTTATTTTCTTAAAATATTTTCACTTTCTGATCTTTTCTTTCAAGAGACGAAAAGTGAGTCTCTGTAGAGACTCCTGGCATGGTCCCTCCTCAGCCCCCCACTGTTGGGGGGCATGGTTGAGGTCGACACTTTTCCCTCACATGCCGCTCCTTCCTCGGCTCACCACTGTTGGGGGTGCCTGGTTGAAGTTGAGACAATGGTCCTCCTTCGCCAGTTCCCCACGGTTGGCGACCCTGGGTTGAAGTTGAGGCTACACAGGAGCCCTCTGATGATGAACGGCAGCATCCCTCCCTGATCACCCCTCCAGGGCTTTTAGGTTGAGATACCGCAGGTAGGGCACAAACATGCTGCACAATCCAGATGCCTCAGCTCTGCGGAGTGCTTCTGATGGACACGGGCCGCAGCACTCCTTCAAGCCTGCAGCACCAGGAGCCCCAGCTCTGCTGAGTGCTCTCGAAGGTGTCGGGGGACAACACTAGCAGGACAGCTGCACTGCATCTGCCACAGCACACTACACAAGCCTCAGCTTGGCTGAGTGCCTCTGATGGATACCCCAGGAGCCCCAGTCCTGCCGCGGCCTCCTCAGCCTACCACTGGAATCTAGGATCAGGATATCCAGTTCCCCTGGGTTCTCCTGATGGGGGCTGTGCTGGGGGAGCGCTCATGTGGGCACAGCCCCTGGGGTTCGGCCGGGTCCAGATCTGTTCCAGTCCTGGACCGGACCTCCGCGCTGGCCTGCCGTCATTTGCGGCCTCTATTTTTACTTGAGGCCGCGTCTTCGGCCTAGTGCGAAGCCGCCATCTCTTTTCCCGCCCCCTGGGTTACGAGAGTGATGCGAAAACAGCGTCATGCAGGGACGGACTGGAGCTGTACAGGGGGCGGGACAGCTCTTCCTGGCACTTCTCGCCCATCGCAAGATCTTCTGCGCGCCCTTTGGCTGGCAACCTGCCCCCCTCCGCCCATACAAGCCCTAAGCCGTGACTGCGGCGCTCAGGGTGTTGTGCTGGGGGAGCTACTGTATAAAGCCTCTCTCTAGCCTGATGTAGGCAGAGGCTCAGAGGCTGAGGTGGAAAGGGGCATCCAAACCCTGATACACAACCAGGAGCCCCTTAACTTTAATAAAGACTCCCCTACAGCCCCCACACAAGCAGTGGCGGCCATTACAGTAGAGAGGTGGCCCAGCAGGCTAATGCATGTATAATTTTCCCACTGCACACTCACTGCAATGAAGCCGAGCAGGGCTCCCTCCCTGCTGCAGCTCCGCACGCCTTTCCCCTGCAGCAGAAAGCATTGTAGCCTAGAGGATAGTGACCTAAACCTTGAACTTTTGGGTTGGCAAGTTCAAAACCCCTACATCTGTGTGTGTATGTATAATATATCCTCCCGGCTGCGGCTTCGCACAAAACGAGGGCTCCACACAGGACAAAGGACAGCATTCACAGCCATGTGATGTGGGCAATAATGCCAGAGTAAAGGCGCTACAGGCAGCACGGAACAATATTGTCGGTGCTGCCCTTGCTAATAGGAACATTCCTGCAGTATATGCATATTGTTCTGCTTCTTGCATTATTTGCAGCTCCCCTGCCCAGTCCTGCCCTCAGAAGGCCAGTTTGACCACGACTCGGACCAGGATCTCAATAAGTCCTTAGTCCTAGAGCCGCCAGACTGACGCTCTAGTGGAAGATCTAAGGGCATCCATTATTCAGGCCATAGATACCTCTGTAGCCTCAGTCTCTCACAGGCCTCCCATATCCCAGGGACGTCTGACCAGAAGACAACTGGTCACATTCCTTTCAGATGCCACGGGAGAAAAAAGCGTTTCCCTCCCTAAGCGCACAGCCAGGCGGTCCTTCAATCGCCGTCAGCAAACTGCATTCCAATCGGAATTCATTTGGCTAGTTCACGTCTAGACTGACACAGACAACATTCGCTTCAATCTGGGCAGACACAGCCATCATGGCATTAGCAGCTCAACCGCACTATATTGAATGCCTCGTCCGCCGACCCTACTCTGCTGACCCAGGCAACTTGAGTCGCCACCTCAGCTGACTACCTGATGCATGCAGCCCTGCATGCTGTCAATTGCTCAGCAATAGCGGCTCCCAATGCCATTCCTATTAGACGTGCCCTCTGGTTATGTGGAGGGAACAACAGACGTGGTCTCCAAGGAGCCCCTCACGGATCTTCCATTCCTCAGTGGACACCTGTTCGGACATCAACTGGACAAGTTAACCTCAGATGCTAAGCAAGGCGTTAGCACTTCCCTCCCTCAGTGCAAACCAGGACGACCGTTCCTTTCGGAATTCATTAAGGTTCGTCAAGACTTAGACCGACACTGACGAGTACTCGGTCGCCATGCAGGTACCTGTCCCAGGCTACCCATAAAGGTAGCTCCTTCTGACAGAGCCAGTCTCCCCTATCCGAGACCAAAATGTCTCCACTGCCTAAAGGCCCAAGCATTTTTCCACGCATTAAAGTCTCTCCTCACATTAGGAGTCGCTGTACCCGTATCACGCGAAGAGTGTTTTCCAACCTATCCGTGGTCTCCAATCAGGAAGGTACAGTACGATCCGTACTGGACCTAAAACAACTGAACTAACATGTCCGGATAAGACATTCCTGCATGGTATCTCCACTCCAAGTTGCTTCCAAGAAACAATAAGTATTCTTTGCACCCTAGATATACAGGACGCCTACCTGTATATTCCTATGCAGCTGCTGACCAAAAGTTCCATCAGATTTGCATTCAAACAGGAACACTACTAATTAGTGGCACTCCCGATCGACTTAACTACAGCTCCCTAAGTGCTCACAAAGGTCAGGGCAGATGTCATGACTACCCTTTTACTCCAGGGGTGTCGTCATCCTTCTGTACTTGGACGTTCTGCCTATCAAAACTCCGATCCTCGCGGACTGCAAAAATAGCGTCTCCAGCACTGTAGACTCTATAAGAACATGGGAGGGCCTGTTAACCACCACAATTCTACACCTGCTGCAACAGTTCAATATATCACAGCTGCATCTCAGACCGTCTTCACTCTCCATTCTCAATTCATGGAATAAGAACCTCAATCACTCGACTGGAGTTTTTCACCTGTCGTCTGAAACCAGGCTGTCTCCTCCCTGGTGGCTCCGGCCACACACTCTCTCTCTCTCTCTCACGCAGGGAAGGCCTTTCATTCCACCATGCTGAAAAGTTCTAACCACTATCACGAGCCTGACGGGATGGGGTGCAGAACATTATCAGAGCGAGGAAACCAGCCTCATCAAACATTTACCATTGCACATGAATATTCATTTTTGTTTGCTTGGTGCACCTCTAGAGGCCATTCACTTTAGCCCTATCCCTACCAAGAATTTTCAGTTTTCCTCAAATCAGGCCTAGACTCTGGCCTGTCCTTGGGTTCTTTCAATGGGCAGTTTTCAGCCACTTCCACCTTTTTTCCACAAACGTTTTGCTCCCAGACCTCAGGAAATCCTTCGAGGGGTCTGCCATTTCGTTTCCCCATTCAACAGGCCACTACACCCTTGGGACCTAAACCTTGTCCTCATGGCTCTACAATAACCATCCTTTGAGCCTCTACGGGACCCTCCCCTTCGCATTCTCACACTAACAGTGGTGGTTATTGGTGGCAATTATTTCTTTCTGCAGAATATCGGAACTTACAGCGCTCTCAGTTAAACCACCTCATCTGGTCTTAAACCAAGACAATGTTGCCCTTTTGGCCGGTCCCATCCTTTCTTCCACTGGTGGGGTACTATTTCCGCCTAAATGAAGACCTCTCTCTGCCATCTCTGCGCCTGGTTCCAGTCCATTGGGTCGTGAAGGCTCTACATATGTAGGACCTCGTCAGGGCCCTATGAATCTATGTATCCAGGACAGCACCTTTTTAGGAAGTTGGATTCTCTCTTCCTTCTTCCAGAGGTCCGATATGACATGTCGGCCTCTAAGGATTCCACCAAACATCCAAGACGCTTATACCTTTAAAAACCCGCCCTTTCCTGCTGGTGTCGGGGTACATTCTACTAAGGCCGTGGGGGCCTCCTAGGCTGTCCGGCCCCAGGCGTCAGCACAATTAGTGTGATAGGCAGCCAGATGGTTCAGCCTACATACATCTACAAGTCACTACAGTGCTCATACTCGGTCCTCAGCAGACGCAGGTCTGGGTAGACGTGTCCTCCAGGAGGCAGCAGCCCTCCTGTAGGTACATAGTTCTTCACTGACCATGTTCAGCGTTACTAGTTCCATCGCTTTTACCACCCAGGGACTGCTTTGGGGACGTCCCATGGTTCTGTGTCCCCCCAATGAGGTGAAGGAGAAAGAGAGATTTTTGTGTACTCACCGTAAAATCCTTTTCTCTTAGCCTCTAATTGGGGGACACAGCTCCCACCCTTTTGCCCTTTTGGGCCTTTACTACAGTTCTTATGCTGCTTCTTAACTGTTACAGGGGTAACAGGGTTAACTGTTTACACATGTTTGCCTGTTTGGCTACAGGCCGTGTTATAATATTATTACTCTGTTAAAGGGAACCAACCACCCCAAATGACCACCCCAGACTGTTAATATGTATCCCTACACCCAGCACACACATTTGGGGCAATCGTTTTTGCTAAAAAAACTGTTTAGTAGAAGCTAAGAGATAGCTTCATGAAGTTTAAAAAATGTTGCCGACTGGGTGTTACCTAGCTTGTCCTCCTGCAGTGTTCATGTGCCTGTTAGCCTCCTCTCCCCCCCCCCCCCCCCTCCCTTCAGTGAAGCCCTGCCCTTTCAGTCTCGTCACAGGCTGCTGCACGGAGTCTCATTGTTTATGATAACAGAAGGCAAACCTGAAAGGCTGAAACCTGAGAGGCTGAAAGGGCAGGGCTTTACTAAAGGGAGGGGGGGAGAGGAGGCTGACAGGCACATGAACACTGCAGGAGGACAAGCTAGACACCCAGTCGGCAACATTTTTTAAACTTCATAAAGCTATATCTTAGCTTCTACTAAACAGTTTTTTTTAGCAAAAACGATTGCCCCAAATGTGTGTGCTGGGTGTAGGGACACATATTAACAGTCCGGGGGGTCATTTGGGGTGGTTGGTTCCCTTTAACTCTTTTGGTTAAATCAATTTTTATTAACAAATGTACGTAAATACAAATCTTCTTACAGTACAGTAATAAACAACCAATTTCACTCAAGTCAAGAAATTGTACCATTCTTAAAGAAATCGAATGTTTCGCATTTAGCATGACTATAGAACTTATATTATTAGGGTCATAATTGTATCTTTATATGAAAAGTTTGAACAAAAAAGGTAGGAATATAAACAAAAACAAGAAAAAAAGTCTCAGGTGGGGAATTCTAAGAGAAGAGAGAAAAGAGAAAGAGAGGTCGGATCAGGGTGAACAGTTTCGTATAAGTCATTTATCTTGTCTGTCAACGAAGTGCTTAATCTGATATGGTTACATTTCTTGAGAGTCTGGAAAGACCAAGGGGTCCTGATAATGTTTCTCGCCTTTATGATTATTCAATGTTAATTTAATGCTAAAGGTACTACCCCCCCCCCCTCACCTAGCAAGCAAAGGGAGGTCCTCCACTAGACCCGTCTGCAGCATCCCGGGGCCCCCACTCTATTCACGACAGCCACCTCCTCATGTTCTCAGACTCCCTGAATAAAATCCAGGGGGTCCAGAGGCGACAATGTCTCTCCACACTTTTCAAGTCTGGGGAGCTTTGACTAATGGTATCCTCCATCCTACACACATGATTCAGTTCGGCTACTAATTCCATTTTGGTTGGTCTCTCTTTGTTTCTCCACCTTCTGGCGATCGGAGTTCTTGCCGCAGATAAATACCTTGTTAAGCTATTTTTGTAATTCGAGATTGATGTGTCTATAAGATTTAATAGGGCTGTAGATGCTGAGAAGGTTAAGCCGGTAGATGTGGAGAGTTCCAGCAGGTCGGACACCTCCTTCCAGAAAGGTTGAATCTGTGGACATTCCCACCATATATGCAAATAAGAGCCTCGAGCTATGTTACATCGCCAACAGCGATCAGATAATGATGGAAAAATTTGATGTAGTTCTGCCGGGCTTCTGTACCACCTCGCCAATACTCTGAAGTTCCTTTCCTGGAACGTAGCCGCTTTGGCTGATTTGTGTGTGAACACTAGGATTTTATTCCAGTCCTATGGGGAGAATTCCCTTTGGAGATCCCTCTCCCACTTTATTTTGTATTTAAGTGAATATTTGTCAGAGATCTCAAGTGAGCTTCGAAACATGTTATATAATATCGAGATTGTATGTGGGATGGGGCCTCCTTCCAAGCAGAGTCCCTCAAAGGCTGTTGGTTGTCTAGCGGCCACCTTCCAACTTATGGATTTAATGTAGCTGCAAAGTCTGGCGTGAAGGAGCCATACACCCGGAGGAATCGAGGAGTTTTGGTACAATTCTGTGAGACTTTTTATACCATTCGGATTAGTGTAAGTCTGGATCGTGGGATGTGTTCTTTTGTGTCTGCCCAAAAAGGTTTTCCTATCTGTCTCTAGTCCTATGGATGGATTATTGAATATTGGGGTTAGAGGACCCGGATTTGTGGTTGTGTAGGGTCGAATTGTGTTTCCTAAGAAATTGTTGTAAATGATTTGTAAGGAATGAGAGAGGTCGGGGGCCACCCGCGCCAAAAAGCCACACCACCGACTGAGGACAAGCGTCGCTGAGCTCCGTCTCCACCTCCACCCATCGACGTCTGTCCTGCTGGATATACAGATCTATTATACATTTACCTAGAGAAGCCAGGTGATACGTCATGAAATCAGGCAGCCCCACCCCTCCCTCCCCCGGTCTCCTACTTAGTAAGCTATACGACAGTCTAGGTCTTCTGTGTGCCCATATATGACGTATAATCGAGGTCTTAAGTCTGGAGAAAAAGGAAGCCGGAAGGATGATCGGGATAGCCTGGAAGAAATATAGGAGTCGGGGCAATAAGTCCATTCTGATTGAATTGATTCTTCCCCACCATGAAATATTAAGTTTGTTCCAAGTTTTGAGATCTGATTCCACCTTATCTAGCAGGTGTTCAAAGTTTTTCGCGTATAGGTTTGACGGGTCTCTAGTTAATTTTATTCCTAAATATTTTATCTCCTCACGTTTCCAAATAAAGGGGAACTGGGATTTAATTAGGGTGACCACCAGTTCTGGGAGGGAGACATTCAGCATCTCTGATTTGGAGTCATTCATTTTGAAGTTACTAAGGCTTCCGTATCTGTTAAGCTCATCTACTATGTTGGGGATTGATATGAGGGGATTTGTTATATATAAAAGTAGGTCATCTGCAAATAGGGCAAGCTTCTGCTCAACTTTACCTGTCGCCAGGCCCCGAATCGTTGGATTGGATCTAAGTGCGCCCGCCAGGGACTCCATGCAAAGGATGTAAATCAGAGGGGAAAGTGGACATCCCTGGCGTGTTCCATTGTGTATGAGGAACGGGTCCAATAAGGATCCATTTACCTGGACCCGGGCCGATGGGGCTGTATACAACGCTTTGATTCTCTGTATCATCACATTATCTAGCCCAATATGCTCCAGGGTAGCGAATAAGAAGCCCCAGCACACCCTGTCGAAAGCCTTTTCGGCGTCTATTGACAAGATGCACGTGGGAACCCCCCTTCTCCTTGCTCCATCAATTACTGCTATAGATCTGATTATGTTGTCCCGGGACAAAACCTACCTGATCGGAGTTAATTAGGGATGGTAGAAATCTCCTCATTCTATTTGCTATCATTTTCGTGTAGATTTTTATGTCTATGTTCATGAGGGATATAGGTCTGTAGCTACGACAAAGAGACAGGTCTTTGCCGGGTTTTGGTCTAACAACAATATGAGCCATCAATGCCTGAGGGGGGAATAAGTCACCTCTGGATATGCTGTTAAATACTTCCAAAAGGCGAGGGTTCAAGTGGTCAGATAGAGATTTGTAGAATCCAGATGAATAACCATCCGGTCCTGGGCTTTTTCCTATTTTTAGGTTCTTTATTACATCAGACAGTTCCTCCATTGTGACTTCTGAAGCCAGTTCCCCTCTCTCCTCCGCGGTCAGGGCTGGGGGCCGTGACTATTTAAGTATTCTTTGATTTCTGAGGTGGGAATAGGGACTCCAGAACCCTCATCTGGTCTGTTTTTGTTATAAAGGGAGGCATAAAAGGCGCGAAAACATTCCACCGTTTCTTTAGTGGAATAGACTTTGTTCCCCTCTTTAGTTTTTATGTGAGGGATAAAGGTTCTTTGATTTCTGGGATGTAGTGCTCTTGCTAACAATTTTCCTGGTTTATTACCCAGTAGATAATATTTTGAGTTGATCCTGTCCCTCTGGAGTTTATCCTTCTGGTCAAGGAGGGCGAGCAGCTTGTGTCGTGTGGTAGATAATTGGGCATATAGTACAGGAGTGGGGTTCTGTTTGTGGCTAGCCTCCAGGGATGATATAGTATGGAGAAGTTCCATGATTTCATGCGATCTCCTCTTTTTGATTCTAGCTCCGTGGGAGATCAAACCGCCTCTCAAGACTGCCTTTAGGGTTTCCCATTGTATAGGGTTCGATGTGGGGTCTGAAGCATGGTCGCTATTAAAATTTTTAATGGTTGAGGTAAGGTCCTTAAGGCAGGAGGAGTCCTTCAGTAAGTATTCATTTAACCTCCAGGTGTAAGCTCGTCCACACCGGGGTCCAATTTGTATGGGGATGTATATTGGGGCATGGTCTGACCACAGTATGTTCCCTATATATGAGTTAATTCTAAAATCTAACAAGGAGTGAGAGATGAGGAATCTATCGATCCTTGAATAAACTGAATGTATTTGAGAGAAAAATGTGTAGTCACGTTCCTCCGGGTGCAATATCCTCCATATGTCTACTAGATGTAATGAGTCCCAGTGTCTGGAAAGGCGATGGAGCGATGGTACAGATAGGCACGACTTACCAGAGGAGGTGTCCACCTTCGGGTCTTCAGGGAAGTTAGTCGCCTCCTATTATGATCGGTATGGAGCCCGCGAATTCCTCCAGCAGCCCTCTGAGTCTCGAGCTGAATCTCATCATGTGCCTATTAGGATAATAAACATTAGCCAGTATATACATCCGTGTGAGCCAGTTGATTTTAAGAAATATATATCTACAAGAGGGATCGATTAATTGGTCCAGGACCTCGGGAGAAAAGGACTTGTGAAAGGCCACTGAGACTCCCCTGGATTTGGACATAGGGTTGGTGCTGTGAAACCAGGACGGAAAGTCCCGGGAGCCACAGACGGGTAGGGCATTAGATCTAAAGTGGGTCTCCTGCATCATCAGCACGTGTACCTTTGATTTCTTGGCTGCCGTTAAAATTTGGCACCTCTTTTCAGGTTTATTCAACCCCCTGACATTAAAGGAGCAGCACTTCAGGTCAGACATATCTGACATGGTGTAAGAACATGTTGGTATATGAACATATAGAGGACCCGATCCGACTACAAGAACATAGAAAAGAAAGAAAGAGAAAAATGAAAAGTATATATAAAAGAAAGACATAAGGGTAAAAACCCTTAAGAATCCCATGTTAAGCTAGTATCTAGCCTCACATGAGGAGTAGTGCGATAAATGGACAAATCATCTGTCCAGCACCAGGGATTATGGGGTCACCAGGAAGCAAGCAAGCATAACACACCACCTCCCTGCCACCCCGCCCCACTACTTATACAAGTAATATGAATTCTAATATCTTATACAACTTATATAGACTGCCATATATTTGTCACATTCATATATGGGCTAAAATATTATGTAAATTTATAGGAAAGAAAGAATTTCTGTAACTTTGAAAATATTAAACCGAATCAACTCTAGTATAGAATATAGGGAAACATGTAGAAAGGTATGAGCGGTCTCCCCAAACCCCCCCCCCCCAAGAAAGATATTAGGGGGTAAATGTTTTAAAGAGGCTACTATGGGTGTTACGTATCTCTTGGTAAGACGTGAGTGGGAAAGTAATCTGGTAGATGAGAGGGGTTGGTGTGTGTGGAGGGAGAGAAGTGGGGGATGTGGAGGAAAAGAACCGGGGCAGAAAGGGGGGTAAGATCGGAAGCCTGGGGATAGGAGTGAAAGAACAGCAGGGATTAGGGTGAGAGATAAGAGAAAGGGGGAAATGGGAGAGGAAAGGTGCAATAAAAGGAAAAGGTGTCGGTGAAATGGGAATTAAGCCGTCAAGACTAAAAGAGGGGAGGACAGCGACGACCACCACACAGCAGGACTCATATCCTAACTAAGCATACTATTATGCATCAATATCAGTAATTGAAACCAGGTCTAAAGAGCTGGAACGCCGCTCTCTATTTTCATCTTGAGACGCTGTGGGACATCATATTCTGTTCAGGTTTGTGGTCTTCCTCCGGATCCAGCTCTAGGGGATCTGTACCAGCATGTTGGGGGGGGCCGGCATCATCGGGTTCCTGGGCCAGTCCGGTAGGTCGATCATAGGCAAGTCCAGGGCCCTGGTGAAAGCTAGAAGGTCCCCCATCCTTTTAAAAGAGGCTGAACGGCCATCCTTGGACGCGATTAGTTGGAAGGGGAAACCCCCACCTGTACTTTATCTCCTTTTCTTTAAGTATATTGAGTAGTGGTCTCAGTCCTCTTCTTTGTAGGAGAGTTCTCCTCGCTAGGTCAGGGAGCAGCAGCACGCTCGAGTTTTCAAAGGAGATGGTATCAGCTTGGCGTGCGGCAGCCATGATATCCTCTTTAATAGAGAAAAAATGAACCCGACATACCACGTCTCTTGGAAAGGCCTCAGGGGATGGTTTAGGGGCAAGGGCTCTATGGACCCTGTCCAGATCGACATCCGGACCACCCTCATCTCCCAATAGCTGCTTAAACAGTCTCTGGACTGCCCTCCCCAGGTCCACAGGCGACACAGATTCAGACATTCCCCTAATTCTTATGTTATTCCTGCGATTCCTATTTTCTAGATCCTCCTGGTTGTAAAGGAGATCTTCCAGGAGGGCAGAGTGGGCCTCTAAGGTTTCTCTTTGGGCTTTCAGTTCATCCAGAACCGCGTCCTGTGCCCCTCTTACCTCCTCCACCCTGCTTGTGAACTCCTGTTTCAGTGTCTGGATCTCTGTTTTGTAGGAGTTCTCTAGCCTACAGGCAAATCTTTCCAGATCATGCTTTGTGGGTAAATTCTTAATATAAGCACTTATCTCAGGGCTTGATGCGTTTTTCCAGGAGAAATTGTGTTCCCTCTGCGGTCTCCTCCTGTGATGATTCGTCTCTGAGGCACTCATATCTGTTCCCTCTCTGCCTGCTGCCGCGCTCAGCCCTGGGAGCCGCCTCGCGCTGTGCTGAAGTCGCCATCTTGGAGGGAGACTGAGCTGCGGGAGCCTCTGTGTTGCCGATCTATGGCGCCTCTGTGAGGTGTCTCCGCGGGTCCGGTGGCTCCTGGTCCCTTCTTACTTTTGCCCATCCAGATTAAGATGCAGTCTGTGGGGCTAGGAAGCGGCTGTAGAAGCGGCGGCACACGGAGCTCTCACTCAAAGCTTCTTTCTCCGCCATAGGCTAGCCACGCCCCCCTACTCTGTTAACTCTTAACTGTTTGCCATGTCCCTCTCCATGGGCACGGAATAGCCGGTATGACGCGATTCGCGTCATATCCGGCTATCATGACGTCGTTCACCCACGTACACCTCGCTATGCGCATTGCTCATGCGCGAGGTTACTTTACGGCAGCTCATCACAGATAAGCTGCCGTAAAGTAACCTCGAGCATTCGCATCGCGAGGTGTACGTGGGTGAACGACGTCATGAGAGCCGGATATGACGCGCCCATGGAGAGGGAGATGATGATCAATAAGGATTATGACACCCATCGGGGCGTGAATAATTGCAGTATAGGTGTTGGAGAGAAGCCACAGGAACGCCCTGTGCGACTTCTCAAAATCTCAGAAGCCCCAGATCTGGAGTAATAAAAGCATTTTTCTAAACTTCACAAATACACTATTTTTACAGAAAAGAATAGCTAGATTAGCATACTCGGGGTGCAGGGACAGGTATTAATAGGCTTGGGTGTCATTTTTAGGGGTCAGGTTCCCTTTAATAATTTGACATCACCATAACTGTACTGACCCGTAGAACACATTTCTCAGGGTATTTTCATCACAAAGTGGACATAATAAAAACAGCAATAGATGTGGTGTTTTACACTATATAGTAAAATAGAAACACTAAAAGAATACAACTCCATCCATCCTCTGCGGAGGTGAGGTTTAAAGGATTTGAGGACTTTTGTGTCTTTCATGTTAATACTAGCTGGGTACCAAATACAAAAAGGTATGATATACCAAGGTTTCCACAATTTACAAATGAATATATTATTAGTAGATTGGTGAAATTAAAGAAGAAATGGATAAAATGTCACCTTTAATTAGTCTTATTAAAATAGTTCTAATAGTAGGACATCAATAAAAGCGATTAAAATGAACCAAAAGGAATATGTTAATGACGACACCAACCTTCACCTATAATCACGCACAAAACAATATGAACTCGTGTTCTTGTGTGAGTCAGACTCAACCAGTCCACAGGTGCGTTTTTAATAGTGGTCCTTATCAGGATGGTATCTTCTCTTTCATAAAACCATTATTCCTTACATCCCAGGACCATCAAACCACCATACAATTTATCTCCCGACGTGTTTCATTTGGACACATCAGTGGAGTCACGCCAACTTTATGATACTGCATACACTGCTTGCAATCATCATTAATATGGCAGATCACTTTGGTGAATACTGTAAATGAAATCAACAAGCATACGTTCACTTAGGTTGGAAACAGACGGTCCGACAGATATGCAAGTTACTGACATGACATATGAAATTATCCATATAAATACATCCGAGTTCAGGGAATCGTGTGTCTAAACTAAAGTGGAAGTGATGTCTGGTAGATAAATAGATGACAAAAACAAGCAAAACAGGGAAAGTCATAATTGAAAATGTAAAACATACAGACTTTAGAAATAAAGTAGCATAGATGAAGATTTTCTTTAAATGACATCCCTATGCTGACATTCTCTCCCTGCCTGTCAGTGGAGGTTGGTACCTTAAACCTACACACGCATGTGTCGCCCCCACTCTTCGACGGCTTGCCCTCCTTCATCCTCCATATCTAGTGTCTAAATCCACAAGTCTGCAGTTGCTCCATGTTACTCTATGAATGCAGACTTGTGAATCTTCATATTACTCGACTGAGGATTGTCTGGAATCTCAGCCAGAAATAGTGACTGCGAGTATGTGATATACATACTCCTGGCCAGAATTTAACCAAAGCAACGCGGCCTCGCTTAATACACTTGCATGATGGAACTGGTCTCATCTAGTGTGCATATCATATACTGATGGCCAGGTGACCACTGTTCCTGGCTCTGACACCTGTGAATCTATACAGAGCACAGTGCAGACAATGGCAGGATTCACCATGCTGCAGTCACATAGTGACACGTAGTGTGGCTCCATACTTGTTGATTTAGACCAGATGACACCATTAAATGGGAACTGTATTTTCAGCAGTTATTGCATAAATCAATAGTCTATGTGCTTATATGAAACTTTTTAATACATATTATCAAAGAAAATGCTCTTATTTCACCACTAGAGCCATTTCTGCCCCTTCTCCCTGCCTCCTTGAACTCGCCATCCACTCAAAAAACAGCTCAAATCTGTCTTGCTGAAAACAAACCCGCATGCCAGCCCAGTGAGGTTTCTGGTACAATTGTTATGGCTTATATTGCACAGTATAATTGAAACAGAACACTATTGTTGGTTAACAGTCACAGGATGTATCTTTTATTTATGTATGCTCTCTAGTCTATACCATATGTATATGTCTATACCATAGTGTATACATAAGAAGAAGATTAATTCTTGTAGATTAATTTTTTTCATGTTTTTTTGATTTTAGGAGAAAAATACTTTGTTTCAAATAAACATCCGGTTGATGGTTAACCAACAATAGTGTTCTGTTTAGATTATGTTGTACAATATAAGCCATCGGTAGCAGGTTGTTTGCGCTGGGCCCCTAAAACCATATAGGTTTCTGATTACACCTCCTATTGTGTAGTGGGAGATACATATTCTTGTGCTAATTAAAGAGTGCAGATCTGGAATCCCTTTGTGTGCTGGGTAGAGATCAGGAATCCTTCCTTGTGCTGGATGGAGGTCACGAAGCCCTCCGGGTGCCGGGCGTGGCTGGAGGTCAGGAAGCCTTCCGGGTGCCGGGCGTGGCTGGAGGTCAGGAAGCCCTCCGGGTGCTGGGTGTGGCTGGAGGTCAGGAAGCCCTCCGGGTGCTGGGTGTGGCTGGAGGTCAGGAAGCCCTCCGGGTGCCGGGCGTGGCTGGTGGTCAGGAAGCCCTCCGGGTGCCGGGCGTGGCTGGAGGTCAGGAAGCCCTCCGGGTGCCGATGTTCTTTGTTGAAGTCTCCACAGCCAGCCTGTTCTCATCAGCTCAGAGTCCATTGCAAATATTCTCAAGGCGGAAAACCTTAAAAAAAAATTATAGAATAGAGGATTTACAAATGGTTATTCCTCATGGACACACAACAGCCTATTCTGAAAGGTTACTTGAACGTACAGTTAGCTTTTATATGCAAGTATTAGAAAAACATTTGCAATGGGGCTTCATTAAATTATTGTTTTTATAAATTACAGAAAATATTCTTGTGCGGCTTGATTTGTCATTTTTTTTTTTTTTTTCATGCCAAGATAAAGTTGTCTCTTTTCAGAATGACTTCAATAAAGATGCATTTTATCTATTCAATCACATTGATGTAACAATCACCTATCACAGTGGAAAAGAAGAAAACTGGGATGGGGCTCGACTGGTGACAGCAAGACTTGAGCCTAAAAGGTAATTAGTTGTCTGGATTTTGGCTTTTTATAATCATTAGTAATTCTTTAGTGATTGCTCTTGTGCCTACTGTATAGTTTGTAGTCATTTTCAATTAACGTGATTTCTATGGTTCTGTGAGCCTGTTTAACTGGGGCCATTGAGGTGGACCTAAAGGGCCTGTTACACGTGTCAATGTCGCCCGCGATATCGCTCATGCGTCACAAATTATTAATCGCCTGAGCGATGTGGAATTATCGCAGGTAAGATGTCACACGCGTCAATATGACCCAGCGATGCGGTGATGTCGCCATCTTGCGGACGATCCAGCGAGCGATTTTAATTAGTCGCTTGTACGGTGTCAAAATAGAAAATACGTCGCTGAGTTTAGTGTCACACGCAGCGATGCACAAGGTCTACTGAGCGATGAGCGACAGGTTTTACATCTGGCAGTGAAACCTGCGATCAGCAACATATCGCTGGTTGCATCGCTTGGTCACACGCTTCAATGTCGCTCCTGCGTCACTTTTACGTCGCTTGAGCGACTGAAAATCCGTGACGTATGAGCGACATTGACAGCGATATTGACGTGTGTGACATCCCTTTTACTGTCCAAGATTTTCTTTCTTGTTTTGGATTAGCCAGTCCATTACAAACTTATATAATAACCCCCCCCACTGGACACAATTTCCCAAATCTGTGTATTCGGCTGACTGTTCATATAGTGGCCTCCTGACTCTCCCGACAGATAAGATTGAAGAGAAGGATCCGTCCTGTTGACTTTGATCTCCGATCCGCCTTGTTCTTTGTGACTTTCAGAGTCTGTCAGTGACTCTCATAGAGTGCTCAGCTGAGAGTGTTCAGCCCACACCTCTCCCAGCTCTCCCTTTGGCCATGTGCCACTCTTCTACTCCTCCGGTAGTGGCTCAGCTTCCATGAGAGCAAAGGTTTCGCTGTTGAAATGCAGAAGCCTGTATCTGTCTCTTCCAACCACTGTCCAGGAACAGTCAGGAGGCCCCATATCCATCAGATGGCTCTGCCAACAATCGCCTAATGTTTATAAAGACCTTAGAAAGTGTCAATTTCTAGTGTGTGTGGGTCCCCCCCCCCCACCACCACCACCTCCATTTTTAAATTTGGGCTTTGAACAAAAATCCCCATCTTTAGCAAACTACACTGTGAGGCCAGGTCTCCTAATAACCCCGCGGGCATAAAATAGTTGTCTGACAAACTCTCCAATGCATGTTGGTGGCTAAGGACTGTAATGTGTTGTTCACAGTGTGGTTGTGAAAGGGTCATTCCATCTCAAGTGATCCAAAAATGAATTTTTTTTTCTTTTTTTTTTTTCTTTATGAAGTACAACTTTAGATGAAAAAAATTAAAAACTTTTAAATTTGTAATACACATCAGTTCATTTTTTACAGATTTTTAAAGTTTAAAAAAAAGCGTGAATTTTGGCCTGGTGTGGCTTTACATTTTCTATCCTATCTCCGGCTAGAAACAAAATGAACACCATTCTATTCAGAACTGTACAGGCTTTCACCAGATATGTCACAAGAGTATCTTTGTTAATATTTTACCCATGTGAACGCAAATACAAAACTTAAAAACGCATTTCCAAAAAATCGGTTTAATTTACAAACTTTCTAAAAAAGCACATGTCTGCTATGCTCCTAGATACATCTGTACTAAAATGCATGTTGGGATCGCGATGGGATCATATTTTAAAATGTTTAACTATTGTAGTGTTAATTCGAAAATCTTGAATTCAGATCTGTTCAGCGTGTGGTCTAAAAGTGTGGGGTCTATATTCACCAAATAATCCATAATTTTGAGATATTACTGTATTTTATTATGTTACAGCTTAGAAGCAGGAGAGGACAGTGGAGAATCTTTGTTAGAGAATGAACATGGGAAGACAGTGACTGCAGAGCAGATAACAGTCCAGCAGCTCTGTCAGTCGTGTTAAGTATCTGCCCACCGCAGAGTCAGGAAGTAAGACAGAGCTTCAGAGCTGTCATGTCTAATACATGCCTGGACATGTTCACTCTTGAACAAACAATAGTCTGTACAAAGACATCTAGGGACTCTGTGTACTACAAAATTGGTGAGTGTCTTTAAAGATTGAGTAAATTTTTATTAATAGTTTAATACTTTTCTTGTTAAGGGCTAATAAACACAGCGCTATTCTGAGTGATCATCGTTCAGAAAAATGCTCCCCATTGATTTCAATGGGGTTAAATACATGCATGTTTTTTGAAACACTCAGTGAGTAAATCACTGCTTGCACGCACTACTTTTTGATTGCTGCAATAAACACAGCATTTATCATTATTTATATAAAACATCTGCCATTGTTTTCACTAGCGATTAAAAAAAAAACTAATGCAGATGTGGTAAAAACTTGGTAGAAAAAAATCTGCCAAAACCGCAGCATTTATCCGCAGATAGAAAAAGCTGCGTATGCGCTAGCCCTAATACTCACTTTATAGCAACACCGTTATATCTCAAAGCATACTGTAAATTCCACGTCAGACGATTCAATCTGGTGAACGATATCGCTTAAGCGATATCGTTTGTGCGTCGTTGCGTGTAACCGAGTGATCAGTCAACGAAAAATCGCTTGATTGTTTGGTGGAAGATTTGTGAACAGGAACTCAAATCAAGCAATAATCCGTTGAGCAATCTACAGCATCGTGGTGTGTGCATATGCTGGGAGATGGTAACCATGGTACACAGTGGTTACTAAGTGCCGCGCGGCGCCTAGTAACCCGATGTTTACCATGGTTACCAGCATTCTCGCTGGTCCACATTGCTGGTGAGTCTGCCTGTGTGACAGCTCACCAGCGATGTGAACGATGTTAGCGATCGCCCATTCATGTGATCGCTAACAACATCGTTCATCAAATTGAAGTATCTGATGTGGCCTTTAATCTTTATTTTTATTACCCATCTTCCTTACTTAACTGTATTTTTCTCACACAGCAATGGCTGCAAACTTCTGAAGGAGAACAATATTTTATCATATTTGCTGTTAAAAATCCTTTTGGAAAAGATTCTTAGGCCGGTCCAAGATTGGACATTTGATATGAATCCATCAATCAATGCAGACATGAAAAATATGATATGATATAAAAAATGTAAAGCCACACCAGGCCAAAATTTGTGCTTTTTTTAAAACTTTAAACTCGAAATATGCACTCTGCCATTTACTGTCTTATAACAAGCGTACAATGTATACTTCAAGCCATATCTAGACCAATGTACAGAACATTTTATTTTCAATAAAAATTGTAAAAAAAAAAAAACCTTTAAAAATCAGTAAAAAATTAACTGATTATTAAAAAAATTCAAAACTTTTAATTTGTAATTAACTAAAGTTGTACTTCATATAGAAAAAAAAAATTAAATCTAAAGACGTCGGGTAAAAAAAATATTCATATTTAGATCACTTGATGTGGAATGACCCATTGACACTATAATAGTTAAATTTTCTGATCATCATAATGGGAGACCCAGACAATGGGGTTTAGGGCGCTGCCCTCCGGAGGTCACACTAGGTACTACAAGTTTGTAGCACCGCCTCCTCCGCTTATAAACCCCCACCGTAGGAGACATCCTCAGTTTTAAACTTAGTGTGCTCGGAGGATCACGCTTTGCTTGCACTTCACTGCATTCTCACAGCTTACGTGATGGCGTATGAAGACAAGGTAAAATGGTCCCGCTCGGGATCTCCGACAGCCTCCCCGCTCACCCTCTGCGGAACACGCTGGTGGAGGTACCGGAGGGCTTTTAGCCTGGACACTTCAGTGTTCTCCCGGTACGCTGTCGCGCTCCTTCCTTTCCATCCCTCCATGGAGGCTCTGGTAAGGGGGAGCCTGGAGCCTTGCACAGCTCCGCTCCGTCCGAGGCCTCCCTAAATGGTGCTTACAGACCGGACGGAGCCAGCCCAGTCCGAGGCCTCCCTAAATGGTGCTTACACTCCGGACTGGTGCTGTACCCCCGTCCGAGGCCTCCCTAAAGGTGCTTACAGACCGGACCGGCACTGAGGCACCTGGTGTGTCTCCTGTGTGCCTGGGGGTAGTGTCTGTCACTGTGGTGTCATGACACTCAGACCGCGCGGTTACCCTCGGGTCCGCGGTTCTGGCGGTGACCCTGTGCTGGGGTCGCCCTGGCTGACCGCCCTGTGTGTCACAGGGGCTGAGGCTGTAGACTGCGAGTGTTTTTATGTGTACATGCAGTCTGAGAGTGTGTGTGGTGATATTCACACTCTTTTCCCGCGCTGCGGGCTCCGGCACCTCCATTGCTGAGGCAGTCTGGAGGAGGAGGAGGCAGCCCTTATGGTGACATCACCGCTGGGCGTGTTGTGTGTTCTTCCCGCGTGTTCCTGGCTCCGCCCACATCTTCACTGTCGGCGGCCATCTTCTCCCTCACTTCCCGGCTGGGATCTGGCTGCAGCGCGTGTCTGCACTTGCAAGGGAGACCGGAACTCGCGGAGGTCACACACACACACCGCTTCCTCCTACCGCTTTACTGCGGTCGGTAAGCCACCGGGATTCCCGGTTTGTTTGTGAACTTTGGCTTATATTCCCCTCACTGTGGAGATGTCCTCAGTTGGGAAGCATGCTGCTAAGGCGGCAGTGGTCACCGTTACCTGCGCTACATGCAACGGGACACTGGTGGAGGGGTCCTGCAATAACTGCGGACGCCCAGAGGCCCGTCTGCTACTACTGAGTCTGCAAATCCGGGATTATACCCTGAGGTTCAGGTGATCCCAGGGCCATGGGAAACGCAGAATAAGATTAATGAATCTCTGCTGTCCCAGATGTCCTCCATGTCGCAAACCCTGGAGGCACTGCATAGGAGACTGGAGAACCCAGCTACTCCTCCTAGTTACCCCCGGGTGTCTCTTACTTCTGCTGTAAGACCCCCTAAGCGAGCCCGTGAGGCTTCTCCTGAGCTCCAGACTCTCTCTGAGGAGGAGCGTTCCTCTGATGGTGAGGAAGATGATGGGGGTTCTACTCTTGGGTCTATGTCTGAACCTCCAGATGGGGTGGAGGATCTGGTGTCCTCCATCAATGAGACATTGCGTCTTGTCACTCCTCCTGAGGAGGTGACTGTACACCCCAAGGAGATATACCAATGGCTGCGGCCAGAGGCTAGACCAAGTGGCTCCTTCATGGACCACACTAATTTCGGAAGGGTGATTAAAGCTCCCAGGTTGCATCCTGGGCGGCGTTATGTCCGTAAAACTAAGGACAATCGCTTTCCCTTTCCCCAGGAGGCGCTCCAGGAATGGTCGCAGTCTCCCAAGGTGGATGCTTCCATGACTAGGATTGCTGCGCGCTCCTTGTTTTTCTGCCTCTGATAGCTCCTCGTTGAAGGATGCTACTGATAGACAGGTCGAGCAACTCGCCAAGTCTTCCTATGAGGCTGTGGGGTCTTCGTTTGCCCCTAATTTTGCCGCGGTCTGGACCCTACAAGCGATTACTATCTGTTTGGATGGTATCACTGATCTAGCTAGGTCCAGTCCAGAGGTCCTGGCTCTCACTGAGAGAGCAAGGGCCTATGCGGACTATGCCAGGAGGGCATCTTTGGAAACTGCCACTCGCTCTGCTGTGGCCTCGGCCAATGCAATTGCGATCCGCAGGCTGTTGTGGCTGCGTCTTGGGACTCAGATGCCACATCTAAGAAGATTTTACAAAATCTTCCGTTCGCTGGTGACAGGCTTTTTGGCACCGAACTGGACAAATTGATAAAGGATTCTGCTGAGTCTAAGATACCGCAGAACAAGCCTAAGCCACGGTACACCGTGAAAAGGAACCCTAAGCAGTGGTCCTTTCGCTCCGGTTCACAGTCATCAACGGCGTCCACTCGCTCAGACCGAGGGGGCAAGCCTGCTACTCAGTGGCGTTCCAAGAGTCGTCAGAAGAAGCCGGCGGGGGCAGCGGCTGCCACCCCCAAGCCCGCCTCGACATGACTCGCTCTCTCATCCTGCCTCCCCACAGGTGGGGGCCGCCTGTCCCGCTTTCAGGACAAGTGGCTTCTTCACATTCACGATCAGTGGGTTCGAGACGTAGTCTCAAGAGGTTACAGGATAGAGCTGACGTCACGACCAATACACCGATTCCATCGGTCGGTTCCATCCCCAGAAAAGGCTCAGGCTTTTCACCTGGTGTTGGAGGGACTCCGCAGAGACGAGTGGTGGTCCCTGTGCCCACGGAAGAGAGGTTCAGGGGTTTTTACTCCAACCTCTTTATTGTCCCAAAGAAGGACGGCTCTTTTTCGCCCGGTGTTGGACCTCAAGTTGTTCAACCGTCACGTGTTGGTTCGGAAGTTCCGCATGGAATCCCTGCGCTCAGTGATCGCGGCTGTGTCACAGGGAGACTTCCTAGCGTCCATCGATATCAGGGACGCTTACCTTCACGTCCCCATTGCACCAGCTCATCAGCGCTGGTTGAGATTCGCAGTGGGGAAGAGCACTTCCAATTTGTGGCACTGCCATTCGGGCTAGCCTCAGCACCACGGGTGTTCACAAAGGTGATGGCCTCCATGATGGCTCTCCTGCATGCGCAGGGACACGCCGTCATACCCTATTTGGACGACCTGTTGGTCAGGGCGCCATCGGAAGACCTTTGTCGGGTGAGCCTGGAGGTGACCATGGAGTCCCTGGAACGGTTCGGGTGGCTTATCAACATTCAAAAGTCGACCCTGGTTCCGACCCAGTCATTGACATATCTGGGCATGGACTTCCACACGGACTCGGCCCTGGTGTCCCTACCTCAAGCCAAGCAGCTTGCGATCCAATCAGGAGTGCAGAATGTCCTCCTGTCTCCACAGTCATCCCTACGGGTATTGATGAGACTGGTGGGTCGCATGGTAGCGGCGATAGAGGCGGTGCCGTTCGCACAGTTTCGCCTCCGTCCTCTCCAGCTGGAGATTCTTCGCAGATGGGACAAGAGGACGATTTCTTTGAATCGGCTGGTGACGCTGTCACAACCAACCAGGGATTCCCTACAGTGGTGGCTACAGCCACATCATCTGTCACGGGGACGGTCCTTCCTAAAACCGTCATGGTTAGTGGTGACCACCGACGCCAGTCTGAAGGGCTGGGGTGCGGTGTTCTTGCACCACAGGGCTCAAGGCCTCTGGACTCAGTCGGAGTCGGCGTTGCAGATCAACGTGCTGGAGATCAAGGCGGTCTATCTGGCGCTCCTGGCGTTTCAGAAATTCCTGTCAGGACAACCCATTCGGGTACAGTCCGACAATGCGACGGCCGTCGCCTACATAAATCATCAGGGAGGGACCAGAAGTGCTCAGGCCCTCACCGAAGTCCACCGCATTCTAGCTTGGGTGGAGGAAAACGGCTGCCTGATCTCCGCAGTTCACATCCCAGGGGTCGAGAACTGGGAGGCCGACTATCTGAGCCGACAGGGGATGGACGCCGGAGAGTGGTCCCTTCATCCAGACGTCTTCCGGGACATCTGCGGCAGATGGGGCACTCCGGACGTGGATCTGATGGCCTCACGGCTGAATCATCAGGTGCCCCAATACGTGGCGAGATCATGGGATCCTCAGTCTCTGGGGCGGATGCCCTGATCCTGAGTTGGTCCAGCTTCCAGCTGCCATATGTGTTCCCGCCTCTAGCTCTGATTCCCAGGGTCCTGTGGAAGATCAGGACGGAATGCAGAGTAGCCATTCTAGTGGCTCCAGATTGGCCCAGGAGGTCCTGGTACCCGGACCTGTGGCACCTGTCAGGCGGACACCGGTGGGCTCTTCCAGAGCGCGCAGATCTTCTCGCGCAAGGCCCATTCTTCCACCTCAATTCCAGGGCCCTCAGATTGACTGCATGGCTCTTGAGGCCTGGCTGCTGACATCCAGAGGTTTCTCTCCTACAGTGGTTGCCACTATGAATCGGGCAAGGAAACCTGTTTCCAGGAAGATATACCACAGAACGTGGAAAATCTTTTTACCTGGTGTGCATCTGGTGGTCGCTCACCGTGGCCGTTGTCTATTCCGACATTGTTGGCCTTCCTACAGTCGGGTTTGGAGTTGGGATTATCCCTTGGCTCTCTGAAAGGTCAAGTATCAGCACTTTCCGTGCTATTTGACAGGCGCTTGGCGCTCCTCCCGAAGGTCCGCCAATTTCTGCAGGGGGTGTCTCGGGTGGTTCCGCCCTACAGGCGGCCCCTGGACCCTTGGGACCTCAACATGGTCCTAGCGGCATTGCAGAAACCGCCGTTCGAGCCACTGAGAGACATCTCTCTCTCTCGTCTGTCCCAGAAGGTGGTCTTTCTGGTGGCGATTACGTCTCTGAGAAGGGTCTCAGAATTGGCTGCACTTTCGTGCAAGTCACCCTTTCTGGTGGTTCACCAGGACAAGGTGGTGTTGCGCCCACGGCCTGAATTTTTGCCGAAGGTGGTTTCAACATTCCACTTGAACCAGGAGATTGTTCTCCCATCATTTTGCCCCGCTCCCGTTCATCAGGGTTGAGCGCGACCTCCATACTCTGGATCTCGTGAGAGCTGTACGCATTTATGTGTCCAGGACCGCCTCCTTTAGGAGTTCGGATTCCTTATTTGTCCTCACGATGGGTCGCTGTAAGGGGTCCGCGGCTTCAAAGTCGACCTTGGCCAGAAAGGATCAAGGCTCCCATTCAGGAGGCTTACCGGTCTTCTGGCTTGCCTCTCCCGTGGGTTTGAAGGCACACTCTACTAGAGCTGTAGGTGCCTCTTGGGCCTTGCGACATCGAGCTTCTGCTCTACAGGTGTGTCAAGCGGCCACTTGGTCCAGCCTGCACACTTTCTCTAAGCACTATATGGTGCATGCCCATGCCTCTGCGGATGCGAGTTTGGGCAGGCGGGTTCTCCAGGCGGCGGTTGCCCACCTTTAAAAGGGAACCATGTGTTATCCGTCTTGTTGAGGAACTCTTCCCGCCCTGGGGTATTGCTTTAGGACATCCCCATTGTCTGGGTCTCCCATTATGATGATCAGAAAAAAGAGAATTTTGTTTACGTACCGTAAATTCTTTTTTCTTGAATCATCAATGGGAGACCCAGCACCCACCCAGTTGTTCCGTTGCATGTTTGCATTTGATCTGTTCTCTGTTGAGACAGTGTTTCCGGGTTGTTACACCGTCTGTGCACGGCATTCTTCCCGATGTTTCGGGTGTGGTTTATTTCTCCTCGCAGCTTATGGACTAAACTGAGGATGTCTCCTACGGTGGGGGTTTATAAGCGGAGGAGGCGGTGCTACAAACTTGTAGTACCTAGTGTGACCTCCGGAGGGCAGCGCCCTAAACCCCATTGTCTGGGTCTCCCATTGATGATTCAAGAAAAAAGAATTTACGGTACGTAAACAAAATTCTCTTTATTTTTAAAAATGGTCCCATCGCGATCCCAACTTGAATTTTGGTACAGATGTGGCTAGGAGCATAGCAGGCACATCGTCATTTTTGGAAATTTTTAAATTAAACCGATTTTTCAGAAATGCGGTTTAAAATTTTGCATTTGCGTTCGCATGGGTAAAATATTAACAAAGATAAGTATAAATTGTATTGATTACCCGTAATTTGGAATAAAACGTCCTGATACACATTGATGACTGGTGAGTGCGCTTTTTTTTTTATTTATTTTTTTTTATTAACAATGATACTCTTGTGACATATCTGGTGAAAGCCTGTACAGTTCGGAGTAGAATGTTGTTTATTTTGATTCTCTATCTTATTTCTAACCTGAGTTATGAGGAGAAATGTAAAGGTAGGCAACACCGAAATTTGCACTTTTTCCGAACTTTGAAAAATCATTTAAAAAATTATTTTTTTTTTCTCTTCACATTTTGCATTGTCTGACATGCTATTATCAAATAACAACATCTCAAAATAATTCAAAATATAGAAGTAATAATCATTGGTTCACTTGACATGGAATGACCCGAAAGCTTTTTTTTTTTTTTTTTTTTTCCATCCCACCTAACCTAACACAAAAAAGCCGTAGGATCCAAGCAATCTTTTTTTTTTTTTTTTTTTTTTTTTTTTTTTTTTGGGGTTGCAACCTGAAGTAATAGGATACTACCTGAGACCATTACAGTGGATTGGCAAAAAAAATAGATCCTGAAAGGGTCAGGTTTTTGCAGAAAAACCTGATTTTACCGGATTGTAAAAACCGGTAGTGTGAAACCAGCCTAATTAGTAACCTAATACTGCGTTCCTAATGCACATTAGTTGAATATTGGCCGGCCATCTGTTTTGCATGGTCACCTCTTACTATTCACCAACAGATTGTGTCAGGTAAGAGAAGGATCAGGATAAAATAAGACTCAGTACTTGCCTATCCTATCCCATCCCAATCTGTCCATGTTCTGCAGTGATGTGCCGTCCACGCTCCTGTTCAATGCAGCCACTCTACCACGCCAACACCCAGCACCCTGATTAACACACAGGAATAAAGTGGTTTTTGCACCATTGATGGGCTGACTTGTACTTGTAGGATTTTTATAGGAGCCAAGTGTCCTGTGCATTTTAATTTTTGTTTGTTGATGACTGATTCCATTTTAGCCATGCATAATGTCAGAAGAACTTGCTGATTTCAGCTGGACTGGGGGAGAGTGTGGGGTATAGTCAAAAGCCCCAATAATCAGTATCTGAAGGGTTTAGTATGGTGAATTTCAAAGCTTTTTTGTTTCCAGGGAAGAGGAGATGTATTTGGGGGGTGGAAGGGGGGCACTCCTCTCTCTCTATTAAGGTCACATGCATACTTAGCTGCCGTCACCTTCTTTCTCAATCATACACATGCATGTTCGGCCCTGCTATCTGATATGAGTGGCCTACTGAAACCTGACAATTCTTTTCTGTTGAGCCAGAAAGCTAGAAATTCATGGGCGTTATTGTAAATAAATTATTTATCATTTATAGCTATCAACACACCGGTGAAAAGGAGTTAAAATGTGAAGGACGTCCAATGGAGTTGCCCAAGGAACTGAAAAGCAAGCTGCAAGTCATTTACTCCTACTCGGTGTCATTTCAGGTATCCCTTTCACATCCTCTTAAGTATATAAAACAAACATTACAACATGTATATGGTGGTCCTATCACGTGGTGGTTGGGGGCTTCTCTGACCACTTAGGAGATTGTGGTAGACAAGTGTTTGATTTAAATAAAAAAAGAAAAAAAAAATCGATGAGGAAACAAAGTTCTTATAATGGCGGAATTTTACTCTGACCTATATAAGTCTCGTGTGCAGCCAATGGAGGAGGAAATTGATCACTTCCTGACAATGGTTCAGCTTCCCAGGCTCACATCAGAGGAGAGAGGGCTTATTGAGTAGCCATTTGATTTGGAGGAACTTTATGCTTCTCTAGCCTTTATGCCCAACGACAAGGCCCCGGGGGTGGATGGGATTCCGGAGGAGGTATTTAAGAAATATAAGGGACCTTGTGCCCTGCTCTGTTGGAAGTGTACAATGCCAGCCTGGAAGAGGGGAGCTGCCGCTGTCCATGAGGGTGGCAATAGTAGTAGTACTGCCAAACAAAGATAAGGTTCCAACGGATCCGGCTTCATATCGTCCGATCTCGTTATTGACCACTGATATTAAACTTTTGGCCAAGATGTTGGCTAATCGCCTTAACAGTTATACCTTATTCACCCTGGCCAATCCGGGTTTATGCCTAATGAGTCTACCGCAACCAATCTTAGGTGGCTGTTTCTAAACATGCAGACAAGGGCGGATAATGTGGGTCAGAGAGTCATTGTATCCCTTGACTCCGCAAATGAGTTTGACAGGGGGATGAGGCAGGGTTGCCCTTTGCCTGCCCTGCTGTTCCCTATTGTAGTGGAACCGCTGGCAGCAGCAATTCGGGAGCATGGGGACATAAAAGCGTATCAATATGGGCATCACGTGGAGAAGGTAGCCCTATACGCGGATGATGTGTTGCTTTCTCCTTCGCCTCATTGGGGGACACATGACTGTGGGTGTTATGCTGCTGTCCACTAGGAGGCGGACACTAAGCAGAATCTGCAAGAGTTACAGTGGCTCCTCCTCTGCCGTATACACCCCTTGAGCAGGCACTGCCTCACCAGTTTTTGCTTAGTGTCGTTAGGAGGCACACCTAAAGATTTTTTCCTTACGTTTTTCATTTAATTTTTATTTTTTACATTTTTTTTCTTCAAAAGAAGAAAAGTGGGTCCGGCGTGACCCCCGGCATGCTTCTTCCTCAGCTCCCCACTGTTGGGGCTCTGGGTTGAAGTTGAGATTCCCTTACACATGTCGCCCTCCTTCCTCGGCATCCCACTGTTGAGGTACTGGGTCGAAGTTGAGATATCCCAGCATAAATTCTCCTTCCCCTATTCCCCAATGGGGTCCTGGGTAGAAGTTGAGGCTCTACATCACCTTCAACAGGCTTCTACAGCCCTGGACAGGACAAGACTACCAGCAGACGTCCTCCTAATCACCCTCGGGTCTTTAGGCTGAGGCACCACAGGTACCAGCAGCACAAAAGGCTGCACTAGTCCGCTGGGCACCGCATTGTTTTAAATGCTCCCACAGCAGGGGACAGCATCACATCGGCTGGAAGCACAGATAACATCAGCACATTTGGTAGCGCTTAGCTGCAGGACACCTGACTGCCCCAGCGATGGTACCGCTGTGTTTCTTGCAGGGAGGACCCGGCCCCAAGAGTATGGCGGGGTCTGGGTCTAATCCAGTGCCCTCTCTATGCTGCCCTACACTGCTCCTACACGATGTCTCAGGGCATGGGGCAAGGGTATTCACCTGTTTCCCCTGCGTTGTCCCTGCAGGTACCTCACGGCCTGGGATATGGGGATCCTGCCCCCATTAGCGGCTCTCCTCACGGATCCGTTGGAAATTCCGGACTTCCGCGCTCGTCCCCTGCTATTTCCGGGACAGCAAATCACGCTTGGCCCCAGCTTCAGGCCTAGCGTGGTGGGCGACGCCTATCTCCACTTTCTGAGGACGTCAAATGAAGCTGGGCCGCATCACAGAGAGGGGCTGGAGGCTTCCTCTCAGCACTGGTCGCGAGATCTCATTGGGCGCCCACTGCAGCGGTACTGCCCCTCCTTCTCCTCCCGGCGGCGCCCATTACAGAAGCACTGAAGGGTACAAATGAACATAGAATTCGCTGTGCTACAGTCTCCGATGACAGATGCAGGAAAGCTAGCAGGGATATATTCCCTGCGGCAGCTTCTCCTTATCCCTCTGTATAAGTATAATCATACAAGGGGCAGTATATAAACGTCAGGTTGTACAACAGTTTTATTTTTTTTCTCTCCAGTAATAATAACTGATTCTGGAGCTGAACATGATTGTCAATGGATTTATTAGGCGCAGTCTGGTTTCAGATGGGAGAAGTAATCGGCTGAAAGCAAAGGACTGCACTGTGATTGTTCTGGGGTCTCACAGCTACGCAGCTTTGCCTCTGATCTTAACCATTTCACTACTGAGGTCTTTGATTACATCAATGTTTATTATTATCATAAACAAATGAATATTCAAAATATACAAACAGTCCAGGTCTGAATAAATACCAAAGGAGGATTGTGCCTATCTACTCTATAATTGCCGTAGGCATTTTCGTGTCGGACCCCGAAAACGCCGTGGCTATGTCACGCTGTGACGTCACCACGCGCGAGCAATGGCCGCGAAGCGGCCATTGCGAGTCGCTGGCCGAAAATAGAACCAGAGGCCCGGCCACAAAGTTAGCGATTTACCGCTGAGGTAGCGCGAGCAATGGCCGCGAGGCCATTGCGAGTCGCTACGTCAGCCGCCGCAAGTCCCATTTATACTTTGAATGGGGATCCATGCGAGTCGCTGTGTAGTGCGAGCAATGGCCGCGAGGCCATTGCGAGTCGCTATCACAGCACGTCTCCCTATACTGGGGGGTGGTACTACTACTACTACTACTACTACTACTAACTACTACTACTACTACTACTACTACTACTACTACTACTACTACATACTACTCCCCCCCTCAATGGCCGCACAGACCCCCCCCCCCCCCCCCCCCTCAATGGCCGCACAGACCCCCCCTCAATGGCCGCACAGACCCCCCCCCCCCCCTCAATGGCCGCACAGACCCCCCCCCCCCCTCAATGGCCGCACAGACCCCCCCCCTCAATGGCCGCACAGACCCCCGTGACCGCCTGGCCCTTGGACACTGGCTGCCATGCACACATCAGCTGGTAGGCTCCCATCACTTACCCACTGAGGACGGATCACTTCCAGCACCTCTTCACATGGCAGTGCTCTGAACTTCTGAATCGTCCTCTCCTCACTCAGACACCTGGCAGGTTCCTATCCAGCCTACTCACTCCCAGCTGCAACCAGTGAGTCAATCAGCACATCTTCACTCACACACAGACCTGACATGTGATTAACCCCCTGTGCACCATTCAGGTTTAGCCCAGCAAAGCACTCATCCCCATAGGTTCAGCCGCTCATTAGGCTCATGAATGTATCGGATCTTCAGCACTCACACTCAGCTGTTTTACTCAGCGAGTCGCTGGCCGAAAATAGAACCAGAGGCTCGGCCACAAACTTAGCGATTTACCGCTGAGGTAGCGCGAGCAATGGCCGCGAGGCCATTGCGAGTTGCTACCTCAGCCGCCGCACCTGCCGCAAGTACCCCTATACTTTCTATGGGGATTACCGCAACCGCGCCGCAAGTGTAACGGTTGCGGCGCGGTTGCGGTAATCCCCATAGAAAGTATGGGGGACTTGCGGCAAGTGCAGCAAGTGCGGTTTTTTAACTTTAATAATAATAAAAATACTAAAAAAAAAAAAAAAATAATATAAATAATACACAATAAAATAAAACATAATAATAAAAAACAACACAAAAAATTATATATAAAATTAATATATTAATTACATTAACTAATTAAATTTAAAAATTAATCTAATACCCCCCAAACAGTATTCAACACCCCCCAAAAAGTATTGAGCACCCCCCAAAAAGTATTGAGCACCCCCCAAAAAGTATTCAACACCCCCCAAAAAGTATTCAACAACCCCAAAAAGTATTAAACACCCCCCAAAAAGTCCTCACACCCCCCCAAAAAGTACTCAGACCAGCTATAACTATTATAAGCAAATTTATGCACGTTCTAGAATCCCGATGCATTTGCATCGGGCTCACAGCTAGTAGAAATATAAAAATCTAACTGTCGTTTGAGAATAAAGACAAGCGGCACTTACCAAGGATGATCTTCACGGTTTATTCAACGTCATATACATTACCATGGACAAGTCAAGCAAGGGAGGGGGTGCAGTGGCGGTGGACGACGCCCTGCCGTTTCACAGTCAATACCGCTTCCACGGGTCCTGGTGTTGGTGTCTGATGTCGCATCCGGACTCTATATAGGCCAGGCTTCACAACGTCATTACCGCAGTGAAAATGTGCATTAAAACAAAAAATCAAACATCAGATGCAATACTCTTGTTAGTAACAGCATTATATAAAAGCAGTATTTAATAAAAAATTCAAAGCAACATTATATTTTAAGCTGGCGCTAAAGGGAGGTTTTCCTCTGTATAGATTTAACCTTATACCTCCTAGTAACCTAGCACAGTGCTGAATTACCCTTAATTGCCTTTTGAAAATGCAAAAAATTGAACCATTTCTATATTCCAAATAATAAGGAATTTTTAAATAAAAAAGCACTAGTGTACACAAAACCTAAAAGTAATTTAACTGTAGGTGAAAAAGATGCGTTAAACACCATCAAGAAAATGGACTAAAATCCTTGTGAAAAAGACAGACAAAGGTGGGGTAGTAGTTTTACTTAACAAAATAGATTACATCAATGAAGCAAAGACTCAGTTAAATGCCATGAATACTTAGAAACGTGGGATCTCCTGGTAACTTTTTATAAGTATAATAATGAGCTATGTACCCTACTTAGGAAATTTGTAGAAAGAGGCACCCTTAATAAAAAAAAAAGACGAAAAGTTATTCATTGAATATCCCAGGAAGCCATTTTAGTACTATTTGCCTAAAGTCCACAAGAGTCTTCCCTATGCAATAGCGTCGCTGACTTAGACCGCATAGTTTTGACAGCTCAAAGATAGTTCATGGCGCCCTACATACTGCCAGAAGCGTGTGCCCTATGGCGGCGTGACTAGAAGGCAGATGCAGCCTCTAAAAAGGCCCCCACTAGCCTTCCTTATATGGTTGGAGAAAATTACACAAAGTTCTGATGCTACAGGAGGAAGGTACTCTTCTCCGACGCAAACAGAAGCATCTCTTTACCTGCCACCAACAAACTGTCAATCCCTTTTTCGCCAATCTAAACCTGTGGGATCTCTATCCCATACATTCTTCACCCAAAGAAAACGTCTTACAAGTTGGCGGCGACTCACCTGCTATCATTGTCTGGCTCGCAGTTGGAGTTGACTGGCGAGTCAGATACGTGGTGTTTCCTGATCACATTATAGGTTTCTTTCCCGCAACCAGTCCTTCCCGTCCTGCCACAGCTCATGCTTCTTTCCATTTCATTGTTTCCCTCCCGCAAAGAGGAGTCTATGTCACTGTCCTTCAAGACAAATGTCGAGCCTTCTATCTGACCCTGCTTGTACTTACCACAAAGGACGGGTCAGTCCAGCCTACCCTACACTTGAAACTCTACACTGCATAGTTAGTCTGTTATCCTGCTGGAGTCTTCCCGCCCCATAATTTCATCAATGGAGGAAGGGGAGTTTCTCGGCGCATCGGACATTCCTGCAGTTTGCAATCCACCAGACTCCCTATCAGCTAATTGCTTCCCTTTTGGATTTGCCACTGGGCCCCCAGAGTATTTACCAAGGTCATGGCAGTTGTCATGCCCATCCTCCACTCAAGAGGAGTAGTCATACTTCCATGCTGGTCAACTTACTCATTAAGGTTTCTTCTGTCATGGACTGTGAACAGAGTGTCCAAGTACAGTGAGCATTCTACGTCAACTAATCTACCAAGGTCATTACCAGTCTCGAGTTAGACTCTGACCTTCTGGGGATGCGTTTTCAATACCTCCCATGGATTTGTACTCCTGCAAGACAAGCCACGGACACTCTGCTGTGGTTTTGGACCCTCTTTCCCCCACCTCACTCTCTTCGGCTTGCCACGACCGTACTGGACAGGATAATAACGGCAATGGCAGCAGTTTCCTTTGCACAATTGTACCTCAGGCCTCTCCAATTGGCTCTGTTCACATCTCGAGACAAGAGCCTCTTCTCCCCGGACACGACGTTTCGACTATTGCCTTCAACCGAACATTCTCTTCACTGGTGGCTCCGATTGTCTTTCCCCTCACAGGGGGAGATCCTTCCTTCCATCTCATAGGAAAGTTCCGGCCATTGATGCCAGACTAACAAGCTGGGGTGCGGGTACCGTCACCACACGGCTCATAGAAATTTGGGTCCCCATTGGAGTCCACCATGCCCATCAACCTTCTACAAATTCGGGCCATTCTTTGAGCGCTTAGAACTTTCCATCGGCTTCTCTTAAGGTATCACAGAATACAGTCGGACTATGCCTCAGCAGTGGCATATGTCATTCACCAGGAGAGACTTGCTAGAACCAAGCCATGCCAGGAGTAGAGCCCATTCTTAGTTGGACAGAGTCAACCGGATCAGCACTATAAGTGGTGCACATTCCGAGAGGGGAAAATTGAAAGGTGGATTTCCTCAGCCGTCAGGACATAGATTCAGGGAAATGGTCCCTACATCCGGAATGGTAGTGGACTCCAGAGGTACTCCTCAGGACGTCACACCTCAATGTCAAAGTCCTCTACTTCAGTGCTCGGTCTCACAACCTTCAATCACTAGGAGGAGACACCCTAGTCCAATCTGGGACACAGTTTTGCCTTTCCTACATTTCCTCCCTCTGACTCTCATTTCAGAGTGGTGCGGAAAACCAAACTGAATTACATACCAGTCATGCTAGTGGCCCTAGACTGACTCCGGTGCTCCTAGTATGTCGACCTAGTTCAACTCGCCGCTAATATCCCTGATCAATGTCCAGATTGTCCAGACCTTCTTTTCAGGCCCCATTTTACTATCATACTTCGAGGGCCCTGACTTTAACAGCGTAGCCCTTGAGACCTGGTTTTTCACCCAGGCGGGTTTTTTTCCCCACAGAGATTGAATCCAGTATCAGGGCGAGGACACCCTTGTCTGCTCGGATTTAATACAACACATGGAAGTCCTGCCTTACCTGGTGTAAGGCTTGAGCCCGTTCACCTCTGCTCGCTCCCTAATACCTTAGGTTTTTCTTCAAGAGGGTCTGGATGCAAATTTCTCTTCTAGACTCTCTCAAAGGCCAAGTCTCAGCTCTTTCAGCGGTCTTCCAGCGCTGTCTGGCCACGGTACCTCAAGTGCAGACACTTATCAAGGGGTTTGTCATCGGGTCGCCCTTACTAGAGGCCGTTAGACGCATGGAATTCAACCTAGACCTGAATGCATTGCAAAACCCTAAAGGAAATTTTCCTCCCGTCTTCTTTTAGACAGTAACGCTTCTTGCGGCAATCACCTCTATTCGCATAGTGTTGAACTTCGCAATGCTTTCTTGCAGGGAGCCACACTGGTGTCTCGCCAAAATGAGGAACGCTCCCTCCGGTACTGTCATTTTTTCTGAAGGTGGTCTCATCGTTTTCTTCTTATTTGGGAGGTATATTCACCATTTGACCGACACTGGTACATCGTATACAGTAGCTCCTACGTACTCTGGGTCCGGTGCGAGCACTCCGTATATACGTGTCTGGTTTATCCTCCTGGACGGCAGCCGCAGGGGTATGCCAGCCATCATCACATGCCACTCTGGCCAGGTGGATTCATTATTCAGGCAACTTACCAGCTGAACAGACTGCCGGTTTCAGCAAGTATACCACCGCACTCCACTGGTGCGGTAGAAGCACCCTGGGCCATTTGACACTAGGCAGCGGCACAACAGTTGTGTAAGGCAACCGCTCGGTTCAGCCTTTCAGACACTTGCAAAGCACTGCAGGGGCATACCCAATCATCCCCAGATGCGAGTCTGGGTAAGGGCATCCTTCAGGTGGCGGTAGTCCACCTGCAGATGAATGTCTCTTTCTGTAATTTTACGTGACTTGTTCCATTGTTCTTTCCCACCTCGGGACTGCTTTGGGACGTCCCATGGTCCTTTGTCCCCCAATGAGGCGAAGGAGAAAAGGAGAATTTTGTGTACTCGCCGTAAAATCCTTTTCTCTTAGCCTCTAATTGGGGACACAGCACCCACCCTGTGGCCCGTTTTCGGGCCTTTCTTGATTTGTCATGTTGCTCTTGAGCTATTACATAGTTTTCTCTTTGCAGACTTAGTTGTCTGGTTGACTTTTTCTTCTCCTACTGCTTTAAGCACAAAACTATTGAGGCAGTGCCTTCTCCAGGGGTGTATACTGCAGAGGAGGAGCCACTGTAACTCTTTTGAGGATTCTACTTAGTGTCGCCTCCTAGTGGACAGCAGCATAACACCCACGGTCCTGTGTCCCCCAATTAGAGGCTAAGAGAAAAGGATTTTACGGTGAGTACACAAAAATCTCAGTTTTTCTGGGGGATCCGAGAGGGTCTTTGAGGACCGCCATGGACACTCTTAAAAGATTCGGGAATATATCAAGATTGTCTATTTAATTGGGATAAATCAGTGTTGCTCCCTTGGACACGGCGGCTCCCTGGTGCTGGACCCTGCGGTTCCTCTGAGGGTGGTTATGAAATTCAAATATTTGGGCATCTCTGTCTCTGCTAGATTGGAGGATTACAAGCGGGTCAACTTGTATCCTCTTCTCAATAGGTTCCAGCAAAAACTTGGGGCCTGGAAGAAGCTGTTTCTGTCAGTAGCAGGTAGTCAATCTGATTAAAATGATTCTCATGCCTCAACTCCTATATGTATTACATAACTCCCCGGTCTGGCTGGCACAAAACAAATTTTATAGGGTTAATTCTCTTTTTGGATCTGATATGGAAGGGTGGCTGGGCACGTATTAAGTTGGAGCACCTGCAGAGACGCAAAGGAGGAGGGTGGCTTGGCGGTTCCAAACCATGCGTGTATTATGTTGCCTCCTAGTGTCAAGACATGGTGGGGTGGGGGGAACGTAGGCAAAACACAGCAGCAGGACAGCTTCTTGAGTTCATGATAGGAAGGTGGCCATTACTAGCTAGTCTTGAGGCTGGTAAGTTTTAAGTAAACCCTGAGCGGTTTCCAACGGTGGCCATGCTAGATAAAATCTGGAGACATATTAAAAAATGCAGAGGTATAATGGAGTTCACGCGTTACACATCAATTTGGTATGACCCCAGACTGGTCGAATTGTTACGTCTAAGAGGGTTCGGCCAGTGGAGATGTGTGGGTATCTGGTTTGTGTCTCAGCTGCTTGATGACTGCGTTTTTAAAGGGAACCAACCACCTCAGATCACCCTAATACACAGTTAGTACATGTCCCTGCACCCTAAGGATACCTTTCCAGCACTGTTTTTGTGTAAAATCTTGCATTAGTATAACTGATATAAAGAGTTTATGAAGTTACTAGCCTGGTGACTTCTGGGCGTATCCCTCCTTCTGTTATACTTCAGGGCTGTGCATTGCATGTCTGTGCTCCCCCTCCCTCCGTGCCTGCTACCCTGCCCTGATGGGCGTGATCGTTATCTCCTCTGCACAGAGGGAGGGGGAGCACAGCCATGCAATGAATGCACAGCCCTGAAGTATAACAGAAGGAGGGATACGCCCAGAGGTCACCAGGCTAGTAAGTTTATAAACTCTTTATATGAGTTATACTAATGCAAGATTTTACACAAAAACAGTGCTGGAAAGGTATCCTTAGGGTGCAGGGACATGTACTAACTGTGTATTAGGGTGATCTGAGGTGGTTGGTTCCCTTTAAGATGTTTGAAGGACTTGGGAAGGAATTTTCCTTGAACCAGTCTGTTTTTTTTTGGTATCGGCAGCTGAGACATGCCTTTAATCAACAACTTATGGTATCTCAGATGGTCTTTTAATCAGATAATTTGCTGCACCTCATTGGGGTGCAGAGGGGTACTAGGGGGTTCATCACATTAATGTATAGAAGTCTTTTGGAAACTGTTTTACAAAGACACTCATTGACATGCAGTGAGAAGTGGAAGACTGATCTGGGTCCAATTTCTACCTCTCAATGGGAGAATGTCTTACAGTTTATTCCCAAGGTATCTATAAGCGAGGCTAGGAGGGTGTCGCAGTTCTACTTAGTATATAGGGTATATAGGACCCCTGTGTGGATGATGAGAGCGGGATTAAGAGAGGAGTTGAGATGCCCGTGTTGTTCATACGAGGGTGCAGACTTATTGAATATGATTTGGGCATGCCCCTGCTTACGGGCCTTCTGGATACAAATTCTTGCCTCTGTGCATAGGGCAACAGGGGTGACTGTTCTGTGTGACCCCCTGACCTATGTTAGAAACAAATGAGTCCTGCACACAGAGAACAAGTCTGTAAGAACATGTTCACACCGCCAACATATTTGGAGACCAAAAAGCTAAATGCGAACAAAAACAACAGTACACTGCAGTAAAAGTATTAAATGCAAGTGCAGTATAAAAAATAGTATAACAAATACAGGGTACTTAGTCTATCCGTTTTTTTGCGCAAAAAAAGTTATATCAAGCCACGTCACTAACTTCAAAGTGTACCCATCTCTGACGCGGTCCTAACTGTTGTATTAAAAAACCTGACTAGTGTGTATACTTACCAGTAAGCAGGATCCAGCAAGACCTGTGTCTGAGATGGACTGAAGGCGACGGGGAATGCATGGATGATTGTGAGAGGTTGGCTATTGCCAGACTGCTATACGCAGTCAGGAAGCTTATTGCTGTACATTGGTTAAATGATAAACCGCCAACCAAGCAAGAATTTAATAAAATAAATTTTATGATTCGTATGGAACCGAACAATCTGAAAATGTGTGGGGTGGATGGCTGGACTGTCCGGATCTAGCCTCTGATAATCTTCTGTGGGATAGACTAGATACTGCCTAAGTGCCTTGGAAGATAATGGGCTCGTGCATAAACAAAAGTAGAATGTATATTGCAGTGCAAAGTGCGATGTTTTATATTTTGTTGATGTTTTTAGCTGTATATGGGGGGTAAAGGGTGGGGAGAAAAGGGAATAGAGAGTTTTTTGTATGTACTGTACCTAACTGGTTATATTGTATATATTGCTTGATTGTACTGCTACATTTTTGTATGACCCTTGATTTTCTCAAATAAAAACCATTTGATTGAAAAAAGGAAACCGACTTCTTCAACATAGTCATGCTCATTCATAAGGGCACTGGGTGTTTTTGACACGGTCATATTTTCACCTTAGACTAGATGGTTTCTTTAAGATTTTACTGATTATTTGTGAATTGTATTCCTACACCAGATATTTCGGACCAAAGTTATCTGATTAAATAATGTGTTTTCTTTTATATTTAGGTAAACAATACTATTAAATGGGCATCTCGTTGGGATTATATTTTGGAATCGATGCCGCACACAAATATTCAATGGTTCAGGTAAGAATGTCTGAAGAACATTTCAGTATTAGGACATTTTTGCTAAATATCAACATTCAGAATTGCAGTGTTTTAACTTTTTTTTTTCATTCTAACTCCCCCCAAAAATGATAACACTCGATTGTACCACTGAAAATTAATTAATGGCGCCCATAAAAGTCTGAGCCCTCATGCAGCTCTATGGTGACACAAGAACAACTGATTGCTTTACCTGTACTGTTTTTATTGTACAACAGTAGTAAAGCACATCTATGTAAACTTGGTCTTACTATAATTATCCTGACCTACAGAATAAAGTGAAGACCCACTCCAGCTTTTTTTTTTTTTCCTCACTACTGTAGTGGAGCTATAAATGTAAGCGCCCTTTCCCGGTCATATACTCACCTATCCTCTTTCCAATACTGCAACTGTCCCGCGAGTCCATCTTGTGCCCATAGCTCCTGACTGGCCAGAAGTCAGAAGTTGTGTCTCGAGCACAATGCATCTCGCAGAGCCAGAACAAGGTTCTCAGTTACATTGGGTTGTGACTTCTGGTGACCTCTGTGAAACACTGTAGCTGCCAGCAGGTCACAGAGTGCTCAAATCTGACTGGAGGGACATGGATAGAAGATGAAGGTAGTGAAGGGTGAGTATAAGAATAGGGGGAAGGAAGCTTTGTTTTAAACACCACTCCAGTGCTGAAATAAACACTAGTGGTGCTTTCAAGTTCGTGAAAAAAAATGAAAATGTATGGCTCCTTGATTGTGACCTCGAAAAGAGGTTTGGTCATCGATGCCAAATTGTGCCCATAATGAAGGGGTTAATTGCAGAGCAAATAATGTCTTATTGTCCCTTTTGATATTTATTGTATTCATGAGCCCCGCCTCCTTCACCCATGATTGACATCCAGATAACATAGATTAATAGATAAATGGTGGAGAGTCTGCAATATTGATGGACTTGTTAACCCAGCAGACGTCTAACTATAGGACTACTGGTTTATGCCAAAAAGCTGGTATAATAGGACCCATCAATAAAGCACAACTCCAACGTTTTTTCTATTTTCCTGCTGGAGTGTTATCACTAAGGTGTCCCTGCCCCTAGTAATATACTTACCAGCCACAGTCTTCTGCTCTTCCCGGTGCTGCTTCTGTCCAGCTCCACCATCCTGTGACCGCAGCTCCTTACAGACCGGCAGTCAGGTAAGGCTGGAATCACACTGTCCGTGTGATATGCGAGTCTCTTGGTCGAGTGTCGGATCATTAACCCTGAACAGCCTCCCCCTCTCTGGATGGGGAGTGTGGAGCTGCATAGAAATCTAAGCAGCTGACACTCCCATCCTGACATGGAGTCCGTTCCAATTGACTGATCCAAGACTCGTCCGACTGCCTCGCATATCACACGGGACAGTGTGATTCCAGTCTTAACGGTCATCAGCTCTCAATGTAAGTCTATGAGAGCCTCGTTCTAGCCTCCTCCTGGCTCTCATAGATTTACATTGAGAAGTCGCCTCCTGCTTGCCTAGCAAACATCTGGCAGATGACGGTCATCAGAAGATGGTGGCTGGTAATTATATTGCTAGAGGAAGGGCACATGCATAAGTTATACTCTCAAAGGTGAAATGAAGGGAAAAAACAGTGTTACTTTTAAAGGGGATATCCAGGCTTGTGATCAAAGTGTGCAATCACTCTGTGACTACAGACTGCTGGTATGTGACCTTGTGCAGTGTTCATGGGTGTCATGATTAGAGATGAGTGAACCCCCAGAGGTTCGGGTGCGGGGGTTGTGTGTTCAGACCCGGTACTCGGCTCTTCATCCACATTCAGCCAGCCATAAGTATAACACTTCCTGGGGCAGGAGGGTGGGGATTTAGTTATTTTTTTATTATTATTATGGAGGATTACTTGTCTTTTAGGACCTGTGTGAGCCGATCGCACAGAACAAGCAGCTTACACTGGCCCGACCACCCAGCATACTAGAGCACAGCAATACGGGCTCCAGCACTGTAAGGATGGGGATCCCCGAATGTCAGTCTTGAACAGGTTCACTCTTCTCTAGCCATGATTCCCCGGTATTGCTGGATGTTTGGTACTTGAAGTTACTTTCTGACTATTCTTAGCCAGCTTCTCTCAACACATTATTGTAGAGAATGTGAACACGTCTAATCGGCACATGGCCTGTGTGTATGTGAATGGCAGACGTGGTGAAGTGAAGGCTGGCTCACACCGATAATGCATGGTAATCAGGACTATGCGGAGACACTGCAGACCTTTGTCTCAAAGCCTTCACTTACCGGAGTTACATCTAGAGCTGACCAGTGTGGAATAAAGTCATGGAAGTTTGTTTCCCCTTTTGTTTCCCTCAGTATCATGAACTCTCTGGTAATTGTCCTCTTCCTCTCTGGTATGGTGGCCATGATTCTGTTGCGAACTTTACACAAGGATATTGCCCGATACAACCAGATAGACTCTTCGGTGAGTGTCCAGCACCTGCATGTTGTAATTCAGTGCTGTCAGCCATATTCTGCCATGGTCATGTAAGTACATGTGTTGTCAGGTCATGCTGGGAGTTGTAGTTTTACTGTAGCTAGAGTGCTGCAGATTGCTGACCTCTAACTATATAATGAAGTAAAGAAGGTCTGGCGGTAGAGATGCTTCAGAAGATGTGTAGGGAACAAGTACATCACAGATCAGCGACTGTATACATGGGACACAGCTGCTATCGGCCGCTGCAGTGATGGAGCCATTTAATCTTTCTGCTTCTGTCAGGATATATTCATGTATAACTTTTTTTTGTTTTGTTTTGAACCAAAACTCACAATTGGTGGCAGGAAAATAATGCATACAATACATAGTTTTGGGGACATTTTGTGTGCTTTTGCAGCTGTTTTATCTGCATATTTTTGTTTTCATTTAATGTTAATGTTAGTCTGTGACTGCAAGAAAAAAAGCTGTCATCACACGGACCATCCGTATACCGTCTGTTTTTACAGATACCATGACCATTCTGTAGCAGAGAACACTGTAAATGGTCCTGGAAATAATTGTGGAATGCTGAGAAAAATAACACCTTGTATATGGATGGAAAGTGAGAAAAAGGTCACACACTCGCATTACATACAGATTTCACTTGTCCAACTCTCCTGGATGAAAATCCAATTTTTTTTTTTTTCTTTATATTCCAGTGTGACCCCGGCCTAAGGCCACGCGTGTATATGGCATTGTGCTGTTTTACTAGTTGTACGATTTGCCTCCCATTTTATATGCAGGTCAGAAGAAACGTCCTGCCATATTCTATTAAATACTAATTTTCAGCGATCTTCACCTAGACTAGTTTTTGCTTTTGGGGACAGTATCTGTTATACAGCATCATTCTGATGCATACAGATAATTGGTAAATCAAGGTTCAAGAAAAGGGTACTTCATATGCTGCTGAAGATTATTAGAACATCAGTGGGTAAAATGAGACTGATTTATTTGTCAATGCGTTTAAAAGCACCAGAGATTTGTCCTGATGAAGAAGCTCTCATGCTTTGAAACGTGCTGACAAATCCATCTCATTCTACTGATTGTTGTCTTAATCTTCGCAAATCTGGAGAGAGAAAAAGTGGAAATGGGGTCTTATCTTTTATACAGATATGCGGTAATAGTGCAGGAAAGGCTCATCTTTTGGTGGTTGTGAGAGACACAACCACTATATACTTGTATGACAGCTGCTGCGGCCCCATGAGGAAAAATATTGGTCCAGGGTAACTAAATTGGGTATAAACCTGCGCTGCTGTAATATCCACAAATACACTTTCAGATCAGTCTATGCAGATATAAATCATTTATGTCAACGCATTTCCGAGCCACCACGGGCTCCTTCCTCAGGACAAATCATGATTTGTCCGCGCTGACAAATTATTTATAACTGCATAGACTGATCTGAAAGTGTATTTGTGGATATTACAGCACTGCGGGTTTATACCCAATTTAGTTACCCTGTACCGACTAATAATCTCCGTCAGTGCATGAAGTACCCTTCTTGTACCTTGATTTACTTCATACATGTGGGTCTGCTGCAGCTGTCGTATGTGATTTATAGTGGTTGTGACTCACGATCACACAAGGTGAGCCTCTCCTGTGCTATTACCACATTTCTGTATAAAAGATAACTCTTATTTGCGCTTTTTTATCCTTCATACTTTTTATTACAGATAAATCAGGGCACATACATTTGACAATGATCATCTTTTCATGATTTCTTTATGGGTTTCAAAGTTATTCATAAACCTTTTCATCCATCTGTGATAACTGGTCAGGAAGAAATCTCAGGTCAGCAGCCGTTCTGGTGTGCACCTCATTTGTCCTCTATTGATATGTGTCACTTTGTGTCTGTAGGAAGATGCACAGGAAGAGTTTGGCTGGAAATTGGTACATGGTGATATATTTAGACCACCGAAAAAGGGGATGCTACTGTCAGTCTTCCTAGGTCAGGGGACACAGATTTTCATCATGACCTTCATCACCTTGTGTAAGTATCATACGTGGCTGATGTGTAATGACCACTCGTGCACCAGCTGCATATTCTGGAATCTTGTGATCACTGGGTGCCATCTTGTTCGCTGTTCCTCCTATTTGCCCGGCATATGAATGCTTTCTTTGCCTGCTAGTATTCTTGCTTGCCTTGGACTTTGTTCAGATTACTGTTCTTCTGTATTCAGTGTTACTTATTTACTTGTAACACAGAAAAGAGAAGGGGTATTATTTTGTTAAGCTACGTTCACACATTGCGTATTTTGCTGCTTTTCCGCTTTTTGCTGCGCTTTTTTACGTGCGCTTTTTGCAGTTGAAGCGCAATTCTGGATACCTAGCCCAGCCAGATTTATGGGTTTTGACAAAAGCCATTCACACACTGTGTATTTTTTTTACGTGCGTGCTTTCACTGCAAAAATGTGCGCGTAAAAAGAATGACCATGTCAATTCTTTCTGCAGTTTTTCTCTGCGCTTTTCCATTGCCCCCATGATAAAATGGGCTCTGAAAAAGCGCAGAAAAAAACGCAGTGTGTGAATGGAGCTGCATTTTTCTTAAAAACAGCGCCTAAAAAAGTGCAAGTGCAAAAAAAGCTGAAAAAATATGCAATGTGTTGAACGTAGCCTGAAGTGATTATCTATAACACACAATATTGCCATAAGTTGCCAAGCAAAGTATAAAGCAGGCCAAGGAGAAGAACTTGCTTCATACAGGGCAGACGCCAGCTGCCTTGCACAGCAGACACCCACTCGCCTGTTACTGCATCAGCTGAAGTTTTTTTCCTATCGCTGCAGTTTAACTATTTAAATGTCACTGGCATTCTCTTTTAGAGCAACATTTAAAGGGAGCCTGTCATTCCCAGATGCTGTTTATTTGCAGATATGGGGTTAATCTGTATGTTAGAGCTGTGTACCCCGCACTGAAGGCCCTGCTACTGGGAGGAAGCAAACTTTATTCCTCCTGGTAGCCTCCGGTTTTCCTTCATAGAGGCACCACTTCAGTCACAACTCATTACATGATGTGCGACTGTTAGAATAACGCCACAGCACAGACTGACAGCCAGCTGAGCATGTGTATAAGTACAGAGGTGGTGCTCAGTCAGTGGTGGTTGTGCTTACGGCCGACGCTCGCTGAGAAGTGAGCTGTGACTGCTGCTGCTCCAAATGCACCTCTGTTGCTTAAATCTGGAGGCTGCCGGAGGGAATTTAAGGAAGTTAATTTTCCTCCAGATAGCCAGACTTCCAATGTGGCCACCGTTCAGTTCTAAAATGCTAATGTGCAGTAGCATATAATAGCATGCTCAGTACACTGAAACTGGAGCCGTGAAACGATCCAGTTTTTTCACGGATCGGGTGTCCATAGACCCCCATGTTATAGGTGCTGGATCGCCCTGGATTTGTTTGTCCGTTTTTTTCACTGGAGCTCAAAATCGTAGCAGTCGCTTATTTTGAGGCCAGGGAAAATACAGGACAAAAAAATATCCGGGACTGAATTCACAAAACCGGATGGCCATTTATGACCAATTCAGCACCATAGGTGTACAAGGGAGGCAAAAACTGATCCTGTTCTGTCCTTTTCAAAACAGACAGTACAGGATCCCAAAAAACGTGGTGTGAAGTCAGCCTAATATAGCCGCTTTCTGGTACAAGGCCAGGTCAGGTACTCCCAGTCCTCCCTCCGATACAGGCCTTATCAACCCTAGGTCTCCTTCCATCCCAAATGAAACAAGCCATTGAGGACTGGAGACTAGACAATTGTCTATTTGATAAGAAAAGGGGAAAGCATCAGAAGGTATAATCAATCTTTGGTAAGAATAACATTTTAAGAGCCTGGATTCTGGCAATCCAGGACAATGATAAACCAGAAAATCTATCTACCTCAGCCTTTAGAGATTTAATGAGCAGATGTAGGTTATAAGCGAAGATATTTTCTGTGAGGCCATAAGAAATATAACCAGGTAAGGTATTTCCTCTGAGGCCCACCTGAATGAAGACTCACTCAAGCACTTTCCTAGTGGAGTCAGGAACCAAGGTAGGGTAAATAAAAGATTTGGAGGCATTAAGTTTATAGTAGCTAATATTTTAGAAAGATTCCAAAGTTTCCATAATTGCTCGTAGACAGGATTCTGGATGTACACAGATAATGACATCATCGGCATATAAAAAGTTAAGGGGGAGGAGAATTTACCACTATAGATCCCTATATATATGCTCATTGTGAGGGAACCCCCCTATCACCTGATGAAGGTGGAGGATCCGTTGAAACGCATTGTGAATGTGACCTGAATAAACTAAAGTAAGCATCTAAAAGTCTGACTCCTCTTCTCCTGCAGCTCCCTCAAAACCGCTATGGTTATTCTTTTACCCGATCATTGGCATATAGACCAATTACATGTGAAGAGGAATCCACTTGAACATGTTGAATCTCCTTGAATTACAGATAGATTTAGCTAAAACCTCCATAACCAATGCGAAGGACTGAGGCATTGGGGTTCGGGTAGAGGGCTAACACCTCCTATTTAAATTGTCCTTTCAGGCCGAATTTATGCAAAACCCTCTTTAGGTAGCCACAGTGTACCCTATCAAAAGCCTTTTCGGCATCTAAGGACAGGAATACACTGGAGCGCCTGAAGAGCTTTGCCACTTTAATCAGGTTCACTATCCTCATCGTACCATCCTTTGCTTTTTGTCCTCCTACAAAACCCACCTGATCTGTTTTTATTAAGGCTGGGAGGATCTTATCAAGTCTGATGGCAAGAAGCTCAGCAAAAATTTTGATATGGCAATTTAGTAAAGAGATACGCCTGAAGTTCCTTGGGTCAGTGAGGGGTTTACCCGGCTTAGGGCCCTTTCACATCAGCGTTTTTTGAAATTTGCGGCAGATGCGGTGAAAAAAACGCATCTGCCGCAATTGCCGCATAACCGATGCACTTGCGGCGCACGTTGCGGTAATCCCCATAGAAAGTATAGGGGGACTTGCGGCAGGTGCGGCAAGTGCGGCAGCGAAAAAAACCGCTGTCAGCCGCGTTTTTTTTTCGCGCCTGCCGCAAGTGCAAAACCGTACTTGCCGCACCTGCCGCAAGTCCCCCTATACTTTCTATGGGGATTACCGCAACCGCAGCCGCAAGTGCATCGGTTATGCGGCAATTGCGGCAGATGCGTTTTTTCACCGCATCTGCCGCAAATTTCAAAAAACGCTGATGTGAAAGGGCCCTCAGGCCCCTTTCACATCAGCGGTAATTGATGATCGCGGCAGTTGCGGTGAAAAAACCCGCAACTGCCGCGATTACCACAACTGCCGCACTTGCAGTTCACCTGTGGCAAGCTCCATGCAATGTCTATGGGGCTTGCGGCAGGTGTGGTATAGTTGCGGTTTCGGCACTTGAGGCAGATGAGGCCGCGAAAACAAAACGCGGTCAGCCACAGTTTTTTCGCGGCCGCAAGTGCCAAAGCCGCACTTGCCACACTTACCGCAAGCCCCATAGACACTACTTGCGGCTTGCCGCAAGTGAACCGCAAGTGCGGTCGTTATGCGGTAATCGCGACAATTGCGGTTTTTCACCGCAACTGCCATGATCAGTGATTAACGCTGATGTGAAAGGGGCCTTAGGGAGAGTGGATATAGAGGCCTCCAGGTGGGGTGGTGGGAAATCGAGCCAGAAATTTGCCATTGAGTAAATGTGCGCAAAAGAAAAGGGGTAAGAGCAGTTATACATTGGAGATAGTTTTGATAGGGCACTCCATCTGGGCCTGGGGCGGAATTAGTTTTAGTTGCATCTATAACCTCTATTATTTCCCCTACAGAGAACAGCAAATTTAGTTATTTTAACTGTTCAGGTGTTATTCGAGGGGGGGGCCTTATGATGATTATATAGGCGTGAATAATAGTCACTAAACGCATCTGCAATTTTAATTGCATTTCGATTCTTTTCCCCATTGGGACCTACAAGGAAATCAATTCTGCTTTTAGCTTCAATTGTTGTAACCTAACCCTTCTAGCTAGCAATTTGCCCTCTGTCTCCCATTGCACAGTAACTAGACTTTGGTTTCCGTAGGTTATGTTCATATGATGACAGTAAGAGAAAATGTAACTACTATTTCCTTCGAAATAACAGGGGAGGGGTTATGCTTTTTTCTCTATCGCCTCATTGGGGGACACAGGACCATGGGTGTTATGCTGCTGATCCATAGGATGCTGTAACTAAGTTCATGTGAAACAATTAGCTGCTCCTCTCCAAAATACACCCCCTGGCTGGGCCAGGCCACGCCAGTTTTAGCTTAGTGTCTGTAGGAGGCACACATATCCAAATTTCCTCTTGGATTTTTCAGATGGGTGACAGCACACCTTTGGGGACCGCTTTCCCACAACCATCAACAGGCAGGAACATACTGTAACATCCAAATACCCCCTCCTGCAACCCTGGATGACCGGGCTGTGCCTATCCTGCGATTTTTTTTTTTTTTTTTTTTTTTTTTTTTTTACTTTGGGCGACGGTTCCCTTGGGCACAAATTTCCCACCACCATCAACGGATGGGCACATGGAGTGTTGCCTCCCCGTATCCCCTTCCATACCTGGTGCAGACCCCTCACCAACCAGTGAAGTGGATGGAATACCGGCTCTCCTCAGCCCCACACCGAGGTCCTGAGTTGAGATTCGGAAGCCTGCTCTCAGATCAATCAGCAGCTCACAGCCGATGCCTGCATCTCCTGCCACCTCCTGCACTAGGCTCCGCAGCCTCCCACCAGACAGTCTGTGTTGAGACTTACTCAGGTGAGAATGTTCCATTACCTGCATGGAATAGGGGATCCGGCACAGGGCTCTGGTAGAGGGCTCCTCACTTATTTTATTTAGCATCCCTCACAATGGCAGCAGATGTCTGGCCAGCCTAAACAGTCACCCCACCTCCCTCTCCTTGGCCATAACAGTGTTTTCCCCACTCGGCATTATTTTGGCAGCCGCTTCTTTTGCTGCTGTGGCCGCCTGGGCTTCCCCAGTATGCTTACAGGCCGTCCTTCGGCCATAACGGTGATTCCGATCTGGCCCGCCCCAGCTCCGCCCCCTCTGATGCAGCACCAACGGGAAGGTGGTAGCTGCGCCTCCCGGTGATGTCGCGTAGGCACGAACACGCCCATTGCGCTGGCCATATCCCCTCCGGAGCGCACACTTTGCCAGCTTCCGCCTCCCTCTTCCCGCTCTCTACAGCAGCGGAAGCACCAGGGGCCACATCACACTTCCTTTTCAGCAGCTCCTCAGCCCTCGTGCAGCCAGCACAGCACTCCAAGGACACAGGACTATACAGCTGTAGCATCGGAGCCCAGGAAAAGGGTAACACACATGTACTCTGTGCTTTCTTCTTTCCTTTGACTATAGCTTTCTCCTCTAGCTCCTGCTCCCCCTGCAGTTTCTTTCTTGGGACCTTTAATCATGCAATCTTTAAAGGGGTCTAAACAAGCAAAAACACACACGGTTTACTACTCCTCCTGTGCCACCTGCCACTCTGAACTCCAACGTAAACATACCACTCCTATCTGCCAGGCCTGTACCATTACAGTATCCCAGGAGCCCTCCGCCATCCCCTCTGATGCCCCCGCCATCAGCACGGAGCCCAGGCCTCGAGTCCACCGGAATGGGCACTATTCATATCTCAATCCATGGAAAAGCTGTCTCAAAAACCCTGGTTCAAGCTCTGCAGTACCGCCCCCCTGAGGCCACGGGGCCCCAGGACAGCTTAAAGGCAGATAACGCCTCATCTGAGGGCCCATCAGATACCAGCAGGACACACTCCACGTCTGCAGTTGCAGTCAGGAAACGTCCAACAGGAATCTCTCTCCAGTTTCCTCTCACGGTTCTCATGCCTCTCCCCCTCGGGACCATGGCCCATATTCTACCATGTCTGACAAGCCAGAAGACTGTGAATGTGACCTACACTTGGATGAGTCCTTTGACATGTACTCCTCTGACGATCAGGCGTCTATTGACTCGCTCATAGCAGCAGTTAATCATACTCTAAATGTACAGGACACCCTGTCAACAACATTGGACCACACTCTGTCCTTTCAATGGGCAAAGAGGCCACAAAAACTCTTTGCTGACCATCCAGAGTTTCAGGCCATTCTCACTAAACAAAGGGAAAAACCTGACAAGTGCTCGCTAACCGCAAGGCCATCGAGAAGAGTTACTCCTTTGCTCTGGCCCTTCCCAAAAGCTGGGCAGATTCACCGGTTGTTGACCCGTCTCACACTGGCTAAACCTACTACCTGCCTGGACGGATCTCATTAGATCGACGACAGACAGTAGATACTTGCACGTCTGTATTGATGCGCCTGCCTCTCTCCCCTCCTTCACTCTTGTGTGCAAGGCAGTATGCTGCAGACTCACAATCCTTGCAGTCTCCACTCCTCAAAGTTACCAACACCTTCAGATCATGCCCTGCAGCACCTAATGCAACTGCGAGATTCCGCCACATTCACAGCCTTGCTGTTCAATACTATGCCATCTCATGCGCTTGCTCCGCAATGGCGGCTGACTCACTTCAAAGAAATCACTTACGGGTCTTCCTTATCTCCCTGATCGCCTATTTGGCAAACAGCTTGACAAAACTATCTCAGACGCTATGGGTGGGAAGAGTACATGTCTTCCTCAGGCATAAACCCAGACATCCCATTGTCAGGCGACCTCAGACTTCGTTTTGTTACTTTCGAAACTCCTACGGATGTGCAGCCTTTCAACCGCCCCCATCCTCTACACAGGCTCCCCATAGGGACAGACCTGCCCAGTCATCTTTCAAAGCCAACTCTTCCTGGCAGCCCACACAGACAGTCAAAGCCCAGAGAGTCTCTCTCTCATCGGTTCTCTTTTTCCTAACTCCTATTACATTCCGCCGGTGTGGCCGCCTATGACTCTTAAGCCAAGTTTGGCTTTCCGCCACAAATGACAGATGGGTTCAAGATCTCGTGTCTTCTGGTTACTACATAGTTTTTTTTCCCGTCCAACATACCTGTTCTTCCCCTCCAATCCCCCAAAGTCTCCAAAGCACCGCTATGCTTTCTTCGAAGCAATATTCTCCCTTCAAAAAGCCGGAGTAATTGTCTCTGTATCGGACTCAGAACAGTTCGAGTTTTTATTCCAACCTCTTGTGGTCCCCTAAAAAGGATGGCTCCATGCTCCTCATCCTGGACCTCAAACATCTAAACAAACATGTCCGTGTCTGCCGGTTCAGGATGGAGTCTCTGCGCTCCATTACCTCCATGGAGGAAGGGGAGTTCCTCGTCTCCATCGATATCAAAGACGCATGCCTTCACGTGCCCATTGCTCTACCACATCAATAGTTCCTCCGCTTCGTGGTTCATGATCTTCACTTTCAATTTGTAGCCCTGCCCTTGGGTCTCACCACTACCCCAAGGGTTTTCAACAAGGTCATGGTGGCTGCTATGAGTGTCCTTCATTCCAGAGTCTTGCTCTATCTCGACATCCTTCTAATCAAAGCTCCTTCATTTCAAGAGTGCACAGGCAGTGTCCAGATAACTGTAGACACTTTATCGCGTTTATGCTGGCTAGTCAACCTACAGAAGTCATCTCCGATCCCTGCGCAGTCCATCACCTTCCTCGGCTTGACCTTAGACACCGACCGAGGCCTGGTCTCCCTACCTCCAGACAAGGCGTATGCCCTATGCCAGGGAATACGCACTCTTCTCTGCCCTCTCTCACATTCCAATCGCTTCGGCATTAAAGTCATGGGTCAGATGGTGGCGGCCATAGAGGCGGTTCCCTTCGCCCAATTTCACCTACGCCCACTTGAACTGGCTCTCCTGTCCACCTGGGACAAGAGCCCCTTCTCCCTGGACAAGTCCTTCCGACTGGCACCGTCTGTCAGACGTCCTCTTCTTTGGTGGCTCTGTCCAGCCTCTATCCAGGGGCCATGCCTTCCATCCGGTAAATTGGTCAATTCTCTCCATGGACGCCAGCTTTCTAGGCTGGGGGCTGTGTACCGCCGTCACACTGCCCAGGGCCGTTGGACCTCTCGGAAGTTGACTTTGCCCATAAACATTCTGGAGATTCGGGCAATCTCTTTCACTCCGCGTCCAGTTGGACAATGTTACGGCTGTAGCTTACATCAATCGCCAGGGTGGCACTTGCCGCAAAGCAGTGCTTCGCGAGGTCGAGCGGATTCTCCATTGGGCAGAGTCCACGAAGTCTATCATCTCGGCGGTTCATATCCCAGGAGTGGAGAATTCAGTGGCGGACTTTGAGTCGCCAAGGTCTCGCCGCTGGAGAGTAGTCCCTCCATCCGGAGGGGTTTCATCAGATATGCTGCCGCTGGGATGTCCAGATGTGGACCTGATGGTGTCTTGGTTGAACGCCAAGGTGCCCGCGATCATAGCCCGGTCCCACAACCCATTGTCCATCGGAGCGAACGCACTGGTCTGCTCTTGGCGCCAATTCAGACTACCATACATCTTTCCTCCTCTTCCCTTACTCCCGAGGGTAATTGGGAAAATCAAGGCAGAAGGAATCCAAGTCATCCTGATGGCTCCAGACTGGCCCAGGCGCGCCTAGTACGCCGATCTAGTGCAGTTGGTCGCGGACGTTCTTTGGCACCTCCCAGATCTGCCGGATCTTCTCACTCAGGGTCCCATTTCCCACCAGAATTCCAGGGCCCTGAATTTGACGCCGAGGCTGTTGAGACCTGGGTCTTAACACGCGCTGGTTTTTCACCTGATGTCATCAACACTATGATTAGAGCCCGAAAACCGGCTTCTTCTCGCATTTACCACTGTGCGTGGAAATTTTTTTTCTAATGGTGCAAGGATCATGCTTATTCTCCTCTACCTCTCTATCTTAGTGGTCCTCACCTTTCTCCAGACTGGTTTTCAATCAGGTTTGGCCCTGAGCTCACTGAAAGGGCAAATCTCTGCGCTCTGTTCTACCAATGCTGTCTTGCTGCTAGTCCCAAAGTCAAATCCTTTCTCCAGGGGGCCTGCCGCTTGGTTCCACCCTACCGCAGGCCACTAGAGTCGTGGGACCTTAATTAGTTCTGGAAGGGCTTCAGAAGTCCCCGTTGAGGGACGTCCCTAGGTCTCTCCTATCCTGGAAAGTCTGTTTCCTGGTAGCAATTATGTCAATCAGGCACGTTTCTGAATTGGCAGCGCTCTGCTGCCGTGAGCCCTTCCTATCCTTCCATCAAGACAAGGTGGTACTGCACCCAGTTCCCACCTTTCTTCCTAAGGTGACTTCTCCTTTTCACCTTGACGAGGACATCATTTTGCCGTCCTTCTGTCGAGCACCAGTGCTTCAGGTGGAGAAGGCACTGCATACCCTTGACCTCATGAGGGCCCTCAGGTATTATATTTCCAGAACAGCTTCTTTCAGAAAGACAGTTTTTTTTTTTTTTTTTTTGTCCTTCCTGCGAGTCCATGGAAAGGACAGGCCACCTAGAAGGCTACTTAGCCCACTGGATTCGTTCTGCTATCCAGGAAACGTAACGACTACGAAATTTTCCCATTCCTAATGGACTTTGTGCTCACTCCACTCGTGTGGTTTATGCATCCTGGGCTATTCAGCACCAGGCCTCTGCTGAACAAGTGTGCAAGGCCGCTACCTGGTCTAGTCTGCACACCTTCTCAAAGCATTGCAAACTACACACCCATGCATCAGCTGATGCTAGCCTTGGTCGAAGGATACTTCAGGCTGCAGTGGCACGCCTCTCTGACTAGGTGCCAGCAGATAACCTGGGACTGTCATCCTTGCTCCTTGGGTTTAACCTTTTTTCTTCCCTCCCAGGGACTGCTTTAAGATGTCCCATGGTCCTGTGTCCCCCCAATGAGGTGATAGAGAAAAACAGATTTTTGTGTACACACCATAAAATCGTTTTCTCTGAGCCATCATTGGGGACACAGCACCCACCCTATTGCCCGATCAGGCCTTGTTTTGCTTGGACCTCTTTGAAGTTCTATTACTTGTTTGTTCAGTTACTTGTTGAGTTTTTTCCTCCCTACTGCTTGGTCACTAAAACTGGTGTGGCCTGGCCCAGCCAGGGGGTGTATACTGCAGAGGAGGGGCTAATTGTTTCACATTTACTTAGTATCAGCCTCCTATAGATTATCAGCATAACACCCATGGTCCTGTGTCCCCCCAATGATGGCTCAGAGAAAACAATTTTTCGGTGAGTACACAAAAATCCATTTTTCATCTTCCAACAGTTGGTTTGCCACAGCAGCAAGCTTAATGCAAATGCCTCTGATCATCTTATGGGCAGACCATAGGGTCTCATCTGCGACCAAATTATCATTTAACTCAAAGTATTCTGTAATGCTTCTCCCATTCTCCGCTACAGAGTCTGTGTTAGTCAATATTTGGGGCTTCAACTTCAATTTTGGCGGAGTATTTTATTAGTATTTTAGTAGTATGTAAATACCGCCAGACATCATGGAGGTAAAATTCAGCTGCCAGTGGGCCCAACACCTTTCTAGCTGTTGTGGAGCTGTCCAAAACTTTGGACATCAATATATTAAAGTCGCCACTAATTATTACCGAACCCTGGACTTGTACCTCAATGAGACCAAAGAACTTTCTCAAGAAGGCGATCTGCCTTGAGTTAGGAGCATATACCGAGTCAATCGTGTATATCATATCATTCACCATAACAACAACAATTGCACATCTGCCTTCCAAATCAATCAGCTCTTTAAGACCCTTAAGAGCAATTGTGTCTTTAAATATAACACACACTTCAGCTTTCTTGTTAGGAGTGTGCGAGAAAATTGAATTGGGGAATCTCCTATGGGGAAGTTGGGTGCAGTCCTCTATATTTAAATGAGTCTTCTGTATGCAGGCATTGGCACATCATAGCAATTTCTTCCAGAGAAGACCTTTTCTGCGGGGAGTTAGGTCCATTGGCATTAAGGGACAAAAATCGTAAAGCCATGTAGAAATAAAAAAAAAAACTGCGAACATGAATCTCTGACCTGCAAACGAAAATATCTGAGAGGGAGGAGGGAAGAAGGCAAACGGCAAAAATGAAAAGGAAATTAAAAAAGTCCAAAAGAAAGGGTCATTTAGTAGAAAAGCAAGGGGGATCTGGTTGGGGGGGTGTTCCTGTCCCCAGCCAGTGGGAATTGGGTGAAAGGCGTTCCCACTAAAAGTGGTTCGAGCAGGCGGGAGGTTCATATATTAGGGCTGAAAAAGGCGACGAGTTCATTTCACTACCCATTCCAGATCCAATCTTTTCAGATCCTCCCTCGGAGCAGACCGATTCAGGGAGTTGAAGGTGAGGGAGAGCTGGAATAGGAGGTTAAGTTCCACCTGTGCAGTAAGTTCTTGAGTTGATCCAGTACGTGACATATGTGAAGATTACCAGAGTTAGGCTGCTTTCACATCAGCGGTTTTTTTTTAAATCGCGGCAGATGCGGTGAAAAAACGCATCTGCCGCGATTACCGCATAACCGCTGCACTTGCGTTTTTTTCACTGCATCTGCCGCAATTTAAAAAAAACGCTAGTGTGAAAGTACCCTAAGAGAGTATCAGTTATGTTAGCAGGCCCACCTGTATTTGATATTGTTCTCCCTTAGAATTTTAGTATGAGGCAAAGGCTCTTCCTTTAAGCCATTGTTATTTTTAGAAAAGTCTGTATAAAATTCCAAGAGAGAAGGGATCCAGGGGGAAGGGGCAAGGAGTTAGGCATCCTTAGTAGGAAAATAGTGGATTCTTGCCAGAGTATCTCTGGGGACGCCAGGTGAGAGATGTTTTGGCTTGGGGATCCAGTGAATCCGATCTACCCGGAGGTCTCTTGAATCAGTGCCCAGCAGTACAGCAGCTCTAAGAGTGCCAAACATGGCAGCCAAATCCCCATCTAGTACCAGCTCAGGAATCCTACATATCCACACATTGTTCCTACGGGAACAATCCTCCAGGTCCCCTATTTTATTTCTCATAAAGGAGACCTCTTTCACCAGGTCTGCTTTTGCATCAATTAACTCATTGTGAGAACTTGCAAATTCCCTGATCTTTTGCTCAATATGTGAGGCACCCTCCCCAATACTGTCAATATCCCCTCTTAGCTCCACTAACATGGATTTGAGATCATCCTGCAGAAGAAGTTGGTAAGCTTAGCCAGGGGGCCTATTCTGCAGGTCTTCCTAGCAGCCATCAGGTGCTCACCAGCTTGCTATACCAGGCAGACCCGGTCTAAGAAATCTTCTCTGCTGTGAAGCTGCTTCTGAGCCTAAGCACTGACGGAGCTCAGCACCAAGCTACCAGCTTGTTCAGCATGCAGGCCACGTCCTCTCTATTGTGGATTTTGACATGTGTTTACCATCGTTATCCATTTGTGGAAGCTATCCTTTTTTCAACTTCAGCTTTCTCCTTTTACAGATGTTTGTATCAAGAAATTGTTGAAATTTCATTGAATCCATTCTTACCTCTCCCTGTGAAAAGTTCACCGTGCCATTGATTGCAGCACAACCCCAAAGCATGATTGTTCCACTCCCAAGCTTAATAGTTGTCGAGATGCTCTTTTCCTTAAATTCTGTTTTGTTTTTTGTTTTTTTGTTTTTTTTTCCCCTCCACACCTACCTTTTTGTCATTTTGGTCAAAGAGTTCTATTTTTATGGTGAGGATGCAGGAGAGGTTTTCTCTGATGACTCGTCCATGAAGGCCATATTTTTGCAGATGTCTCTGAACAGTAGGACAATGTACCACAACTCCAGAGTCTGCTAAGTCTTCCTGAAGGACTTTTGCAGTCAAGCGGGGGTTCTGATTGCCTCTCTGGCAATCCTATAAGCAACTTTCACAAACATTTGCTTGGTCTTTCAGACCTTATCTTGACCTCCACTGTTCCTGTTAACTGCCATTTCTCCTTCGCCTCATTGGGGACACAGGACCGTGGGTGTTATGCTGCTGTCCACTAGGAGGCGACACTAAGCAATCTGCAAAAGAGTAACAGTGGCTCCTCCTCTCAGTATACACCCTGGGCAGGCACTGCCTCCTCAGTTTTTGCTTATGTCGAAGGAGGCACACGACCATTTTTACTCTCTATTTTTTTCTCATCTTTTTCTCCGATGAAGAAAAGTGGGTCCGGTGACCCCGCATGCTCCCTCCTCGCCACCCACTGATGGGGCGCTAGGTTGAGGTTGAGAATCCATACATATGCCGTACTCCTTTCTCGGCCTCCCACTGTTGGTTGCTGGGTTAAAGTTGAGACAGCCCAGCATAACACCCTCCTTCCTCATTCCCTTCGGTCTGAGGTGAAGTAGAAGCTGACGGCCTGCCAGATGACGTCCCCCTAATCACCCCTGGGTGTTTTAGGCAGTGGCACCACAGGTATCAGCAGCCCCTGGCTGCATGGGCTGGAGATTGTACGGCTGCCTGCAGCACAGGCTGGCAGGATATACAGCTTTCAGGATGCTGAGGCTGCATGGAGGGGGCTCTTGCACCAGCGCAGGTTTCCAGTGCTTATGCACAGCCTGCACAGCCTGCACAGCTGAGGGGCACACAGCACAAGGGCTGCAGCTGCATCCACTGGAGCAGCTTGCACAGCATCCCCCTAATATACTGGCGGTTCCCCCGCCAGTACCTCCATCTATACCTCCGGGACTTTCTTTTCCCGTTGTTCTGGGCCCCCCAGCGCCGTTTTCGCGCCTCCGCGCCGGCCCCTCACTATTTCCGGGGGCCTCAACTAATTGAGGCCCCGGCTTGGGCCTAGCGCGGAGGCCGCAACCCCTGCACCGCCCCCGTCCCGCCCCGCCGGATGACGCTGACCGCGCGTCATACGGGGGCGGAGCCGAGAACGGGCGCGTTTTCCAGCACAGGAGCCCGCCCGTTTAGCTCCGCCCCTTCCTCCTTCTCCTCCACGGACGCCATTAGCCCTGCACGTGGACCCTGCCTCAGCCATCCGGGGGGACACAGGATCCAGGCGGCCTGTCACACAGCGGCGCTGGGGCTGGTAAGACCTCTGCAGGGATCTCCTCTGCAGAGGTTCCCTATCTCTCTCTCTCTCTCCCCTCTGTATCCCCCTGCAGCAGGCACTGTTAGCCCACAGTGACCCTACTCAGCCCCTCAACTAAGGGCCCAGGCACCTAGCTGGACAGCTAGACAGTGCCTGATTACACAGGGGACTCCTGGTTACCTTCTATATTTTTCACTGGCCCATACCACAATGTCTGGCAATAAGAGTAAGAAAGGCTCCAAGGCAGCCAGCACTTACTATGCTACCTGCACTATTTGTCAGGCTGACCTCCCTGCAGGATGCACCTCGCCACATTGTGAGAGCTGCACGCAGGCTGCGGATACTGAGACCCCCACTACCCGGGCTTCTCCCAGTGCCCCTGACCCTACCCCTGCGTGGGCCACGGTCATGTCTCAGAATATGACGCAGTCCATGGACAGATTGTCTGACACACTGCTGCAGTTTATGCAAGCCCGTTCGCCACCTGCAGACGCTGTTCAGGCTTCTGCATCGCAGCCGGAAGTCCCAGAACCGCGACAGACTGCTGACCCTGCCCCGTCAGCCTCCGACTCTGGCCGTAAGAGACCACCACCTTCTCCAGAGTCCACTGCAGGCTCTGCAGCCTCTGCATCCCGAAGGCGTCAAGATGACGCGCAGGACTCCGAAGGTCTCTGCTCTTCGAGCTCGGAGGATCACTTAGATGACTCCCTAGATTTGGATACGACCGATACGGTCGCGTTGGTGGAGGATTTAATTACTTCCATTAACCAGGTTCTGGAGGTGTCAGACCCTCCGGCTGATACTCCAGAGCATAAGGTGTCCTTTAAAAGGGCCAGGAGACCACATAAGCATTTCTCGGACCATCCAGAGTTCCAGGAAATCCTCAAAAAACATAGGTTACACCCAGAAAAAAGGTTTGGTAACCGTAAGGCTCTGGAAACGCGTTATCCTTTTCTGCCTAAGGTCACCCAGGATTGGACAGATCCGCCACAGGTGGACCCTCCTGTTTCTCGTCTCGCTACTAAGACCCTCCTGTCCTTACCGGACAGTTCATCCATAAAGGATGCCACTGACCGTCAGGTGGAGCAGATGGCGAAGTCAGTCTTTGAGGCCTCAGGCTCTTCCCTAGGGCCAGCCTTTGCCTCGGTTTGGGCCTCAATGGCTGTTATGACGAGAGCTAATTCCGTACACTCGGCCCTTCGGTCTTTGCAGGTCGATCCAGCCTTGTTAGACCAGGTTGCCCAAATAGCGGTGACCGCCGAATACTCCATGCACGCTGCCTTCGATTCAGCTAACTGTGCCGCGGCTGCGGCTTCCAATGCCATAACCATCAGGCGAGCCCTCTGGTTGAGAGAGTGGAAAGCAGATGCAGCGTCTAAAAAGTCGCTCACCTGCCTTCCGTACAACGGTGGCCGTTTATTCAGCGAAAAGCTGGATCAATTGATTTCAGATGCCACTGGGGGTAAGAGTACCTCTCTTCCACAACGTCAGATTAAGCGACCCTTCTCTCGTCGCCAACAAACCCGTTTCCGGTCCTTTCGGAACTCCTTTGGTTGGTCAGTCTCGAAACCCCCGACGGCGGCCAATAGGTCCCCCCGTAGGTAACGCACCCAGACGACACGGAAGACTGGTGCAAACTGGCAGTCCCATTCCCGCCAGTCCAGATCCAAGGGCTCAAAGCCCAGCAGATTTTCTTCTTCCTGACTCTCCCCCTTCGGGAGACACTATTCAGGTTGGCGGCCGACTTTCTCGCTTTCGTCAGGTCTGGCTCGCTTCTACCGACGACAAGTGAGTACACACCTTGGTGTCTTCCGGATACACCATAGAATTCACGGCCCATCCTCCAAATCGTTTTTTTTCTGTCAATCCCACCTGCTCATTCCCCCAAAGCTCGCGCCTTCTTTCAGGCGGTCGATTCCCTTTTGAAAGCCGGTGTCATCATTCCGGTACCGCCAGCCGAACGCTTCCAAGGGTTCTACTCGAACCTGTTTGTGGTACCCAAAAAAGGAGGGGCGGTTCGCCCCATTCTAGATCTGAAACAGTTAAACTCCTTCGTGAAGGTTCGGCATTTCCGCATGGAGTCACTGCCTCCATCATAGCGTCCATGGAGAAGGACGAATTTCTCGCGTCCATCGACATACAGGACGCTTACCTCCATATCCCGATCGCGACAATTCACCAGCGGTTTCTCTGATTCGCCATCGACCGGGATCATTATCAGTTTGTGGCCCTCCCGTTCGGCCTAGCGACGGCTCCCAGGGTGTTCACCAAGGTCATGGCGGCTGTCATGACCATACTGCACACAAGAGGAATGGTAGTCCTACCATACCTAGACGATTTGCTCATCAAAGCCCCCTCCTTCAGGGAGTGTCAGCAGAGTGTTTCCATCACGGTGGACACCCTGCGTCGGCTAGGCTGGTTGGTGAATCTGCGGAAGTCATCGCCAGTTCCGTCACAATCTCTAACATTCCTCGGGATGCTTTTCAACACCCCCAGGGGTCTGGTCCTACTCCCTCAGGACAAGGCGAAGGCCCTTCGACAGGGGGTCCACAGTCTTCTACGGCCGTGTCCTCATTCGCTTCGGTTCGCCATGAGAGTCTTGGGGAGGATGGTTGCCTCTATGGAAGCGGTGCCGTTTGCTCAACTTCACCTCAGTCCTCTCCAACGGGCGATTCTGACTTCGTGGAACAGGAATCCTTCTGCCCTGGACAAATTATTCCGGTTGTCACCTGCAGCAAGGGGTTCCCTCCATTGGTGGCTAAAACCTCGTTCCCTCACAAGGGGGAGGTCCTTTCTACCGGTTTGCTGGAAGATAGTCACCACCGACGCAAGCCTCAGCGGATGGGGAGCGGTACATCGTCATCACACAGCGCAGGGAACATGGTCCCCAGCGGAGTCGGCCGAGCCCATCAATCTCCTGGAAATCCGAGCCATATTTCTATCTCTGAAGGCCTTTCATTCCATGCTGGCAGGAACACAAGTCCGAATTCAGTCGGACAATGCCACGGCCGTGGCATACATCAACCATCAAGGCGGAACCCACAGTCTCCAGGCCATGCACGAAGTGCAACGCATTCTACACTGGGCAGAATCGACGAACTCAACGCTGTCAGCAGTTCATATCCCAGGAGTGGAGAACTGGGAAGCGGATTTTCTCAGTTGCCAGGGCATGGATTTGGGAGAGTGGTCCCTACACCCCGACGTGTTCCAACAAATCTGCCGTCGCTGGGGGACCCCGGACGTAGACCTGATGGCATCTCGCCTCAACACGAAGGTTCCCATGTTTATGGCCAGATCTCACGACCCGCGAGCACTAGGGGCGGATGCCCTAGTTCAGAACTGGTCCCAGTTCCAGCTGCCTTACATCTTCCCTCCTCTGCCTCTCATTCCCAGAGTAGTGCGGAAGATCAAACAAGAGGGCATTCAACTCATTCTCATAGCCCCAGACTGGCCCAGACGGGCATGGTACGCCGATCTCGTCCAGCTCGCGGCGGACGTTCCTTGGCGCCTTCCTTGTCGTCCCGACCTTCTGTCGCAGGGCCCGTTTTACCACCAGAATTCAGACGCCCTGAATTTGATGGCGTGGCCCTTGAGACCTGGGTACTAACCCAAGCGGGTTTCTCCCCTGCCGTTATTCAGACCATGATCAGAGCACGGAATTCTGCATCGGCAAAAATTTATCATCGCACCTGGAAAGCTTTCTTCGCATGGTGCTCTTCTTGAGATCAACCCCCTCTTCCCTATTCCTTGCCGCTAGTTCTAGGGTTCCTTCAGTCGGGGTTGGAGTCTGGTCTCTCACTAGGTTCCCTTAAGGGTCAGGTTTCGGCTCTCTCAGTATTTTTTCAATGTCGCCTTGCTGTTAAGCCGCAGGTTAAAACTTTTCTCCAAGGAGTTAATCGCATCGTCCCTCCGTACAAACGACCGTTAGATACATGGGACCTTAACCTGGTACTTACGGCTCTGCAGGAACCTCCCTTTGAACCTCTTCGGGATATCTCCCTCCACTTTCTGGTTCTGAAGGTGGTTTTTCTAGTGGCTATCACTTCTCTTCGCCGAGTGTCCGAACTCTCGGCGCTTTCCTGTAAGCCACCCTTCCTGGTGTTCCATCAGGACAAGGTCGTCCTCCGTCCGGTGCCGTCATTCCTGCCTAAGGTTGTCTCCTCTTTTCATTTGAATGAGGATATTTCATTGCCTTCCTTTTGCCCTGCTCCGGTTCACAGGTTCGAACGAGCCCTGCATACTCTGGATCTCGTCAGGGCGCTTCGCATTTATGTTTCCAGAACTGCACATTTCCGTAAGTCAGACGCTCTGTTCATTCTGACGGAAGGCCCCCGTAAGGGTATGCCAGCTTCCAAGGCTACACTGGCTAGGTGGATTAGATCAGCTATCCAAGAGGCCTACAAGATGAAAACTACTCCTCTTCCGGCGGGGATCAAGGCACATTCTACCCGAGCCGTGGGGGCCTCCTGGGCCATTCGGCACCAAGCCTCGGCTCTCCAAGTGTGTAAGGCGGTCCACCTGGTCGAGCTTACACACTTTTACCAAGCACTACGTGTTCATACCCAGTCCTCGGCGGACGCTAGTCTGGGTAGGTGCATCCTTCAGGCGGCGGTTGCCCACCTGTAGGTATTTCTCTGTTCACTGACTTGTTCAGTATCATTAGTTCCATTGTCTTTCCCACCCAGGGACTGCTTTGGGACGTCCCACGGTCCTGTGTACCCCAATGAGGCGAAGGAGAAAAGGAGAATTTTGTATACTTACCGTAAATTCCTTTTCTCTTAGCCTCTAATTGGGGGACACAGCACCCACCCTGTTGGCCATACGGCCTTGTTTCTAGTGGTTTTTGTTACTCTTATATTGTTACTTTATGGCCTTGCCAGGCTTGTTGGTATTGGTTAACCTTGTTAATTCTCCTACTGCTTTAGCACAAAACTGAGGAGGCAGTGCCTGCCCCAGGGGTGTATACTGAGGAGGAGGAGCCACTGTTACTCTTTTGCAGATTGCTTAGTGTCGCCTCATAGTGGACAGCAGCATAACGCCCACGGTCCTGTGTCCCCCAATTAGAGGCTAAGAGAAAAGGAATTTACGGTAAGTATACAAAATTCTCCTTTTCTTAATTACATTTCGTACTGAGGAAAGGGCAGCTTGAAAATGCATTGCTGTCATATAGCTTTCTGCTTTGTGGGCCTCCACCATTTCATTTTCAGTGATAGGCAGCTGCTTAGAAGAACCCATGGCCGCTATTTTTTTGGAACAAGGTTAGAGGAGGCTGGGTTTTTATAAAGGTGTAAACTTGCATCACTTGGCCTTTCCTAAGGATGATTGTGAACAAGCCATAACACTAACAGGCTATCTTAAACCTTGGACAAAGTGATCTGAGCACACACATCTCAATTCTGTCCTTCAAAAACAAGCCCTCCATATGGCCATCTTGATGGAAAAGGTATAGCTCTTGGAACAAGGGTCAATGAGAATTATGGGAATAGAGATGGCAGCTTTTGGTCCTCGCATATTGCCCTGAATGATTCAGGGAGTCTGAATATGGGTCACATAGTACACCAACATGCTTTTAATTGCCTGACTTAAAGCAGATCTACCGCCAGATTTTATCATAACTGCTTACATTCTATAATAGATCATATAATAGCAGAATTGAAATGGACTCCTGGGTCATCTGGTCCAACCTCCCCTGCTCAAAGCAGGATTAACAAAATCATCCCAGACAGATGTCTGTCCAGACTCTGTTTGAAGACTTCCATTGAAGGAGAGCTTAACACCTCTTGGTACTTGTTCCACTCGTTGATCACCCTCGTTGATCCTTAAGATCTTGGACCTTATGAGGCTGGTGTGCTTGCAGTAAAAATCCATATAAAATATCCTTATACCTTTTGTGAAAGCTTCCTTGTCTAAAATGAAAAAATGTCTAAATATTCACTTTTGTTTAAAGCCATTCGGTTATGTATTTTCAAAGTAAGCACACCAACATCATCAAGTCTAATGGGAACCTGTCAGTTGATTTATTCTTTTCAATGCGCAGGCCGCATGAATCGGAGCTCGGCTGTTGATCAGGCAAATTTCTGAAATTCTCCTGAGTTTCAAAGACCGTATGGCTTGATAAGCCAACCAAGTGTATAACAGAGACCTGGCCAGTCTTGCACAAGCCCTGGCTGCCAACTACTCCTGGTGTCAGCTGATTAGTTTGTGTGTACGAAGGGAGACACCAGTCAAAGACCTGTCAATTAACTACTGAAGTGCAGGGAGAAGCCGATTGGACAATGACAGACTATTATTTCTAATGTCACCAACTGGATCTTTTACAAGTTCGGTTTCATGCTACCTGTTATTTGGGCCTCATGAATCCAGTGATGGTCTGTCATTAGGAGAGCTGTTTAGCAATGTCGGCAGTGTGTATTGTGTATCTGGTGTCAACACCACTTTAAAAGTGCAGTGTGAGAAAGTAATACCACTAGTTTTTTTATGGCCACTGCACACACAGCTGTTTCCCCACCCTCCTCCTGTAAACTAGACACAAGTATCGCTGGGTGCGGGAGGACTCCTCAATATGCAATATGAAGTTTTGGTTACAGTTACTGTATTTTTCAGGTTATAAGACCCACTTTTGTTCCTCCAAATTTTGGAGGAAAGTGGGGGTTGCGTCTTATAATCTGAACCTACTAGCTGTGATGTGGAGGGGCGGTGGCTAGCTCTGGAGCCGTGGCCAGGAACGGGCTGCAGTTGCGGGTCGCGGTTATATCCCCTGCTCATTATGTTCATATAATATGCGCTACATCCCCCTGTCCATCACCGATGGGGAGCAGCACGTATGACATGAGCCTAATGAGGGGGAAAACCGCTCAGCAACTGCAGCCTGTGTGAATAGCCAGTGTTTTCAGTTTGTGGAAGGCATTGACTATCCCGACAATGGAGGTTCATACTCATCTCTCCATATCACTCCCTGCAGCTGCCGCTATCCCCGCAGTCTGTTTTTCTGTGCCGGCATCCGGTCATGTGAGCGGCATAGCCTAGTGATGTCATCACTGTGCACTTATTATGTGGCCAACTGCCCAGGACAGCAGAAAGCGGGGATGGCGCAGGCTCGAAATGGAGATGTGAGTATGATCTTTAAATTTTCATGTGGGACATATCTTGCATGGGGGCTGTGTACCAGCATGGGGGGCCATGTCCAGCATGAGTGGCCGTGTACCAGCATGGGGGTGCCTTATATACTTATTGTAAGACTGACACTGGCATTATAAGATAGACCCCATTTTTAACATTGAAATTTTTTTTTTCCTCTTTTCCGTCACCAAATTTGGGGTGCGTCTTATAATCCGGTGCGTCTTACAAAGCGAAAAATACTCCATATAAAACATATGTAGCTATATTTGTCTGACATAAGATTAGTTGCAAAGTGCTAATAATTAATGGAATGACTTATGCAGATAACTCCTTTTTTTGCTGTAATAACCACTGAAACTCCTTTTCTCTTCAGTCCTGGCCTGTCTTGGGTTTCTGTCTCCTGCGAACAGAGGCGCATTGATGACCTGTGCTGTTGTGCTGTGGGTCTTGTTGGGAACCCCTGCTGGTTATGTGTCTGCCAGGATGTATAAGAGTAAGTCACGTTTGATATCGCTATATACTGAAATGTTGATTCCATTTGAAGTAAGCAATGCTGTTCAGCTCTTAAAGGGAGGCAGTCATGTTTTGTGATATTAAAATACCCCAAATGTGTTTTAAATGATGCAATGTGCATCACTAACATGGTCTACAAAAACAAAATTCCACCTATTTATCTTTAAAGAAATAAAAAAAAGCTGAGGTGACTGCACACATACTTGGCTGCACTCATAGGGGAGTTGACTGCACACACATACCTGGCTTCAGTCAGAGGGGAGGTGACTGCACACACATACCAGGCTTCAGTCAGAGGGGAGGTGACTGCACACACATACCAGGCTTCAGTCAGAGGGGAGGCACTTTTGCTTACTGTCACTGAAGTTCTTTCATGCTATTTTTTTAACTTCATTATTCCCCCTGCATTGTAATTGGTTGACATCACTGCAGGACCTGTGGTAATGTCACGGATCATATGACTGTAATGGATGGAGATAAGCCTATAGGGTCTTTCACTTCAGTCCTGCTTAGCTCCATCCATTACTGTCACATGATCGTGCCCACACCGCAGGTCCTGCAGTGATGTCAATCACTTACAATGTATGGGGCATAATGAAGTTCAAAAATCATGAATGAACTCTGCATATAAAGTCTATAGTAAAGATAAATATGTGGAATTTTGTTTTTAGAAAACCATGTTAGTGATGCACATTGCAGGATATAAAACGCATTGGGAGCAGTTTAATATAGCAAAAACAACATAACAGGCTGTGAATAAGGGCCATGGAGGCCAGAAACTCGTTGCCTGATGCATTATTTTTAATTATGTCAATGATCTGTATCACAGCATACCTTTTAATTGAACTTTGCAATATAATGGATATTATTTGAATTCCTGGATGATTGGAGCTGGTCCTTTTTAATACTTATTTTTTCTAAAAGAACATAACAGGGTTCCCTTTAAAGGGTCATTCACAATACAGTAATACAGGCATTCCTTGCTCATGGTTTTTGATCTAAATGCTGGGACTCGCCATGATCTAGTGGATGAGCTCGGGATCCAGGCTCTGTAGAGCCCTATTCTAATTATGCAGAAATGCACATGTTCAACCCCCACTTATTCTCTATGAGATTCCTGGAAATAGCAGAGCACTGTACTCCATCTCTGACAGTCACACAGACCATGAATGGAGCAGAGGTCGAGCAGAAACCTATCACATTCTTTCTGAAATAAATGAACAGCTTTCATTGAAAATAACCTATGACTATGTCCTCAATATACTCACTGGTCACCCCAGCTACTGTTAAAACGATCCTTTTAGGCCATTACTTGTGTGTCTGATTACAAGTCATCAATATTAAGCCACTCACTTATTGTTAATTGCATCTTTTAGCATTTGGTGGAGAGAAATGGAAATCCAATGTACTACTGACAGCCCTATTGTGTCCGGGGTAGGTTGTTTTCTGTGATTTTCATAGGTGTAGTTTAAAGTAGTAAGAGAACACAAAATGTAGTGCTGTAAAACCATCTGAAGTCTTAAGGGCCCGTTACACGCTTCAATGTCCCAGCGATCCCACCAACTATCGGGATAGCTGGGACATTGAAGGCTGATCACTGGTGAGCTGTCACACAGGCAGACGCAGACTCGCCAGTGATCTGGACCAGCGAGCACACTGGTATCCAAGGTAAACAGTGGGTTACTAAGCCCCGCGCGGCGCTTAGTTACCTGCAGATTACCTTGGATACCAGCTCCCAGCATTGCTGTGTGGCGCTGGGAGCTGGCTGATCGTTGGTCTCCAGCTGTCACACGCAGCGATGCTGCGCGTTCAGTGGGTGACCAACAATAGATTTATGAACCAGTTCATAAATCTGCAATCAGCGACTCATCGTTGATAGGTGTCACACGCAACTATGTCGTTTAGACATCTTTGCAACGTCACCAAACCGGTGACGTTGCAAGTATATCGTTACCGATATCGTTGTATGTGACGGGCCCTTTAGTGTCGTCCCAAAATATCCTATTGTGTAAATTAGTTTTTTGTTATTTAACTACTTAGCACTATTTGATGCATATATCTTTTGGGTGCTTAAAGCCAATCGGCGCATGCTCTGATCTGTGCAGATGTTTTGGTCACCACTCCCCTTTTCCTTTGTGAATAGTGGAACTTGTGTTATGTACTCTCAATATAGTGGTGCAATCCTATCTGTAATGATAAAACAAAAAGATAGCTGCTCTCTGAAATACTAAAGGTACCGTTACACACAGAGATATATTGCTTGCAACTCACTGGTTGCAGTGAAATCATGGACACATTGTTACATTTTGTTGCCGTGTACAAATGGAACAATGTGTCCATGATTTCACTGCAACCAGTGAGTTGCAGGCAATAGATCTCTGTGTAACGGTACCTTAAGGCTGCTTTTACATCAGCGTTTCTCTGCATTCGCGGCAGGTTCAGCAGTTTTGCAGCATCTGCCGCCTAAGGGATCACTTGTGGCAAGACTGCGTTCTGCCTAATGTATTCCCTATGGGACTTGCGTACATGTGCGGTATTGCCGCGATCTGGCAAATCCACCACCTGCGGCAATAAACTGCTGCTGGCAGCGGTTTTTGACTCCTCGCAAGTGAAAAACCGCAAGTGCCGCACATCTCCACACATCCCATGGGGAATAAATTAGGCCGAATGCAGTCTTACTGCAAGTGATCCATTAGGCGGCGGATGTGGCAAAACTGCCGGATCTGCCATGAATGCCGGGAAATGCTCATGTTAAAGTAGCCTAAGACATTGCTTATCATTAATATAGAATAGCATTATAGCTAAGGAGATATATATAAAAAAGAGACACTTAGCATCTAAAGATAGCCATATCTCTATCTGCCGTGTCTTTTTACTGGGTACCTACACCTTGTCGCTTCAGGCCCTGTCACACATAAAGAGATCGCTAACGAGATCGCTATTGGTATCGCTGTTGCGTCATGAAATTCATGACGCAACAGCGATGTCGTTCTGTGTGACACACACCAACTATCTGGCCCCTGCTGTGAGATCGTTGATCGTTGCACACTGCTCTGGGTCATTCCTGCTTCGTTGTGCTCCAGCTGGGAACGCTACATCGTTGTGTTTGACAAAGATAATGAGCAACGATCTCAATGCTACGCTATGGAGAGAAAATTCACAACAACCTCTGTATAATTCTGGATTGCTAGTGCGTCGTTTTTCACATCGCTGGTAAGATGCCTGTTTGACACCTTACCAGCGATGTGTAGACGTCGCACCAGCGATCTCTGCACATCGGGATCACTGATGCGTCCTTATGTGAGACTGGGCCTTTCCTCTCTCCTGGATTTAAAAATCCCCATTTGAATGGGCGAGTTGGAACCTGGTAATGGAGAACAAAATCATCTAAGGCTAGTGGGGGTGCGGTGCACAGGTAGAAAATGTGACCCCATAACCTAAACAAGGAAAACTGTGGCACTTCCTAACATGCAGTGTGAACAGGTGCAATGCTGTACATGACCTAGTGTAACAAAGAGAGCTGCACTCTGAAATACTAAAACTTGCTAATCTGAATGTAAAGAATATCGAATTGCATTATAGATAAGGAGATGTATGAAAAAATGAGACACTGAGCATATAAAGATGGCCATATCTATAACCACCCAGTACGCACATGTTACAATATGTCATGTTCAGCATTGCACCTTTTTACATTGTATGTCAGGGAGTGCTGCAGTTTTTTCTTGTGTAGATTATAAAGTCATATCTCCTGACTGTGTACCCCTCCCCCACTAGCAATGCTGAACATGACATATTGTAATGTGGTTACTAGCCAGATATAGATATGGCCAACTTTGTATGCAAAGTGTTTTTTGTTTTTTTATTGTTATATATAATCTCCTTAGCTATAATGCTATTCTATATTCTTTACATTCAGATTAACATGTGTATGGCCGGTTTCACATTTGTGTTCGGAACGCAGCGTAACCGAACCCAGCCAAACGCATGCGCATTGTGTTCCCATGTTTAACATGGGTATGCATAGTACCTGCGTATGGCTGCATTTGTTTGCATTTGCGTTCAGATGCATTTTTTAAAAGTACCCTCCGAACTCAACATGTTGCATTTTTTTGTGTGCGTTCTTGGTCGTCTGCAAGTGCACAAAGAATGCATGGAGCTCAGCGGATCCGCCGTGTCATACATGACAGTGCAGGCAAACACTTCGGATCACATTGAAATCTCCATAGAAATGCATTGTATATATGCCCGGCCACCCAATCAGTGGTCTCAGTGGCGGCCGGGAGATCAGAACAGCTGATCTCCGGTGGCTGCCGCCGAGACCGCTGATTGGGTGGCCCTGCACATTTACATTAACATACTATGTGAATGCATGTGGAGAATCCCCGCTTCGTTCATATCAGTATGACTGCGTTTGGCATTGCATTTGTAGAAAAGTCTTTCTACAAGGCATGCAGTAAGATTCTAGTTTAAAGGTACCGTTACACGGTATGATATCGTGAACGATATCGCTCAAACGTCACGGGTTTGAAGGCGTTGAAACGACATTGTTAGAATGTTGTTGCATGTAACACTGAGATACGACTATGATAAATCGTTGGATCGTTGATCGCAGCAGTATTGCCTATTCACAGCAGTGAACAAGTATTATTTGCTGGGTTGTGCGAATGATACCTGCTCGCTGGATGGTTGGTGAGACGTGCACGATATCTAGACGTGTGACATCTTACCAACGATGTCCTAATGACCGTGCGCCCCCGAGATAGTTAGTGAGATCGTTACAACATTGAAGCGTGTAACGGTACCATTAGGCTTAGTAGACTTAGAAGAAATAAAATCAAATTTGTAAAGTAAGAATTTACCTAGAAGACACACAAATGGGTAATTTTCTGATTACGCATGCCTTTTAATGTTGTATCTGCTCCTATCACGGCGTAGTTCTGGATTAATTTATTCTGGGTGGATGGTCATTTTTTTTTTTTTTTCTTCACAGAATTATTTTTGCTGATTTCTTTGTCATGAATGTCATCTTGTGGGCAAAAGGCTCCTCAGCTGCAATTCCATTTGGCACACTGGTAGCCGTCCTGGCTATGTGGTTTGGCATCTCTGTCCCGCTAACATTCCTTGGAGCATATTTTGGATTTAAAGAGAGAGTAAGTATTCCACGTCACCGATCTTATACACCACAGGACACAATGTAGTGCTTTGATTAAAGCTGGCGCTCATTCTTGTTGGTGGGTTACCAAACCAATGAAATGAGCTTTGCCAGCACTTTTATGACCACTTTCCATTCCCCATACATAACTTAAAGGGATTGTCCCATAAACTACATGTATCACCTGTCTATACAATAGATATGTCTGATTGCTGTCGTCCTGCTCATCTGGAGATTGTATCCATTACTGAACATGTGCATCCTGCTCTATTAATGGTCTGTAGTGAAGATGGGACAATTGGTTTGCAGCTCTCTTGTCCATCGTCCGGGTCAGTAATCTGACCACTGGATGGGAGGCCTGTGAATAATTTTTCCTCCCTGCGTTCCCGGCTACGCTTTTGATCAGTCGGGCTGGGGTGACCGTGTGTGACAATGTAAGGGCCCTTTCACATCAGCGTTTTTCGTAATTCGCGGCAGATGCGGTGAAAAAACCGCATCTGCCGCGTTTGCCGCATAACGGTTCCACTTGCGGCACGGTTGCGGTTTTTTCTATAGGAAGTATAGGGGGACTTGCGGCAGATGCGGCAAGTGCGGTATTGCACTTGCGGCAGGTGCGGCAGAGAAAAAAACCGCGGCTTACTGCGGTTTTTTTCGCTGCCGCACCTGCCGCAAGTGCAATACCGCACTTGCCGCATCTGCCGCAAGTCCCCCTATACTTCCTATGGAAAAAACCGCAACCGTGCCGCAAGTGGAACCGTTATGCGGCAAACGCGGCAGATGCGGTTTTTTCACCGCATCTGCCGCAAATTACGAAAAACGCTGATGTGAAAGGGCCCTAACGAGGTTCACAGAGCTCCAGTCCAGCAGTCACCGATTACTCACCGCGCACCTCATCTTACAGCATTGAAGGGTTCAGGTCAGCATCACGAATCCTGCCAGCTCAAACGGTCAGTCAACAGGAGCGGTGCGCGTACACAGAGCTGTGCTGTCGGCAGGGTTAGCCTTCTGAGCTCTGCTATATCTAAAAGGCACCGTTACACGCTTCAATGTCATTAAGATCACACAGGAGCACAGTCGTTAGGACATCTTTTTGAGATCGTTGGTGAGATGTCACATGTGTAGATATTGTGAACGACGCACCAACGATGTGGTGAGCAGTTATCATTCGCGCAACCCAGCGAACGATACTTGTTCACTGTTGTGAATAGGGGAAGTCATTCGCAACATCATTATCGCGGTGTCACACACAATGATGCAGCAGGTTGGCTGAACGAAGATCATCTGATCTGAGAACATGTTCTCAAATCTGCGATCAAACGATTTATCGTAGTCGTATCTCGGTGTTGCATGAAACGACGTCCTAATGATGTCACATGAATGACTCCAAACCCGTGATCTTTCAGCGATATCGTTCACGATCTCATAATGTGTAACGGGGCCTTAACAACTATTCATTTATGTGATGCATCATTCGATTCAGGCTCTCTCTTACTCTTCTGTCAGATGTGGTAGACCCCCTGGAGGTGGGGTTGGTTTTGTTGTGGCTCATGGAAAAAAAAATTGCTTTACTTGCGTCTTCCATAAAATCAGGTGAGCACTTCGTCCCCACCCCCACAACTACATGGTTGGTGTTTTAGCATATAAACCCATCAATGAAAACATCTGACACGGCAAGTCGACAATTGTACTTGAGGCAGAGGTGACTTTGTTTTGCAGGAATCTGATGTGGACACTAGATGTCATTGTTCTTTTGGTGATTGCAGTTTTCTCTATTGTGAGCCTTGTACAATTTCCACTTCTGTTAATGCTGCTGCTTTTACGGCTGCTGTTCAATGTTTCTCAATCACGAAGAGGATATTGTGGCTAAATTACTAAATGGCATATATTACAAAAATACCAAAAACGGAGCACTGCTAACAGGAGAACGAGGCTGGACACTTCCAGTGATTGCTTCATGCAATGGGCAGGAGAGGGACGTTCAGGCTCCATAGAAAGTTTATGACCCCCTCCACTCTCTGCATAAGGCTGGCTTCACAACACGGCTCAGTCCGGTCCGGGGCTGTCAGGCATGAACCTGACAGCCCCGGACCGGATCAGCACACAGAACCGGAGGGCCAAATGTGCCCTCCGGTCCTGTGTGCAGCCGGATGGCTGTAATTGCAGCTGCAGCTGATGATTTTTCAAGAGCGCGGCTGGCATGGAGCTAGCCGCGGTCCTGAAACAGCGGCGTGCAGCCGCCGGTATCCGGTTCCTGGATTCGCCCGGACCAGGGCAATCCAGCCCCATAGGCTTCCATGTTAGGGAGAACCGTATTGCCCCGGATCTGGGGCAATCCGGGATTAGGCTTTTTGGGGTGATTTTTCTCCCCGGGCACAAAAACGTTGCAAGCAAGCATTTTTGTGTACGGTGAGAATAATCAGATTTCTCCCGGATTCCACCGCAGAGATGAAACCGGATGGCGGAGAGCTGCCATCTGGCTCCATCCAGCCCCATAGGATACTATGGGGCCAAAAACCGGTCCGGGGCTGTCTGGTTTACATTGGACAGCCCCGGACCGGACTGCACAATGGTGTGGAGCCATCCTAACCGTGTCTGCCCCTTCATCTGTGGGGTCTTGTATTTAACGGTCAAATACACTTAATATTCATATGTTTATCTCACAATGTTTTATGTCTGGTAATAAAGTTGCAGCTTCTTGTACTTTCTTGACTTCCATTCTTTCCTTTTCTTAGGCTGTGGAACATCCTGTCCGCACAAATCAGATTCCCCGTCAGATTCCCCGGCAGTCCTTTTTTACCAAACCCTTCCCGGGTATTATCATGGGAGGCATTTTACCGTTTGGATGTATTTTTATTCAGCTATTTTTCATTCTTAACAGCATTTGGTAAGTGTCTTTTATATTCACTTGTTGAATCAAAAGGGTAGTATTTAGACACAATTTATTATCTTCAGCGTTTGACACCCTGGGAATCAGCATGTAGCTAATCTTATAATTCACCTCTCCATCATTATTCACTGTGGGGGATTCAATGTTTTTCAATAAATATTTAAAAAAATCTATTAGTATATTTCTAATACATCTGCAATCAAAATTATTCACCCCTATTGCAGATTAAATTTATTAATAAAATATACTGCAAATTCACCGCAAAATGTCACTTTTACTGACTATCGCAGCCTCAGAATTATTCACCGGCATCTTTACTGCTTAGTTGAGCCTCTCTGGCTGTTATGACCTGCTGAAGACATGGTGATTTGCCAAACTCCTGCTTCTGGCAGCATTTCCAAGAAATCTTGGGCTATGTTCACACAGGGTATTTTTGCTTCATTTTTAGCCTCAGTGTTTACCATGGTTTTATGCTAATTTATGCTAATGTTTGCTAATCTAAATCTGCATTTTTGATTCCCAGCAAAACCTATGTGATTCAGCAAAAGCTGTGCATGCTCATTGGTTTTATTTCTTGCCGGAAACTGAAACCACTACAGGTTTTTGCTGCATTTTTTCCAAAGAATGAGCGTGTCAATTCTTTTATGCATTTTTTTTCAGTGTTTATTAATAGACAAAAAAGGAGGAAAATCGCAGCAACAAAATGCAGGTTATCTCCTGGCAAGAAATCTTTATTTACTAACAAAACTCTCAGGTTTTGCAGTAGAAAAAAATGCACTGTGTGAACATAGCCTTCATTTATTTCTTGTGGGCAAGCGGCTCCAGTTCACTAATATTCTTGGGTTGTCAATAGAGATGTCTAAAAAGGTAATAGGACATTATTTTATACAAACAGTATAAAGAAAATAAAAAGATACAAAGACATTGAATGTTCCTAGAGAGATGTGTAATTGGCAGCATATATCACCAATTTGAAGTTAGAGGTTCTCCACTAGTTAAACATTGATGACCTATACTCATCAATATCTGATCTTTCTGGGTCCTTCAAATGACCCCTCCGACAATGAGCAGTTCCCAGTGACAGCAGGTGACGGAAATGCTCAGTTGTGGAGCTGCTCCGTCTTCTGATGGCCAGGTACTGCATGTCTGCCCCCTATTGGTATAAATAGGTGGTGGATCTGTAGCACACAGCCGCTATCGGAAGACGGGGCAGTTCCACAACTGAGCATTTCCGCCACCTTCTGATCGGCAGGAGTGTTGGGTGTTGGACCCCAGAAGATCAGACATTGATGACATCTCACAAGGATAGGTCATCAATGTTTAAGTAGTGGACAACCTCTTTAAGAATGTTATCCAACAGTTGAATACATTTTTGTTGGCATGAATGCTTTTAAACCTAAATGGATCCATACTCTCCCTTCAGCACCAGCAGAGATCCACTGCAGGAGGCTTCAGATCTCCATGTAGCCTTTAGATCTTATGTCTGCCCTGTTCGGAAGTTAGCATGATCTGGGCAGCGGTTAGGTTACTAGAGGAGCAGCACATCATTGCATGTTTCTCTTATGACATACTTTTCTAGTTATGTGACTGCTGCAGACAATTCGGAAACATGCTTACAATGAAACATAGCGGTGACTCGGTTATTATCCGGAGCTTTGCTGTTTTTGACAGTGAAAACCTACAGGGTGTGAGTTATTCAGTTATATCAGGAAATCCTAAGAGACAATATCATGTCTTCTGTGAGGAAGCAAAGATTGGGCGTCCCAGGACCCACTGTAAAGGTACCGTCACACGCGTCAATTTTGCTAGCAATTTCACTGGCAATTTGTTCTATTTTGTTGCTGTGTACAAATGGAACAATGTGTCCATGATTTCACTGAAACCAGCAAATTGCCAGTTAAATCGCTAGCAAAATTGACGCGTGGGACAGTGCCTTTAGGTTTTTCAGGCATACCTTAGTCCAACACTTCTTTTCCAAAGAATTCCTTGGAAGATTCTGGTGGGAAGTTATTTACATGACTTGATACTCAAAGAAAATCTTATTTAGTGTTTGAACAAGGCGTTTTGCTGAACACACAACCAAACATCTTGGTTCATTTCTCTCGAGCAACGGCCTCCAGATCACGAAAATCCAGAGGAACATTGCCAGAAGCCATTGTTGGGCTTTGCATCACATTTGCAGCAAGTCATAACAGTCAAAGGTTTTCTACTAAATGCTAAAGATGCTTGTCATGAAGGGGTGAATATTTCTGAGAAGTCAATAAAAATGGCATTTTGTGCTGAATTTGGGGAAACCACTTGTTGCGTTAGTTGTTTTGAGCTATTTAAATTCTTCTTGTTTCACATTTATAATGGGCAGATGACTAATTTGGATCACAACTGTGTACCCCACCCTGGGCATAGGTCTATTGATCCCAGGGACTGCCACTGTAGGGTGAGGACTTGTCCCACATGTATTTTCTATATAGGGCTCCTGTGCTGTCCGGCTACACATATCCCTGGACACATCCATGCATTCAGCATCCTACATGTAATTTAGCGCCACTCATGCATATCTCATCATTAATATAGTGTTGTAATAGCGTCTAGCTGTGAAAATAGTCGGCTCATTCCTCATTCTGCCACGCTCTCCCTGACTCATTGGGCACAGCAGGATGCCAACACGTCTCTGGAGCGATCGGACCAGCTCTCGTGCAGGCTGCATGCATACTAGTGAATTATTGTTTTTCTTTAACTATTTATTGCCGTCTGGGTAAATCCTGCTCTTTATAAGAAATGTGTTGTTGCATCTTGCAGAGTATGTTCTAGTAGTGAAAGTTTTTCGTGTGTGTTTCGCACTACAATACTCTGTGTAGCTGCATGATGCAGATCTGCCTTGTGCCAACTGCTTCCTGTCTACAGTAGGAATATGGGCACCACGGACTGTTCTGTGTTATGTCTATTTCACAGTGTATTTTGTTTTGTAGGTCTCATCAAATGTACTATATGTTCGGTTTCCTGTTTCTGGTGTTCATAATCCTCCTGATCACTTGTTCAGAGGCTACCATCTTGCTATGTTACTTCCATCTATGTGCAGAGGTACTTAAATATATACGTAGAGCACATTAAATATATCTATTAAGGTTAGGGGGCCCAGCTTCAATCAAACCAAATCAAGCCTTTACTATTCTCTTCAGGTTCCAGGATATCCAGCACCTGGGAGCGTATCCGCCCCTTTACAGCTCCTTGATTGTCTGCTTTTATATAATTTTTTTTTGTATTTTCTGTGTGGTGCCATCTTTGCCTTGTAACTGTTGTTGTTGTTATTGTTATTATTATTATTATTATTATTATTATTATTATTATTATTATTATTATTGTTATTTTACCCTTAGAAAGATCTTTGAGCTCATACTTGCATTTGATTACATGAGTTGACTAAAGGGAGTTTAATGGCGGGTTTACACGTTGCGATATCGGAGTCCAATTTCAATGAAAAGTCACGTGGTTCGATCGTTGGACCCGAGATCGTTCCTGCGTTGTATGGTGTGAACGTCAAATACGATGCAGGAACGATGTCAATGCGATATCGGGGATTGAATGAGCGTGCTATTCAATGCTCCGATATTGAATGGAGATTGGAGCCGGATCGTGCTGTGTAAACGCCCAACTCCGATGTGAAGTTCTACGTCACCCATTCACTCTCATGTTAAATGGTCGTTCCTGGGTTGGGGGCGTAGACATCGCACGGACGTTGGATTCAGAAATCGCAACGTCTAAACCTCCGATGCGATGCGGGAGAAACGAGCACTAAATGCGCGCTCCCGCGCCATTGAATTGCGATATCGCAACGATACTGAAACGTGTAAACCCACCATAAAAAAGTTGTGCTAAACACTATTGGATCAGATGAAATGCTTAATAAAGCACTTGGGCTGCATTCACACACATGCTAATCAGCGAGAGCTGGACTGTTTACAGTTTTTGTTTTTCTCTATCGCCTCATTGGGGGATACCAGAGACCATGTTTAAGCTGTGTCCCCCCAATGATGGCTCAGAGATAGATTTCACGATGAGTACACAAAAATCTGCTTTTCTCTATCGCCTCATTGGGACACAGCTTAAACATGGTCTCCTGTGTCCCCAATGATGGCTCAGAGAAAGAGATTTTACGGTTAGTGCACAAAAATCTTCCTATTTCATGTGGTGTTTTTGTTGCATCTTCTACTATTTTTTTTTTTTTTTTTTTTTTTTTACTTTGCCATAACTTGTCTGATTATTTCACAAAAGAGATGTTTCTATCCCACCATAAAGGGAGAAAAAAAAAACTGAAAAGGTTTTATTTACGGTTCTGTGTGACACCGAGTCCTTCCAATATTTGAATCTTTGCTTCATGGATCCCCATTAACTTATGTGGCCAAGTCTGATCCATAAACACTGATCAGAATAGGACTTGCTCACAGTCCCCCGGGATAACACACGCAGAGTTGTGATTTTTGTTAAACACAAGTGCAGTTTCGGCAGGTGCGGCCGTGAAAAAAAACACGTTATGCCGCGGGTTTTTCGCGGCCGCACCCGCCGCAAGTGCCGAAACCGCACTTGCCGCACCTGCTGCACACTTACCGCAAGCCCCATAGACATTGTATGGGGCTTGCCGCAAGTGCGGCCGTTATGCGGTAATCGCGGCAGTTGCGTTTTTTTCACTGCAACTGCCGCGATCAGCCTTAAGGCACCGTCACACGTAACGATATCGTTGCCGGTATCGTTCAAAAGTCACGTGTTTTGTGACGCTTGAACGATGTCGAAACAACATCGTTGCGTTTGACACTACAAACGAACAATCAGCTTGATTGTTCATCGTTTGATTTGAGGTCCTGTCCTCAAATCAATCATTGATCGCCCGGTGTACACGCAGCATCGCTGCGTGTGACACCGGGAGACGACCGATAAGCTAGCTCCAAGCGCCTCTCACAAGCGCTGGGAGCTGGTATCCAAGGTAAACTGCGGGTATCTAGGCAGCGCGCGCTGCCTAGATACCCGCAGTTTACCTTTGAGACCAGCCTGCTCCCGCTTACCGCAGGCTGGCAGCGGGAACAAGACATTGTGGAAACGATATTTAAATCGTTTCCACGATGTCTCTGGTCCATTGATCGCTGGTGAGTCTGCCTGTGTGACAGCTCACCAGCGATCTGAGCGATATTTTTAGGGATCGCGCGTGCATGTGATCGCTAAGAATATCGTTCATGGTATCGCTGCGTGTGATGGCACCTTTATTATGGGGATACTCTCCTGCAGGAGATTGCTCTGATAAGCGCAACACAGAGGAGTAGACCAGTGCTGACCCATCACTGCCATCATCTGTACTCCACATGAGTACATTCTGATGTCAGTGCTGTTGAAGGCACGTAGACTTGGGCAGGGGTTTAGATAGCCAGTTACATGCATTTTTTTTTTTTTTTTTGATCTTTTAAAGAGGACCGGTCACCCCCCTGTTGCATGGCAATCTAAATGCAGCACTGAATGCAGCATGTCTGCTGCATTCAGGGAACAGGGGTTCCCTATGTGTCTAGTTGCTGTGTACCTGAGATATAGGATTAGAAAAATTAGTTAGAAGCCATGGAGGCAATCCCTGCTGCAGGAGCCAGCTCGATTGTCTGGGGGGTAATTCCCTCCCCCTCTGCCTGTCTGTGCTGCCTCTTGCAGTGCCGTTTATGCTTTGTTCAGACACCAGGGCAGGAATCTAGAGCTGACATCAGGACAAATAATTAGCATCTGCTCTGAGTGACAGAGAGCAGGAGAGGAGGAGGGCAGAGCCTGCACAGCAGAAGCAGCACAGAGCGGCAGGGGGAGGGAATAGCCTCTTGTCAATCAAGCTGGCTCCTGCACCAGAGACTACCTCCATGGCTTCTAACTGTAAGCTTTTCTAAGCCTATATGGATTTTATATATATATATATATATATATAATATATATATATATATATATATATATATATATATATATATATATATATATATATACATATACATATACATACACTAACCAGTTTAGTTAGACTTCATTCGTCAGGAAGTCATGTACGTGTTTTTAAAGGGAAGACTTACCAATTTTTTTGTGTGTATATATAATATATATGAAATTTTTATTGCATTTTGGGTAGACAGGTTTGTTTTTCTGATCTCGAATAACAATTGCTCATACAAGACTATGGGTCTGTTAAGATATGGACCACACACTTATGCAGTTTGTGTGTTGTCACTGATGACCATTGCAATAAATAGAGGCTTTGTAATTTTATTGTCACTAACCAGGTTTAAATAAAAATTCACACAAAAGCACAGTCATCGGGGCGGATACTTCAGCTGCTTTCAGTCACGTTATTCCATGTTCAGTCATGAGGTTTTTTTTAACATAGTCATGCTCCCCTGCTTTATAATATATTCACATCACTGAAGGTCCTGAAATTCATTAATGCTTTAGAATGACCTGTGGTGATGTCACGACCATGTGACTGTAATGAGCGGAGCAAAGCAGGCCTGAAGTAAAGATATAGGAGTAGATCTACCAATACAGTCACATGGTCGTGACATCACCACAGGTCCTTCTGCAGCATTGGTGAATTTCTACAGGATTTTCAGTGACGTTAATATATTACAAATCGGGGGTGGGGGGTGACTATGGTACGTTTAAAGAAAATCTCATGACAGAAGTGGAATGACATCACGGATGCCAGCTGAAGTATCCACTCCGATAACTGTATGTATAGGTACCTAATGCAAACAGCTAAATAAATACATGATTTTTAATTATTTTTTAAAACCAAGTTAGTGATGCACAGTGCATGATCTAAATAACATTGGCGTGGTCTAAAAACAAAAAGGACATGATGGTGTTTGCGATATAGGCGGTGACTGTTCCGGTCACTGTATTAGTTTTCTTACTCTCTATATTTTTTTTTATCCTCTCTGACCCAATAATGTTCCTTACATCTTCCAGCTGTTGTCACCAGTCAGTCTGATGTCTATATACCTGACTTGGCTGATCAAGTTTCTACATCTTTATCCCCAGCAATGCAGGCATCTGCAAATGTTTCTCTAGGAATATACTGAAATATTTATCTTCTTCTAAATATATTGGATTTTTTCTGACCTTTTTTGACACTTTTGTAACCTTAAACGGCACATTTGTACCTTTTGTCTTGGGAGAATTGTCTTCCATTTTACAAACCTGTGAAAAAAGCACCAGATTGTCAGTAACTTGTGTTTTTCCATCTCCTTGCAGGATTACCATTGGTGGTGGCGGTCCTTCCTAACGAGCGGATTCACCGCTGTTTACCTCTTTATCTATGCCGTTCATTATTTTTTCTCTAAGCTTCAAATCACAGGAACTGCCAGCACCATTTTGTACTTTGGGTACACGACGATCATGGTTTTAATTTTTTTCCTGTTTACAGGTAAGTAGCAATTATACAGAAAATTCCTGGAACTGTTTGTCTTATTTCAGTGTTCAAGCTCATAAATCATTAGGGGATGAGCGGAAAAAGCAGAATAAGTACCTGTTGGGTGCATGGATTGGCATTAACCTTTTCACCACTCCTTATGGACGAGAGCCGCTGTATGGCTTATGTTTGTTATTATGTATTGGAGGGTTGATGTTATGTCCAGGTCTGCCAGTGGTGTCATATTGGGCACAGCTTTACTACAAATAGAAAACTGCCTCAAATTCAACAGCTTCTGTCTCCCTTCAAGACCAATGATCCATGCAGAGGGTATGATCAGAATAATACAGGTACCCGTTTTATCCCCACTTCTGGGATCCTCCCTTCTGCCTAGATTAACCACCTTGCCTGGTGTTGTGGTCGCTGCAATTAAAGGAGCTATTAAATCATCTATATCCCAAAGGCTGCAGTGATGCAATGTGACCCCTCTCTTCAGCTTCTGGGACCACACTGACTGTCACGGGGAAGCCCTCGGCTGTGAGAAGCGGTGACGTCACTGGAGGACTTCCTTCTGCCGTTAGTGAACTTTGTTGAACTCATTGCTGGATTGTGAGACATGGCATCAGTGGGGAATCCCTCTGGTGACATCACCGCTTCTCGCAGCCGAGGGCTTCCTTGTGGCAGTCAGATCATCCAAGTCTGATGTGACTTGCATCATGTGATGGGGTTGAGGGGTGGTCAAAGGCTGCCCTTGCATGAATCTAGTAGATGGGAGGAAATGTTACCATGCCCAAAATAGAAGCCGTTGACACACACCAATGAAACTGGTCATACCTACTGAATGTGACCGTGTTAGTTGGTGGGAGTAGCAGTGTAGCCTATGCAGGGGGGATATGCACTCCCCCCACATGTAGGTCTTGCTCCCAGACCCCACTACAATTCTAATAGTTCATGGCCACGTCACATCCTAAAGTAATGACCGGAGGTAGCAATATGACCACTGTTACACCCGGCTTGCTACTGATTGCCGATCTAACACTTTGCAGTGCTTTAACATTTCAGGGCATCAGATCGGTAACTCTCACTCAGGCAGGAGGTGTCACGTCCTGTACAAAGCACGACCTCGCAGGTCTCCGTACTTGGGTGACCCCGCGGCTATAATTTAGCCCAAGGTCACCATGGAGACAGTCATCACAACACAATCACATTGTGCCAATCAGTGCCGAGAGGGATCCTGTTCCTACAATCAGATTGATGCTGCAGTCACTATTGATACATAGCTGACACCTGCTGGATATTTTGCCGGCGACACTTGTGAGCAGTTGTTATTGTTGCATTGTATTTGTAAAGCGGTTTGCATGGATACACCTCCCATGGCGCTGTACATATACAGTGGACGTTGTGATGGATTAAAAGTTCATTTTATAGTTAATTTTAATCAATAGATTGTGGAATAATATCCACAATTGGATGTGTTTTAAACAAATGCTCCTGTGCTGAGATAATTTTACTGTATATATGTGTCCCTGCTATGTACTGTGTAATGGATGTGTCTGACCATACAGGGACATGGTCTGATCATAGCACATCTCCTGTGCTGAGATAATCTTAGTACATAGCAGGGACACATATAAGATTATCTCAGCACAGGAGATGTCCTTGTACGGCCAGACACATCCATTACACAGTACATAGCAGGGACACGTGTAATGGATGTGTATGGCTGTACGAGAACATCTCCTGTGCTGAGATAATCTCATATATGTGTCCCTGCTATGTACTGTGTAATGGATGAGTCTGACTGTGCAGGGACATGATCTGATCATACCACATCTCCTGTGCGGAGATAATCTTTTATATGTGTCCCTGCTCTATACTGTGTAATGGATGTGTCTGACCATACAGGGACATGGTCTGATCATACCACAGCTCCTGGGAGGGGAGAATGCAAAAAAGTAAACATATATAGCAGGGAATAATCTATAAGATTATTTCAGCATAGGAACATTTTTTTTTAAACATCCAGTTGTGAAATTATTATTCCAAGAACTAGTAAATAAAATGAACTTTGTGGGGAAAATCCCTTTTATGGAGATATGTAATCAGAAAATTACCTACCATTAAATCTTGTTTTTTTCTTAATGCATTTTTATACAAATTCTGCGAGACATATGAATGTAGAATTCAGCTTCTTGTCCATTGATGATGACGGTATTTTTATTTTTTCCCGCTTGCGGTTCCGTAATTGACAACAATGGGAAGATTTCCCTACCTCGCACCCACCACCATCCTCTGTTTATACAGCAGGGTGTTTATCTATAAGCAAGCTGGATAAATTGCCTTAGTTGCTTTGACTACTGGTTCTTATTTAGGAGCACGGTAAATATTTGCATGTAAAGCCAATTTTGTCATTGTAGACAACTGTAAAAAAAAAAAAAAATTGCCGCCTGTCTTCTGGAGTACAAGAAAGCTGGCTTTATTGGGGGGGATATAAATTAATTACAATCTGCTACGAAAATGCAGCACTGCGTTGTCTGCGAGAGTGTGTTTTCACTTGCCTAATGTATGTTTAGACAGATCCAACCTTAAGCTTTGCTAATTTGTTGCTCATTCTGCCAAAGTTTCAAATCGAGTGGGAACATTTACAGAATTTCATTTCTTATTTTATTATCACAAATGTGGGTAGATGACTACATTTGCAAGTTATTACAGGAATGCTGCACTTACAGGAATTTCTTTGGTTTCATATGATTATGTGCAGAGTACAGATTGCAAGAATGAGTGAGTGGTGCTTTCATGTTAAAATGGTAGAATATATTCCTTTTTTTTTTTTTTTTTTTTTTTTTTATTGTAAGTTTGTGAAAAGCCAAATAAGCCAAACTATTTTTAAGCACTCGTTTAATTTTACATTACTTATTAGAAATTTTTTTTTCTTCTAAAAGAAACTCCTCTGGGATGTTGCATATGTTGTAAAAGACCAAGGGCCATCCCATTAAAGGGAACTTGTCAACCCCATTGGGCACATATAGGGGTTACAGGAACCCCTTTTACATTATGTGTAAGCTGATGGGCAGAGTTTAAAATATCCAGACGTGCCCCACATACCTCAGAAAATAACTTTTATTGTGTCCAGTGCTGGCCTCCTAAAAGGTCCGGGAGGCTGCTATATGGTCCAGGTGGATCATGTCCTCGCCACGCCTCCAGGCTGCAAAACCCGCCCTGCACTTTATTTCCGCCCCTCCTGTGATCGGCGCTTGAGTGACAGCAGTACTCGCGCCTGCACAGTGGAGCGGGTGTCCGCGCTCCATTGAACAGTGCCCGTGTGTCGTGAGACTTCAGCACTATGCACGGACACCCGCTCCACTGCGCAGGTGCACCTGCCAGACCCGACGTCTTGCGAGATTTGTGAAAGGGGAGTGACAGGTTCCTTTTAAAGAGGGGTTGACCAATCTTCTGCATTCACTCTATGGAACTGCAGGATTCTGATTCCTTAGAATGTGGGTATCGTCCGCTGTTGGGGGTCTTTGGTGCCGGCTTTGGGCAGGCATGTGACCACAAGTATACAAGTTTCACAATTCCAGTCACATTTTAACTAGACATGCTCAACTTGCATCAAGTGAGGCCGTGCGCATCTAGTCTGCATATGACAGCCCACTCTCGCAGTCAACTCCAGAGAATCTTGGCAGCATGTGGTAAGGATTTAGTAGTCTGCAGACACATTGTGGTTGCAGACTTTAAAGCAGTTGTCTGATCTTCTGGTCAAACTTCTTTCAATCAATTATACATAATTTGTCACTGTATTATGTATAACCCACAGAATCGTTTCTTAAGCAAAGCCTTCAACCCCTTTTTTTTCTTTTTCTTTCTATAACTGCTAAGGTATCTCTCCTTACTGCTTTCCACAGTCTGACTACTCGAACTGTAAAGACCCCGTTCCTATATACATGTCAATCATATGTCCTGCACACTTAAATGGGTTGTCTCATGCTCGTTAATGGTTACATTTGCAGAGCTACAAAAATAGTTTTTGCAATGTACTACTATTTTAAAATCCTCTGCGTTCTCAAGAACAGAGGAGGGTTTTTAATTCTATAGTTTACTGCTCTTTGACCAGGCATGAAGTGCACACTTGCAATCTGTGTAAAGAGTTTGCTAGCGCTGCTCTGAAGCTGGCCGAATCACTTGGTGTGGCTAGCTTCTGAGCTGCTGTACTTCACTTCTCCGATGCTGCAGATGAAGATCATGGCAAGACTGAAGCAGAAGGCAGCGCTTACCTTTACTCTTCTGAACAAGCATTCTTCCTAATATCCCAAACAACCTGAAGGGGGCTTCATCAGAGAAAATAATTCTACTATCCTAGTCCTCTACAGTCCATTCCCAGTACTTCCTACAGAATCATTTTCTTTGAAGCCCACTTCTGAATGTTTGGGCCATGTGAAACAATGATTGTCTGGAGATTAAAAGGTGAGTGCTGCCATGTATGATGCCAAGAGTACAGCATCATAAGACCATACATGGGTGGGGGCTTTTCATCCCGGAAGGGGCCTCCTACCGTTTTGCCTAATAACACTGCCATGAATAAAGAATAAGATCTAAGCCTCCTCCAAGGGCAAGCTCTCTCAGGAATCCAGAAGCAAGTGGAGGATGATCAATGCTTTATCCAACATGATGAAGCCACAAGGCAAATGTAATAACTAAGGGTGCTTTCACATAGCGTTTTTCTGTGATCCGTGGCTGTCCGTTGTTTTGTTGGATCCGATTCTGGACGATTTTTTGCTGTGCCCAAAATCACAGCCTGCTGCGATTTTTGGCACAGCAGGTCAAATCGGACAGAGTTGGATCCGACCTGATCCGTGCCAAATAACATGGGGCCTATGGAGCGCGGGTCCGAGGAAACAGTTGATGTCTCCTCGGACCCGATTTTAGTGTACCGAGCATGCTCAGTACACTAAAATCGCTCTGTGCCATCTCATTTCACTTCTGCAATGTATATTCATACATTGCAGAAGTGAAATCTAGTGAAAAGAAAGAATTAAAAATAAAAAAATCTTTATTCTCACCTGTCCCGTGATCCAGCGATGCCTCCTGTGCTCGGCTCTGTGCTTCTAGAACCTGGCCTGATGTCACAGTGCAGTCACATGACCGGTTACCGCGAACAAAGAGGGGGCAAAGAGGGGTCGACAGAGGGGGCAAAGAGGGGACAGAGGGGGCAAAGAGGGGGCGAAAGAGGGGACAAAGAGGGAGCAGAGAGAGGAGGGGAGAAAGGTGACAGGAGGAGCAGGGATAGGAGAGCGGATCCAAACGGATGCTGCTAAATATCGGAATCTGATGCCTATTTGGCATCTGATTGCAGTCATCAGTTTGGATCCGTTGTGTCCGAGGGGAGCTGCAAAAAGTCTGATCCCCTCGGACAGCACAAAAACGCTGTGTGAAAGCAGCCTAAGTGGCTCAATGAACAAAACATTGACATTTTAGGTCCATGGCCAGGAAACTCCCCATATCTTAATCCCATAGAGAACCCATGATTACTCTTCAATAATCGGGTGGACAAACATAAGTAGTGATAACTCTAAGCATGGATTAGACAAGAATGAGTTTTCATCAGTGAAGATTTGGCCCAGAAGCTGATAATCCAGCACACCAAGGCAAACTGCAGAAGTATTGAAAAATAAGGGTCACCACTATAAATATTGAGTGTCAGATTCCTCAAAGCTTTTACGCTTAGGTTTCAGTAAGTCGCTACGTTTTGGCACATTGTGAGGCTGTGCTCGTTTATTGCAACTTTTGGCATGCACTCCATTTTTGCCCAGCTCCGACAAAGTGGGCAGAACAGGAGTGAGACAACCCCATCTAGTCAATTTCATAAGAGGTGGTGCTCCTTACACCGCAAAATTTATGGAATGCTAATAATTGTACTTTATGCCGATTTAACCCCTTCAGGACCCAGCCTGCTAAACCAGAGCGTTATGTGACACAAAAGAGTTAATAACATTTCCTACATGTCTACTTTACATCAGCAAAATTTTGGGAAAACAACTTATTTTTTTAAGTCCCTTTGAGGGGTGTAAATGACAGAAAACACCCAAAAGTGACACCATTCCATAAACTGCACCACTCAAGCTACTCAAAACTACATTCAAGAAGATTATTAACCCTTCAGGTGCTTCACAGGAACCAACAGCAACGTGGAAGGAAAAAATGTACATTTTAATTTTTCTAACAAGAATGTTCTTTTTAGCCTCAATTCTTTCATTTTCACATGGGCAACAGGATAAAATCGATCCTGAAACTAGTTGTGCAATTTCTCCTGAGTACACCAATACCTCATATGTGGTCATAAACCACTGTTTGGGTGCACGGCACTGCTCAGAATGGAAGGAGCGCCATTTCACTTTTTGAGCTAATTTTCCATTTAAAAAGTGAAATGGCGCTCCTTCCCAACTGAGCCCTGCCGTGCACCCAAACAGTGGTTTATGGCCAAATATGAGGTATCGGTGTACTCAGGAGAAATTGCCCAACACATTTTAGGATGCATTTTATTCTGTTGCCCATGCGAAAATAAAAAAATTTACGCTAAAAACATTTTTGTGGAAAAAAAGGTACTTTTTCATTTTTACGGATCAATTTGTGAAGCACCTGGGGGTTCAAAGTGCTCACTATGCATCTAGATAGATTTTCCCTGCGCCAGTCTCAGGCTGTGGTGTTGGGTGACAGCACCATTTATATTTTCTGTATTGCTTACTGATCCCATGAGCTAGGACAGCCCTTTTTACCAAGAATGTTGTAAGCAGAAGAATATCAGTTTGTGTCTATAACCATTATACAAGCCTATGTTCCTCTACGACAGGGGTGGGGAACCTTTTTCTGCCGGGGTCCATTTGGGAACGTCTACCATCCTTCGGGTGCCGAACAGAATTATTACCTTGAAAATTAACCTGCGACTATTTGGTTAAACTGTCAACTCACCCTACTGTAGTGGCTGGAGCTGCTTCTCTTTGGTGTTTCTTTGATGTTAGGTTATATTGATCATGTTGTTTCTCTGCTATTCCAGGTTTGTTATGGGGACGTCACACGCGTCAATGTCTACAGCAATCTCATCGCTGACGACATTGAAGGCTTGATCGCTGGTGAGCGGTCACACAGGCACACTCACCAGCGATCAGTACCAGCGAGAACGCTGGTAACCATGTAAACAAGTGGGTAACTAAGCACCATGTGGCGCTTAGTTACCCGCTCTTTACCAAGGTTACCAGCTCCCAGCTCGTCTCCCGGTGTCACACGCAGCGATGCTGCGTGTCCACCAGACGACCGTCGCCAGGTTTTAGAGCAGGTTCTAAAACCTGGCGACCATCAACCAGTGATTTATCGCTGGTTGATGCGCCCTGTCACACACGTCAATATCGTTGCAACGTCATGTGCAGCTGTATTGCATGCGATATTGATGCGTGTGACGTCCCCATTAGAGCCATAGACTACACCGGAGAGGCTGAGGGCATTTATGTCACTGGGGAGGGTGAGGTTGGGGCATAGAGATCATTGGAGAGCTTGATTTAAAGTGGCAGCCAGTCAGCAAAATGTGTCTGCCAAACAGAGTACTGTGATCCCCAGCAATATGCCCAAAGGACGCAGAAAAGGTCGTCGAGGGCCGCATGCTGCCCTGGGGCCTGAGGTTCCCCACTACTGCTCTACGGTGACTGAACACCAGCACCCTGTACAGTTTGTTTCTCTAATTTTGTGTTCTTTCACTCCCTCTGCTTGTTTTTAGAAGAGGGGTAAGTGGAAGGGAGTAAAGACGTCCCCCATGCAATTAGATGAAGGTGAAAAAACACTGCTGCAGGTATCTAATGGTACCTCACTCTGCTCTCCCCATCGATTATTATTTGACTGCTATTTTATATTTATGGGTATCTTAAATTAGGACACTGGGGTCTGATCACACCCAGGTTTATTTGTTGTCTGTAGCTAGCTCTAGCCAGCTGTCTTTACATTATACTTTTTCATGTTGCTAACAATATTTTTTGGTGCAATGCATAGGAATAACTGAAATGTACTTATCTCTTCTGCAGGTACCATTGGTTTCTTTGCTTGCTACTGGTTTGTTAGGAAGATATACAGCGTGGTAAAAGTGGATTAATCAAGACCTCAATGAAATTGGGACAGATAAAGCCACAACATATGATTTCAAGAAAAAGATGATGCTACCTTTAAAGACTTTGACTAGCAGCATATTGTGGGATCGCACATGGAGGAGACGAGCACTTTGAGAGACTATTAACGACATTGCGTCTTGTGCTCGTCATTATCAATAGTATAATTTTTTATTCAACGTTTGCTGTAAATACACCAGTGTGAGCCACAAGATGTTGTCGGATTCATTCAGCAATGACTGGGTGCGTTTCTTACTTTTGCCCATGACCGGTAATATGTCATGGCTGACCAAGATGTTGTTTGATATCCCACAATGCTTTAAGGCAATATATAATTTTTTTTCTTCTATTGTGCCTTTCAGACGTTCTACATAAGAGATTTCTTTGTACAGAGGTTCACTGTTTTCTTCATTCACATCATGTGTTCTAAGATACATTTTTTTTTGCTATCTAATAAGATGTTTATTTTATTCCTCTTTTTTTAACCTATTCAATCAAGTCTGCTTTAGTCGTTCCATGCTTCATTGTTTTGTTTTTGTTTGTTTTTTAAACTGTTCTATCAGAAAGCTTCTCGCCTGGAAGTAATTCTGTCTAGAAGGTCTAGTGAAGAGCAAGGTACCGGGCTCATGCGTTTTCTACAAATAACAAACCAAAACGCGTGGCATGTATTTTTCAGCCTTTTTGCTTGTTTTGTCTTGTGCAATAAAATTATGAAGACCACAAACTTTTCTAAACTATCTAATGAAGGTGTTACGTGACTTTTGTCTTTGACTGGTATGCCAAGTAGAAATGATTGGTTCGTCCCATCTTGTCCCCTGGTCTGTTTTTGCATCCGGTCTTCATTTTTGGGCCCAGCATCCTGATTTCCTCTGATGCTTACAATCTGATATGATGTCTAGGAGTCTAGTAAACGCCATAGGCACCCCTGAAGCAGAAATGAAGACATATTGCCATGTTGGACAGGATGCCAGACCCCAAATCAAATGGAATTGCACATCTCCAATGCCAATGTTTGGTGCATCTTATTCATCTTGCCACATTAGTCACCAAATTAAACATGTTTTCATTTTCACAGCTCAACATTCTAAAAATCTGTGAAGCACCTGAAGACTCAAGATGCTCACCACACATCCAAATAAATTCCTTGTGGTTCTAGTTTCCAAAATGTGGTCACTTTTGGGAGAATTCCACTGTTTAGGCACATCAGGAGCTCTCCAAATGGGACATGAAATCCACAGACCATTCCATCAAAATCTGCGTTCCCAAATGTCACCCCCTCCCTTCAGAGCCCTGCCATGTATCCAAACAGTGGTTTTCCACCACATATGAGGAAAACCAGCGTACTCAGTACAAATTGTCCAACTAATTGTAGGATCCATTTTATCCTGCTGCCCCTGAGAAAATGAAACAATTGAGTCTAAAAGCAGATTTGTGGGAAAAAAAAGTATTTTTTCATTTTCATAGCTCAATCTTATACAATTCTGTGAAGCACCTGGGGGTTCAAATTGCTCACCACCTATCTAGATAGATTCCTTGGGGGTTATTGTTTCCAAAATGGGTTTCCACTGTTGAGTCACATCAAGGGCTCTCCAAACATGGCATTGTTTCCGCTTGTGATTCCAGCCAATTCTCCTTTCAAAAAGTCAAATTATGCTCCTCCACGTCCGAGCCCCTTTGTGGGCCCAAGCAGTTGTTTTCCACCACATATGAGGTATCTGCATACTCAGGAGAAATTTCCCAACACATTTTAGGATCCATTTTATCCTGTTGCCCTTGTAACATGCAATATTTGAGGCTAAAGTAACATTTTTGTTGAAAAATTTAACTGAGAGACACCTGATGGGTTAATAATCTTCTTGAATGTGGTTTTGAGTAGCTTGAGGGCTTCAGCTTTTGGAATGGTGTCACTTTTGGGTGATTTCTTTCTATAGGTCTCTCAAAGTCACTTCAAATGTTATGTGCTCCCTTAAAAATACATGGTTTTGTAAATTGTGTTGGAAAAATGAGAAATTGCTGATGAACTCTGAACCCTTTTAATTTCCTAACAACAAAAGTTTCCAAAATGGTGCTGATGTGAAGTAGACATGTGAGAAGTGCTATTTATTAACTATTGTGACATTTCTCTTTGGTTTAACAGTATACAAATTCTAAGTTTGAAAATTGTGAGATTTAATTTTTTTTCTCTCCATAAATAAAGGCAAAAATTATCAACCTAAATTTACCACTAACATGACGCCCAATATATCACAAAAAAAGAAATCAGGAATCAGTAGGATCCCTTGAAGTTTAAGTTGTTACCTGATTAAGTGACACTGGCAGAATTGCAAAAAATTGGCCTGGTCATTTGCGTCAAAAAAGGCTGGGGCGCGGTGAAGGGGTTCAATACCTGAAGAGGGAAAAATAAACGCTCAAACTGAACATATAAACAGTATTGTGTCTTTACAGCAGAAATTAATAAGAAATGTCATTAACTGGAACCTGTCGCTATGAGATAATGTCTTGTTGGAGCTGAGTGACATTTCTGTCCTTACTTACACTTATACGTACAAAAGGGGATAGGACCGCCCATTTGACTGAAAACCCCAGAAAGAGCAGAGGTGAATGAGAGAACACAGGTTATACTGAACCTTTTCTCACCAAATGTATCAATCGCCGCTCCCCCTGCTCTATAACATGGGCTAATTACTGACGGATTCTCTTTAAAGCGAGTTTGTTTTGTAAGGCTACACTCCAAAAGTCTTCTTGAAAAACACTGCACTTTTCTATCATTATACTGACAGGAGGAGTGGCAGCCAGAAACCAATTCCATTGTATGTCACAAAGAAGCAAAGACTGCTGAGCACCTCTTGTTATGGGGCCGTCACACGTGTCAATATCGCGTGCACGATCACTGCTGCACATGACGTTGCAGCGATATTGACGCGTGTGACAGGGCGCATCAACCAGCGATTGCTGGTTGATGGTCGTCAGGTTTTAGAACCTGTTCTAAAATCTGGCGATGGTCGCCCGGTGTACATGTAGCATCGCTGCATGTGACACAGAGAGACGCGATATTCCAGCTCCCAGCGCCTCTCAGGAAGCGCTGGGAGCTGGTATCCAGGGTAAACTGCGGGTAACTAGGCAGCGCGCGCTGCCTAGATACCTGATGTATACCTTAGTTACCAGCCTTCTCCACTCACCGGCTGGTATCTAAGGTACACAGTGAGTTACCCGCTGTGTACCTTAGATACCTGCTGGTGAGCGGAGGAGTCTGGTAACTAAGGTATACATCGGGTATCTAGGCAGCGCGCGCTGCTTAGTTACCTGCAGTTTACCCCAGATACCAGCCTGCAGACATTGTGGAAACAATATTGAAATCATTTCCACGATGTGGCTGGTAAAATGATCGCTGCCTGTGTGACAGCTGACCAGCGATCATCCGTCATTGTCATCAGTGATCAGATCGCTGACAACATTGACGCGTGTGACGGCCCCATTAGAGTAATGCGGGGTCAACAGGTGCAAGCTGCAGAAACTGCATTATGCACATGCCAAGGTGTGCAGCAAAACATTTAGCAGCTTATCCTTCTTCACACTTGCTTGCTTTTATTAGGAGGTGCTTATAGGTTTTGTTCCTTCTGAGAAGCTGTCCTGTGTTTGTACATGAGGAATGATAACATTTCTGTCCATTATATACCTTGAAGCCTGCATTTTTTTTTTTAACCAGTTTTTGCCTCTGGCAACCTCCATCTCTACTCGTCAGTTGTCTAAGCTAGTGTGTGGTCACTAGGTACTATGATGTTTCCCATACATATTGCACACATATTTGAGGGATTACTGCTCTACTACGTAACACTTAGTAGCCACATGGAAGATGATATACAGCAGAACTGAGCTGTAACACCAGCACTGGAGTGAGATAAAACACCTCGTAGAAAGCTAAAGCAAAGCAGCTGTGTTGTCTCTACCTTTGCATATTCTTTGCAGTGCTCTCCATAGACTTCAAGGGGCAACATGTTGCCTTACCCCTTGGAGAACTGAAAGTCCTCTCAAAGCACATTTTAATAATATTTGAAGCTGACTGATGGGGTCAGGGGAAGAAAAGACATGTCTTTCTATGATAAAATGATAAGTCCCTTACGTTCATTTATTTGATGTTTGAAATGATAGTGACCATCTACATTTCTCTTATTAACAAGATACTGCCATTGGTTCCACAATGTTGAAGCACAACTGTCAAGATCCTGTACATGGGGATCATTTTAATTATTGCCACTACAGCAGTTGGTAGCAACCGATTATTCTGCGGACTGGATCCCATACGTTCACGGCTAGGGCTCGTACTATCTGAGCCGGTTGTCATGGTTACATTGAGCTTTTCCTTATTGCCGTTGATTTGCTTTAACAGCCCTCTAGATTTTAATACATCATGAACTCAAAGATTTAACAGCTGAGAATTTCCGATTTAAGACCAAGACAATTTCAAAAAGTCAGATTCCAAAATTATTGATATATTGTAACAATTATTCTAGATTGGGTACAGAAAATGGAGCGTCGGCTCACCTGGCAACCTGACCCAAGTTGTACTGAGACCTCAGTATAGCAAGTTCCAAATGTGAAAGGGATGAAATGTTCAAAAAGAAAAAAAAAAAAAACACTGACAGCCTGCAGGCCACATCTGTCTGGCTGTTCTAGTGTTACCCGAGGACAGAGACAGCTGAAGGACTGACCGCAGTAAACCGCGGGCCGTACTGTGCCCTCCGCCAGTTGCTGCTACTGTCCACAGCTCGATGTCACCACTCAGGATGTTTCTAGTGGTCAATACATTGGTAGAGGAGAGGCTACCAGCTCCTCCGTTCTTTCAGCATCAATGTGTGAGACAGAAGACGTGATGTCACATAAGTGCGTCTCATACTGTACATTGGAAGCAATATGGAAGCTCATGAAGTATGTAGCAGGCTATGTGGGGTTCTTCATGTATGTAGGAGATTATATGAGGCTCTTCATGTATGTAGGAGGTTATGTGGGTCTCTTCATGTACGTTGGAGGCTATGTTAGGCTCTTCATGTATCCAGGTGGCTATGTGTGGGCACATGCTGAACATACAAGGACTTTGAAGGCTCACATTATATAGAGGGGCTATGTGATGGGTGCATACTGTATATAGGGGGGCTCCTATTGTATATCGGGGGTTGTCCGCATACTGAATTCTGCTCAATATTAAGTTATTACAATTAATATTACTATGAAATATAAAAGGTAATATTAAAGAGAATTAATTTCAACCTATTGGTTCGGCCCTCCACAGCAGTCGTGGTCTCTCATATAGCCCCTTGTAAAAATTAGTTGCCCACCCTTGCTTTAATACCATTAAAAATGGACACGTAGCAGACTTAGTCCTTACTTATTGTAAAGAGTAAGGCTGCTTTCACACTGCCATTTTCTTGGATCCGTGGCTGTCCGTTGTAAAACAGACAGCCATGGATCCGATTTGGCCCCCATGTATCCTTATGGGCGACGGATAGGATCGGATTTGCCCTTAGTGGCATCCGATTTGTGTCTAATCAGATTGTGTCCGATTTTTTTGCTGTGCCCAAAATCGGAGACTTCTCGTATTTTGGGCACAGCGGACCAAATCGGACACAATCAGATCCGATGCGATCGACGGCCATTAATATGGGGGGCCTATGGAGCACGGGTCCGAGAAAACATAGGGTTGTTTCTCTGACCTGATTTTAGTGTACTGAGCATGCTCAGTACACTACAACTGCTCCTAACCATCTAATTTCACTTCCGCAATGTATATATATATACATTGCGGAAGTGAAATTAAGTAAAGCAAGGGTAAAAAATAAAAAAAATATGTATGGTCACCTGTCCAGCGAGTCCCCTGATACCTCCATCTAGGTCCCAGGACAGGACCTGGTGTTGCGTGGCAACCTGATCAGCTGATTGGGTCACATGACTGGTAACTGCGGTCATGTGACCTGATCGTGTTGCCCCGCCTCCCCAGGTCCTTCAACCCTCGGGAGCTAGATGGAGGCATCGGGGGACTCGCTGGACAAGTGAGCAAATACATTTTTTATTTTTAACCCTTGCTTTACTTAATTTCACTTCCACAATGTATATATATACATTGCGGAAGTGAAAGTGCCCCGCACTGCTTTCTGTGTGCGGACCCGTGAAAATCACGGCCCCGGGCACAGAAATAGCATCTGGAGGTCACCTCCGATGCTGTCCGTTCCTGTCCGTGTGGTCCTGCAAAAAGTAGGAACCCACGGACAGGAAAAAAAACCGCTATGTGAAAGCTGCCTAAGGACTAAGGAGTTCATCTGAAACGTGCGAGTGATTTTTTTTTTTTCTGGCTTTTTGTACATATAATATTCTTAAAGTGTCCTCTTTGTTGAATTTTAACCTTTTCACAAAGTAGTACAGAAGCTTTTTAAATAGGTTATTTCATAAATAACATGGCATATGGACACAAAGACTAGTGGTGAGCGAGTGTAATCGTTGCTATTCTCTACTCGCATGGATAGTACAGTATTCACAATACTTGTTACTTGCGAGTACCGCTGTTGATCATGAACAGAAATGGACAGTTGCCTACAGTACACAAAGGGAGTCGGCACCCAGTGAGAACAGATTGTATGTTAGGGTCTCTCGGGGGGGCACAGCAAAATGTTTTTTTTGGAGTGAAAACTCAAAAAACCCCACCCTCTCGCTCTGTCCCGGAAATGCTGGTTTATGGTCGGATGTGTGTGGGTGGAGCCTAACATTGTACTCACTATTTGAACAAGTATGCGAGTATTACAAAGTACTCATTACAAGAATAGTGATTACGAATATTTTGCTACTTGATCATCACTAAGGAATACCCATCTTTATGTGCCTGAAGGGAAAGATGATCTGGCAGGTGACACTGTCCTTATATTTTATGGGTAGACATTTGTCCACTTGGCTTTTATGAAATATTGAATCTTTCCTAAAGAAGCTTGAAATGGGATCTGCAAAATTCAGTTGGATGCAAGTTCATTTTAAAAGGGGCTATCTAGGATAAGCATTGTTTGCCGCCAATAAACTGCTGAAAAAAATATTAGAGATTGTCTGTCTAGTGACCCGCCCAGGGGCCTATGGGAACTCAGTATCTGGGTGTTTACTGTAAAGGGGATGTCACTGGTGGCCTGCCTGGACCCGTAGCTCTGGGGGTCAGCTGAATAATGGTTAAAATAATAAATGAAATAATAAAGTCTCGTGACACCACCTGCAGTTCCTGGTGATCTCACCAGTGCCGCTGTCAGACCGCTGGGGATGGTGGTATTGCCACCAGTTGATAACGCTCCCAGCAGGCGGAGCGGGATCCCCGGGGCAGTGTAGCTGATGTGCTAATTGTCGTGGTAGCAGTTCTGTGGATAAAGTCCGGCACTGGGTTTCCTCCCTCTGTCTGGGTCACTGCTCCTTTTGGCGCCTCTCCCTGTGGTGTCCCTCTAGGACTTATTCCTTGCTTCAGACTACTCTCCGACTGACTAACTCAGTGTTTTTCCCGCTCCTTCTACCCTAACGCTCCTCCCACTGGGATCAGTTACCCTGGTAGCGGGTGGCCAATTGGTTCCCTTTGTTAGGTGTAGGGATGCTGGGGATAAGAGCCTCAGGTTGACTTTACACTCCCCAATGACAGGAATACTGCACACTCAGTCATGGGTGCAGTACCCATACTGTGGCGCAGTGACCAGTGGGGCGCCACACTAGTACTTTACAGCTCATTTTGGGCCAAAAGGTGTTGTAAAAATGGATTTCTTCTAATTCAGTGGTGCTGCTTCATACTCAGCGCTGTGTTGCATGTAGGTCTCCTGTTCCTTCCAGCTCATATGGAATGTGATGGCTGCTGTCAATAAGCGGATATATGCTATCTCATTCCGAAGAAGAAAGCTAGAAGAATGGCCACGCATTGTGCAATAAAGTCCACTTTTTTATATTTTTTTTGTACTGTTTTTCCTTTTTTACTCTATTGTAAGGAACCATCTGGTTGGGAAAGCTTTGCACATAAATTGAGATAATTTTTGGTGCTGTTCCTATTTTTCACTATAAATATAATGTATGTTTGGGTGGAGGCGGAGCTGGGGTGGGGGCTGGGAGGAGTCCCAGGGGGACCCCAAAATTCCTAGTGGCAGCCCTGCCTGAGGGTACTACCTTGCGGTGAGCAGGAGTGCCGACCACACTAACCTCCACATCGCCAGACGGTTAGGTCAGCACCGTACCCTGGCATTCATTCTAAATGGCCGCCTGCAGTATCTCAGAAGTGCTTTGTCAGCCATGGCTGCTGGTATGACATTCTGCAAGCTCAAAACAGTGAGACCCCTGAGGGGGCGAGCAAGCCCTAAATAGAATCAGACAGCACCATTATTATACCTAAAGGTAGTGTCACAAGTAGCAATATAGCCGCCATATGGCTGGCAATTTGACGTGAGCGCGCACGATCCGGGCACTTTTTTGCACATCACCGTTGCCCTGTCACACATAGACATCTCGCGTGTGATGTTCGGCGATCCAGCGATCCGGTAATTGCCTCACGCAGACTGGAAGCAATTTGACATTCCCACGTCGTCGCCAAATCGCTGCGTCACACGCCACCACCTCATCAGCGATGTGGGCGCACAGTGTGAGTGTGGCGAGGAGACTGGCGTGCCAGAGTGTTGTACACCGTGCCCCTAACACTCCAATTGGCCAACACAACTGCGTTGCCATTGGTCAGTCTTGTCAGGAAGTCTGCCCAATACATGACGCATGTGTCCTTTCTACTATATCGCGATTCAAATATAGTGCCTTATCCATGGCCAGCCAATGGGAATCCCGGCAGACGGGGCGCGCCAAACAGAACGCTCAGGCACGCCCCTGGAATTGCTTCCAGATGGCCTGAGCTCGCTTTCTGCATCGCTATCGCCCAGTCACACGCCATGATGTGCAGAAATCGCCTGGTGGAAATCGCCTGATTTCTCAGCAGAGCAGGGCGATCAGGTGACGCTCCACCGGCGATTTCTCGCCATAAAATCGCCCTGTGTCACGTCACTATGCACAGGCGATGGCAGAGGAGGAAGGCGTTATGGTGGGTTTACACACACCAATTTATCTGTTCAATATCTGAACAGATCTCTGGTTGCAGTGAAATCATGGACACATAGTTCCATTTTGTGGCTGTGTACAAATGATACAATGTGTCCATGATTTCACTGCAACCAGAGATCTGTTCAGATATTGAACAGATAAATTGGTGTGTGTAAACCCACCATCACTGTGTCCAGCAATGGGGAATGTGCACACACCTCCACCTGCAGAGCCTCACACTAGATATATATAGCTGCCCTGTGCTCACAGGACCTGAGATGACGTCACCTTGAGAGGAGGAGTCAGAGGTCACATGATCATCACAGTGTATGCAGGACTCTGCTGTGCTGCTGGTTGTCATGGTGCTGAATGAGGTGAAGTAAATGTGTGAGTCTGTGTGTGTACGAGGTGTATGGAGCGGAGCTGCGTGTGGATGAGGTGTATGGAGCGGAGCCGTGTGTGTACGAGGTGTACGGAGCGGAGCCGTGTGTACTGGGTGTACAGAGAGGAGCTGCTTATGTACGAGGTGTACGGAGAGGAGCTGCTTATGTACGAGGTGTATGTGAGAGGAGCTGCTTATGTACGAGGTGTACGGAGTGGAGCCGCGTGTGTACGAGGTGTACGGAGAGGAGCCGCGTGTGTACGAGGTGTACGGAGAGGAGCCGTGTGTGTACGAGGTGTACGGAGAGGAGCCGCGTGTGTACGAGGTGTACGGAGTGGAGCCGCGTGTGTACGAGGTGTACGGAGTGGAGCCGCGTGTGTACGAGGTGTACGGAGTGGAGCCGCGTGTGTACGAGGTGTACGGAGTGGAGCCGCGTGTGTACGACGTGTACGGAGCGGTGCCGAGTGTACTAGGTTTACGGAGAGGAGCTGCTTATGTACGAGGTTTACGGAGAGGAGCTGCTTATGTACGAGGTGTAAGGAGCGGAGCCGCGTGTGTACGACGTGTACGGAGCGGTGCCGAGTGTACTAGGTTTACGGAGAGGAGCTGCTTATGTACGAGGTTTACGGAGAGGAGCTGCTTATGTACGAGGTGTAAGGAGCGGAGCCGCGTGTGTACGAGGTGTACGGAGTGGAACCACATGTGTACAAGGTGTATGAAGCGGAGCCGCATGTGCACAAAGTGTACGAAGCAGAGCCATGTGCGTACGAGGTGTACGGAGTGGAGCCACGTGTGTACGAGGTGTACAGAGCGGAGCTGCGTATGCACAAGGTAAGTGTACCCCCCGCAGATGTCACCCTCATAGTCCCGGCTGCCCCTGCTGGCAGCATTCTTCTCCAGAGTCCTGGTCGTCACTGTCTGACATCTGCAACTCAGCAGATGCTGAGGAGACCGGAGCAGCGAGAAGAGGGGTATTTACTTTTTTTTTTTTAATCAATGAGTACACTGTGGGAAACTATGTAATGTGCAATATAATATAGGAGGACTATGGAGGTGCAATATACTATATGGAGGACTATGGGGTGCACTATACCATTGATGGCAAACCTATGGCACGCATGCCAGGGAGGGCACGCAGAGCCATCTCAGCTGGCAAACGGCGTTGCCTCTCACTGCCGCTTTGAACTGCCGGGATTATGGCGCCGGCAGTCCAAAGTTATGTCAGATCGGATGCTTGCCCTTCCTCCTCGTCTCCGACATTCTCCAAGCTCCGCCCAGCCGGCGTCACGTGAGTCATGTGACAGCGGGACTGAAGATGCGGGGAGAGGAGCAGCGATGGAGGCGGGAGTACTAGTTGAGTATGTTTTTTTATTTTTTTTTATTTTAAGGTATAACTAGCAGGCATGATGGTGTCATTACTGAAAGAAGGGGCATGATGGTGGCATAACTGTAAGGAGGGGGACGATGGTGGCATTACTGAAAGGAGGGGGCATGATGATGGCATTACTGAAAGGAGGGGCATGATGATGGCATTACTGAAAGGAGGGGGCATGATGGTGGCATTACTGAAAGGAGAGGGACGATGGTGACATTACTGTAAGGAGGGGGCATGATGGCAATACTGAAAGAAGGGGCATGATGGTGGCATTACTGAAAGGACGGGGATCGTGGTGGCATTACTGTAAGGTGGGGGACGATGGTGGCATTACTGAAAGGAGGGGGATGATGGTGGCATTACTGAACGGAGGGGGACGATGGTGACATTACTGTAAGGAGGGGGCATGATGGTGCCATTATTGTAAGGAGGGGGCATGATGGTGGCATTACTGTAAGGATGGGGTATGATGGTGGCATTATTATAAGGAAGGGGTGTGATGGTGGCATTATTACAAGGAGGGGTATGATGGTGGCATTATTAAAAGGAGGGGGCATAACGGTGGCATTACAAGGAGGCGGCATGAGGGTGGCATTATTACAAGGAGGGGGTATGATGGTAGCTTTAGTACAAGGAGTGGGCATATTACTGCAAGGGGACAAGTGTGGCGCCCCTCTGGCTAGGTGCCACAGGGAGGTATTGCACTTTAACAACAATGTGATATATCTGTAAGTTGTCAGTTCAGGGTTTATCCTATGGAGTCTGTTCACACACATGTGGCGCCCCGCAACGAGTGCGTCACAGGAGGGTATTGCAACCAAAACAGTAGCAGCAATATTCTCTGACTCAGCAGTCACACGGTTAACTCAGAGATCTACACCCTACATGCATGCATCACCTAGCATAGAGGGCCAATCAGGTCCTGGTGGGCGAGTGTAGAGGTAGTGTGTAGTGGAAAGTTTAGAACAAATAGTTAGTCTAGTCTAGAGAGAGTCAAGTCTGCTGCAGTGGAGCAAGAAACAACAAGCTCTGCAACCTAGGAGACACGGAACTGTGCAGTCCCCTGGCCAATGCCCTGGCCCATCTCCCCGTCATCACCCCGGTTGAGCGCCAGTATTCCCGGTGCTTCTACAACCGAACTACGGGCATCTACATGCGGGTCCAAAATCATCCCTTGCCCATCTACAGCCGGTTTGCTGGTACCGAAGCTAGGAGTAGTTCAGCACTTCTACGCGAACCAGAGGAGTGGAGGGGCCGCTTTACAGGAGCACCCCACCACCAGCCAAATCCAGTCGTCTAACCAGCGGTGTACCCACCAAGGGACCCAAGGCTCCCCAAAGCTTCCGGAACGTATACCCCGGATAGGGCATTCAAGCAGCCTCCCTGTACCCGATCTGGAATTCCTGGGCGACAACGGCAACACAACTTAGCTAGAATGGAGGAACACCGCGGATCTCTGAGGGACGCTGATTGCTGCTGAGTCCACCCGGTCCACTACCCACAACTGTATGCCATGTACTGCCTGCTGGTTACAGTAAAGAACCCGTTACAGAGACTTACAGTGTCCGTGCTTCCTTATGAACTGTTTATCCGCGTACTAAGGTAACCGCAGCTGCCTCAGAACATCTTGCACAGCTCCTGGCTCTGGGGATCACCGCTCAGCCTGTGGGGAGCGTTCCATCTTGCTGCATTCCATCCCCCGGAGGCCCCGCAGCGTCGGTACAGTTACCGAAACTCTCACAGGTGGCGTCACGACAAATTAACCCCTAATCTGTCCAACCAACGACGTCTCTCCCTTTTGAATCTGGACCACCGGGCCCCACTACCGGCAGGCGCGGTCCATCCTTTACAAGGAGGAAGAAGAAAATGCCTGTCCCTCCGGAGTCCCGGCCACGGTGAGTCTCACACACACACACACACACACACACACACACACACACACACACACACACACACACACATACACCCTAGGACTAGGCCACTTAGAGTAGGGGGACCGGTAATTTATTAGGTCCCAAAAGGGGGTGGAGCCTAGGGTAGTGTCGTGGGAGAGAGTGACAGTTTAGAGACAGTGCTGGGAAGGCAGTCAGTGAGGATGGGCCTGACAGTGCAGTTGACAGGAGAGAGCCCCATCTTTAAGTGGGGGCCCAGGGCAGAAGGCAACGGCCAGGACTGGTAGGAGCCGGCTGGTCTCGTTGGGGGAAAAGACACCGGCAACGCGGGAAGCAGAGGCGGTCAGAAGTTCACCGCTGACCACAGACCGACGAGCTGCGGGCCCTTAGTAACCGGGTTGCCGACAGCACAACAAGGACATCTCATCCCCTCAGAACAGAAACCGGTTGAGGGCACTAGTGGTCGTGGACTGAATTCCGGTGGTGGGAGAAATTGTGCGCTCCTGCTGCTTTCGTCCATAGCGGTAAGGGACAGACCTGAAGGGCTAGTGACATACCGAAGGACTGGCGGGAGAGCGCTGTAAAGGTGGAAGGGACGGGAAGAATAGAACAGACCCCGAAAGACGAAGAGAGTAAACATTCAGAGACTCCATAAGGGGGACCCTGAGCTGGTAACATCCACCCGGTCAACCAAACTGTACCGTGTTCCGTTTTACCATCTGCCGGTACTCAGTAAAGTGGAGTCAAACTTGAACTGGTCTCCGTTATTCTTCCCGCCGGCGCCCAGAGGGCTTCAACACTATCATCAGCAGCTCACTAGAGGGGTAAGAACTATCACCACAACTCCCCTCATCCTCAACCATCACCGCTGCCCTGAGGTAATAGCTCCACCTGTGGGGAGCTGTACCATTCTCTGCTGCACCCACCATCACCTCAGCGGCCGGCTTGCAGCGCCGGTACCATTTTACCGGGAACTACAGGTGGTGTCACGTTCCCCTGTAAATACTCCCTTCTTCCCCCACCATCTAACTAATGATAACCAGGGCACCAAACCGGGAACCCGACCACCCGTGATTCCCCCATCCAAGAAGCCATCAGTCCCGTTGTCCGAGTTCCCCTATCCTTGGCCACATCACAAGGATAGGGCATTATTGCAGGATTGGGTATTACTACATGATGGGGGCAGGATGGGGACATTACCATAAGGGGACAAAGATCAAGCATACTACAAGGGATAAAGCTGGAGACATTACTACAAGAAGGGGGTCAGGATAGGGACATTACTGCCAGGAGACCGTCAGGATGGAGCACAACTGCAAAGAGAGGGTCAGGATGGAGCACATAACTATAAGGAAAGGATCAGTATAGAGCACATTACTACAAGGACAGGGTCAGGATGGAGCACATTACTAGAAGGAGAGGGTCAGGATGGAGCACATTACTAGAAGGAGAGGGTCAGCATGGAGCACATTACTAGAAGGAGAGGGTCAGGATGGAGCACATTACTAGAAGGAGAGGGTCAGGATGGAGCACATTACTAGAAGGAGAGGGCCAGGATGGACCACATTACTACAAGGAGAGGGTCAGGATGGAGCACATTACTACAAGGAGAGGGTCAGGATGGAGCATATAACTACAAGGAGAGGGTCAGGATGGAGCACATAGCTTGCAGTTTGGGCACTCGGCCTCTGAAAGGTTCCCCATCACTGCACTATATGGGGATGCATTATACTATATGGCCTGGCCACGCATTGGGTAATAAAGTCCACTGTTTTCTATTTTTTTTGTGCTGTTTTTCCTTTTTTTACTCTGTTGTAAGTAACCATCTGGATTGCTGGTTGGGAAAGCTTTGCACATAAGTTTACATAATTTTTGGTGCTGTTCCAATTTTTACTATAAATATAATGTATGTTTGGTTGGAAGCGGAGAATAGGGGGCGTGATGGGGAGGCGGAGCCAGTGGAATGGCGGAGACTCATGGAGTCCAATTTTGGAGTCAGGCCCTAAATTCCTAGTGGCAGCCCTGGGCACACCCTCTGCCAGCACCAGCACATGGTTTCAGACTTTCAGGGCTGCCATTGCTGAGGCCCAAAAACACAGTCTGTAACGTGCACAAGACCCGGATTTACCAGGTCAGTAGATCCTGATCATGATACCTAATATCTGCCTTGCCCTGGTGGGATACACGGAACCGGGCCCTCTCGTCGTCGCCTGCGGGCTGCAGGATGTCACGGTGTCATGACCCGGTCCGTGATCCCCTCGTTGGGCAAGCAGTTAAAAAGGGTAATTGAAAAAATGGAGTAAAATAAAATAAAACAAAAATAAAAGAATGTCGTGATGCCACCCGTGGAATGCGGCCGTTATAGCCGCTGCTGGAGTCGGGGCCTCTGGAGATGATGGGAGTGGCAGCGTAGATGATTCACTCTCCACGGGAACAGCGGGTCCCCAGGGCAACTGAAGAGTCTATTGTGGTACAGGACTCGTAGTGGGTGCAGGGTTCATGGCACAGTCAGGCAGTCTCCTGCTGCCGGTTCACGAAATCAGTCTATCTCACTTCAAGCGCAAGAATCACAGTGGTAGACAGCATAGACTTTGAATTGGGACTGTGTTGGGTGTGTGTTTTGGGGTGACCCATTTACCAATCCCGGCTGTCTGCGCCATCTAATGGCGACCAGACCGCAGGGGCGCCACAGACCTCGATCATAAGAGCTCACCCTCTGCAGGAGGAGAGGAATATCACTGACCATAAGAGCTCAAACTCTACAGGAGATAGAGAGGATCCTGCTGACCATGACAGCTTACACTCTACAGGAGAGAGAGGACCTCATTGATCATAAGAGCTCACACTCTACAGGAGACAGAGAGGATCCTGCTGACCATAAGAGCTCACACTCTACAGGAGAGAGAGGACCTCATTGATCATAAGAGCTCACACTATACAGGAGACAGAGAGGATCCTGCTCACCATAAGAGCTCACACTCTACAGGAGAGAGAAGACCTCACTGACCATAAGAGCTTACACTCTACAGTAGAGAGAGAAGATAGCGCTGTAAAGTTACACCACAGAAGAAGAGAACCCAATGACCATAAGAACATACACTTTACAGAATAGAGACGGCCCCACTGATCATAGTAAGAGCTTACAGTCTACAGGAGAGAAAGCGGACCCCCCTGATCATAAGCCTTACAGTCTACAGGAGAGAGGGCCACACTGACCATGAGTGCTTACTCTCTACAAGAAAGAGAGCAGATGCCACCTATCATAATAGCTTACACTCTACAGGAGAGATGGAGAGGACCCCATTGATCATAAGAGCTTACACTCTACAGGAAAAGAGAGACTGGATCCCATTAGCCATAAGAGCTTACATTCTACAGGAGAGAGAGAGCGGACTCCACTTATTATAATAGCTTACACTCTACAGGAGAGAGAGACCCTCACTGACTATAAGGGCTTACATTCTACAGGAGAGAGAGACCCTCACTGACTATAAGAGCTCACACTCTACAAGAGAGAGAAGAGAGAGAGGACCCTGCTGACTATAAGAGCTTACACTCTACAGGAGAGAGAGAGGACTTCTATGACCATAAAGCTTACACTCTACATGAGAGAGAGAGAGAACTTCACTGACCATAGTAGCTTACACTCTACAGGAGAGGGAGGACCTCACTGACATAGAGCTCACACTCTACAGGAGAGAGAGAGGACCCTGTGGACCATAAGAGCTCACACTGTACAGGAGAGAGTGAGAGGACACTGCGGACCCTAAGGGTTTCCACTCTCCAGGAGAGAGAGGACCCACTGATCATAAGACCTTACAGTATACAGGGGAGAGAGAAAGAGGAACCCACTGACCATAAGTGCTTACACTCTGCGAGAAGAGAGAGACCCCAATGACCATTAGAGCTTACACTTTACAGGAGAGAGAGAGGAATCACTGATATGAGCTACATCTACAAGAGGAGAGCGGACCCACTGATCATAAGACTACACTCAACAGAAAGAGAAGACTGGATTCACTAGCATATGAGTTTACACTCCACAGGAAAGACAGCGTGGACCCCACTGATCATAAAAGCTTACACTCTACAGGAAAGATGGAGAGAGGATCCCACGGATCATAAGAGCTTACTCTCTGCAGGACAGATGGAGAGAGGACCCCGCTGATCATAGGAGCTTACACTCTACATGAGAGATGGAGAGAGGCTCTGCTGATCATAAGAGCTTACACTCTACAGGGGAAAGAGAGGAGCCCACTGTCCACAAGAGCTTATACTCTACAGGAGAAATAGTGGACCCCGCTGACCATAAGAGTTTACAATTTACAGTAAAAGGGAGAAAGAGGATCACTCTGATCATAAGAGCTTACAGCCTACAGGGGAGAGAGAAAGAGGACCCCACAGACCACAAGAGCTTACAATCTACCGGAGAGAGGGACTTACCCGTGACTCTAGGGATGGAAAACAATCTTCTGTACAAACTGTGCTCTGCTGCTCTTTGATATCCCAGGTACTGACCATCTCTTTACAAGGTTTGATAATTCGCTAGATGTCATAGCTGCAGTGCATCATGGGGAGGGCCTCACAGCCAGGGGCGTAACTACAACACATACAGGAGTTGCAATCTCACCCGGGCCCTGGAGACTAAGGGGCCCCAAAAGTCCATGATGTCAGGCATTATTTTTAGGGGGGAACTAAATCTCAAAATGTTCAAACTCACGTGAAACCTCAAATTTCTTGAAATTCTACTCAAAATCCATCGTCCATGGAACAATCTGCTCGTCTCTACTAGTTATCTTATGTTTGACCACTATTTCAAGGCATTGACGCCTGCACAATTCAAACACCCCACAAGATCTAGATTTTTGAGATACAGACTAGTTAACTTCAGAATTTGGCCATTGTCAAAGCTACTTATACTCTTGTGCCAAATGTTCTGCTTCCAACACATTTGAATATTGTATAAATATTTCCCTGCAGTTTTACTGTATCAAAAATTCTTAAACTATGGGGGGAGTTGTATTTGAAGAAAAATTGTGCCGTTTTGCTCTTTTGTCGTAATCCAAGACTTTCCTTCTAAGTGGGCAAAGCTTTGTTATGCAGGCAGAGCTGGTTCCAGGTTTTTGTGGGCCCTGGGCGAAACAGCCTCAGTGGGCCCCTTTAACACATTTCATGATTCATGATTATATAGAGGTTGTGCTGGTCCATATATATATTATTTGTAGGCTGTGCTGGGCTCTATATATTATTTGGTGGCTGCTACTGGGCTGGCTGTCTCGCGCGCACTAGGGCAGGGGTACTCAGACAATCCGGGGCAAACAGTCTACAATTCACAGTGGTGACCCCAGAAGCCGTGGCCCTGACCGGACATGTAAAGGGGGAATATTTACAGGGGAGAACATTTGTCGTGACGCCAGCTGAGGTATCTGGTCAGAGGTGACCAGTGCTGCAGGTAGTAGTCCCAGGGGATAAATGGTGGTGCAGCTAGATGTAGCACCCCCTCAGCAGGAGCAGGCCCTGGGAGTAGTAGTAAGTGTTGAATAGTAATGGAGATAATGGGGGTTGTAGAGGTGAGTGGAGTTAGCAGTGCAGAGGTGCAGGGTAGTGGCAGAAAGGAATCAAGGAGACAGTCTCTGTTCTTTACCTTTTACTTGGTATTGCAGTCATCCACAGATCCAGGATACTGGTACATGGGGTCAGGCGAACTGGTCAGTCTGAGAAGAACTAAGCACTGCTACCATGGATGTGTATATGGTCTTCCTTGCTGTCTTTCCCTTCGGTTGAGGTTCTAGGTACTGTCCGTTTCCCTATGTGCCACTTCCTTCCTCGTTGCGACTAGCAGTCAGGCAGGCAACCACAGACTCTTGAGACCCCAAACCCACACTGGTTCTTCTAGCCCAATGACGGTCACTGTGGGTCACTTTGCCCACAGTGTGACTACTAAGCCTGCAACCCAGCAGTCTCCAGATTGCTGCCAGGTATAAAGTCCTGACAGCCTGAGATTCTGGCTCTCAGCAACAGCTGTGTCCTGCTCAGCCAAGAGGCTGCCAGCAGGCCAACACTATCATCTACTATCTGACTCTGTCTACAGCTTCTAAGAAGTTACTCCTAAGTGCCACGCCTCCCTCCTACACCTCACTACAGCTAGGCCCTCCCTCCAACCAGTGTCTGTCACAGCCCTAAACATGTCTTTGGTGCCAGCCCACTGATCAGAGTTTAGGAAATGTGTGTGCATGTATGGGGGAGTCCATCATAAAATACCTGAATTCTCCTCAGACAGGGTATTAGTGTTGATGGAGTTAACTACCACTGTGATGACCAGATCGCAGGGGCGCCACATTCCCCCCTAGTTAAATTCAGTATGTCCCAAACTGCAACATAAGATACAAAGCATTAGATAAAAACATTTTGTCCTTGCAATCATGTAACAACAATAAATAACACTTTTAATAATAACAGGTAAAAAACTTTCATTCCAGCGGGAAAGCACATTTTCTTGAACATTAACGTTGCAAACTACATTAGCAAATTTTTGTGTAGATCACAACCCAAAACCACTTTTGACATATTTGTTCCTGGGTGCAGTGCAGATCACACAGACCATTTTATTGGTTATTTCTGCATCGGGTGTTTTGAAAGGTGTAAACACAGTTGTGTGGCCTTAGCCACAGCTTCTCCATTTTTGGCAGTAGTTTGAGGACAGGTCTCTCAATAAAGCTCAAGTGTTAACAGTTCCTGAGTAGCTCAAGCAAGTCCTGGCACGCATCAAAGTGCAATAAAACAGTTCAGTGGTACCAGTTTTTGGAGTTGCAACCCGCCGTTTCCGTTGTTAATGGTGCAGGGGGCTGATTCACAGTTTGTGGTTCCCTGGATAGGGTTTGCATCACACTCACATGCACAGTGCCTCATCCTCCTGGGACAGAAGTAACTCGGGTATTGCTGGTCGGGATTATTAAACCTCTTCCTCCTATAATAAGTCTACGCGCTGCTGGTACGGGTGTGCAGGGCCATACAACAGGGTGACGCAGTTCATGGCTGGGTGTATAACCAGTGTCAGCGGATTCGCCCACTTACGGAGCTAGTAGAATCAGAATCTTGGCCATGGATGGGGGAAAGGTCCATTCTCCTGCAGCTAGGTTGTCCACCTGCACTGGTTCCACCCTGGGTATGCCCATTGCAAAGTGGCAGTGGCCAGAGGATCCTTTGCCCTCTGGTCCCCACTATGTGTTGAACATCTTGGTAATTCACACATATGTCCTGGACCATTGTTTTGTCTCTGATAAACCCGTACCCACATTTTCTATGAAGCTCACAACAGTTGATGATGAGGAATAATTTGGTCCATTCTCTTTTTCATCTACAAATCATTACAGATTTGGAGGCTCTAACTTGGCAACTTGGAGCTTCAGCTCCCTCCATAAGTTTTCTATGGAATTAAGGTCTGGAGACTGGCTAGGCCACTCCATGACCTTAATGTGCCTTCTTTTCAGCCACTCCTTTGTTGCCATGGCTGTACGTTTTGGGTCATTGTTATACTGGAAGGCCCAGTGACAACCCATTTTTATTGTCCTGCGGAGGGAAGGAGGTTGTCACTCAGGGTTTTATGGCACATGGTGCATTGATGTAGTGAACAAATTCTGTGCCCTTAGCAGATAAACACCCCCAAAACATAGTGTTTCCATCGCCATGCTTGACTGTGGGGACAGTGTTATTTGGGTCATAGGCAGCATTTCTCTCCCTCCAAACACGGCGAGTTGAGTTAATGCCAAAAAGCTCAATTGTGTCTCATCTGATTACAGCACCTTCTCCCAATCACTCTCAGAATCACCGAGTGTTTCATTGGCAAACTCAGACGGGCCTGCACATGCGCCTTCTGGAGTGGGCTTTGCGGGCACGTAGGATTTTAATCCATTACAGGTAATGTGTTACCAATGGTTTTCTGGCGACAGTGGTCCCAGATGCCTTGAGATCATTAATAAGTTCCCCTGTAGTTTTAGGCTGATCTCTCACCTTCCTCATGATCCTGGATACCCCACAAGGTGAGATTTTGCATGGAGCCCAAGATCAATGTCGATTGACACTCATTTTGTAGTTCTTCCATTTTCTTACTATTGCACCAACAGTTGTCTCCTCTCACCCAGCATCTTATGGTCTTGTAGCCCATTCCAGCTTTGTGCAGGTCTAGGATCGTTTCCCTGACATCCTTAGAAAGCTCTTTGGTTTACCCATGTTGTAGAGGTTAGAATCTGACTGACTGAGTGTGTGGACAGGAGTCTTTTATACAGATGACAATTTAAGACGCTGTCTTTAATGCAGGTAACGAGTTGATTAGGAGTCTAAGTCTGTAGGAGCCAGAACTCCTAATGGTTGATAGGGGATCGAATACTTATTTTTCTCTGCAAAATACAAATACATTTATATAATTTAGACAATGTGACTTTCTGGATTTTCTTTTTGATTTTCTATCCCTCATTGTTCACAATTAACCTAACCTTAAAATTATAGACTGTTCATGTCTTTGTCAGTGGGCAAACTTACAAAATCAGCAAGGGATCAAATAATTATTCCTTCACTGTACAAGCGCTCCATCCATCCCACGTGGTCCTCACTGTCGCACTCTAAACACTTGATTGTAATGTCACAGTCCTTAGCAAAGTGTTCGGTTAGAGGCACAACATCTGAAGCATACCCCAAATATCTTTATAAATTCCTTATGTTCCTGGAGTGGTTTCTTTCTGAATCCGATGCACTTCTTTAGGGGATGTGGCATCTTATCAATGGGTTCACTGGTAATTCGGGTTTACATCTCTCACCTTCATTGTTCTCGTCTGGTGTGATGTCAGAGTAGGCAGGTCATTGGTCTTATTTGCTGAACACTGAACCACTGCACTTTCTGTCATTTGAGCATGGACTTTCATATTTCGAAGGAGATGATGCAGAGCTGCTGGGTTCTTCATAGCAGAAGCTGGAGTCGGTATTATACTCTGCAATCTCTTTGATTAAATCGCAGAGAATGGAGGAAAGGAGATCGATGTTGTTTTTTTTACTTGATCCTCACACTTTTCTTGCCGTGATCCACCCATCGGGGCCGTGGGGTATTCGGAACCTTGTCTTCTCGTCGTCTGGGGGCTACGAGATGTCACGGTGTCGTGACCCAACTCCGTGGTCCCGGCAGTCAATAAAGGGGGAAAACAGTTTTAGGGATTTTACGTGACACCACCTGTGGTGCTCGGCTATGGGTAGCTGCAGTTGGGACCTCTGGGGATGATAGAGGTAGCAGAAAAGATGTTGAGCCCTCCATGGGCAGGGCTGGTCCTCAGGGTAGCGTGTAGTGAATGTGGTGGTGTGGATGCAGGATGCAAGGCAATCTCTCACTGCCGATTCTCAAATCAGTCTGTCTCCTCTCAGGCGCAAGAAACACTGTCTTAAACAATATCAAGCTTTAACTAGGCTTTACTTTCCCTTCTCGTCAGATGATCAGCTTACAACAGTTCAGCAGCGGCTCCGGTGTGGTTTCAGCAGCCGGGATGGTTTATCTGCAACTCCCCATTTTGTGTCTCTTTCAGGCCTTTTCGGTCTGTTCGCATGCTAGCTAAACTCCAGCAGTCATAGGCTTTCAGTGGGTGACTTTTCAGGTCCCCTAGCCTAATACGTGAGGCGCAGAGCTGGTGACGTCATAAACTAGGCGCCGCCGGCTTGCGTTCCACTTGAGACACACCTGCGTTCCGGCTGGAGGAAGCAGGGGGAGTGTCTCTTTGCCATTTCTTATATATACTTTCACATTGACATGGCGGCGCACACCTCGCCAACGCTGATACACGTGCAGACCAGTAAGTACAGGGATTTGTGCTACCGGCGGATTGTGGAGCTTTTGGCCCATTAGTGGCACTCTATGATTAAGATTACTTTTCTTTACTTGATTATAGGTTTCTGGCTTTCTTGTTATCATTTTCAGCAGGTACGCGCCACATTAATTTGTGATTTAGCAATTATCTTGTGTCATTCAGTTTTATAACTTATGTAGTTCATATTTCTGTTCCATACAGCAGTGGCAGCCCTTCATTCATAGCCTTAGGGGGTGAATATTTAACCCCATGTATACCACAGGTATTTTTCATTATTTTCATTATTGTTATTCATGACTGTATGAGACGAGAATAGGTCATAGCTAGAGTATTGTACCTAATAATGGGTTATGTTTCCCTTTTGTTATAGTATACTCTTTATAAAGAAATGATATTTGGACAGGATTAGCCTATCAATTCCTGTTAAGGTGAACAGGTAAATTGTATGCGTTTTTATTTAATGCTTTTTTTATTCAATGTTTCATATCGTAAGGATGTTCTCAATATGACTGCAAGAATTTGACAGGATTCTTTTTGGAGCTATGGTTAATCCAATGTGATCATATGAATCATATTTAGTTTAAGTTACTAATATATATTTGATATAACAGCCCAGATTTGCCATTGTTTAGGTCCAGTATAGTTCTTTTACTATGGGGATAATTTGCATATTTACTTGAGTATTACAAATTTGTCTATTGTTTTATTATAGACAAGTGTATGGTGCCTTATCATAACATCATACAATAACGCAGCATTGCAATAAGGTATTATACGTTTTTGTACGTTTTTGTGCAATTTTTGTTATTTTCTCCTTTCCACAAAAATGGATGATGTGATGTCCTTTATCCTTGTATATTTTTTTAATTTTATTCTTGTTTCTTTATGTAACTGATGTTGTATAGCTTTTGTGAAAGTAATTTTTTTGTATTCTTATTGGTGATGTAACAAGATTATTTACTTATGACTTCGATATGTAAACAAAATATTGTTTGTTTTTTCTTTCCTTCTTATGTTAATCAGTATGTCATGTGAAGAAGACTACAGTCGAAACGTCTGACTATAATTGTTTATCTGATGATAAAGTACCTGTCTGAGAATCACTAATAAAGAATACAAATTTCCATTTCAACATTCCTGGATTCTAATTTTTGGTGTGCCAGATCACTTAATATTATTGTAGTTACAGTATATCATAAACCAGTCAGTAGACTCCTGTGTACTGGGTGTAATATACTATGTACAGATATCAGATGTTATATACAGATAATATGTGAATGCAGACTGTGATCCTCGCATTGTTCACAGTGCTGTGGTGATTCGGTGAGCGTGTGACTACAAGTATGTGATTTGCATACATGCGGTCACAGTCCGACTAGACTTGCTTGGTCTCACTTAATGCACCTGTATTGAGCAAGGCCAGAAACAGTCTACTTGTAAAGTGGCTGAGAGTATACGCATCACATACTTGAGATCACATAACTGCGCGCTCCTGCTGCTGGTACCAGAGAATTTCACAGCGCACAGTGCGCACGATGTGGGATTCACATATCGTGACTGTAGACTTGTAGCTTAAGATCCGACAACCCCTTTAAAGATGGGCCGATACTCATGGGCCGCTGCTATGTGCTTGACCCCCAGGCTAAAACTTGCCAGCCAACCCCTGCCACATTCAATTATATTATGCAACTAATAAGGTTAACAGGTGCTACTTTGTATGTTACACCTTAAATCTGTAGATGCGCTCACTAATAGACTTTGATTAGGGAATCTTTAATATCATAAAATGATAATAGTTTTGCCTAGCAACAAGTTTAATTTCTATTCTTCAGTATAAAGGCACAATGTCAGTCATTAAAACTAGTTAAAACTATGGAACACTGAGAGGGTCTTACTAGCCAATGAAATAACAGCTGTGGTAACTACGGCAACTGTGCTGATGTCATAGATTCATACAGCTATGTCAGAAGATTCTGAAACAACAGAGCAGATGGACGATCGTATGAAGAGGCGCCATACTTGACGTGTCTGGAGACCTGGAGCTTCATCACTCCAGCATATGTAAGGGAGGGGGGACATCCGCCTAGCCAGCCAGATCAGCCATACCGCCTAGCCAGCCAGATCAGCCATACCGCCAGCAGCAGATCAGCCATACGCTAGCAGCAGAAGCCGAATAACCCTAGCGATCAATGGGGTGACAGATGTTGCAGCCAGATCTCCCTCACGTCCAGTACTAGCCGTCTTCACCTTTATATGTACGGCCTGGAGAGGTCGCATTAGGCTTACTCCATATGGTGCTCGCTCAGGGCACCTGCTTTCACCTTCATTACTGTCTGTTTTCTGCTGATATAACTTGTGTGACTATGTGATGTCACTGCTGTCATATCTATAGTGGATGTATATTATGTGTCACTGTAAATATGATACAATGTACAAATTCTGATACAATTGTGTTGGCATTAACCTTCTAAGCCCAAGGGAAGGGCAGTCCTCCAGCCATGGTTCCCTAGAGGTTTCCTCCACAGGGGGTTTTTCCTCTCCTGAGTGCTGAAGGATGATTCTTCGTGAGTCGGAGGTTTGCCATTTTCGGTGTCTTTTTCATAGTAATTGGCTGATTCTAAATTTCAGACACTGAATAAAATAATAATCTGATTTGTAATAAAATTTGGTCTATTTTACATCCAATAAAAGTGTTTTGTGTGTTTCTTTCACAATCTTGTATTGATCTGAATACCTATGATAAAGCCATAAAGTCAATAAAGAGTTGGTGTCTTGTATGAAGTGTAATACAAATGTAAAAATAAGGAAAAAGTGAAACATAGATATGAACAGTATAGAAAAGGTTCATTTGTCATTTTAAGTAAGATAATGGGAACCCAGCCTGATATAAAAAAAATGAAATAAATATAACATTCTGATAACTATTAGTGGACTCATGAGTCCAAGTGTATTGAATCCTCGCCACACAATATGACTCACCGCTGAGCTTGAACTGAGGGGTGTGAGATCCCAGCAGGGAGGAGGGACGGTGAGGATTATCAGTAGGCAGATAGGCAGAGTATAAACTTTCATAAAGGAATTATACAGACATTCTGATATGGTTTTCAAAGCAAACACAACATCAGAGTTGATAAGCTCTAAGACATTTGTTTACTAATGTATGCAGTTTGTATTGTGAAATATCTGCTTTAAACAAGTGATTCAACAGAGACTGCAGAAACTGACATACACACAGGGTAATCAATACAATACAATGAAGAAAAATACCACAGTCAAATACAAAAGAATTACATAAATACAAATCATAAAAACATTGACAAATCATTCCTGTCATATTATCTTAACAGGGGCTGGCTGGTAAATTTTGGCCTAGGGGGCAATCTCGCAGCAGGGCCCATGAGTTGTGGTGGCCAATTTTAACCTGAAAAGTATAGAAACTTTGGTACACAAAGAAGAATGTGAAGTATTAGAACAAATGTCCACGTTAATAGATGTCCAATTCACATACATGAAAAATAGACCAACGTTTTGGCCTACAAATGGGGTTTGTCAAGGTTTATCTTAAAAGAATGCTTGCTGAGAGAAATAATTTACTATATAATTGCCTTATGTGTCTTTCTTTCTGTAACGGAAATCCGATTCCATTACAGAGAGACAGACAGGCGCAGTCCAGCCCACCTCCACCCGGTTTCCCCCAGCCGCTCCCTCGCTCTATGCTCCACCCGCTCACCCGCCACTCACCCCAGCATTCCTCCTCTTTTCCTTGCTGCTTTGACATCCGGAAAGGCCGTGGGAGGCAGGGTTAACAGAGGAGGTGTCATTATGGGTGTGACCGAGGACACGCCCACCACATTAGAGCAGTCCTGCTGTGGTGGGAGTGTTCTTGGTCATGCCCATTATGACACCCCTTCTGTTAACCCTGCCCCCCTGTGGCTTTGATTACCGGACATCAATGCAGCAAGAAGGAAAAGAGGAGGAAGAGGAAGAAGAAGTAGAGGAGAAAGAGGAAGAAGAAGAGGAGGAAGAGGAAGAATGCTAGGGTGAGCAGAGCATGCTCCATCCTGCTATTCACCCCCAGCTATCCCTCCCCACCCCTCTACCCACACTGCCCCACTGACCCACACTGCCCATGAACTACACTGCCCCCACTGAACCCACACTACCCCCACTGAACTTACACTGCCCCCACTGACCCCACTACCCCACTGACTCCACTGCCTCATGAACCCACACTGCCCCTCACCCACTGCCCCCACTGAACCCACACTGCCTCCACTGAACTCACACTGCCTCCACTGAACCCACACTGCCCCCTCAGACCCCATACTGCCCCCACTGAACCCACACTGCCCCACTGAACCCACACTGCCCCACTGAACCCACACTGCCCCCTAAACTTACACTGTCTCTACTGAACCCACACTGCCCCCTCTCACCCCACACTGCCCCCACTGAACCCACACTGTCCCCACTGAACTCACACTGCCTCCACTGAAGCCACTTTGCCCCCTCTCACCACACACTGCCCCCATTGAACTCACACTGCCTCCACTTAACCCACACTGCCCCCTCTCACCCCACACTGCCCCCACTGAACCCACACTGCCCCACCTAAACCCACTCTCCCCACTCAGCACACAGTCACACCCACTCAGCACCCAGTCACTCCCACTCAGTACCCAGTCATCCCCACTTAGCACCCAGTTACCATCTCAGCACCCAGTCACCCCTGCTCAGCACCCACTCACCCGCTCAACACCCACTCACCCACCCCCGCTCAGCATCCACTTACCCACCCCGCTCAGCATCCACTCACCCCTGCTCAACACCGCTGTACACCGAGACCACTGAACACCAACACTGCTGTACACCGACACTGCTGAACACCAGCACTGCTATACACCGACACCACTAAACACCCACACCGCTGTAAACCGACACTGCTGAACACCAACACCACTGAACACCAACATTGCTGTACACCAACACCACTGAACACAGACACTGCTGTACACTGACACCGCTGCACACCGACACCACTGAACTCCCACAGCGCTGAACACCAACACCGCTGCACACCGATGCGTTGCACACCAACACCACTGAACACTGACAGCGCTGAACTCCGAAAGAGCTGCACACCAACACTGCTGCACACCGACACCACTGTACACAGACACCACTGTTCACTGGCATGCTGTACACCGACACTGCTGCCGCCACGACCAATCAGTGATATTGTTGCGGGATTTAAACCCAGCTTCGCATTGCATTGTTCTTAAATCTTCATAAATAAACTACGGTACATACATATTCTAGAATACACGATCGTTAGAATCAGGCCAGCATTTAGTATCATATAGAGGAGAACATTTCCTTTTATTAGAATCTTAAAAAGGACTCTGGAATGAAATCCAGAGATGTGCCACAATGAACTCTCAAAAAGGGGCTTATATATAAGGCTACTAGGGTCAGGGGACACGGCCCGTCACCCGACGGGACCCTTGGCTGCTGGATTGGGGCACTGTGTGCGGAAGGCGCAAGCAAGGAAGAGGTGGTTAGGCAGCACTGAGAGAGTGAGCAACCCGAGAAGGAAGAAACATAAAGGGGCATCTTAGATAAGCCATCCCGATTGCTGAGGACTACCGGACTGAGATTGTGCAAGGACAGTACCTTGTAACACCGTCAAGTGAAAAGCTAAGTAAACCGGGTTTAGAACTCAGAACTGTGTGTGAGACTATTCAATTTCCCACCTGAGGAGCGGAAGACTGCTAATCCTCGCAGGCGTAGAGACCTGCCTGTGAGACGCCCTGATCCCTCTCTCCGGCCCGACCTGCACCGCTGGCCCACCACTACAAACTCTTCTGCATCAGTTGCCCTGGGGACCCGCTCTATCGTGGGGAGCAAAACCACCACAGCTGCAATCCCATAGTCCCCAGAGGACCCACACTGCAACGTCGGCCACTCATAGCCAAATACCACGGATGACATCACGACAATGAACTCCCTAAACCTGTTTACTCCCACTTTTGAACATTTTATTGACTGCTCCGGGGCCACGGACCGGGTCACGCCAATGTGACATCCCATCCCCCGACGACATGATCAAACCTGGCTCCGAGTACCCCCCGGCTCCCATGAAGCGTGTCAGTATCATGTGATTATTTTCGTTTTTTCCCCATGAATAGCAGCATTTTCATCTATTACAGCATTCATGATATTTCACATATACATCCCTACTTTGTTATTTACATGTTATACAATTCTACTGCTATCACTGAGTTTTAAATGCACCTATTTTTATTTAATTTCCTAACCTAAAACATTAACAACATAGTATATAATCGCACACTTTCTACAATCACACGATGCAATAGAAATGGGCCCTCATCTAATGTTAGTAACAAACTTGTATGCATTAACATACATGGTACGAATCTAGAATAAGGTTATGTTCACAAACTGCATTTTGCTGCGTTTTTGTGCTTTGTTTTTTACTACGGCTTTATGCAAATCGATGTTAATCTAAACTTGCATTTTAGATTGTGATTCCAGAAAAAGCTGTCGACACACATTAGTTTTATTTCTTTGCAGAAATTGAAACATGGCACAGGTTTTGCTGCATTATGAAAAGAATGAGCATGTCAATTCTTTTCCTAGGTTTGGCTGCGTTTTTTCATAGAAAGCAATGAACAAGTGCAGAAACTCAGCAAAAATGCAACATAAATGTGACACGCCCCCCAGGGCGGTGGGATACTTGGAACCGGGCTACGGTACTGCTGGGCAATCACAGGGGTCAAGACCTGGCTCCGTGACCTGGCGGTGTCAATAAAAATTAAATAGTTAAGGTTTTGGGGATTGAAGTCGTGATGCCACCCATGATGTTCAGCTATTGATGGCTGACGCTGCCGTGCGGGACCTCTGGGGATGATGGAATCGCAGCTAAAGTGGTATCGCTCCCCATGGGTGGAGCGTTTCCCCAGGGCAACCGGTACTGTCTATGGCGGTGGTAGGCCATTGGGGTGCAAGACTGAGGGCGCGGAATAACCATCAGACACACAGTATGTAGTCTCCTCTACCTTTATTGATAGTTGAAGGTTCAGACCAGAACACTGACCACAGGTGATGTTGTGAGTCCAGACAGCCTGGAAGGAAGTTGGGGATCTCCTCACCCAGTGAGTTCTGAGGCCTCCCTGCTGCGCTCCTCTTTGCTGGTCCTGGCTGCCTGTAGCTAAGCTGCAACCCTTTCTTCCTGCTGGTGAGTCTCTTACCCATATGGCAGGCAGCCTGAGCCCTTCTCTGGTACCGCTCCTCTGGCGGTTATCACTGGGCTCTCGAGTGCTGCTGTGCCTCCAGATGCTTTGCTGTGGTCGGGAGATGTGGAGTCTCCCATCCTCCGGTTTTGGCTGCTGGGTCTTTAGTTTCAGAGTAGAGTTTCTGCCCTGGGGTGAGCCGGCAACTGGTTTCACTCCCCAGGCTCTCTCCTCCCCTTTCTCAGACCCTCTCCGACAGGTCCCTCACACTTGCTGTTATCTATCCTGGACGAGCTCCTCCGACTCCAGTCCCCAGGACGTCTGAACTGTTCTTCCTCTCAGACTGAGTACTCCTCACTCACTGGAACTCAAAAACTAACCCTCTAAGAAATTTATTGTTTACAATCAAAACATCAGATTTTGCTGTATTTTTGCTGCAGTGGTGATGTTAGGTTACGTTCACACACTGCGTATTTGCAGCATTTTTTTTGAGGATCTGTAAATCCAGTGAAATGCAGTGCCGTTTGGCTCCCCAGCCAAGGCAATGCATTTCCCGATTTAGCGTTCAGACTCTCCGTCTTTTTGAGGATCCTGTATTGTGTAGACCCAGCGCTACCTTCTTTATATCATGGCTTATTGATCTCCCAATGTACCCCAATATGTTAGTATGGAAATAACCAGCTGATGCACTGATGTTATAACCCTTTTTAGGGAATTTTATTCAAAATTGTTTTTATCATATATACAGTACTACTCTTAAAACATTCAAAAACATTAAAACTCATTTCCGTTATTTGAGCAATAATGTGGACTATTAGTTCCCTCTCTGGAGCATTGGGGTGGTGATGGTGGAGTACACCTCCTGCTGCTGGCTTCTTCTTTTAGAGTCAATATTCCTGGACAATATGGATAGTATGCACGTGTTCTGAAAATAACATTTGAATCAATATGGTTTCTGCTGACTAATATTCTGTATGATTAATGTTATACTGAAGGGTCTTACCATCATAGATGTGGCTAACCGGGTTTCTTGCTTGTCAGGTTATATTTGGGGCTGTGCTTGGACTCCATGAAAAGATATATTGTGGATCTTGTAAAACAAATGACTGGTATCCCTTCATTTTATTAGTATTTAGTTCAGAGTTTACCTGGTGATTACGTATCGTGGTTACTTCATTCACTTGTCTATTTGTGCAGATTTTCACATGGGTGAATAGGTGCTTGCTGTGAACTTAGTCAATACTCTGTGGAAAATAGGATATTGTTTATATTATCATTATTGTCCTGTATTAGACGTGTTTTTCATGTCAGCTCTTGATAGCATTATATACATAATTACTTTTTAGCAGATATAGGACTAGTGTATATACAGAGCCGTGATGGTACTAGTGTATATACAGAGCTCTCTGTTTCTCTCGCTCTGTCACTTCCTCTCTGTCTCTACACAGCACTATACTCTATATATAGGTCCACACTGGATGCTGTATTTGTTTATCTATATACTGTATGTATATAGTGTGGACCTGTATACACAGTAGAGTGCTGTCTGTGTATACAAGATATACAGCCGGCAGTCTCTGCATATGGCCAGCAGTCTCTGTGAATGTGTCCTGCACAGTCTCTAATGTGTATACATCCCGCAGCAGTCACTAATGTGCATACGTCTCTCAGCAGTCTCCAATGTACATAGGTCCCGCAGCAGTCTCCAATGTGCATAGGTCCCGCAGCTGTCTCCATTGTGCATTTGTCCCGCAGCCGTCTCCATTGGGCATTTGTCCCGCAGCCGTCTCCATTGTGTATACGGGCAGCAGTAGTCTCTGTTGTGTATGCTCTATTGTGTGTATAGCCCGCAGCTGTCTCCATTGTCTATACGGCCAGCAGCCATCTCCATTGTCTATATGGCCCGCAGCCATCTCCGTTGTGTATTCTCTATTGTGTATACAGATATTGTGTATTCAGCCCACAGCAGTCTCAAGTGTGGATGTGTGTAATATATAATAGAGAGAGTATAAAAAAAAAAAAAGGAAAAACAGCACAAAAATATAGAAAAAAGTGGACTTTATTGCCCAGTGGTGTGGCCACGCATTGGGCAATAAAGTCCACTTTTTTCTATTTTTTTTGTACTGTTTTTTCTTTTTTAGTCTATTGTAAGGAACCATCTGGGTGGGAAAGCTTTGCACATAAATTGAGATAATTTTTGGTGCTGTTCCTATTTTTCACTATAAATATAATGTATGTTTGGGTGGAGGCAGAGCATAGGTGGAGGTGGAGCTGGGGTGGGGGCTGGGTGGAGTCTCAGCAGGCCCCCAAAATTTTGGCAGTAAGGGGCCCCGAAATTCCTAGTGGCAGCCCTGCCTGAGGGTACTACCTTGCGGTGAGCAGGAGCGCCGACCACACTAACCTCCACATCGCCAGACGGTTAGGTCAGCACCGTACCCTGGCATTCATTCTAAATGGCCGCCTGCAGCATCGCAGAAGTGCTTTGTCAGCCATGGCTGCTGGTATAACACTCTGCAAGCTCAAAACAGCGAGACCCCTGAGGGGGCAAGCAAGCCCTAAGCCCTGCACTGTATGGCAACAATTGAACATAGCCATATAGTACAACTGCAATCAGAGCAGCAGAAGATGATGTCTCATAAAGGGACTAAGTAAAAAAAAGTAATAAAAAATGTAAAATCGTAAAAAAATTAGAAAATAAAGAACAAAAAATTAAAAAATTCCAATACTTATATTTATGTAAAAAAAAAAAACCTACTCATATTTGGTATTGCCGCATCCATAACAACCTGCTCTATAAAACTGTTACACTAGTTAACCCTTTATAGCTGACAAAAAATGTGGGGTAAAATGCAGTCAAAAAGTCATATATAAATAAAAATGGCATTGCTTAAAATTTCATCTTGTGCCCACAAAAAACAAGCAGCCATACAGCTCTGGCAGAGAAAAAAATAAAACTATAGCTCTCAGAATACAGCAATGCAAAAGGTTTTTTTTTGTCTATATAATAGTATTTATGGTGTAAAAGCGGAAAAACATAAAACATTTATATAAAACTGGTATCGCTGTAATCGTACTGATTACGAGAATAAAGCTGTCTTATCACTTTTACAAAAATTTTACTAAATTAACAATTATTATTATATATTTATTAATTATAATTAATAAAAATAATTTTTCCTAAATTACTTTTTGATTCTGTCTCACATAAAGTGGAATAAAAAAGCGAACAAAAAATATAATGTGGCCCAAAATGGTGCCAATAAAAACTCCAACTCATCCCACAAAAAATAAGCCCTCATATGACAAATTAATAAATATATGGCCTTCAAAATGCAGTGATGCAATAATCCTTTATTTTGTAAAAACATGTTAATAGTGCAATAGCAACCAAACCTAAAAAGTACTATATACCGTATATACTCGCGTATAAGCCGAGTTTTTCAGCCCAGGCACATCAGAGGCACATCAGAGGCTCTCCAAGCGCGACATAGTATTCACTAATTTTAGCCAATTTTCCATTAAGAAAAGTAAAATTACACTCCTTTCCTTCTGAGCCCTGCCGTGTACTCACAGTGGTTTCCCACCACATATGGGGTATCAGCGTACTCTGGACAAATTGCCCAACAAATTTGAGGGTCAATTTTATCCTGTTGCTCCTGTGTAAATGAAAAAAAATTGAGCCTAAAAGAATGTTTTAGTGGAAATAAAAGTACTTTTTAATTTTCATGGCTCAATGTAGCACCTGGTGGTTCAAAGTGCTCACCCACACTGTTAGCTACATTCCTTGGGGGTTCTAGTTTCTAAAATGGGGTTATTTGTGGGGAATTTCCACTGTTTAGGCACAACAGGGGCTTTTCAAACGTGATATGGTGTCCGCTAATGATTTCTGCTAATTTTCCATTCAAAAAGTCAAATAGCGCTCCATCCCTTTCCGAGACCTGTCGTGCACCCAAAACGTGGTTTTCAACCACATATGAGGTATCAGCATACTCAGAAGAAATGGCACAATAAAGTTTAGGGTCCATTTTTTCCTGTAAAAATGCAATATGTGAGGCTAAAGTAACATTTTATTTTTTTCCTTCAACGTTGCTTTAGTTCCTGTGATGCATCTGAAGGGTTAATAGACTTCTTGAATGTGGTTTTGAGTATCTTGAAAGGTGCTGTTTTTCAAATGGTGTCACTTTTGGGTGTTTTCTGTCATGTAGACTCCTCAAAGTGTCACTTCAAATGTAGTGTGGTCCCTAAAAAAATGTCTTTGTAAATTTTGTTGGAAAAATGATAAATTACTGATGAACTTTGAGCCCTTCTAACTGCCTAACCAAAAAAAAGTTTGTTTCCAAAATTATGCTGATGTAAAGTAGAGATGTGGGGAATGTTATTTATGAACTATTGTGTTTGGCATTACTTTTTTAATTATATAAAAATTCAACGTTTGAAAATTGTAAAATGTTCGCCAAATTTCAGATTTTTAACAAATGCAAAAATCATCATCCTAAATTTACCACTTAGGCTACTTTCACATAAAGATTTTTAGGGACCCGATGCTGTCCGATATAATTCGGACAGCATCGGCTCCCTTCTGATGCCTGGAATCGGGTGCCAAATAGGCACCCGATTCCGGCATAAAATCGTTCCCTGCGGGGTGAAAAAAAGAAAAAAAAAAAAGGTTATTCTCACCTCTCCACGAGCCCCCGCCATCTTCCGCCATCTTCCGCCATCTTCTTGGAGGCTCCCGGTGGCTCCCGCAGGCTGCCGGTGTCAGCAGAGGGCTTCCTCTGCCTTATAGGACCTGCGGTGATGTCACAGTCACGTGACCGCGGGTTCACCATGGTAACCCGCGGTCACATGACTGTGACATCACCGCAGGTCCTATAAGGCAGAGGAAGCCCTCTGCTGACACCGGCAGCCTGCGGGAGCCACCGGGAGCCTCCAAGAAGATGGCGGAAGACGGCGGGGGCTCGTGGAGAGGTGAGAATAACATTTTTTTTTTTTTAACCCTTGTGCTCCTAGTTAGGAGCAGTTTTACTGTACTGAGCATGCTCAGTACAGTAAAATGGGGTCCGAGGAGACATCAGATGTTTCCTCGGACCCTTCTCCATAGGGCCCCATGTTATAGGGATCGGACCTAATGGGATGTGCACTAAATGCCATCCGATTTGGTCCGATCCGATTCTGTCAGATTTTATTTTCGGTGCAAAAATCGGAGCAAGCTCCGATTTTTGCACCGATAATACAATCGGACAGAATCGGATCGGACCAAATCGGATGGCATTTAGTGCACATCCCATTCGGTCCGATGCCCATAGGGCTGCATGGAGGCCAAATTCGGATCCGATGCTGTCCGATTTTGATCGGACAGCATCGGAAATCCGAATATCGTAATGTGAAAGCAGCCTAACATGAAGTCCAATATGTCACAACAAACAATCTCAGAATCCCTGGGACCCATTAAAGTATTCCAGTGGCATAACCTCATAAACTGACACTGGTCAGAATTCAATCATCAAGACTCAAAACTGCTGTTTGGGCACCAGGCAGGACTTTGAAATGAAAGAGGTATTGAGAGAGAGGTACTTGGTATTTTGAAGGTAGGAGTACAATGAAAACCTCCCCGAACTGTCCTTATTTTTCAAAACTACTATTTCAAAGTTTACACAAATGGGTTTTCCCACAAAGTTTACAAAAAGTATTTATGACCTCTGCTTTTCCTATGCTAATTAGGCCTTTGACTAGTCGATGGAAGGGGGGGGGGGGGCGTTATTTTCTGCAGACTAATCGGCTCTCTTTCCATGTTATGACTCCCCTGTGGATGTGATAACATGATTTTCACAAGCTGGTGTCAGCAGATCTCACTCGTGCACTCGGCTTTGGTTACTCACATTGAGCCTCTGAAGCCGGCTGTACACGTTGCAGCTTCAGAGAGGCACACTGCGCATGATCGGAGGTGCAGAAGCACACTCACAACTGGCAGGTCCCCATTGCCCCCAAATTGCATTTGTATCTTCCTATATAAACTACTCCCTGACAACAAACTCTATATTACTTTTGACTTGACACATAACAAATCTTTAGAAAAAGTACATTTCTAAGGAGAAAAAAAGGGTATTTATAAAGTCTGATTTTAATATGTTAATTACCCTTTTCACTAGTGGATCGGGGAATTTGTTTCCCTATGGTATCATGTAGATGTGATGACATGATTTGCAAGAGCTGGTTTCAACACAAGCTCCCTGCAAAACTCGAAACTTGCACATTATTATTATTATTATAGCGCCATTAACTCTTTGGTGCTTTACATATGGAATGGGTATACAAAGACAAATACAGGGTACATGGAAAAAATATGGCACACTGGTACAGAAGGAGAGAGGACGCTGTCCACGAGGGCTCACAATCTACGATATGTGCACAACTTTCTTTCATACACATCATTGCACCTCTGAAGCCAGTTGTATGCTTCCTGGCTTCAGAGAAAAGAAGCCTAATGATAATGTGGAGCACACTGGGACGGGGTACTCGGTACCGGACCGGGGTATCACGGGGGTTATCAGTAAAAGGGGTTATTTACAGGGGATAGAGTCGTGACGCCACCCGTGGTATGTGGTCAGGGTGACCACCGATGCTGCAGAACCTCCAGGGATGATGGATGGCAGCCTGTGATGTTACGGCTCTCCACGGGCAGAGCCTGGTCCCCGGGCAGTAGTGATGAAATAGTTTGTGAGGGAGAACAGGGTTTGCAAGGATTACACAGACTCGTGGTTTTGTAGTTTTCCAAGTCTTTACCTTTGGCTCCCTGTTCCTGCGCTGTGTGTGTGTCCCTGCTGCCGCTTTAGCTAAGCTGCTGGCCCTTTCTCCCCTCACGGGTACCAACTTGCTAGGCAACTTGAGTCTTATTCCGTGTTCCTGACCCCGCTGTGTTGCTTTGCTGTGGTACAGTGAAGATGTGGGACCTTCATTAATCCGGTGTTCACTGTGCTGTTTGTGTCAGGCACAGCATCGGATCCGGTATCCGTTCTATGCGCTTCTCTGGGGCGAGTCTCAGGGAACTTAGTCTCCCAGGTGTGTTCCTCTCTGCTCCTTCTCCTTTCCTCGGACCTTGGCCGGCCTGGAACTGGACAGTGGACTGTGGGGTGAGCCTAACGCAGCTCTTTTACACCCAGGTCCATCTTCCTCAGACCTGCTCCACACTGAACTAACTGACACTTCCTCTCCACACCAGAATATATAGGGAAGCAGTTTTAGCTCCCCCTTCTGGCCTGGAGGCGCTAGTGTAGTGTTGTGGGTTGTGTGGGGAGTTAACCCTTTGTGGTGGTGTTACTGTGGCACATGAACACTGGGGTGCCACATTAACAGAGGAGCCGAAGGGAGCATACACATGGCTTCAGAGGTGCAATCATGTGTATGAAAGAAAGTTGCAAGTGCGAGTTTTGCAGGGAGTTACAATAACATCAGCTCCTGCAAATCATGTCATCACATTCACAGGGACGTGATAAGCTGAGTGGGATGACTAGTCTGGGGAAACAAACACTCCATTAACTAGTCAAAGGGTTTATTAATATATTAAAAACAGACTTTTGCACTGCTGTGTCAAATGTAATAAATGGCTTGGGTATTTATGAAGACTCCTGTCACATAGTATGGTATACCAGGGGCTGGATTGTATTATGACCTTGGGGTGGCACCCATGCGCCCTGCCATGACCCTCCCTATACAGAAATGTGAGTGGGCTGGAATGTAGGATGATCCTGCAGCTCCCAGCATCCACGCAATGGACACAACTCCTTCTCTCTGCTCCTGCATGAAACTGACATGCTGAAATTCTCTGTCCCATGAAGGAGGGGTGAGTGCTGAGGAGCAGGTATGATTTTATCAATTTATAAGAGATCTATAGATCCTAGAACTGCAGTGTACTGCTCTGCTTCATCATGTAGGAGGGCAGGAACTGTACTAAAGAGTTTTTTCTCCCTGGAGTTACCCTTTAAGCAGGTTAGTTATTAGCTGTATTCCTCCATGTTTAACCCACAGATTAAAATCAATCTCCACTAAAGAATTCCTGATTTCTTTTCGTCCCAACGTCTGCTGTCTGTGGAGGACACATGTCAGATTGTGTTTGTGGACACGGATGTTAGAACAGAGTCTATATTATTAAAATGGAAGAATGCCAAAAAACATTTTTTTTCCAGATGTAATGTGGAAAGTGCACTTGACTCATTGGAGTAAATAGTGATTGATTTATGTTTGATTTGCCAGGAACACAGATTAACATTACACTTTGGGCAAGATGTCCATCGACTGAATCATTTCATTGGAAGCTGAATACACAGTGCATGCAAATGTCAAATATAGTCCTGTGCTGGTCTTACAACTGGAGAGATGTGAACACAAGCATTGAGTAAATTAGAAATCACATAAAAAGAGTAAAAGCACTAGTTGGGCCGGCTTCACAGTAGCAGCACAGCCAGATCAGGATGAAAATGGATGCTTGTGAGGTGCAGGAACTACTCTCGACATGCTCAGTGGGGTAAAATGGATCTGCCCTCTCCTGATCTGTCCACCATTGGACCCTATTTATTTTTGGACAGATGCAGACTCATCCAGGCATCAGGATTTTAGTCGACCTCAAAATTGCAACTTCATGCAGCTATACAGAGTGACAAAAAAACTGAAGTAACAGGTTCAGGCTGAATCCTGATGCCACCACATGCACCTGCGGCCCCATTTTAGGTATAGAGATCAGTATGCTTCAGGATTTGGATAGGTTACAATGCAATACAAAAAAACGTTAGTGTGAAACCACACTTTGGCTATCATCGGTATGTGCTTTGTAATTTCTTTTGGGAATGCAACATCTGTGTCATCATCGTCCCTGTTTATGATTACTGAGGGGTGATATGGAGGTTTCTATATTTGCCTTTTTAGTACTGGATACATGTGGCACCCCTGCGGGGGATTGTCACAGGATGCACCGGTGCAAGGAGGGAATTACACCTTGGTTCGCACAGCACACCACACCTTCCACCCCAGACCTGAAGGGGGAGCTCTACTGGCTGCTTTAAGTCAGTTCCCCTTTAAGAACATTCAGGCCTGAGGGAGGAGTTAGTCAGTCCCAGGAGTCAGTCTAGAGAGTTCCAGTTAGAGTTGGAGAGAGGAGGAGTGAGGAGCTGGTCGCTGGGAGAGATCCACGCCCAGGACCAGGGACCACTGACCTTTGTGCGCACCCTAGGGAAAGGGTCAGAGGCAAGTAGAGAAAGAAGGGAACTAAGAAAAGTGAACCGGTTTACTACACCCGGACACCGGAGTCCGACGCTGCCAGCATTTAGTGCTACAGCAAAAGCCCAGAAGACTCAGGAGGAGTTCAGCCCTGAGGAGAACAAAGTAAGAGACACTAAACTGACCAAGTATAGGACCAGGGGCCCCGCAGAAAGACCTCATTGCCAGTTTAGGACAAAGCCCAGAGAGGGAGAAGAAGCAGTGGGTTCAGGCTCAGGCAGGACTTACCCCAACTCACAGAGTACAGAGACAGAGGAGGCCTCATAATTTTCTAAGGTGGAAGTCCCAAGCTGCATTGGGGACCTGGTTATTTCTCTGGACTGTACCTGTTACCCTGTCACCGGTAAAAGGTACCAAAACAACAATCCCTGTGTGTCTGTGTGCCTGTTTAACCCCGCAATTCAATGCCTTGTCTGCAGAGACGCAACTACTACTCCCCTCATCCATCCCCGCTGCCCTGAGGTAAAGCTCCACCTGTGGGGAGCTGTACCACACTCTGCTGCACCTACCATCACCTCAGCGGCCGGCTGCAGCGCTGGTATACCCGTTACCAGGTAGGTACCATAGGTGGCGTCACGTTAACAACCCACTTATCCCCCACCGTTCCCTGCCATTGAGGGTCCAGGGCACAGGACCGGGGATCGACCAGCTGTGATCCCCCATCAAAGCCGCCATCATCCCCAAAACCCGAGTACCCCATACCCTGTCGACTGCCTCACACAGACCTGAAGTTACCATGCTTGGAACTTGGTACTAATTTGGGGTTGATACTGCATACTTTTAACCATGTTCTTTGTGAATAGTTCACAGTATTTTATGGATGAAGTGTATGCAAAGACATATTCCTCTTTTCTGTATCTATTTAGATTATTTGTAATCTTTATGTTGCCATTTGGCTGTGAGTCCTAAGGCCGGTTTCCACGCTGCAATATCCCAGCGACCCGACCAACGATCTCTATCTGATCGCTGGTGAGCTGACACACAGGCAGACTAACTAGCGATCAGCCAGTGCAGACTGACACCTGACGGTCGTTATGATCGTTCAGGATGCCGGACGCAGACTGGAGATCGCTGGTCGTTGCCCCTGTTGATGCATGAGTGACAGCGGTAGACCAGCGACCGAAAAACAGCCCTCGCCATTCTGCAATGAGCAGCAAGCTCATCACTGATGTTTGCAGGAAACACGCAGCGACGTCACTACGAGGTCTCTGCAACGTCACAAGTTGCAGAAACATCGTTAGCGTTATCGACAATTGTAAACCGGCCTTTACAGACCCAATTTCCCTAGAATCCAACCTTATAACGTGTGAATTTGTCTAGTGATTTATGCTTTCATATGGGAATATAGATTTAATCCTGTGCATTCCATTTCATTCAGGGATATTCTATTTAATAGAATACATTATTTGACCATTGCTTTACAGATCACTAATGGTTGGTTACATTTATATATTGGTCTATTTAATTTTTGCATGTCCTCATGTATTTAGACCTAAAGGGTTTTATTTCTTTCTGTCCCTTTCGGTTTTCCCTGGAAACCGGTTCTACTCGAATTGTACCTGTGTCCCTGACAAACCCCAACACAGAATAAGGGGGGAATGCGTCAAGGATAGGGGTTCCCTCCTCATGATGGTCCCTCTTCCTTTTATGTTCTAGAACCTTTACATGTTGATAATATCAGTCATCTGCATGTTGATGTTATTCCGTATTGGGATCACCTGTTGGTCTCCATAACTGTATTTGTATAGCACTCAAAGCCCGGGGGTGCAAGGTTTCACAGTCATTTTATGTAATTGATGCATAGGTCATTATTAATTTACTTACTTTGGTCTATTTGGCCATATGTGGTTGAAACAATTCCTTATCAGCTAATACTTTCGGACTGTGTAGGGTCTCCTTATCACACTTCCTATTTTGTATAGGGTTCCACTCATGATTGGGTAGCTACACTTCCTAGAGCAGTGTAGGGCATATCAGGGTAAGTAAGCGTGGAGTAAGGGTGCCATTCATCTCCTGCACCTAGGGTGCCGACCCTCTGCAGCTAGGTAGGGTTTAAATAGGGTATCCTGCCACTTTCCTTTCCTACTTAGTTGAATCCAAAATTATTTTCATTCTTTCTATTTTCAGGGGTATATTTTTGAACATTAATAAATATTGATTTAATTGGTTATTGGGATTGTAGTTTTTTATACTTAATAATACCCAAACTTAATTGGTTATAAGGCGTTTCATTGGCTCTAAATTTATTCTGGAGCAGGACAACAACACCCAGACATACAGCCAATGTCATTATAGGGAATCTGTCAGGTCCCCAGGGCACCTAGAACCATGAGTAGTTCTGTGCATATATCTATAATCCCTGTCTAACAGTCCCTTCATATAGAAAAAGTATTTCTAAAGTCCATTTATAAAATGATAATTAGGGCTTTGACTAGTCAAGGAGGCATTAGTTCCCCCAACTAGTCGGCCCACTAAGCATATTATTCCACCTCTGTGGGTGTGATAACATGTTTTACAACATCTGCATCTCTATACAAAGCCTTGCATGCGCGCAGCTTTGTACTATTCCTCTCTGAAGCCAGGACACATCCACCTGACATTAGAGAAGCTCAGTGCCGAGGGGTACAAAGCTGCATGAATGCAAGGCTTTGTATAGCAATGCTGATGAAGCTGGCTATGTTAGGCTGGCTTCACACCACGGCGCAGTCCGGTCCGGGGCTGTCAGGCATGAACCTGACAGCCCCGGACCTGATCAGCACACAGAACCAGAGGGCCAAATGTGCCCTCCGGTCCTGTGTGCAGCCGGATGGCTGTAATTGCAGCCGCAGCTGCTGATTTTTCAAGATCGCGGCTAGCATGGAGCTAGTCGCTGTCCTGAAACAACAGTGGCGTGCAGTCGCCGGTATCCGGTTCCCGGGTTCGCCTGGACCGTGGCAATCCGGCCCCATAGGCTCGCATGTTAGGGAGAAACAGATTGCCCCGGATCCGGGAGAATCCGGGACAGTCAGGGATCCGGCTTCTTGGGGAGATTTTTCTCCCCGGACAGAAAATTGTTGCAAGCAACGTTTTTGTGTACGGTGAGGAAAATCTGATTTCTCCCGGATTCCACCGCAGAGATGAAACCGGATGGCAGAGAGCTGCCATCCAGCTCCATCCGGCCCCATAGGCTTCTATGGGGCCAAAAACCAGTCCAGGGCTGTCTGGTTTACAACGGACAGCCCCGGACCGGACTGCACCGTGGTGTGAAGCCAGCCTTTTGCGTGTTATCATGACCACAGGGGCGTGATAACCTGCTTAGTGGGTAGACAAGTCAACTAATGTCCCCTCGACTAGGCAAAGCCCTAATTATCATAAAGTCTTTAGAAATACTTTTTCTAAAGATCTGTTTATGTATGCTACAACATGAAGGGAGGCAGGGATTAGAGATATGTGCACATGACTGTTTGTGGTTTCGGGTGCAAAAGGTACCTGACAGTTTCCCTTTAAAGGGAACCAACCACCCCAAATGACCCCCCCGGACTGTTAATATGTGTCCCTACACCCAGCACACACATTTGGGGCAATCGTTTTTGCTAAAAAAACTGTTTAGTAGAAGCTAAGATATAGCTTTATAAACTTTAAAACATGTGGCCGACTGGGTGTTACCTAGCTTGTCCTCCTGCAGTGTTCCTGTGCCTGTCAGCCTCCTCTCCCCCCTCCCTTCAGTAAAGCCATGCAATTTCAGCCTCTCAGGTTTCAGCCTTTCAAGTGATCCTAAACCCAGAAACTGACCCCCCCTTATCTTTAGACCTGTCCCTGCACCCCCTCTTATCATTCCTAGCCATCCCTTTTGCAGAAGAAATCGCTTTTGTAAAGTAAGAGAAAAGGTTATATTACTTTGTCCTGTGTTTCTGTGGAAGCCGCAAATGCCCCGCCTGTCTGCTGCTGCCTGGTAATTATGCACGCCCGTCTCTGCTTCTAAGAGCCTGGCCGCATCATGAAAGGGGCGGGGCTAAATCACGGCATGCCGGAGGTCATTTGGGGAGGTTGGTTCCCTTTAAGGACCATTGTCAGCGGAAAAGAAAAACAAGGCGTTATGGAAGGGATTATATGGCTCCACAGAGCCCTGATCTCAACATAATTCAGTCTGTCTGGGATTACATGAAGAAACAGAAGGATTTGCACAAGCCTCATACACAGAAGATCTGTGGTGAGGTCTCTAAGATGTTTGGAACAACTTCTCTGCTGGGTTCCTTCAAAATCTCTGTGGAACTGCTGCTGTTTCGAAGGCAAAGAGTGGTCACATCAAATATTGATTTAATTTATATTTGTTATTTGTTCTTTCACTTTGCATTTTGTTAATTGATAAAAAATGAATTAGTTTTAAGAGCATTCTAATGTTGCAGCATTGTTTTCACACTTGCCTAACACTTTAGCACTGTTCTGTTTCTGTATATGATATAAAAGTATAAAAATCATACCATGTTGCTCTTCATATATCAGCACGATCCAGTGGCTCCACACACAGCTTTCATTGTTGTTTTCAGCTTTTTTTGGTTGCTTACAGCTCAAAAAAATCAAAGTTAAAACATAACTTTTACTTCAATTAGATACAAATGACAGTGGAAACCATTTTTTAACTAATATATAAAGCTGAGTGTATGTATGTGTGGATGAATGTGACATTAACCCTGCCCACTCCACATAGCCACATCTACTCCACATAGCCACATTCACTTCACAGCCTGCATCACCACATAGCCCTGCCTGCTCCACATAGCCCCACTCCCAGGACTATGTGCAGAGGTGGAGCTATGAAGGGGCAGGGCTTAGCTATGAAAAGGGCAGGCTACCAAGAGGGGTGGGGCTATGTGTAGGGACAGAGTTTTGGAGGGGCATGGCTACTGAGAGGGGGCGGGTCTATGATACATAGACACGCACACACACTTACATTACCATATATGGGCGATATTGCCATATATGGGCAATATTACCATATATAAGCATTGCGACCATATGTGGGCATTAGGCCCGAGCAGCGCCGAGCTCTATAACTAGTATATAAGCTCACCACCAATACCTATTTTTTACCTCTTTTGGGTACACCAAACCATTATAGAAGAGAGATTCAATCAACACACTGGTGTGCATAAATACTAGACAGGGATATCACCTATAATTTTAGTATAACAATTTGATCCTTCATATGTGATATTATTTTCCTCTCTTGGCTGCCATGTTTATCTGATAGTGAACACGACGTTTGGTATACTTGAAGACTTTATGTGAGTGGTGGGGAACTCCAGTCCTCGATGGCCACTAACAGTGCAGGTTTTCAGGATTTCCTTAGTATTGCACAGATTGTAGAATCATCACCAGTGTATGTGATTATATTATCACCTGTGCAATACTAAGGAAGTCCTGAAAACATGACCTGTTGATGGCCATCGAGGCCTGGAGTTCCTCACCCCTACTTTATAAGAACTGTAAACGAGTCTCAGATGTGCACACCAAATACGTTTGCCAAAAATTGAAACAAGAAACATTTAACCCCTTCAACTTCTTGAACAGGCCAAATTTTACAATTCTGACCAGTGTCACTTTATGAGGTAATAACTTTGGAGCGCTCAAACAGTTCTCAGTATTTTTGAGATTTTTTTGTGACACATTGTATGTTATGATAGTGAATTTAGGTTGACATGATTTGTATTTATTTGAAAAAAAATTGACTTTTGGTGAAAATTTTGAAAATTTCACATCACAATATTTTCAAACTTTTAAGAATTTTGCCCTTAAATCAGAGAGTTACCGTATATCAGACACAATGGTTAATAAAGAATATTTCCCGCATGTCTACTTAACATCATCATCAGTTTTAGGAAGTTAGAAGGGTTCAGAGTTCATCAGCATTTTCTCATTTTTCCAACAAAATTTACAAAACCATTTTTTTAGGAACCACATAATATTTGAAGTGACTTTGATGGGTGTACATGACAGAATACACCCAAAAGTGACACCGTTCCAAAAACGGCACCCCTCAAGCTGCTCAAAACCACATCCAAGTTTATCAACCCTTTAGGTGCTTCACAGGAATTAAAGAAATGTGGAAGGAAAAAAATTAAAATATTACTTGTTCGCCTAAAAATGTGGCTTTAGCCTCAAATTTTACATTTTCGCAGGAGAAACTGGGCAATTTTTCCTGAGTGTGCCGATCATATGTAGTGGAAAACTACTGTTTGGGCGCACGACATGGCTCGAAAAGGAAGAAGCGCCATTTGACTTTTGGAACGTAACTTTGGCCGAAATAGTTAGCAGATGCCTCGTTGCAAAGACCCTGATGTGCCTAAACACGGAAAAACCTCCCCCCAAAGTGACCCCAAATGGAAACTACACCCCTTAAGGAATTTATGTAGAGATGCGGTGAGCACCTTGAACCCACAGATGCATCACAGAATTTCATTAAGTTGAACTATTAAAATAAAAATATTTTTCCTACAAACATGTTGCTTTTTCCCCAAAGTGTTCATTTTCACAAGGGTAACAGGAAAAAAATGGACTGTAAACTGTGTTGTGCAATTTCTCCTGAATACACTGATGCCCCATACATGGGGGAAAACTACCATTTGGGTGCATGGCAGGGCTCAGAAGGGAAGGAGCGCTGTTTGACTTTTGGAATGCAAAATTGGCTGGAATAGATAGCGGATGCCATGTCCCGTTTGCAGAACCCCCTCATGTGCCTAAACAGGGGAACCCCCCACAAGTGACCCCATTTTGGAAACTACACACCTCTAGAAATTTATCTGGAGGTTTTTGGATCACCTTGAACCTGCAGGTGCTTCACAGAATTTTATAACTTTGAGATGTGAAAATAAAAAAAATCACATTTTTCCCACAAAAATGTTGTTTTAGTACCGTAGTATTAATTTTAAGGGTAACAGATAATGGACAGTACAGTTTGTGTAATTTCTCCTGAGTACACCCATACAGGGCCGCCATCAGGAGGTGACAGCCCTGACTGGAGTCAGGGGCCCCGAGCCCAGGGGGGCCCGGCCGTGACTCCAGGGGGCGTGGCCTATTTGAGCAGTCTCCTCCGGGCCCCGTCCTCCATGTCTTGTAGGGCCCCCCCCATTAATCACCACCGCCGGGCCCTGGAGTTGCGGGGAGAAGCTGCGGCAGGCAGCGGTGGGCGCCGCCATGTTCTTTGTGGCTGGCGCCCACTAACTGTACAGCCGGCCAGTAGAGGTTGAGACTTCTACACAATGGCCGCGGTCTCCATTTAGCCGCGGCCATTTTGTTGAAGTCTCAACTTCCACCGACCGGCTGTACAGTTAGTGGGCACCGGCCACAAAGAACATGGCGGCGCCCACCGCTAGCTGCTGCAGGCCCGCAGCTACTCCCCCGCAGGCAGCTCCAGTCCTGGTAACTGCTGCTGAGAGCTGCCGAAGCATGAGCTAACCCCCACCGTCAGGAAATGGGGGGCGCCGAGATGAGGATGGGCTGCAGCTCTCAGGCATCTGTCTCCTGGCTGTAAGTACTGGGGCCACTGTCTCCATTATGCCATCAGCAGGGCCTCCCCATCACATGGCGCAACGGGTCCTCTGTACAAAGCAGGTGATGCTGCTTCTGCAGAACCTCTTTGTGGACGAACCCTGCTACACAACTGTGTAGTATTCACATTTGCAGTTATGACTTAGCTATCCTAAGAAGTTCTGCAGCAGTTTATATGTATTGTAAGACAATCTGCATAAATGTATGAAATTCCAAGAGGTTCTGCAGCAGTGTGTGAGCATCTCAAATGGATTTGCAGCAGTATGTGAGAATCCAAATAAGTTCTGCAGCAGTTTAAGAGCACTTCAAGAGTTTCTGCAGCAGTGTAAGAGTAGTCCAAGAGGTTCTGCAGCAGCATGTGAACATTTCAAGGGGATTTGCAGCAGTGTATGATAATCTGAATAGATTGTGCAGTAATGCATGGAGCTGTGAAGAGTTTCCTCAGCAGTGTATGTCCCTTTTAAGAGGTTGTGCAGCAGTGTAAAAGCATTGAAAGAGTTTTTGCAGCAATGTGTGTGAATTTCAATGGATTCAGCAGCAGTGTATAGGAGTTTCAGGAGGTTCTGCAGCAGTTCATTAGATTGTCAAGAGGTTCTGCAGCAGTGTATAAGCATTTCAGCAGGTTCTGCAGCAGTGTGTGAGTGTATGTTGATGTCGGACAATGTGGCCTTGAGGTCGGAGGCTTCGGGAGCCTCATAGGTTCTGCACTGTGTGGTTCTCCTATCAGATAACCTGTGTGTGGCTGATGGGCGCTGCTGAGTCATATACTAATATTACATATACGCAACCATCTCTATTGTGCATTTGTCCCGCAGCCATCTCCTTTGTGTATGTGGCCAGGCCAGCAGCAGTATCTATTGTGTTGTGTACAGCCAGCAGCCATCTCCATTGTGCATTTGTCCCGCAGCCATCTGCATTGTGTATACAGCCAGCAGCAGTCTCTATCGTGTATTCTCTATTGTGTACAGCCAGCAACAGTCTCTATTGTGTATTATCTACTGTGTGTATAGCCAGCAGCCCTCTCCATTGTCTATACGGCCCACAGCCATCTCTATTGGGTATACAGCTAGCAGCCGTCTCTACTGTGTATTCTATATTGTTTATACAGCTATTGCGTATTCAGCCTACACAAGTCTCAAGTGTGTGAGTGTAATAAATAATAGAGAGTGTAAAAAAAGGAAAAACAGCACAAACATATTGAAAAAAGTGGACTTTATTGCCCAATGTGTGGCCACGTATTGGGCAATAAAGTTGACTTTTTCCTCTTTTGTGATGTTTTTCCTTTTTTTACTCTATTGCAAGGAACCATCTGGATTGCTGGTTGGGAAAACTTTGCACACAAATTGAGGTAATTTTTGGTGCTGTTCCAATTTTTCACTATAAATATAATGTATGTTTGGGTGGAGGCGGAGCATGGGTGGAGGTGGAGCATGGGTGGAGGCGGAGGCGATTGGACACTGGGAGGAGTCTCAGGGGGCCCCAAAATTTTGGCAGTAAGGGGCCCCAAAATTCTTAGTGGCAGCCCTGCACCCATACTCCGTATGTGGTGGAAAACTACTGTTTGGGTACACGGCAGGACTTGGTAGGGAAGAAGCTACATTCAAGTGTATATTTGGCAGGAATAAACTATTGTAGGTGCCATGTCACATTTGTAGAGTTGCTGTGGTGCCAAAACAACAGAAACCAACCAAATGCCCCATTTCAGAAAGTACAGCTCTTGAGGAATTTGTCTAGGGGTGCAGTGAACTGTCACTTTATGATATAAAAATTAAACCAACAGTTACAGGTCTGTACACTGTACATGGATCTCAGGTGCCATCAACATCCATATATGTGTGGAGGAGAGCAACACTATTGGACTGCATATCCTATCTAAAGCCAAAGACCTCTAATAAGAATCCTGTTTAAACACCCAGGGGTGCAAGCACCGGCTCTGGCTGTGACATCGGAGCTTGGCTATCACTTAAGATGAGCTCTAGCATTGACAGAGTGGCTGAAGCCTCTTGCCCTGTATGATCGCCATGAGGTTCCCATACGTCATAAATCGTAAACCCTTTCCAGAATATGACGTATGGGTACGTCAACGGTCGTAAAGGGTTTAAAGGGAACCTGCACCATGTTTTGATATGTAATCTGAGATCAGAATAATATAGGGGGCAGAAATCCTGATTTCAGCAATAGATCACTTACTGGGCTGATTCCTATAGTTTCGATTAAAAATTGTTTTATCTGTTTCAGATCTAGTAGTTCTCTGAATGCTAAGCTCTATATAACCCCACCTGCATCACTGATTAGCTATGTTCAGTGTACCCTGTGCATTGGCAGAAGGCTGTTTTATACAGGCTGGTTAATACAGAGCAGGAGAACAACATGGCAAATAAACAATTAGTCATGTGCAGTTAATCTCCTTCTGATAAAACAGTGATTTTATTGAGCCTAAAACAAGCTGCTCAGTATGTAACACAATGCAGGAATCAGGGTCTCTGTCCCTACATAGTGCTACTTTCAGATTAAATAGCAAATATATACTGACAAATTCCATTTAAAACAGGATAAGGGTAAAGTTATTGGTGAATCTGACCAGTCATACAAGTAATCCGATTGGAGGTTATATGTGGAATACCAGGATATTAGCAAAAGAAACTAGTTTAACTTGTAAGCTGCATTTGATATTGTGACGTCACAGAGGGATAACACATGAAAAACCTTCTACTATCTAGATCAGTGGTCCCTAACCTTTCTTACCTTGAGAACCACATTCAACTCTGAGAGATGATAATGAGCCACATCCTTATCCTTCCCCTTCACAGTACTAACTCTCAAAGCCCTCTATTACTGGTATTATGTCAGCCAAATCTTCCCCACAGAGAGCACACTCCAATATAGGCAGTATACTTCCATCTTGTTACAGAGTTGTAGGGGATCACAGGGGAACAGGGAACTCATAGGCTGTCCCTTAGGCTAGGGGCCCTAGCTATCTCTTATCCCTGATATACCTCTGTTGGTGAAGGTGTCTGGGCTGCCAACCTTGACCTGCTCCTGGCCAGCCCTGAACTAATACCCCCTCTCCTCCAACCCAGAGGAGGGCTGGCTCAGGGGTGGTAAATCACATAAACATACAAACTAATCAGAAGATTCAACTTACAGCAATCGCACACAGAGGTATAAGACGAAACATGGCCAGGAGGAAAGAAAGAGCAGGGAGGGAATAATCAGACGATGAGAGGATATCCACAGCAGACAAAACAACACAAAATAAGCCTCCAGCAACTGGATCACAGCAACATAAGGACCAATATTGCAAAAGCTATAGTCGGAATGGAAAGAGAGATTTAACCATCCTAAAAAGGCGTGGAGCGAGTGTGATAGGTTTCCCAGAACATGTGATCCCAGAAGTAATCAATTATCCGGTTAGCAGAGATTAACTCCTGCTAGCCCGATCACTAATGAAAGCACAGCTGGTCAATACCTTGGCCTGCCAGTGCAACTCAGAAGCACTAGTGACACCATTGTGTAGAGAGTCAGAGCCTGTAGTGTGAACAGCGCCAAATGCCACCATGACACTTGACGAATTTTGATACAAATTCCGTGCGTCAGATCCAGGGTGGGTCACACTTTACCCCTAATAGTTTTTCCATTAATTTGCACACCCACCACACTATTGTGTCCAGCTTCAAGCACCCCTTCCTCAAACAATATAATTTTATCGCTAGCTTACCACACACACCCTTTCCGCCAAATATATGCACATCCATATCTGATCTTCTGTGTACGGCTCAGTCACCATCTGGAGATTTTTGTTTTATAGTTATTTTCTACACCTGGAGCTAATGCACTAAGCTTGCAGACAGCCGCTAGCTACACTTGGGAGGACAGTGAGTCACATACATGTGGCTCCTGAGCTACAGCTTGGGGACCCCCTGATTTAGATCATACTGCATTTTGCCAGTATAAACTAAGGCCACCATATTTACCACTTTTAGCAAACTGTCTATAAAAAATTAACCCCTTCTGCATACCCCACAAAACACCTTTTATAACCTGATGTGGCACGGTCCGGTCCGATGAGAGTCTCTTGTCTTCCTTGGTGCTTCTCTCTACCTCAAAAGCCTATTTCTTGATTTCCTCATGTGAATGATGAATCCCAGGTCATCCCCACAGCATTGCCAGTCTCGCTTCTGTGTAGGTGTACTTCACTCTGTTCCGCTGAGGGTGGATTACTCTAATGTGAAAGCGCTGGGAAAAGGTAAAAAAAAGCACCAGTGATCTGTAAGTAAACCCAGCGCATGTGCACTACAGTACTGTGCCCTACCCTCAGTGCGGTAGAGTGAAGTACACCTGAGCGGGAACAAGAATGAGGGCACTATGTGGATGACATAGGATGCATCACCCACTTGAAACAAGGCAGGACAACAGCAATTCAGAGAAGGCACCATGCAAGACCGGTGACACCCATCTGACCGGACTGTGCCGTATCAGAGCATTATTAAAGGTATTTTTTCATATATGAAGAGGGGAATGGGAACTTATAGACAAGTTGTTAGACTTCTATAAAGGAAGTGGTAAAGAAGTGGCCTTAGTTTATATTGGGAAAACATAGTGACAGGATCCTTTACGTTGTGTGATTGCCACATCATGGCCTTGCTATTTCTCTTTATGAAGCAAAGATGTGGGATCCTGGGTTCAAATCTCAGCAAGGACGACATCTGCAAGGAGTTTGTATTGTCTCCCTGTGTTTGCGTGAGTTTCCTCCGGGTTCTCCAGTTTCCTCCCACACTCCAAAGACATACTGATAGGGAATGTAGTTTGTGAGCTTCAATGGAGGCAATGGTGATGATGTCTATAAAGTGCTACTGAATATGATGGTGCCATATAAGTCAGTAAAAGAGATAAATATGGAGCTTCTTGACACTTTTTATTAGGAAAATACTGAAGTTGTATTACAGTCAATTAAGAGGAGGGTAATCCAGCAATTCATTCGACTTCAAAATTTAATCAATCTTTATTTCATTTTCTTTCAAAACAATTTCATTAGAAAAAGTGAATACGTTAAAACATCACATCCATATCCCTGGGGGTGGTATTCACTTACGTATTTCCAAATGCTAATCCTTATTCACAAGCATGGCAAGAAAAATGTAAATGGACTCATTTATAGGGGCAGATTAGGAATTCATCTGAAGTAATTACACCAAGAATTTAAATATGTAAATTAATGCAATAAATTAGTTAAAATAAAAACGATCATAATATATTCCCTTAAATATATAATTTTTTTTATTCAAACTTATTCACATTGTAGGGAATGTGATGTAATTTCCTAGGATGAACTACATGATCTGCCATTTACATTTCTCTTGTAATGCTATGAATAAGGATTAACCATCCAAAACGCATAAGTGAATACCACCCACAGGGATATGGATGGGATGTTTTAATGCATTCACTTTTTCTAATGGACTTGTTTTTAAAGAAAATAAAATAAAGATTCATTAAATTTTAAAGGCGATCAAGTTGCTGGATTACCCTCCTCTTAAATGGAATTTGTGAGGTTAAAAATCCATATGTAACTGATATAATTTTCTAATTCCTCCGGTAAAGCTCTTTCTATTCATGTATTTGTTTTATTTATTTTCAGCCCCTATCCTCTGTAAATTGCAAAAAAAAGAGATTCATTTCATCTGTCAATCACAGTGAGTGATCACTTACTTCTCTGCTGCTCACTCGCCCGGGAATGAATATTCATGTAGTGGCATCACTGCACTGTACTGCCCTCCTCTGCAAGCACGTGAGGAAAGTTTAGTGGAAGTCACTCACATGGGGGGTCTGTATCCTCCTTTCTTTTCTGTTCTCCAGGGCTGTGGATCCTGTCTTGTCATCACTCACTGCAGGAGAAAGGGGCATGGAAGTGTGTGCTCTGGGCAGAAGTCGAGCAGCTGCAGCTCTGACATCTTCATTTCCTTCCAGCATGAAGCAGTGTCATTGTGTGTATCTGAAGCATATGTGTAGTGTCTACTATCTGAGATCTTTCTACACCTCCTCCTCTCCTATCTCTCCCTCTCCTCTGCTTCCCCTCAGAAGCAGCTTACACAAGCCTGAGATTTTCAGTGACTGACTTCAGCACAGGGGGGAGGGAGGGAATACCAGCTTGGGTAGGTGTGGATCTTTAAATAACATTTACATGCTAATGACTAGTTGGCAGTGCAAGTAATGGACTGGACTAGTGCAGCCAGCTGCCTGCAGGGTGTGGAGATGCTTATAGCAAGAAAACTAGGGAGGGCTACACTCAGGGGCAGACTGGCCCAGGTGGCAGGGGGGCAAGTATAGCCCACATCCAGGGCCGTCCCCTCACAGGAATGGGCCGGTGGCGCTCTGCGGCCGGCGTGGCGATGCAGCAGCAGACGACGCCGGAGATGGTAAGTGAGCTGGGCCCGAAGATCCTGATAGCTCCCCCCCCCCCGGTCATCAAAAATTCCCGATAGCAACCCCCCCGGTCATCTAAAATTTCCAATAGCACCCCCCTGGTCATCAATAAATTTGCGATAGCACTTTCCCCCCGGTCGTCAAATCAGGGCTGGCAGACAAACACTGCCACCAGCCAGCCCCTGGCTACAGTAATGATTTTTACATGTTTTAAAAACTTACTATTAGTATCATGTTGAAAAATGGTCTGACAGAGTCCATTAAATTGACTGTGCACTGGATTCCCTGACATATAGTATTTCCTTACACTGCCCAGATTTAAAGGGGAACTCCAGTACGAGAAATCATTTTAGTACAGTCCCTGCCCTCCTACATGATGAAGCAGAGCTGTACACTGCAGTTCTAGGATCTATAGATCTCTTATAATTCAATAAAATCATACCTGCTTCCTCAGCTCTGGCCCCCACCTCAGGGAACCCAGAATCTTCAGCCTAGCAGCTTCATGTAGGAGTTAAAAAGCAGGAGGTTTGTCAGGGCTGTGGACGCTGGGGGCTGCAGGATCATCCTACATTCACGCCCCCTCACATTTCTAGGAGGGGGCGTGGCAGTGGGGATATGCACAGATTTAGGTTCCCTGAGGTGGGTGCCAGAACAGAGGAGCAGGTATGATTTTATCGATTTATAAGCGATCTATAGATCCTAGAACTGCAGTGTACGGCTCTGCTTCATCATGTAGGGGGGCAGGAACTGTACTAAAGTGTTTTCTCTCCCTGGAGTTCCCCTTTAATGGGATTAATGAGTGTACATACCTGAATATTGGATATGCTGAAATAGTCATTTCTTTTTGAAGTTTTATTACAGTAGTCTGGCTTGCAAGTATTCAAAAACGCCTTGTAGCCCTAGCCTCATATACTGTATAACATAGTTTTAGCATGGCATTGCTATAACCACTCACACTGACTGCTAATATTGAAATTAGCTTGCTGATTGAAAATTTACCACTTTTGGTTTGGAGTCTTTGCTTTAAGTAAGTTGAAAAAGTGTCCATCCTGGCCTCACACATCACTGTTATTTTATTTTCGTCAGCTACAATGGATGTTGACAAGCTACATTAAAGCTGGTGTCACGCGATCCCTTCTCCCCAGCATAAGGACGGAGCGTAACATGCTCTTTTCACAGTGCTTTCATGCTGGTTGGGGAAATATAGTGTGAAAGCCTCCACGTTACATCTGGCCGGAGTGTTTTGATTTTCATTATGATTTGAAGCTTGCTACCACCTTCCACCCTTACACTTCATGAAAATGTGGCGTGACAGTGACTTAATCATGGATGTGAGAGTTACAGGTGATAATACAAAGGGATTACTACAGAGACTTCTCCAGATGGTCCCAGCCCTGTAGAGAACATTTTACAAAATCGGTGGAAAAAAAAAGTTTGAGACATACTTATCTTCTTACTTAAAGAAAGAATGAAAATCACTTATAGTAAATAATTGTTATTATTATTATTATTTTGCCAAGTTATGTAACATTACAAGTCAATTTTTAGGGGATCACTTAATTCCCATAAAAATATTGAATGCAAGTGTCTTCCTAATTCTGTTTTTCCCCAGTCTATCTGGCTTCTTCAGCTGCATGCTATCAGATCATACTCATGTGGAGTACAGCTGATGGCAGTGATGGGTCAGCACTGGTCTCCTCCTCTGTGTTGTGTTTATCAGAACGATCCCTGCAGCAGAGTATCACCAGAGTTAGTAGCAAATGAGATGACTGACTCATCACTGCCATCATCTGTACTCCACATGGGAAAATTCTGACATCAATGCAGCTGAATGAAAACAAATAGACTGGGGTAAAAGCAGAGATGTAGAAGCCCCCGGCATTTTTTAAAATAAAAAATAAGGCAAATTCAGAAATAATATAGTGATTATCAAAGTTTCATACCGTTCCATACTGAACAAAATGAAACAAAAAAAACATTTTTTACGTATTATTTTAAAAAAAATTGGTAATTGTCTGGTAAAGTGTCCAACAGATTGCAGATACTGCCCTTCCCCGGCAGAGAAGAGTGCTTCAGAAGGAGATCAGAGCCCTCCAGCACCAACAACAGGTAAACCTGACCGGTGGAGAAATTGGTAGTGTACGGGTAACAGACCCGATTCCCATTGTTGTACCACCAATGAGCGAAATGTTAATCTGGTGTCGGAGCAGCAATAGGCCTCAGAGGGCAGGACTACCAGGCAGTAGTAGAACCCATGTGCACAGAATGCAGGCCTACACTACTGACAGCCAGAGGGGTGGTTGATGTCCGCAAGGGAAGGGTACCCATACACATCTTACACTGTGGGGAAGATGAAGTCAAGTTACTGAGATACTCCACCGTTGCCAAACTGTATGCCGTAGACAATAATGCCATACATGCAGTGGAACCCTTGACCCCGCCTGACTCAGCGGAGGGTAAAGGCCCTGTCACACATAAAGAGATTGCTAACGAGATCGCTATTGGGATCGCTGTTGCGTCACGAAATCCGTGACGCAACAGTGATGTCGTCCTGTGTGACACACACCAACGATCTGGCCCCTGCTGTGAGATTGTTGATCATTACACACTGCTCTGGGTCATTCCTGCGTCGTTGTGCTCCTGCTGGGAACGCTACATCGTTGTGTTTGACAGAGATAATAAGCAACGATCTCAATGCTACACTATGGAGAGAAATTCACAACGACCTCGGTATAATTCTGGATCACTAGTGCGTCGTTTTTCACATGCCTGTTTGACATCTTACCAGCGATGTGTAAACGACGCACCAGCGATCTATGCACATCGTTATCGGGATCGTTGATGCGTCGTTATGTGAGAGTGGGCCTTTACAGTTCCAAAAGGCAGTTGAACGATTGGTGTCAAGAGCTCCGTGTAGGAACCAAACACACTCCTTCACACCAAAAGCATGGTGTCTACTGGGTAGAGTAGGAGTATAAGGAAGTATTCAGTAAGCATTCACTTGATTTTGGGATGATAAAGGGGGTACAGCACCATAAACCCACAGGAAATCATCCACCCATTAAAAAAATTTATAGACCAATTCCACCAGCTCACTATAAGTGTGCCAAAGAGATGTAGCAGGACATGAAGGATGCAGGGGTCATAAGAGATAGTTGCTGTCCCTGGGCAGCTCCATTAGTCCTAGTCAGAAAGAAAGATGGCAGCATGAGAATGTGTGTTGATTACAGACAGGTCAATCACATAACACATAAAGATGCTTACCCGTTACCCCGCATAGAAGAGTCACTAGCTGCATTGAAGTCTGCTAATTACTTTTCAACTCTAGATCCCACTAGTGGGTACTGGCAGGTCTCCGTTGCACCAGAAGACTGCGAGAAGACGGCATTTTCAACACCCATGGGCCTATGCGAGTTCAACAGCATGCCATTCGGACTCTATAATGCACCGGAACGTTCCAAAGATTGATGGAGTGTTGCCTGGGGCACAGGAAATTCGAGACTGTGCTACTCTACCTGGATGATGTCATAGTGTATTCAAAAACCTATGTAAACATCTCGAACACCTGGTGGCGGTATTGGAAGCATTGCCTAAGTTCGGGATGAAGCTGAAACCGTCAAAATGTCATCTGTTGAAGCCAAAAGTTCAGTATCTTGGACATATAGTAAGCTCAGAAGGAGTGGTACCAGATCCAGATAAGGTTACCGTCATCAAGAAATGGCCAAAACCAGCCAATGTTAAAGAGGTACGTCAGTTCCTGGGGCTGGTAGGGTACTACAGAAGATTCATCAAGGGTTACACGAAGATGGCAGCACCCTTGCAAGATCTCCTGGTAGGCCAGTTCAAGAAGGGCAAGTGCAAAGGTCCTCTATTTGAATGGGGCAAGGAACAAGAAGAGTACTTCAAGCAGATGAAAGAAGCCCTCACAGGAGAAGAGATCTTAGCTTACCCTGACTACAACTTACCGTTCCTGTTATACACCAGTGCCAGCAACGTGGGATTGCGAGCTGTCTTGGCCCAGAAACAAAACAGAAAGTAATTGCCTATGCTAGCAGCAAGCTCCGTCCTCCAGAAAGGAATCCTGAGAACTACAGTTCCTTCAAACTGGAATTCCTGGCCTTGGTCTGAGCGATCACAGAACGGTTTAAGCATTACTTGGCTTCGGCAAAGTTTACAGCCTTCACGGATAACAATCCTCTTACACACCTGGAAATCGCAAAGTTAGGTGCAATGGAAGAGCGCTGGATGGCCAAGGTTGTCCAACTATCATTTCACCATCAAGTATCGGGCAGGCCATAAGAACGCTAATGCAGATGCCTTATCCAGAATGCCTTACCTGATGAAGGAGAAGCTGTAGATGAGCTGGAAGAGGTAGAGCTACCTGCATTCCACTGTCACAGTGTATCTCAATGTCACGAGGCATGCAGAAGATGTGGCAATGTGAGCATAAACCCGTTGCCTTACCATGAATGGAAAGAGACCCAAGACAGTGACCCGGCTATTAGTTTAGTCAAGGAGCTGATAGCCCAAGAGCATTCACGTCTTAACCCAGATGCTCCATCAGAAGCACGACACCTGTGGAATAAGAGAAGCAGACTGTTCCTCTATCAAGGCAAGTTGTGTCGACGCTACGTTAATCCCAGAACACAGATGGTCTGGCAAATAGTGGTCCCAAAAAAAGATGTCAAGATGGTGTTGGATGCCTACCATAACCAAGCAGGACAGTTTGAATGGAAAAAGCTGAAGATGTTGCTCAGAGATCGATTCTATTGGGTTGGCATGAGAGGAACCATAGAAAGATAGTGTAAACATTGTGGACCATGCAACTTGAGAAGGAAAGATCGTGAGAGTCAAAGAGCACTATTGCAGCCAATTGTGACCACACTTGAGATAGTAAGCTTAGACCACATGAAGCTAACACCCAGCAGGTCAGGTTACACCTATGCCTTAACCATGGTGGATCACTACTCAAGATTTCTGGTAGTAGCTCCAGTAAAAGACTTAACTGCGGAGACAGCAGCAAAGACCTTTCACACCTAATTCTGTAGACCACATGGGTATCCAGAACAAGTATTGCAGATCAAGGTTCGTCTTTTGAAGCTGAAATATTTCAAGAGTTTTGTCATCTCTACAGATGTAAAAATATCAGAACCACACCTTACCATCCTCAATCCAACAGTATGTGTGAGAAAATGAATAACATTATCATAGATATGCTGAAGACTTTGCCTTTATGAGAAAGAAATCAATGGCCAGAGAAGTTGTCTGACTTAGTGGACATGTTCAATAACATACCTGTAAGTTTCACCAATTGCACACCAGCATACCTCAGAGAGCAAGACCCGGAAGATTGCCTGTAGATCTCGAAATGGGAATCGTAGTACCAGAAGCAGAATCATCTGAAAAATATTGGAATTCCAACTGCCAAGAACAATATAAAATGGTACAAGCCTGTGTAGCAAACAAATTAGAACAGAAAAGAGAAAAACAGGAAATAGATTACAATAAGAGGGCTCAAGCTGAACCTCTAACAACTTGAGAGAAGGTACTCAAGAGAAAGAGAAGAACCAATAAGCTAGATGATCAATGGGAACAAGGACCCTATACTGTGTTACAGTGTGTTTAACTTTAACAACAGCAAAACGTGTGTCATTAGCAAAGATGGAGGAAAAACAACTGCAACAGTTTCCAGAAATCACCTCAAAATATGTCCAGAACAATTAAGACCTCAAGAAGAAGAAATGCCATGTAAAGTCCCTGAAGAAGAAAAGAAAGAAAAGGTAATACATATAGTACTAGGAGACATTCCTGAAGACTGGCCTCAATGTGAAGGAGCAGTAATAGTACCTGTAATCCACTTCTTTCAACCAGTTGAAGAACAGAGAAGACTGGAAAATCCTGTTCAGAACCAAGAAGAACCACCCGTTGTAGCAGAACCTGAGGACCCTGCAATCAGTGCATCTGCCAGTCCCGTGGTGAGACTAAGGTCTTCCCAAAGCACATACACTTCCACATGTCACATAGTGTTGAGTACACCACCTGGGACACCAGTACTACGCAGATCTTGTCATAGTAATCAAGGTCAACCCCTGTCCAGGTATGGAGAGTGGGAATAAGTGTAAATTGATAAAAAGGAAGTAGTGTAAATATGAAAATGTGTGTACATTAACTGTGAATAGTAGTGTACAGAAAGGGTGGAGGAACTGGACCCAGCTTCATGCACATTAAGTTAGGAAAAGAAAGTGCCTGGGGTGGAGAGTAGGTACCAGGTCTCCTACTGTAAGCTGAGACGCCCATAGGGAAAATGTTTATTTGGTGTGTTTAAATTGTCGGACTTAAAAGACTTTAACCCATTGAAACCCTGAGCTTACAGAGACTATACTGTACAGACTCTAACATTTTCCCTGGATTTCCCTACTTTATTAACATGGACCAAAGTCACAGGACTAGTTGTGACAACAAACTTTTTACAGCCTGTGGTGGATGGACTAGCACCGTATGGACTGCACCGACTTGTTTTTCACCATTTTTCAGTGTTTTTTGTAATTTTTCCCTTATAAGGCTCTGTTATTATACCTGTTATTATTAAATGTAGAAATAGTTTTCTCAGTCCATGAGTACTGAATTTAACTAGGGGGGAATGTGGCACCCTGCCCTAACAGGCAGCCACAGGACAACCTAGTGCATGAAGGGATTTCCACAACAGGTAACCTACACACTCAACACCTTCCACTCCAGGCCTGTAGGGGAGCTCCACTTGCTGCCTTTAAGCAGCAATACTATACTATAAATACTGGTGTTAGAGGCGGAGTTAGTCATTCCGTGCAGTACACAGTAGTACTGTGAAGACAACCTAGGCCCGAACTAGAGGACATTCTAGCCAGAATGAGGTACCCGAGAGTGAAGGTCGAAGGCAAGACTAGAGAGAAAGCAGTAGAATTGGGGGCATAGAAGTCATACCGGTTCACCTCACGGAAGCAACCCGGACAACGTAGTCTGAGCCTGCTAAGGAGCATTTAGCCCAGCAGAAGAACACCGGTCCGACCAAGGAGACTTCGGTTTCCCCTGTCACCTGTAACCATAACCAAACAAAGAGCCAGGACCCTCAGAAAATCCCCTGAGGTAGTAGGAATCCAGAGAAGGTTCTTACATAAACTCAGAGTTACAGAGGAAGAGAAACGCACAGGAGGCCAGGCCAGGTTCTACACAGGTCAGGGCTTCACCACAAGTAAGAGAAGGGAGAAGGAGGCCTTACAAATCACTCACTGTGGAAATCCTGAAGTGCATCCCGACCACCTGGAGTGCACCCTGGACAGTGCCGGTTTGTCATCAATAAAGGTACGGAAAACTACTACTTCCAGTGTGTGTGTCAATTTTTTCAGCCCTGATCCTGTCCAGCACAGAGACTGTAATTACCTCCCGCCTTCAGAACCTCATCCCTGTGCCAACTCCTATCCCTATATCACTACCATGGGGACCCTGTTCCACCTACGGGGAGCTATATCATCAGGCTGCTCATCCAACATCCCCGGAGGTCTGCCGCAGCGCTGTTGCCATCACCACACTCCGTAGGGGTGTCACGACTTCTACAATCAAATCCCTTTAAATAATCCCCCTTTTTAAAGTGACCCCCAGGGCACGGTCCCGAGCAATGACCCCCTGTGACATCCCCAGAATCCAACACCTGGGATCTGAGTATCCTAAGCCTTGGGGCGGGTCAGATGCGAGCCCGATGGGTGGATTTCTCACTTCCATTGCCTCTGGAACCCCTTTCTCTCTGGAGCTCCTGCCTGGCTCCCTCCGTCTCTCTCAGGGAAGAGCTCTTCCGGCTCCAGTCCCCTGGCACTCGTTGTTCTCAGCTCCCTCACTGGAGCTCAACTCTCCTCCTTCTTCCTCCTTCACTGCTGTCTTGCTTCTGTTCAACTGAACTGAAATGAACTCCCACTTCCTGGTGTTCCCCTCTAAACTCTTCCTGTCACTTCCTCTAAGTGGCTCACCTTCCTACAGTTCCACGCACCACCCTATCTTGGCCCCTTCTCCAGCCAGGGATGGGGGTTTGATCAGTTCCCCCACCTTTCTGCTCTGGATTGACTAGTAGTGCATGCGGTGTCAGTGGGTATCGAGTAGTGACCCCTCCTTACCTGGGGTTGGGGGTACCACAACTCTGGCTAAGGTGCAGTACCTCTGTTGCAACTGGACCCTCAGTGGTGCCACAATGGTAAGACTTTTTTGCTTGTTTGTAAGGTGTATGGCAGCATATTTGGGAATGGGTTTTCAACAAATATCGGTCTGTCTAAACAGGCATTAAATAGAACTTGTAATCAGGGTTGCGCATAGTAAACTAATGGTGTGCTCATTATCGCACTATTATACTGTTTTAATACATACATTTATTGAAGAAATCTTGTTCAATTATTTTTAGTATTTTTCAAATAAACTTATAAGTTGCAAATCTACCTGACCAATTAGAATAATTGTCTATTTGTAAAAAATATACAGTACAGACCAAAAGTTTGGACACACCTTCTCATTCAAAGAGTTTTCTGTATTTTCATGACTATGAAAATTGTAGATTCACACTGAAGGCATCAAAACTATGAATTAATACATGTGGAATAATATACTTAACAAAAAAGGGTGAAACAAAGGAAAATATGTCTTATAGTCTAGGTTTCTTCAAAGTAGCCACCTTTTGCTTTGATTACTGCTTTGCACACTCTTGGCATTCTCTTGACGAGCTTCAAGAGGTAGTCATAGGAAATGGTCTTCCAACAGTGTTGAAGGAGTTCCCAGAGATGCTTAGCACTTGTTGGCCCCTTTGCCTTCACTCTGCAGTCCAGCTCACCCAAACCATCTCGATTGGGTTCAGGTCTGGTGACTGTGGAGGCCAGGTCATCTGGCATAGCACCCCATCACCATCACACCTCCTCCTCCATGCTTCACGGTGGGAACTAGGCATGTAGAGTCCATCCGTTCACCTTTTCTGTGTCGCACAAAGACACGGTGGTTGGAACCAAAGTTCTGAAATTTGGACTCATCCGACCAAAGCACAGATTTCCACTGGTCTAATGTCCATTCCTTGTGTTCTTTAGCCCAAACAAGTCTCTTCTGCTTGTTGCCTGTCCTTAGCAGTGGTTTCCTAGCAGCTATTTTTCCATGAAGGCCTGCTGCACAAAGTCTCCTCTTAACAGTTATTGTAGAGATGTGTCTGCTGCTAGAACTGTGTGGCATTGACCTGGTCTCTAATCTGAGCTGCTATTAACCTGCGATTTCTGAGACTGGTGACTTGGATGAACTTATCCTCCGCAGCAGAGGTGACTCTTGGTCTTCCTTTCCTGGGGCGGTCCTCATGTGAGCCAGTTTCTTTGTAGCGCTTGATGGTTTTTGCAACTACACTTGGCGACACTTTCAAAGTTTTCCCAATTTTTCGGACTGACTGACCGTCATTTCTTAAAGTAATGAAGGCCACTCGTTTTTCTTTACTTAGAATTTGTATTATGGCAAGAAAAAAGCAGCTAACAGTCTATTCAGTAGGACTATCAGCTGTGCATCCACCAGACTTCTGCACAACTGATGGTCCCAACCCCATTTATAAGGCAAGAAATCCCACTCATTAAACCTATAGAACTAAAATAGTTGGAGTGCACATAGAGTGATAAACTCTTAGTTTAGCCACCAGGTGTCCCCCTTCTATGGAAAGACTCACCTGGTCAGGTTGTATGAGTCATAACCAACTTTGACAGCTCTCTCCTGTGGTTGCAGCAGTGCCCAGCCAGGGGAAGATAAGATGAACAAATAGAAAGCACTGAGTTGAAGAGAATCACCGCGCTGACCTCAAATGATGACAGAGTAATGGTGTATACTCTGTTTATGGATGCCCTGATGAAGTTGTATTTACACAACGAAACGCGTAGGCAACTGGTTAAATAAACAGAGTATACACCGTTATTCTGTTTGTCAACATTTGAGGTCAGCGCGGTGATTCTCTTCAACTTATTAAACCTGACAGGGCACACCTGTGATGTGAAAACCATTTCCGGTGACTACCTCTTGAAGCTCATCAAGAGAATGCCAAGAGTGTGCAAAGCAGTAATCAAAGCAAAAGGAGGCTACTTTGAAGAATCTAGAATATAAGACATATTTTCAGTAGATTCACACTTTTTTGTTAAGTATATAATTGCACATGTGTTAATTCATAGTTTTGATGCCTTCAGTGTGAATCTACAATTTTCATAGTCATGAAAATACAGAAAACTATTTAAATGAGAAGGTGTGTCCAAATGTTTGGTCTGTACTGTACATACATATTAATCTACTTTATATTGTTCTTGTTTTTTACATTGAAGAAATCTTCAGCTAGTTTAAAAAAAAAATCATCTTTAGAAGTTTTGGGCTCTGTGCATTGGGATGAGACTGTATGGAGAGACTGTGGGTGGGGTCTATGGCTTTGCAACGGCCCATCCACTGCCTCTGGTGTTTTTATCCTCTCCCATATTTAAATTAAGTGCTGGTGCCATCGTATCCACAGGCAGCACTCAAACAGATTGACCTTCCTGGGGATCTTCAGGAAAATGGCACTGGTGCCTGTGCATGCACAGATTTAGATCTCAGCACAATGATGAGCAGAGATCTCAATCTGTGCATGTGCTGCCACTGGCAAAATTTTACTGAAGCCCACTGTGAGATTAATCTGCGCAAGGAGCACCCACCAGTGGGGGCATGTTGGCAGAATGATCTACCGGCGATCTTTGGTAAAATGGTGCCAGTGCCAGCACATACACAGATTGATATCTCTGCTCATCATTGAACCGAGATCTAAATCTGTGTATGTGCAGGCACCAGTGCCATTTTCCTGAAGACCCTGAGGAAGGACAATCTGTTCAAGCACCTGCTGTGACTAGGATGGCACCAGCGCTTTATTTAAATATGTGAGAGGATACACCAGAGGCAGAAGAAGGGCCCTGGCAGAAGTGAAGGCCCTACCTACAGTCCGACCCTACAGTCCCACCACAAGGCATGGAGACCAAACCTTCTAAAGATGATTTAAAAATAAACAGGCTGCTGATTTCTTCAATGAAAGTATGTATTTTATCAGTAGAACAGCGCCATTATGGGTATACATTTAGATTATTATTCATAACCCTGATAACAGGTTCTCTTTAACACTGCAAAAGATTACCATTCTAGCATGTATAGAAAAATAAAGTTAGTTATGTATTAGAAAAAAAGGATTTTAAACACTGCAACTCTAAGGGTACCTTTACACGCCGCTACTGGAGGATGGATACAACCCGCTACTTCACGTGCACGAGCACGCCTAAACGGTTACAAACGGGAAACGCACCACCTTTACACGCCGCCACAAGGTGCGCTACGCTACGCTACATCTACAGCTAGATACATCGCCGGGTGTCTCAAGTAGCCATCTGTAGCCCATCTTAGCTCATTTACACACCGCTACAACCAGCTAATATGGGCGTACCTGGTGCAGCAGGGACAGCACATAGGCGTGCCACAATTGTGGATTACGAGACGTCCGTACGCTGATAGGACAAAGCAATAATACCTTGATTGGGCATGCATCGCAGGAGGCTGATTAATACTTGACGCTCGAGCAATTGTGTAGTGTGACTGGTCAGCTCCTTAAATATGCCGCCCTGTGCGGCGACAACCAATCGCAACGCAGGAGCTTCCTCCAATGATCGCTGAAGGGGGTGCGGAAACCCGGAGCCTGTGTCACGCCCCAGCTACATAGCATGGTGTAGAAACAACCCTTCTGTTCCTTCTTTACACGCCGATACAGCTCGCTAAAATCGGCTTTGTAGCCATCTGTTTTCGAGCAGTGCTCGGAAACAGATGTATCTGTTGCCGGCTGTCTCGTCCCGTCTTCACACGCCGCTACTACGGGCTATATTGATGCTACAAGCTACATTTGTAGCCTGTAGCGGGTTGTATCCATCCTCCAGTAGCGGCGTGTAAAGGGCCCCTCAAGGTACCTTTACACGCCGCTACAGGATGGTGGAAACAACCGCGTGCTTCACGTGCACGAGCACGCACAAACGGTTGAAAACGGTACCCGCATCGCCTTTACACGCCGCAACAAGGTGCGCTACAGTAGGTTACATCTATCTCTGGATACACCGCCGGGTGCCAGAAGTTACCTTCTGTAGAGCACCTTACCTCATTTACACGCCGCTTTAACAAGGTAATATGGGCGGAACAAAGGCACCAGGGACAACACATAGGCGTGCCACAATTGTGGATTACGAGAATTCTGTACGCTGATAGGACAAAGCAATAACATCATGATTGGGCAGCCAGCGCAGGAGGCTGACTAATACATGACGCTCGAGCAATTGTGTAGTGTGACTGGTCAGCTCCTTAAATATGCCGCCCTATGCAGCGTCTACCAATCGTAACGCAGGAGCTTCCTCCAATGATCGCTGATGGGGCGCAGTATCCCGGAGCCTGTGTCACGCCCCAGGTAGATAGCAAGGTGTCGAAACAACCCTCCTGTTCCTTATTTACACGCCGATACAGGCCATAACAATCGCCTTGAAATCAACCTGTTTTTGAGCTCTGCTCTGAAACAGGTGCCTCAAGTGATGGGTGGCAACAACCGTCTTTACACGTCACAACCGCGGGTTGATTTGGCGGTGCAAGATACATTTGTCTCATCTACCCGGTTGTTTCCACCATCCTGTAGCGGCGTGTAAAGGTACCTTTAGGCTGCCTTCACACTGCATAATTTCTCATCCTTGTCTATCCGTTTTAAAAAGGATAGCCACAGATCAGTTTTGGCCCCCACATATCCCTATGGGCACGGATTGTTCCTAAGTGGCCATCCGTGTGTGTCAGGTTTGTCACGGATCCGTTGGTGTCAGTTTTTTTCATGCACCCAGAATCGGAGACTGTTTTGATTTTGAGCTGCCTTGAAAATCACTGACACCAACGGACAGACAAGTACCCCTAGCTGTCAGTGTCAAATAACATGGAGCTCTATGGAGATGGATCTGTATGATTCCATGAAAAACACAGATCTATTTTGCTGCACTGGGTATGCTCAGAAGCAAGGTACAGCTCCTCCCATCCCTATCTCTGGTAACTGATGACGGATCCATTAATAAAAGGGTGCGTGAGTATCAGCTGGCATCCGTTGGCACAGATCAGTGCTTGTCCATGTGGTTCCTTGAAATTCAAGGAACCACATGGATGTGAAAATTATGCAGTGTTAGAGGTTGTGTCTTTCACACTGCGTTTTTTTGCACATCTGTGTGGATCTTTGAATTTCAAGACCACATTAACATGCACCGATCTGTGCCAACTGATGTTGATGGATTGTTTTTTTAACAGACCCGTCATCAGTTAGCAGAGATAGGGCTGGGAGGAGCTGTTCCTTGCTTCTGAGTATGCTCAGTACAGCAAAGTGGAACCGTCTCCATAAATCCCCATGTTATTTCACACGGACCACGACGGATCTGTTTCTGTCCATTTGTGTCCGATTTTTTCAAGGAAGACCAAGATTGGAGCAGTCTCTGATTCTGAGTACATGAAAAAAGTTGACACAAACGGATCCCTGACAAAAATGGCACAAACAGATGGCCATATAGGACCAATCTGGACCCATAGGGATATATGGGAGGCCAAAGCAGATCCCTGACTATCCGTTTCAAAACGGATAGACACAGACCTCCAAAAACGTAGTGTGAAGGGGGCCTTCCTTTGCGATTTTTGGAATTTCCATATAAGTGAATACAAAGATGAGGCGCCCCTGCGACCAGGTGGCCACAAAGGGAAGTGCCGCCAGGTAAGGCAAGACGGTTGACAAAACACTCACACAGATGCACACACCGACCCTACACCTAGGACTCAAGGTTGGGCAAGGGGTGGCAGGCGTTAAGAGTAGTGAGGGTGGAGCATAGAGTAGCACTGACAAAGAGGGTGGAGAGACCAACACTAGAAAAAACGGGAACACACAGTTAGAGTCAGAACAGTAGGAACAGTTGAAGAAGAACACAGAGAGAGAGAGACCAGTCGAAGGAGTTTCCCAGGAGGAGTGGTTTCCTGGAGGATGCAAAATCCTGAGTGGCACAGACCCTAGGAGAGAAAGCTCGCTCCATAGCCGGAGGCCAGGGAGACTACAGCCGCAAGCAGAGACACCCCACAGCTGAAGGAGAGTGGGAGGACAAGGGCCCGGCAGCCACAGACACCTTAGCTGACCGGAGGAACCCTGAGCTGAAACAGTGACAGACAGAGGGAGCCTGGTGATCACACAGCCATACCTGGGACACTGGAGGCTAGGCCGCTACAGCCAGAGAGCCACTCTGTAGAAGTGACCGGGGGCACTTTAGGACCCTAATCACAGGATACACCGGCGTGGGGCAAGTGCTTTATGACCTGCAGCCTAACTTTCCACCACGGTCTAAGAACACAGTCATCATACTAGGACTGGTGACCCTGACTGAGAGGGAAGCATTCACCCAAAAGCCTGCGACGACCAGACTGAACCCATGGGTGAGGTACTAGAGGAGAGACTAAAATGGCCTGAACGGACTTAGAGGGAGCAATGCGGAGGAGCCACCTGAGCTGCACAGTCTAGTAACCCGGAGCAGTGCTGAAGTGTTTAAGAGTGACTAAAGAACTGTTAACTGTGTAAACTGCTGTTGAAAGACCATGTAAAGTATCCAGTAAGATCATCCTTGCCTAAGACTGTTCTTTTCTAGCGCTGCATACCAGGACAACCAACACTGTGGAGAGCTGCAGCTTTAAAGTAAGTGCACTACACCCAGTACAATCCCTCACCAGGCCCATCCATCACTACTACTGGGGACCCTCAGCCCTACCCAAGGAGGGCTCACCATCTACGCTGCCCCAAGTCACTGTCCCCAGCAGGAATACGGCAGCGGTGGTTCTACTAACCACATACCCCGGGTGGCGTCACAACAAATCCCTTGTACATACCCCTTTTTAGACTGATCCCAGACCACGGGACCAGGTCACGACTACCGTGATTCCCAGAAAGACAGCACCGGCTTGATTCCTGAGTACCTCATAGCCTGGGGTGCATCAAAGAGACTCACAAAAGTTGCCACCTCTCCATTCCTGGCAGCTTAGAAATGTGGCTCTATTCTTGAGATATATGCAGGTTGAAGAGGTGGGACCTATATGTATAGCATATTATTGGATGTTTAAAATAGAGTTTGAATTAAGGTGCTGTAAGTTACGGTATATTATTTTGTTATAATACCAAATTAATACAATCTTTTGCCATCCAGCATACAAAGAATAGGCTAAACACGGAAAACCATAGGTGATGGATGGCTACAGAATGGCTCCTGTTGAAGCATCCTTCGGACATATAGACTTTATTACATAGATATTGACATATAGACATTTATTACATTATTACATAACAGCCATTGATATGAATTATCCATGTAATACATGGAGATCTCCAGAGCAGGAGCCACAGTACATGGAGGGCTCCTGGACCCATATTATAAAGCCACAGGGACTCCATGTGCTGCTGCTCAGCCTCCTGTTATGTGCATCAGACTTAAATATGGTGATAAACATTGAGTAGTAGTTAAGCAATGACAGAATGGTGTCGCAGCAATGTATCTCTCAGCTGTATTATAAAAGATGAACACTCATAGTAATGGGGGCATTGGGATTAGCTGTTTAGCTGAATACCTGCAAAGTAGCTTTCCTCAAAGCAGAAAAAAACTAGCACTTTAATGCCACCCATTGGAGGTAGTCACCCTACATGTCAGTATCTGACATTTTAACTAACCTTTCTGTATGAAGTAAAACTTTGTGCACTCATTTGCATTGTGGCCACCTACATAAGTTCAGTTCCATTTGGCACTGTCTCATCTGTAAGATGGACGAGACTAGTGCATGATGCAATTTTTTCCTTTCTTGTGGAAAATCGCACATAGGAGTTAGCATATTGAATTTCACCTATCATTGACCTTGTGCAGTATGTTATCTCCACAGACAAATAAAAGGTGGTGGACAAAGAAAGTGTGGTGCCCCTGCGGTTTAGTTACCACAGTGATACTGCACCTACTCCAAAGGTGTGGTGTCACTGTTCCCAGGTGAGAGGGGTCACAAACCCAAGACACGGAATTGGGCACAACACCATCCCAAATCAGGGCCAGGGGATTCGGGCAAACCCTATTGATCGGGAGAGCCCCATCTACTGGTTAGGATGAGGGGTTAGCAAAAAGGTTAGAAAAGGAGTTAGGGCAGGAGGGAAAAGAGAACCCTGGAGGAGAGGAGTACGAGAGAGGAGAGCGTCCAGAGCAGACGTGGGACAGAGAGGTCCTGGGGGACACGAGAAGTGGGGATTCATCCGTGTGCCTCGATTCTGGCCTGATCGGAGTTGGGCAGAGGGACAGGTTGCCTGAGGGTACCGGCCCCGATCTGGTGGGAGTGCTGCACGCCTCAGCCAGAAAAACTGGAGGCCACGTGGATAATCGCTGGGATGGTGGCTGTATGAACTGCATGAACTGTCTGTGTCTCTTCCTTCCACGCCCTGTGGCCATCTTCATTATCACAGCCCCGTCCCTGCTATAGACTCTTCCATCTGCCCTGGGGCCCGCTCCACATGTCAGGAATGATACAATCCAAGCTGCCCTTGCATCTGCCCCAGCAGTCCGAAACTGCAGCGTCGGCTATCCTTGGTCGAAAACCACAAGTGGCGTCACAAACTTTCCCCTTGTAAATATTCTCCTTTTATCGCACGCACAGGGTCACGGAGTCGAATCACTGCCACCGTGACCTCCCAAAGAACTGACCTGCCCGGTTCCGAGTATCCCATGGTCCTGGGGTCTGCTGTAAAAGCACCACAGGTTCTTACCGAGTAAACATAGAGAAAAGTGACATGAGCTAGTCACTCACCTTTATGTTTGTGTCACACAACCAATATGAAAGCGTGCACAATGTACAAACAGCTGTCGCAGGAACCACATATATGATGACAAGCATAACATTGGTTCGAGTATATTCCCTTTTCTTGTTGGATTGCATTGGTCCAATATATATGCTTGTGTGAGCCCTAAATATGAGGCTTTAAAGGGTCAGTCAGAGGCCAGTAAATTGCTTTCCTAACTCCCTATCTAATTTATCCCTGTAAGCTTTTTTTCTAATATATTTCCTTTGTTAATTCTCTACAGTTCCCTCTCTATATTGTCTAACAGCTATTGTTTTTTTTTCCTATTTCCTACTTCATGACAAACCGTGTGAATACCCCCCAGTGCATGCTGGGATCCTCACACAGAGCATTATCAAGCTGACAGGCCCCAGGCAATTCCTTGACCCCTCCCTAAAACAAAGAAGCACTTTGATACTAGTACCAGGGAAGGGGTTGTCAAATGTTTACAAAAGTCTCCAACCCCTTCTACCTCCCTGCAGAATTATTTCTCAACCCACCTTCTCCCCTCTCCACAACATGAATTCTCAGCCCCACCCCCTTCTCCACTCCTCACAGTCTGCCTGTTCAGCTCTCCCACCTCTTTCTCTACTGCCCCCATTGTGTGTTCTCAGCCCCTCACTTCTTCCCTCCACCCTCTATTCTTACCTGCTCCCGACAATGCGATGTGACATCATCCTTGGCATGCCATGTCTCTCCCTCTGTGCGATCATGAATGTCAGACCATCTATGCAGGAGGGCATAAGTGACATCAGTGGGTATCCCGGAGCTTATGCATATTGATGAGTCGGGGCCTTCCACTGATGTCACTTGTGGGCGGTGCTTATGCTCTCCTGCACGGCCGGTCTGACATTTGTGATCGCACAGAGGGAGAGACAGAGCATGTCAGGGAAGATCTCACATCACACTTTGGGGAGCGGGTAAGAAGGTGGGAAACTGAGAATTCACACTGTAGGGAGGAGAGAAGGGGGGCTGAGAAGTAACTTCAGGGAGGGAAATGGGGGGCTAGAGACCTTTGTGGAATTAGTGTCACAGTGACGCTTTGTTTCAGGGAGGGGCTGAAGAAGTGTCTGGAGCTTGTCACCATGATGATGCTCCATGTGAGGATCCCAGGATTACTCACGGTTACTCACACTGTACGTCATGAGGCAGGAAGTAGAAAAAAAACAATAGCTGTTAGACAGTATAGAGAGGGAGCTGTAGGGAATTAATAAAGAAAGTATGTTAGAAAATTTTTACATTATAGGGATAAATTAGATAGGAAGTTAAGAGAAAAGTTGCTGGCCTTGGACTGACCCTTTAAGCCCAGGTCAGGAGAGCCACCATTAGTCCATGTGGTCCATGTATGGACTGAGAAACATAGTTATCTGGATCTGACCTAAGGTAGATACCTCTAATTAATGGCACTAGAAACTGAATTTCTTTCTCTTGGAAGAGAGATAATTTGCATCCCTTTTTCTCATTACCTTTCTTATGACAGCTCATTCAAACTTCAGTAATTATTCTCGAATGGAGAAATATCTACCACTTTTCATCAGTGGTTGGTTGGTTTGCCAATTGTTACCACCAGAGTTACATTAGTTTTTTTCTCAAGTTTCTCCTATCAAGCAAACGTGAGTATCGGACAGCCTAGTGTATGACGTCTGGGTGCTGTTTGATCTTTTTTCCTGAACCTGTAGACTTATATTGGTTGATTTGATCCGTGACTTGAATCAAAATTGGAAATATCTACATGTTTTGGTGCAGGTCACTTGGTGCACAAAGTAACACGAACATATTAACATACTAATAGTGTATAGTTGGTAGAAGTTTTATCCATGAAAAACCTTGATAGAAGTCATACTTGAAAAATTGAAATCTGAAAGAGGCCTAAAGCCCCCGTCACACTAAGCGAGATTGCTAGCGAGATCACTGCTGAGGCACAAGTTTTGTAACGCAACAGCGACCTCAACAGCGACCTCGCTATGTCTATGTGTGACACGCAGCAGCGATCAGGCTCCTGCTGTGAGGTCGCTGATCGTTACAAACTGTTTTGGACCATTTTTTGATCGTTGCGCTCCCACTGGGCAGCGTGCATCACTGTGTATGACAGGGACAACAACCAACTATCTCAATACTACGCCCGAGAGTGACAGGGTCCCAATGACCGCTGTATCATTGCTGCGTCGCTGGTGAGATCTGACTGTTTGACATCTCACCAGCGATCACGTAGCGACGCACCAGCGATCCCTACTAGGTTGGATCGTTGTCAGGATCGTTGGTGTGTCGCCAAATGTGACGGTACCCTAAGTCTCCTTGTGCTAGCTTGATGGTTTCAGCAAGGAAAAACAATACTAATTATTAGGCCGCGCTATCTAGAAGACCGAGATGCTAGGTGTCAAGTCCAACATGGTGGCCATATTGGATTCACCAATTACTAAATGCTGAGCAGGGATGTTGAAAAATTTATCAGAAAAGACATGGACTTATCTTATGTGTGACATCTTATATATGACATGATGAGGATTTTTAGAAAGGTACAATTTCAGTTTGATGGTGAATACGACATAATGGTAATAACAATCATTAGAAAAGAAATAATCTATAATTGCTTCAAACAAAACTTGCAAAATATTTGGTAAATCAAATGTTTTATTTATTGAAGAATTCAGTACAAATAGTAGTTGTTTGTCCTCTGGTTTAACCCTTTAGTTCTAGTATAAAGTGCATACAAAAAGCAGCCTGAATCAACAGAGATATGCAAAGTACGGGCTCAGAGATGGCAATCCTTTGAAAATTTGATGACAATTTTCTTAACTAAAATAAAATTAATCTGATTAATAATGTATATTGCCAAGATATGTAAACTAAAGCAAAAATATTCTATAACTATTCTTAACTGTCAGTAAATTTACTTAGGATTGGCAAATCTGGACACTCTTATAGGGCAGTCATTACATGTATTTCTGCCATGGGGAAGGAAGGTCAAAGCCTTTTTTTCTCTGTAAAATTGGGGGATGCAGCAATATATTTTCACATAGTGTCTCTGAAATAAATGGCCACTCGTGTAATGCATGAATAGCCAAGTCCGCTAAAACAGGAGCTGCTCTTACAAAATGCCTTTACATTCTGTGGCTGGGGTTCCACTTGCAAGAGACATGCGAGAGACACACATCTCGCATGCATCACCTGGACAGGGGGTTTCAGCTGCATGTATTTCTATGTGGCTGCACGCTCCTGTCCAGAGATCCGGCGGCCATACCGGGTGATGCGATGCAAGATTTGCATGAGGCTCTCACTTGTCTCTTGCAATTGGTACCCTGGCCTATGTCTGATTTTGTAATTCTGTGTCATAATGGAGGAGCATATTGGGGGTAACTTTAGTAAGGATCCAAAATTCCAGGAAAATTAGGCTTTAATCCACATTTACATTCATATGAAGAACACCTGTCATCCTCACCCAGTCATTTTTTTCTTGTATGTGAAAAAAACTGATTACGGTAATTTTCATCCGTGTTTGGTCAGTGCATCCTTTACCATCAGTTTAGTCACTTTTTCTCATATGCAAAAAAACTGATGAAGGGTTCTCTAAGCTTTTCATGTACACACTGTGCTTTTTTGCAGACTTCTAAAAGCAGAAATTGAGCAGGAGCTAAGGTCCCAATTCATCATGACCGGTGTTGTTCAGCAATATCGTTTTTAACATTGCTGTGCATTATGTGCATTTTTGCGCCATTTTTGCTGTGCTCTTTCAGGCAGGTTCCACACAGATATTGTGCACATAACCAGTTTCTGCTCCAAAAGCACTTTGAAAAATGTACACATTACATGAAAAATGGACACTACCAAGATGTCATCAGTGCCATGTTTTACACAAACATTTAGGATTAAATATGTGATTTTGATCCTTGATGGTATGTGCACATGATCCGGAGGCTCTGTGTGTTGGACGCATTGCCTCCGCACCTGAGAGAAGCTGTGGGTGAACTCAGCGAGAACCAGCCGCCCCTGTACCCACAATCTGTGTTTGGTGCAGGGCGGCTTCTCCCTGCGTTCACCTGATGGAAACCGCTTCTGACTCCGCAGCAATAAATGAACATGCTGCAGAGATGCAGAAACACGGCAACCTGCTCCGCAGCTGCAATAACGCTGTGCAGGGGAGAAGCACAGTGAGCATGAGATTTCTAGAAATCCCATCCACCGTGCTTGTACTGTACAATGCAGCGATAAGACGCTGCTATTCCAAAATGCTGCTATTCCGGATCACGTGCATCATGCACCCTTAATGGATCAAAAGCAGACGTGTCTCTGTTTTCATTGGAAAAACTCAGTCTGCAAATAAAAAATAATGGCCTTGAAAACATCCTTAAAGACTGATGAGTATGCATTGTGTCCATGAAGAACATAGGACACATACATGAAACATGAACGTCTGCATGAGACCTTAATCTGCATTATTACACACCCTAAATAGTTATCCTAAATAATCCTAAAAGGGAGACAACTAAATTAACCTCCACTTATGTGTCACTCCATAAAACTAACCTGCCTTTGGCTCAGGCCCAGTTTTCCCATTTAAAAAATACAGCTCTGCAAACAACCAGAGAGATAAGGGTTGTCTAGAATATCACTGGAGTAACCTACTCTTCAATACCAGAAAGGGAATTTATCATAAAAACACATTATAAAGCAAACAGGCAATATTTTATTTTTTTACTTATATGCATGTATTTGGGGCTAAAAAATATTTTTGTAATTGAACAATGTTCACTGTTTGGCTTTTACAGGCTCTTTGTTGCATTGTATGTTCAACTTTGATGTGGTCTGTAGCCATAAATTATCAGAAGATCTCAGAAAGAAAGACAGGTAAGCATTACAAACTCTTCTGTCAGACTATTAGAATGATCTGAAGGTACTGTCACACGTGTGATGTCACCCGCGACATCGCCGAAAAGTGACGTAACAGCGATGTCGCAGGCGATATCACAAGTGCGTCGCGCTGTGTGACAGCGCGACGCAACTGCAAATTATCGCTGGTCGCAGGTTGACAGGTTTATGAACATGTTCATAAACCTGTCAACCTGTGACCAGCGATTAGGCTGGATCGCGCCGTCTGACACTGTTGGCGGCGCGATCCAGCCTATATCACAGCGTTGCTGAGGATCGCTCGCTGGGCCGTCATGCCGTGTGACAGCTGGCCTGCGATGTCGGAAGCGAGCGTGTACCTGCACATCGCTTCCGACATCGCAGGCCAGAATCGCCGATACTATCACAATATGTAATAGGTGTAATAATAATAATATTTGCAAATCCTTCCAGTTAGAAATGTAGCATAGTTCTCCTGATTAGCTCTGTCTCATAGCTCATGTGCAGGCCTTTACAGCTTAGGTATCCATGGTTACAACCCGCTGATATAGTCATAACTAGTTAGTTAGCTAGTTGCTTGTGGTCGTAAACATGAATACCTAAGCTGCAAAGGTCTGCACATGAGCTAAGGCCGGTTTCACACCACAGCAAGATCAAGTCCGGGGCTGTCCGGTGTGAACCGGACAGCCCTGGACCCAATTTTGAAACCAAACTAGAGGGCAAATATGCCCTCCGGTCCGGTTTGCAGCCAGATTCCTCAGATCACAGCTGCAGCTGCTGAAATTTCAAGATCACGTCTATCGGGAAGCTAGCTGCGGTCCTGAAATCTCTGCATGGGAGAGCTCATGGTGCTGAAGTTTAGCAGTGCTCGCTGCTAAACTCCAGTACCCAGCATCCGGCTCCTGGATCGATTTTATGTTGGATACGGCGCCATAGACCCCCATGTTAGGCGGTGCCGGATTGCGCCGGATCTGGGAGGATCCGATTTTATCCGATTTTTTCCCCCCGGACACAAAAACGCTGCAAGCAACTCTTTTGTGTCCGGGAGAAAAATCTGAATTGTCCCGATCCTCCTAGACAGATGGAAACCATCCATCCGGCCCCATAGGGCTGCATTACTGCAAACTCGGGTCGGGGGCTGTCAGGTTCACACCGGACAGCCCCGGACCTGATCTTGCCGTGGTGTGAATCCGACCTAAGAGACATGGCTAATCAGGAGAACTATACATTTCTAATTAGAGAAATTGGCTAATATTTTTATTACATCTACAACATGGGATGGGATCTTGGAGATGGGAATACTCCCTTAATGATGGATTCTCAGTTAACCTATTCTACAGCCAGCAATAGATAGTACAACACAATGGGTGAAGAAGGCAAATCGTGCAACATTTTTAATGAAATCCAATTGCGAACCCAATCTTTAGCCCACAAATACATGCATTAAATTAGAAGCAAAAATGATCATAGTACAAAAGTTAAAGGGAATGTCCATCTTATGACAGTTACCATGACAACTGTTATTGTATTAACCCTCATTTCCGCAGAGAACCTGTTGGTTTATATACCGGTTTACAATCATAAGGCAGTTGAAAAATACTAAATAAACTAAATAAAATATGTAATAAAAAAAATATCTGTAGATATATTCCATTTGATCGCCTGCACAGCCCATGGGGTGTTGGCTTATGACCATATTTTACAATAGATTTCTATTAAAAACTTTATATCAAAATGTAATCTTTTTGGATATAAATGCAAAATAGACAAGATGCACATCTTCATTTTCCGTCCCTGTAATTAGCCATTAGACGTTGGAGAGGAATGGGCTTAGTGACAGGAAGGACAGTAATATCTTTACCCCCGTGATCACGTGTTTTTCGTTCTGAGAGCCTCGTTTACACTTTAGCTGCACTGTATTGAGCCAATAAACCATATTGGGCTAATTACCTAGAGCAGAGGTCTCAAGTGCCAGGCCTCGAGGGACGCACACAGTCCAGGTTTCCAGGATTTCCTTAGAATTTGACAGTTGGTCATTTGATTACCAACTGTCAAATCCTATGGAAATCCTGAAAACCTGTACTGTGTGCGGCCCTCGAGGCCTGGAGACCCCTGACCTAAAGGTTCCTCATTTATTAATGCTGCCTAAGAATAGGACAATGCCTTGCTGCGCATACAACCAATCACAGAGGAGCTTTTAACTTTCCACAGCAGTTTATGAAATGTAAACAGAACTCTGATTGGTTGCTATGGGAAACAAGGCTTAGATTTCTCTTAGACCAACTTCACACGACGGTTTTATCAGGTCTGGGGGCTGTCTGGTGTGCACCTGACAGCCCCGGACCCGATTTTGGACATTCTGTAGCCCTATGGTGCCGGATAGGGCCGGATGGCAGTGATTTGCCATCCGGTTTTGTCCTTGTCCGGCAGCATCAGGCTGCATTAGGTTTTTGCCCCTGACACAAAATCGAAGCTTGCAGCATTTTTGTGTCCGGGGCAAAATGTTAATCAAAACAGGATCTGGTGCGATCCGACGCCCATTAACATGGGAGTCTATTGGCGCCGGATCTGACAGATCGGATCCGGCTGCCGGAAAAGAAGTTCAGCGGAGCCCAGCACATGGAGAGCTCCCTGCTGAGATTTCAGAACCGCAGCTAGCTCCCGCTAGCCGCGATTTTGAAATTTCAGGACCTGGACAGCGGCAGCAACCGCGCATTCCTGAATTCGGCAGAAAACAGGACCGGAGGGCATATTTGCCCTCCGGTACTGTTCTGTCCGGAGCTGTCAGGCTGTGTCCGGTGCTTCCTGCAAAACACCGGCCACAGCCTGACAGCTCAAAACCGTGGTGTGAAGCCGGCCTTAGAGAGTTGTACGTTGTCATGAAAGAGACCTAATATACATTATATGATCACTTAGATTCAATGTGTCATGTCAGCACCTTATTCTTCAACAGTTCTAGTCACTAATCAAACATCTCTGGCCCTGTCACACATAACGAGATCGCTAATGAGATCGCTGTAGCATCACAGATTTTTTGTGACGCAACAGCGATCCCATTAGCGATCTCGTCATGTGTGACACGCACCAACAATCTGGCTCCTGCTGTGAGATCGTTGATCATTACACACTGCTCTGGATCATTTCTACGTTGTTGCACTCCCATTGGGAGTGCTACATCGTTGTGTTTGACATGGACAATGACCAACGATTTCAACGCTACGCTATGGAGTGACAATTCCCAACGTATCATAGGTACCTATGATGATAGGGCTGGTGAGGTGAGGAATATCATCCAGAAATATTGGGACATCCTGAAGGCAGATAAAGATGTGGCACCCTTGATCCCTGAGAGACCGGCCATTACCTATAGGAGGGGGAGGTCACTAAGAGACCAACTTGTCCACAGCCAATACTGCCCCCCTAAAAGAAAAGGTACATGGTTGGAAAAGAGACAATCTGGCACATTTAGGTGCGGGAAGTGCTCATTCTGCAACCACGTAAGGGTAACAAAGACAGCCAGAAGTAGTACTACAGGTGCCATATATGAGAACAGACAGTTTGGCAACTGTAAAACCGAAGGAGTTGTATACTTGTTCCAATGTGGTTGCCCAAGGGACTATGTGGGAAAAACGAAAAGGGAATTTAGAAGGAGAATTGGGGACCACATGGGCGATATAAGGAATGAGCGCGATACCCCAATATCCAGACATGTACATGAGGTTCATGGGGGAGACGTAAAAGGCATTGGTTTCCAGATTTTGGAAGTGGTGGAGAAGCCCAAACGAGGAGGTAATTGGGATGGGGAAATCCTCAGAAGGGAATGCAAATGGATATACAGATTGGATTCCACCGGAAGGGGAGGTCTAAATGAACAGATTTCCTATGTTCCGTTCTTGTAATCCCCTAACTACCTGTCACGTTCCTGCGTTTCCAGGGAGCGCTAGTCTACATTCTGGTATTATTTCTTTTGATCCCGGGCATCCGTATAGGATCCCGCTTGAACTATTAGTCCTAAATGGACCAAAAGGTTAATCTAACTTGGTCTCCTATTAAGGTGACACAATCATCTAAAACTAAGTCTGGTAAAACTGTAATGAGACTTTTCTCCCTTGTGATGTTTAGTGCAGACACACGTGAGGAGGGTACCAATGAAAGTATAGCCGAGCATTGAAAGGTGACCATACTATATATATATATGGCACTATATCGTCTTATACACATGATTGAACTATGATGGAGAGGAATGATACGCGGTGATTTAACTGTGTGTAAGGGTGCATCACCATCAAGATAGAAAAACTGTACAAATGTGATTTAAGACGATCGGTGGGGAATGTATGGGGTAGCAGGATACCTGTAAGTATAAAACAGAAGTAATGGACATGATAACCACCCAATTCAGAGCTAATATCATTTATATAAGTATATACGTGTCCATTATATCAATATTTACAGGTAGATTTCACCCTGGACTCTGGTGTTTATGAGGGTCCTTGTGGTGGAACCAATGTATCCCTGTATTTGTTTCCCATCCAGCCCCTTTCCGGGTTGCACAGGATGTGCGGGCAGTAAATACTGCTGCACTGTCCTGCCTAGCCCGGGATTCTGTGGGGCGGGCCACATCTGAGCTTGAGATGACGCGCTTCCGGTGTGTGGAACGCACACCGGAAGTCGCGGGTACAGCTTGTGGAACGCAAGCATCTGCTGCGGCCGCCCTAATACCGGGAATGACGCACTTCCGGTCCGCGACGCGGAACCGGAAGTAGCGCTTCCCAGGCGGGGAGACAGGCTGTGACACCTGTCCTCACTAATGGCAGGACACTAGGGTATATAAGGTGGTATCCTGGAGGCACCCCTTGCTGCTGACACTACTGAGGACTAGAGGGTAGGTTATTATACCACCTCTTACAGCGCCCCGGGTGACTTATATGGAACCACCTGGTAACCAACACAGCACAGTCGCTCCTGAGGACGCCCAGCTGAATTAGCGGGCAGAAACGCGTCGAGAGGTCGTACGCTGTATGACGGAGACTGAGAGGTCATACGCTGTATGACAGAGACTGGGACTGATGGAACATCTATAACATCAGATAAGTGGAATGATAAGTTCTAACTCTGCTTGATGGGTTATTAACCTGCCTACTTGTGATGATTGCTGGGCCTGCGTTATCTCCCACTGTTTGAGCATAATAGGGGTGAAGTTGTGTGTGCATATATACATGTGCTGGTGATGTGATCTTGGGGGATAGATGGTACCTCACCTTGAGACCTGATATTTGGGTTTATGGTAATATCAAGTAGAACTCTCCCTAAAAAACGTACATACATCTAAGCTGCACACACACACGCAGGAAGGGCACTGGGGTTTGACCCAGGCTCATTTTCTAGCACATCCAAGATATATGACAGGTACCCTGCCGGTAGCAATTTGCCCTGAGTAAGAATATAGGGACACTCAGGGTGAGCCGCCGTGGAACGGGGACACCATTTACATAACGTGTTTAAACCTCCGTAGTCAGGCAGAGACAGTTGGTAGGGGAAGGATAGAGACGCAGGGATCCTCCCATACAACTGTTATCTCTTTGTTTTACTAGATACAGGTGTAGGGTTACACACACTACTTACTGATTTTAGTATTTACTAAATAAAGAATTATTTTAAAGTGCACTCTTTGGAGATTATTATTTATGAATAGAGTCACACCCCATTATTATTTCAGAATTTAATTCCCAACGTCCTCGGTATAATTCTGGATTGCTGGTACGTCGTTTTTTACATCGCTGGTGAGATACCCGTTTGACATCTTACCAGCGATGTGGAAAAACGACGCACTAGCGATCTCTGCACATCGTTATTGGGATCGCTGGTGCGTCGTTATGTGTGACTGATCTACTTTCACACAGTCATTTTTAGCAATCCGGGGGATGCAGGAAAAGTCTGCATCCACTTGTATTCCCCAGGAATGCCCTGCAATGATACAACTTGAAGCACCAGCACTGGTATTATCACTGATCCGGGCTCACGGATCAGATAATACCGGTGCAGTGTTATATTTTTATCTGAATCTGGTTCTAAATGACACGCTGCCTAGGGGGCATGTCATTTAGAACTGCGTTCTGCGTATGCACAGACCAAAAACCTAGATCCGGCATCCGGTTCCAGAGTCCATCGGATCCAGGTTACATCGAGCCCTATTTTAATTCTACCTGCATTACCCTGGATCCGGGTGGTCACGGTTTTTGACACGGAGATCAAAAATACAACATCTTGCATTTTTGATCTCAGGGTAAAAAACGTGACCACCCTGATCAGGGGGAAAAGTAAATAAGCGAATGCACCCGCAAGTGCCTGCGTCCCTATTTAGAGTCAACGAGCTGAAAATGGATGCAGGTGCATCCAGTTTAAGCTGGAAGCACACAGATGCCAAGAAACATCCATGTGAAACCAGTCTTAGCAAATATCCAACCAATATTGAAAATATCTTTGCGCCGCGGTCCTGACCTATCAGCAGCGGGAGCTGCGTGCGGCTGCACACTGGACCGGAGGGCAAATTAGCCCTCCAGCTCTGTGTGCTGATCCAGTCCGGGGCTGTCAGGTTCATCCCTGACAGCCCCGGACCGGATCACACCGCAGTGTGAAGCCGCCATTAAAGATTTCCAAATTATTCCCTTTCCACAGTCAATTAAAGGGGTTGTTTGAAACTTATGTATTAGTGACTTATGCATAGAACAAGTCAATATTAGGCTACGTTCACATGTTCTGTTTCTGGTCAGTTGTTTACCTCAGTATTTGTAGCCAAACCCCGGAGTGGCACAATCAGTGGAAAAGTATAACAGAAACACGTCACCACTTCTGTATTTATCACCCACTCCTGGTTTTGGCTACAAAAAGTGACGTGAAAAACTGACCAAAAACTGAACATGTGAATGCAGCCTTAGATAGGTGGGGATCCGACATTCGGCTCTTCTGGTGATGAGCTGATATCTGCTCCCGAAGTGACTGGAGAAAAGCAATGTAGCAATGTAGGATGTGTGATACCATAGCTCTGTATATTGCTTAGCACCCGCTGCCAGGTGCTGCATTTTATCTCAATTCACTTTGGCAAATCTCAGCAGATTGATGGGGCTTGCAGCGTCCTGATAAGTGCAATGGATATTGGACATTGGCTATTTTTGTTGAGTTTTTTTTTCTGCAGGCGCTGAGTGTCAGACCCTCACCAATCTCATTTTGATCACCTATCCAGTGAACAGGTCATCTCATATATAAAGTCCCAGATAACCCCATTAAGAGGAACCCACAACCACTTCTGAAATGTTTGCTTAATATATATTTCTATTCTCCTTGTTATTATTTAGACTAGTGTTTCCCAAACTCCAGTAATCACGGCCCCCAACAAGTCATGTTTTCAGGATTTTCTTAGTATTGCACAGGTGATGCCTTGATAATGATTCCATTACCTGTCCTAGCCTAAGGAAATCCTGAAAACGTGTCCTGTTTGGTGTCCTGTTTGGGGCCATGAGGACTGGAGTTTGGGAAACACTGAGACTTATACCAATCAATCATGGCAGACCATATCATGTAAAAATGCAACCCCAACAAGGAAAACTGAGTTATCAATTTACACTTAAATTTCTGGTAGGAATAAATGAGGAATGGCACAAGGTACCGTTCTTTGATATTATGGGATATACTAGTATTTGCAAGAGCAGACATGCCAGGAGACCTCATAAGTCCACTCTAAACTGTGAACATCTGGGTACGAGCAGCCACCACTAGGGGATATTAGATTAGATCAAGAATAAAATCAATAATAAATTTATCAGCGGTCGACATATACTCAATATTGTTTATATGTGAGGGAATATTCATGATACCTTTGCACAGAATTTATTTAGTTATTTTTCATTTTATTCCTAAATGCAAAGTTGAACAAATTTCTAAACAGTCTTCCTTAAAAAATCCACTATTTTGCTGCTGCAGAGTGGCTGTAAATCCTTTATCTAGCTGAGTGGTCTGCAAATAATACTTAAATCAATCAAAGCTCCTGCTCCTTATGACTGTCTCTGCTCCCCTATCCCTTCTCTCAGTGTTAGAGATAGCAGCAAAGAAAAGGTTGTAAGCAAATATTATCATTCTTATGAAAATGAACCTGTCAGCAGGTTTTATTACCACAAACCAAACACATCTACAGTATGTTAGGTCATTGTTATCTAGAATCAATCAATTCGCTCTTATTTTTATTGATCCTTATTTGTTCCAGAGTAATAATCTACTCAATTTTTATGCTAATGAGTCACAATTGCTGCTGGCTTGGCCCTTCACCTACTGCTCTCAATCTTAATTTTCCCCGCCCGCCGCTCTCTGCCCTCTTTCCAATATTCCATGCCCGCCGTCATGCTTTGCTCATTGATTGACAAGCCATTCTTATCAGAGTGATCTGCCACTTTGACAGAAATCCCAAGCTTGCATTTGTCTTCTCAGAGGTGGTGGCATTTGCAGAGATCCATGATTTACCTGGGAGTGACGCCACCTGCTCAAGCTTTCCATTAGCGAGGAACAAGACAGGAACACTCAGACAAGAGTGAACTGTCAATCAGCAAAGATCAGTGACGAAAGGGGAAAATTGGAAAGAGGATGGAGAGCTGTGTGCCAAGCCCCATACACTTGAGGCTCATTAACATAAAAAATTGAATAGTGGATTTGTTTAGGATGCAAAGAAGGATAAAACTAATTTCACACTGGCGTTTTTTTAAATCTGGGTGAATGCAGGTAAAGTCTACATTCCCCTAGATCCTCCGGATCCCCCTGCAAGTGTTTTTTCAGGATGCAACTGGATGCACCCGCATCGGTATAATCACTGGTCCGTCTCAGTATCCCGTTGCATCCAGTGGATTACCTGTTTCAGCCGGATTCGGTGACAAATGACATGCCTCCTAGGGGGCATGTCATTTAAATGTTCTGGGCATGCGCAGTTCAAATACCTGGATCTGACATCCAGATACAGCAAGATCCCTGTTCTATTGGGTCCATTCTGATTTAACCCGTGACGCCCCGTATCTGGGTGCTTCCAGGTTTTGTCACAGAGAAAAAATGCACCAAAATGCCTTTTTGGTCTCAGTGAAAAAAACGGTGGCACCCGGATCAGGAAAAATTGAAAGAACTGGATTCATCCATAAGTGCATGTGGCCCCATTAATGGTTAAAGTGGCCGAAAACTGATGTGAGTGCTCCCAGTTTAAACTGGATACACATGGATACTAAAAAACAGCAGTGTGAAACCAGCCTTACACAAACAAAGGTATGGATAGATATGAACTGCAGTGACCTAACATAGATCTGTTGGGTTGGTTTGTGGTAATAAAACCTGATGGCGGGTTCCCTTTATTGTAAATGAAGGAATAAAGATTGCAGTCTGAAACTTACTGCAATTTTATTAACCACTAACATGACACATTATATGTTTTCCTTGTCAAAGGTTTCTATGTTAGCCTTTAAAGGGACCCTTACAGTAATGATGAGCGAGGAGTAAGATATTCGGGTTTGGATAGCTCTAACCGAATACTTTGAAATGTTTAAGATTTCAGATCTAAATGCATTCCCCATTGACTTGCATTGGACGGGTAACGAGTAACGATAATGAAACAGTTCAAAGTATTCGTTTAGAGCTATCCGAATCTGAAAATTTCACTACTCCTCATCACTACCTGATAGCTGACATACACTGCCCAAACTGTGCTCAGCATGTATCAGCCATTGGCTCTAATATTCCAGCCAGGTATGTTTGTCTCTGAAACGCTGCAGCGTTCCAGAGACAGACATATGTTAATCACTAGTTATGCTATAAACGAGTTCGACAGGTGGGTCTCTGGGGTTTCTCCCTGCCCGCTGACAGTGACTGACAGGTCTGAGCTTATACATGTACATAGGCAAAGATCTGTCAGTCAACGTCAGCGGTCAGGGAGAAGCCGCCAGGGAACCGCTTGTCCAATTAGTCTGGTGAATGGCTATTAAGGTATATTTTTCTTTCAAATGATGAAGCAAACATACCTTTCTGGGATAATGCAGCCAATGGCTGATCCATGATGCCAAGAGTTTGCGCATCGTGTATCAGCTGTCAGTTCCCTCTAAGTTAGCCGTAAACGAAGGCAATTGTCTTGTGGTCTCCAAAAAATCTCCTCTTCCACTTTTCTCTGCAATATCTTTCAATAAGTCATATTAATAATATAAATTTTTCCATGGAACATAAATGTGATACTTGCTTCTGATCCAAAGAGTCACTTGCTATTTTTGACAACCCAAGTTTCTATCATTACACCACAAAATCGTCCTGTCTATGGCCACCTTAAAAGGAATGGAAAATGAATATGGCACCTTGGTCTTATGGTATCAAGCTGTTGGACCAATACAAATATGTAAAATTACATGTAAAAAAAATTGAAAAATACTGAAAGCAGTAAAGCTACATTCCTTACACCCTCATACAGAATTTACTCACACGGTGCCCAGTGCCTCCTGCACATCGTATAGTGCAAGCAATATGGCAGAAAATTGTAATTACTAATCTCAGCGCCTGCATGCCTCTATAGCTGCAAATGCATATAGGCACTGGGGTTAACCATCATAAACAAATCATTTCAAGACTACTCTGCCGATGACCCTTTATAGTGAGTAATCATGTTTGGAGACAATCTATGGGTCTATGTTCATCTATGAGGTTTTTTTCCTTAATGCATGTTCTGTTATTAGTGGCTTAGCAACGAGAACAGACCTGGGGAACTTTGGAGGCCCTAAGGTGACCCTAACCTATTACTCATTCTGCGCTGCTAGGTACAGTAGGCACAGATGAGCAGTTTAGTCATGTTGGAAGCTGTTAATTGTGTGATCACTTGGGCACCGGTTCCCAGTGAAGAATTAATGTATACCACTGATATACTGGTATACATTGTACTTATAGAAATGTATAACTCCAATGGAAAAGGTAGTACATAGATAATACATAGAATAAACACAATAGCAAAAATTGACCGGTAGGGTACGAGTCGGATAAAGACCATTGGGCTTTCACGCATAAATCATATAGTTAATAAAATACATAAATGAACATCCACAAAAACAAATAAATATCAATATGGCACTTATACTATGGAAGAACATGTTTCTACCATATTTTACAGGCACCTTTGAAAAAAAATGACTAAGATGATAGTTTCCCTTTACTCTTCCGAATGTATTTACCGTAGTCTATCAACTTTATAATGCAAATTTAATTTCTATTTTCTAATTTTAGTACAAAAATGATTTTTTTCGGTTCAGTACATCTATAATAACAGAAGGAGCTCAGCCCCAAAATTTAGGAGGGTTAACCTTTCATTGCCGAGGAAGCTGGACTGCTCTTCATTACAGTCTTCCGCCAGCAGTGAAGACGTTAACCTGCACACATTACCACTACATTTGTTTTGTTTTTATACCCACTTTGGACACTTATTTTTTTAGACCAACTCAATATACAGAAAACCCCGACATATTTACTTAATAGTTTAGAAAGTTCAATTGTTTAGCAGCTAATGAGTTGCGGTAGGTCAGGATCTGTCTTCTGCTGAATGGATTGCTTCTCTGGAGAAATATTAGCAGAACTGCTTTCTTTATTATTGTCTTTTATTTTAAGATTATTTAAACTCTTCCCGGTGATTACGGATATAGTAGTTTCTTCTTCTAGGAATTTTACCGTAGGTCCGGTAGAGAAGTGAGACTGAAAGATTCTGCCATCCGTCAGTATGATATAACTATCCACTATGGCATTTTGAGGGTGCACCTGCTTACAAAAAAATCCATGCAACAGCAAAAGGAATTCTTTTTTCAAGCTTTTATGCATATATCCATAGATATAAGGATGTATACAACACTGTAAGAAAAAGAGGACAAGGACTATAGATGTTACCCATTTAGGAACAATTGTACCGGCACAGGAGGATACAATGCTCAGGACGCTATAAGGACCCATACTGATTATATAGGATGATAAAATAGCAAAGATAACCTTGGCTGCTTTGCAGTGATAGAGTGGTCTGTGATGACTTGTTTTGTCAAGTGCGTTTAAAGCAGATGATCTTGTCCCATCTGACCTGTCACATCCATTTGCCTGAACTGGGTGAACTAAGGCATTTTGCCTCCTGGCTGCTCTGAACACCATCCCATAGCACGCCAACATAATGCTCACTGGCAAGATGAAAGAAAATAAGGCGCTGAGCGTGGTGTACGAATAACTTGAAGCCCATAGTACTTTGCAGTAGTGACTTTGGAGATCAAATTCAACTTTGCCCCAGCCGTAGAGAGGAGGGGTGCTCTGGAGGACGCTGAGGATCCATGTGAAGAAGATAAGAAGACTTCCTCTCTTTGGGGTCATCTTTGTAGGGTAAGATAATGGATGAATGATGGCCAAGTATTTATCTACAGAAACCACTGTGATGGTGTTAACTCCAGCAAATGCAAAGAGATGCATGAGCACCACTACTGCACCACAGAGTCCATGTTCCAAAGGCCAAATATCTGGTAGGGAGGTAACAATGACACAAGGCATCACCAGGACTGTCTGCAGTAGATCGGCAACCAAGAGGTTGAAGATGAAGCGATTGGCCACTTGCAGTAACTGGGGCTTTCGATGGAAAACCACTAAAAGCATTATGTTTCCAAACAAAGATAGGCAAAGCAGTGATATGATGAGTGCTATCCTGAGGACTGTGTCAGGCATTGACAGTGGTCCTTGATCTGCAGGGAATTGGCTCTGGTTCCCAGTGGCCCTGCGGTCACCTAGCCTCTGCATGTTGGACTTGAGACCCTGATTACACCTCCATTCAGTATGGGGTGGGTGGTTGATGCATACCGGAGCTCAGAATGATAATGGGGGGCTTATTCTATACCTACATGATCCATTGTAGTCATCGATAGAGTTCTTCTGTGTAGGCTGTGTCCATACATTATCCTTCTACTGCATCAGGGGGACTTATATTAGGTTAACCAAGACTTCACATGCTGCCAATTATCTAGGTTTTCACTTCTTATCCAGAGAGGCCTATGAAGTGAATACAGAAATGATAACACCAGTTTTTAAGTGAAAAGCACAGATTTATAAATAAGCCAAGCACAGACTGTGAATCATAAATAGACATATGTATATATACCCTTCTATATATATATTTATGTATAATACACATCAATATACCATCCTAATGCTGAAGACTATGTGCATTATGCCTAAAAATAATACCCTTCACCCCAACTGCCAATACAATGCCAATGATAATGTAAATAGAAAAAAACTGCAAGGGTCTTTTACCTGTTGATGAGCATTGTCTTATCCCCTGTGGTCCTGGGGAAGGTGATACAATGATAGATCTGTCTCCATGCCCCCTCCCCGTTGTGTCTATTTCTGTGGTTTGGACAGCTCAGTGCTGCTGGAGAGAAATCAGCCCTCTCCCTCCTCCTCCACCTCCTCTCCCCCTGTCTTTGCAGCCCTCCCCCCAATGATTCTTGCTTCAGCTATGGAGATGCTTATGTTGAGCAAGCAGAGGGAGCTGTACCAATGCCGGCAGACTCATTCTTTCAGAACCAGCAGATTGCTGCATTAAAACATTTTACATATTTCCTTCTCTAATGACTTTCAATTTGAAATAATGAAGTTGGCAGGGATTCCTCAACCCCCTTGCGGTAGCCATTGTACAGTGCAGATTTGTTTAAACAATACGTCTCAATATCTAGGAGACGGTGCAAATGTCTGCCTAGACCCGCTAAAATATGAGACGTATTTATGAAATGTGCCCAATATGACACAATGACTAACTACATGTGATGTTCTGCGACTGAGCAGACACTCGAAAGCAAATACCTTATCACACATATTGCCATTAGGTTTACTCGTAATATAATAGCGAGTCGTGTGCATTGACAGCACAATCTCTGCTTTCATTTCGTCTTCTCGCAGATGCCAACAAGCCTACAGATTATTACTGCATGTCAATCATCTCACCTGCCGGGAGAAGACTTTTTATATTACTCTGGGATCAAATGGTGTTTTTACATTCATTCAGTTTGGCTAGCCATATACATTGCAATAGTTCATGTCAATATAAAAGATCATTATCTGCCTTATGGATTTGTGGCATGCTGTAACTTATTACTGAGGGAGAATGAAACTGTTAATTAACAATTATAGCAGAACTATCCCTACATTTTACAATACAAATGTTGTAAGAAGGTTACCTGATGAATTTACTTACTTTAATTATCCATGTCAAAATGAATGTAAAATCCAACTTGAAAGGGTAAACCCAATTTCTGCCTTCCTCAGTGTTCCCTCTCCCTGCTGAGATCTCACACTGCTCAGTACAAGCTACTGCTGTCAGTGAAGCTGGGTAGGTGGAGTCTGAATATTTTGGGTTCATGATTTCCCTTACTACTCATTTTAGAAATAGTATTATCCATCCATTTACATATACCGTAGATGTTCAATGTAAGTACAACCAGCCTAATCAGGAATAAGATCTATTAGGGGATTAGGGGATCTAGTTTTCATGTGAAATCTAGTGACAGATCTGCTTTAAATTGCTCTGTTAGATAACAAAATTGGCATAAAAGGGCTCCTGTATCAAGATATAGGTATTGCATACTTGTTATGGTGTCTCATTCTGTTCTTTTGATTTTCCTTCAAAAATCCCTTATAATCTGTCCACTGTCGTAGGTCATTCTTGTTTAGTATTTGTCATACCACTCAGATCTGTGAAGTGGATTCCTGCTATGGTGCAGTGCAGCCTATTAGTGATGGGCGAATCCTAAATTACTCGGAATCGCTTGACTCTAGCGAGTCCGAGCCCAGGACTCGCTACTCATTGCGAGTCTAGCGAGTCCAATGTTAATGAATGGGGAAGCGAGTAATAGCGAGTAGTGTGAGATTTACAAATCGCAGATGTGTCTCGGAAGCTTCAGCCTGAAACAATCCTAGTTGTGTCATTTATTTGCATTGCTAGTTTACTTTGTAAGTAATCGCTGACTCGCACAGATAAGATCCTGTCTTCTCTGTGTTCTGGCTGCCCCAGCTCCAGGGTCCTAGAGCCCGCCTGCTGCCTGATGTAGCAGAGCTGAGATTGTTCTCAGTCTGCTCATTCCCTGTGTACAGACATGAATGTCTGTGCACAGAGATGATGTAGCAGTGCTGAGATTGTTCTCAGTCTGCTTATTCCCTGTGCATAGACATCTATATTTATGCACAGGGATGAGCAGAGAGGACATCGCGTTTTGGACTGCGTCGGACGGAAGAGGATTTTTTTAATTAAAGATGGAGTCCCTAATGGCTTTTTTTTTTATTTCATGAAATTCTGAGATTCTGACTCTGAGACTCTGACTCTGAAATTCATGAAATAATTAAAAAAAAATGCGTGGGGCTCCGCGCAATTTCTATGTCTAGCCAGGTACAGCTAAGCAGCTGGGGCTGGAATCCGCAGCGCAGGGATGCCCAAGCTTTCTGGGCACCCCCCGCTGCAAATTGCAGCCCGCAGCCGCCCCAGAAGATGGCGCGTTCATTGAAGCGCCATCCTCTGGCGCTGAACCCCGCTCTTCCAGCGGCCCTGGTAGCGGTGGCACGCTGGGTAATAAAGAGGTTAGGGCCAGCTTTGTATTATCAGCTGGCCCTAAGCCCAAAATTTATGGCGGTCACGCCAATATTAGACATGACCGCCATGAATTTCTATTAAATTGTTTTAAAAAAAACACAACACAAGGAAAAATTTTTATTAGAAATAAAAAAAAAAGCCATTAGGGACTCCATCTTTAATTAAAAAAATCCTCTTCCGTCCGACGCAGTCCAAAACTCGATGTCCTCTCTGCTACATCCCCTGTGCATAAATATAGATGTCTATGCACAGGGAATAAGCAGACTGAGAACAATCTCAGCTCTGCTACATCATCTCTGTGCACAGACATTCATGTCTGTACACAGGGAATGAGCAGACTGAGAACAATCTCAGCACTGCTACATCATCTCTGTGCACAGACATTCATGTCTGTACACAGGGAATGAGCAGACTGAGAACAATCTCAGCACTGCTACATCATCTCTGTGCACAGACATTCATGTCTGTACACAGGGAATGAGCAGACTGAGAACAATCTCAGCACTGCTACATCATCTCTGTGCACAGACATTCATGTCTGTACACAGGGAATGAGCAGACAGAGAACAATCTCAGCACTGCTACATCAGGCAGCAGGCGGGCTCTAGGACCCTGGAGCTGCACAGAGAAGACAGCTGGACTCGCTCACAAAGAAACAGCAGTTACTTTGTGAGTTTCCCTGCTATCACTGGCACAGTAGCCGAGTCTAATGCAAACAATGGCAATCCTAGTTTTGTCAGCGTTTCTGACAAAACTAGGATTGATATTGATTTGCATTGGACTCGTGCGAGTAATCACTGGGAAACTCGCAGAGTACCGAGTCCTGCGAGTCCCTTACTACTCGCCGAGTAACGAGTCCTAGCGAGTAGATTCGCCCATCCCTACAGCCTATAAGAATATTCACAGTAGAAGAAAAAACTTTGTTCACTTGCACTGGACATATAAGGTGGATATTCTGAGAAAGATTGAAAAAACTACATAAGGCTGCATTCACATCAGCAGTAATTTGTAATTCGCGGCAGATCTGACAAATTACCACTAACGTGAAAGCAGCTTAACTGCTATGTAGCTGGACAATTTTACAGTACAAACTAATGCTTGCTTAGATCGGTGGAAGTAAGTACTGAACACGTCACCAGTATTGTAAGTTAATATATTTCTAAAGGTGCTATTGACATGAACATCTCACCAGATGTCAGTAGCAACCGATCCAATCCACACAGGCAAAGAAATCAAACAATAGATTTCCATAAATTATGGCTAGGGTCACATTTGCGGTAGCAAATGCAGATCCTGATCCGGTTTTGAGCTGTAAAAATGATCAACACCAGATCAGGATCCGCATGCCATAGGAGCCCATTATAAAACCGGATTGCACTACATGCAATCCGGTTACCGCTTCCGGATTTGCAGCCTGCAGTAAAAAGCATGCAGGCTGCAGTTTTCGGAGCGGTTTGCAAACCGCAGCAGGCTTGCTATAATGGGCTCCTATGGGAATGCCTGGGGTAGCCGAATGCTTTCTTCATCCCTGCTGCAGCAGGGATGAACAAAGGGTTAATGTTAATAATAGATGTGGGCACAATGTCTTCAGGGAGTGCCCACCCTCCCTAGAGACATGGTGACCATATGGGGCAGCATATAAAGGGTTAATTAGGTGTATTACTGCATTGCCGGCTATTGTCGGCATTTACTATTTTATGAATTAAAGCCGGCGGCTCCTCGCTGTAGAGGAGATACAGTACGTAATGTGCGTACTGTATCCGTCGCTATCCAGGGTCCTGAAAGCTTTAACATTAGTTCTATGGCGGTGCGCTGCCAATAGAACTAATGTTAAAGCTTTCAGGACCCTGGATAGCGGCGGATACAGTACGCACATTATGTACTGTATCTCCTCCACAGCGAGGAGCCACTGGCTTTAATTCATAAAATAGTAAATGCCGACAATAGCCGGCAATACAGTAATACACCTAATTAACCCTTCATATGCTGCCCCGTATGGTCACCATGTCTCTAGGGAGGGTGGGCACTCCCTGTAGACATGGTGCCCACATCTATTATTAACATTAACCCTTTGTTCATCCCTGCTGCAGCAGGGATGAAGAAAGCATTCGGCTACCGGATTGCACATTATGAGCAATCCAGTTACCAGATCCGGGTTTAAAGACACATTTTGAACACAAAATGTATCTGAAGGCTCATGCGATTACCGCATCGGTGGCGGTATACAATGAGCCTTACTAATGTATCTCCACGAGCCTATGGTTTAAACAAAAATAAAATACCAGTAAATAGTTCGGCATTACTGAAGTTTAATATCACACTAAAAGCCTTCATGTGTGACATCATGTCAAGATGCCCCATGTATGCAGAAACTAGTGGCATGCATTGCTTAGGGGATTTTGGCCTTTTCTTCCACACAATCACTCTTCAAATCCTGAAGGTCCGTGGCTCCTTCTATGAACTCCGAGCTTTAGTTCTAGCCATTTTATTTTCCTCTGAAATAAATTTGAGTTTTCTTGGCTGTGGTTTGAGATCATTATCTTGATGATATGTCCACCCTTATTTCATCTTCATCATCTTATTTGAAGGCAGCAACTTTTTCTATAAGAATGTATCGGTACATTTTTCCATTAATCCTTCTTTCAATTATATGAATTTTGCCAGTTGGTATGGTGTTTTGGGATGACTAGCAGTGCCTTTTGGCCTCCAAGCATAGTGTGTATTATGGCATCCAAAGAGTTCAATTTTGGTCTCATTTGAGCTAGACTATATTCTCCCAGTATTTCACAGGCTTATTTAAATGTTGTTAAGAAAAATTTCAACATCCTTGGACATGGTTTTTATTCAGCAATGGAATCTTGGTAGGATTGAGTTGAGTGCATTACTTGTTTTGTTATATTTGAAACAATTCTACCTGCCGATTCCAGGTCTTTTGTTTGCTCTCCACAGGTGGTCCTTGGCTCTTGAACAACTCTTCTGATAATTATTTTCCCTCTTCTGTCTGAAATCTTGCTAGAGCACCTGGTCATAGCAGTTTATGATGTATTATGTTCTTTCCACTTCTGGTCTATGGCTTCAACAGTGCTCATTGGAACTTTAGTAGTTTAGAAAATCTTCAGTAACCAATGCCATCAGTATGTTTTGCAACAATATGGTTGCAAAGGTAGCTCACTGTTTTACCCATCATGAGATGTTTTTTGTGGGGCATCTTGGTAATGACACACCTCTTTATAGGCCATCAGTTAAACCAGCTAATTTATTTATTCAATAATGCATTTTGCCAAAGTATTTTTGAATATGGGATAACGGCAGATTTCGCAATCTGCACGCCAATGGCTCGTTTTCGGACATTGCGGCAAAATGCATGTTATAAGCTTGCTACTTGTTGAACGAGTGGTTTCTGCTGTTTTGGTCAGTGCAGTATTCACGCGAAAAACAAAAAGCTGGATCGTAGACCCTTTCTTTTGTTGAGTCTGCATTTCACGACAACAGCACAAACATGGCAAAATCACTTACAACAGCACCGACAGCAAGCCCCATAAATAATATGGGGACTGCTCAAGTGCAAGTCTAATCCAGAATGCAGATGATGCGGTTACAATCATGCTATCTGATACCAAAATCTTCAAAAATTGAGCCATCTGGCAAAGGCCTAAGTTACATTTTAGTAATTTCTCAAAGATTTTAGCTGGTGTACATGGCTTTTTGCACTTTTCTTTCTTCATGTGTTCAATACTTTTTCCCTGTGTTATTTCTCACTATTACACATACTTGATTTATAAAATTTATGGTTTGATTTCTTTGCTTGTGTGCATTGGATGGGATGTTACTGACATCTGGTAAAAATTGTCAATAACACCTATAGGGCTTGCTCCCTATTTTCTATTAAAAAATTGCACTATTTTCATTCAGAAAATTTGGATGAGTAAAACCATATGGTATTGTAAATGTCATGCAACTGTTATGCAGGTGTTTTATTTATTTTATCACCTAACATCCATATATGATGTGACATACATATGTATTGTTTTTTTTCAGCAGCTATTCTTCCACAATTATTTACAGGACCATTTACAGTGTACATGTAACAGAATGGTCATGTATCTGTAAAAGTCGGACAGCATATGGATGGTCCATATTACATCCGATTATTTTTGATGTGGCCAGAGCAAGAGGTACTCGGACACCGGGACTCATGGTGGTTTGGATGGGGAGAATCACGGGTGGTCGGAAACCCGGTTCCGTACCCTGGTTATCATTTGAGTAGATGGTGGGGGAGAAGGAGTATTTACAGGGAACGTGACGCCACCTGTAGTTCCCAGTAATATGGTACTGGGCTGCAAGCGGCTGCTGAGGTGATGATGAGGTGCAGCAGTAGAGTAGTCCAGCTCCCTACAGGTGGAGCTATTACCTCAGGGCAGCGGTGATGGATGAAGATGAGGGGAGTTGTAGTGTTGCAGTTCTTACGCCTCTGATGAGCTCTGATGGTGCTGAGCATCCGGGCACCGGCGGGAAGAACAACGGAGACCAGTTCAAGTTTTACTCCACTTTACTAGGTACCGGCAGATGGTAAAACGGAACACGGTACAGTTTGGTTACCAGGTGAATGCTTGCCAGCTCAGGGTCCCCCTTATGGAGTCTCTATGTGTTCTCTCTTTGTCTTTCAGGGTTAACTTCTCTCTTCCCAGTTCTCTACCACCCTTCGCAGAGCTCTCCAACCAGTCCACGGTCTGTAGCTAGTAGGCAAGGTCTGTGCCTACCGGTAGGACGGGGGGGCCCAAGTAAGCAAAGCCTCCCCCACTGAATTCTGGCCCTTCTCCTCTAGTGTCCTGAACCGGTTCTTACTCCTGAGGGGCGAGGTACCTGTGGCGCTGTCAGCCCCGGTTTAGTCCTGAACTCATGACTCCTGGCAGCCGGCTTCCCGCTCAAGTGTTCCCACTGACCAGCTCTCAATCATCTCCCACTTCTTTCACTGGGCCTTAAAGTTGGGGCTTTACATCCTTTGGACTGTTCTGTCAGCTGTCTTGCTTTGAGACTGCATTCCAGCAATGGATTAAAGTCATTACTTATTTGTTTTTTTGAAACAATTGTACTATTCCAAGTCCTGTCCCGTAGTTACTCACAATGGTTACCTGATCTTGAACAACTTACAGGATAAATTTGTTTCACTGTTCTTCTGATCCTAGCGAGGAGCACCTTGTCTTCATGTTTATGTGAAACTCATGTTATCCTCTTATTGAGTTTTCTTACTCCTCATTGATGCTATAACTAACTCATACACAGGTGCATTTCCAATTTTGTATTTGGAAAAACTCAAACTATTGCTACCATCCTGACAACATTTTTTACCCTATACGCAATACAAGATGCTTTTAATGTGCGAAGTTATTGGTCAATCAGGATGATGAAAGTTTTTATTATCCATATTTAAACATACATATGCTTGCAATGACTAAAGTTTGCGTAAAAAAGCTTTAGCACATTTGGACATTTATATACGGCACGTTCACCACATGCTATTTTCACGTTTTTTTACGCGCGCTTTTCAAAATACGCAATGTGCCTTTTGTCTGCCTGCAAAGTGAATGGGAAATTCACTTTGCAGTGCAGACATTGCGTAAAAATACGCACTGCGTTTTCCGGGAGAAAGTGCAGCTGCGTAAACAATTGATATGTCAATTGTTTACGCAGCTACTTCTGCGTATTCTCCCAGAGGGGAGGAAGAATCCTGCTTCCTCCTCCCCTCTGTGACAGCTGTGGCCGCCCATTAGATTTCACAGTGTATTAATACACACTGTGAAATCTAAATTAAACAGAGGCAAATGTATGTAAAATAAAAAAGAATCAATACTTCACCAGTCCGACGCCTTCTCCCGCTGTCCGGTCTCCGATTCCAAGTGAGCGATGTACTGACAGGACCTGTGGTGATGTCAGAGGGGCGTTCCCGGGCACTCGCGGTCATGTGATACATATCACATGACCGCAAACAGCCAATCAGCGCTGGGAACGCCCCGGGAACGCTCCCTCTCTGACGTCACCACAGGTCTTCTCAGTACATCGCTCACTTGGAACCGGAGACCGGACAGCGGCAGAAGGCACCGGACAGGTGAAGTATTAATTCTTTTTTATTTTACATACATTTGCCTTTGTTTAATTTAGATTTCACAGTGTATATTAATACACTTGGAAATCTAATGGGGCTGTCACAGAGGGGATGAGGAAGCAGGATTCTTCCTCCCCTCTGTGACATCACTGCGCTTTCTGGAGTAAAGAAAGCGCAGTGTGTGAAAGCCCCTGCGTATTTTGTTGCGCTTTTTTGCGCGGCCGAAAAACGCGGCAGAAACAGCGCGCAAAAAAAGCGCAGCAAAATACGCAAATGTGTGAACGCAGCCTAAGGGTGTTTTTTTAACATCAGAAACTCATTAGGTTTCTGTTCAGCGCCTTATGTATTAGTAAATTTGAGTTTTCTTGGCTGTGTGTTTGAGATCATTGCCTTGCTGATATGTGCACCCTCATTTCCTCTTCATCATCCTGGTTGAAGGCAACAAAGTTTTCTATCAAGAATGTTTTGGTACATTTTTTCATTCATTCTTCCTTCAATTACCGTATATGAATTTTGCAAGTTGATATGGAGTTTTGGAATAATGAGCAGTGCCTTTTGGCCTCCAAGCATGATGTATTATGGCATCCAAAGAGATCAATTTTGGTCTCATTTGACCAGACTCTATTCTCCCGCTCTTTCACAGGCTTGTCTAAATGTTGTTGAGCAAACTTTAAACATCCTTGGACATGTTTTTTGTTGAGCAATAGAATCTTGCATGTTGAGAATGCATACAGGCAATGGAGTTTATGTGCATTACTTATTTGTTTTATTTGAAACAATTGTACCTGCTGATTCCAAGTCTGTCTGTAGTTCTTCACAGATGGTCCTTGGCTCTTGAACAACTCTTCTGATAATTATTTTCACTCTTCTGTCTGAAATCTTGCGATGAGCACCTGGTCATGGTCAGTTTATTGTGAAATTATGTTGATGCCTCTTTCGGATTTTCTTAGACTTCATTGATGCTATAACTAACACATGACACAGGGAGATTTCCAATTTTGTAGGTTTGAAAATCCTCAAACCTTCTCCTCCCTCCCTGCACCATGTAACCCCTATACCGCAATAAAGGCTTTTAAGTGCGATTGTCAATACGGGTGAGTGCATCTTTTTTTCGCCTTTATTTGCTCATAATATTTTTTTGCAATGCTAAAGTTGCGTAAAAATGTTGACACTTTTGGCATTTATACGGCAGTACCGGACAGCTATTTCAATATGGATAGCATGTGGTCATACTGCCAGTCAAATTTATCATGTTTGTTGAGGGGTATGGCCAGACGGTGCCTTGGTAGTCACAGGAAGGCAAAGCGTCAGTTGAGGAACAGCCAAGGTTGTAAAGCATGTATCCCGGCCAGCTCTCTGGTGCAACAGTAAAGTCCGTGATTGCCCTCAATGAGGGCCAAAGTAGACACAGATTACAAAAGTCTTTTCAATAGGGTTTTGCTTAAACAGTCTTGTAAAACACAGGTTCTCAACCTAAATATTACTTTTTTCTAGACAATTACTTTAATAGAATTTAGTGCAGACTGCACAGCTGTTCTGGTACCTCAACACACTCATACTGTCCTTTCAACCCTATGGTGCTTTACTTCAAATTCATAAAGTCTCTCTTGGCTCCAGCCCTATCCCACCCGTGGGGATCCACCAAAAGAACAATCAAGGCCATCTTTAGACAGAGTTCCTTCGTATTGAGCACCCTGACAACCCATTCGTCTGAGTCTATGTAAAAGTCGGCCACAGCAGCGCTGTAGGCAACAGTCGTTTTCCAGGTGACCCACACCAAGCAGGGACAGTCCCACTTGTTTGTGACCTGGAACGAAGTCCCAACTCTCGTACCCAGGATCCCAGGGGTCTGGTTGAATTATATCCTGGATTACTCACTACTCCACCTCCTAAAGGCTCAACCCTTGTCTTTCCACCTGACACCTTAGGGATTCTCCTCCTTCAAACTACACAACAGGCTTGTTTTGCTACTTAGCCCCCAAGCCAAGTGAGTGGACTCACTAGCTAACCCAATGATGTTTTCACTCTCACGATCCGCAGTAAACCCATAACTCCACCCTTTAGAGGTGTACAAGCTCAATAGCTAATTTAACCCTAGTTTAATTGATGTTCCAGGGAGCAGTCTTATACCATGGCCACAGAGTCACCACATATACAGAACTACAGTGTTGGCCAAAAGTATTGACACCCCTACAATTCTGTCACATAATACTCAGTTTCTTCCTGAAAATGATTGCAATCACAAATTCTTTGGTATTATTATCTTCATTTAATATGTCTTCAATGAAAAAACACAAAAGAGAATGAAGCAAAAAGCAAAACATTGATCATTTCACACAAAACTCCAAAAATGGGCCAGACAAAAGTATTGGCACCCTCAGCCTAATACTTGGCTGCACAACCTTTAGCCAAAATAACTGTGATCAACCACTTCCGGTAACCATCAATGAGTTTTTACAATGCTCTGCTGGAATTTTAGACCATTCTTCTTTGGCAAACTACTCCAGGTCCCTGATATTTGAAGGATGCCTTCTCCAAACTGCCATTTTTAGATCTCTCCACAGGTGTTCTATGGATTCAGGTCTGGACTCATTGCTGGCCACCTTAGAAGTCTCCAGTGCTTTCTCTCAAACCATTTCTAGTGCTTTTTGAAGTGTGTTTTGGGTCATTGTCCTGCTGGAAGACCCATGACCTCTGAGGGAGACCCAGCTTTCTCACACTGGGCCCTACATTATGCTGCAAAGTTTGTTGATAGTCTTCAGACTTCATAATGCCATGCACACGGTCAAGCAGTCCAGTGCCAAGGTAGCAAAGCAGCCCCAAAGCTTCAGGGAACCTCCGCCATGTTTGACTGTAGGGACCGTGTTCTTTTCTTTGAATGCCTCTTTTTTTCTCCTGTAAACTCTATGTTGATGCCTTTGCCCAATAAGAGAGAACATTCTTCCAAAACGTTTTTGGCTTTCTCAGGTAAGTTTTGGCACACTCCAGCCAGGGTTATTTATGTCTCAGGGTAAGAAGTGGGGTCTTCCTGGGTCTCCTACCATACAGTCCCTTTTCATTCAGACGCCGACAGATAGTACGAGTTGACACTGTTGTACCCTCGGACTGCAGGGCAGCTTGAACTTGTTTGGATGTTAGTCGAGGTTCTCTATCCACCATCCGCACAATCTTGCGTTGAAATCTCTTGTCAATTTTTCTTTTCCTTCCACATCTAGGGAGATTAGCCACAGTGCCATGGGCTTTAAACTTCTTGATGACACGGCGCACGGTAGACACAGGAACATTCAGGTCTTTGGAGATGGACTTGTAGCGTTGAGATTGCTCATGCTTCCTCACAATTTGGTTTCTCAAGTCCTCAGACAGTTCTTTGGTCTTATTTCTTTTCTCCATGCTCAATGTGGTACACACAAGGACACAGGACAGAGGTTGAGTCAACTTTAATCCATGTCAACTGGCTGCAAGTGTGATTTAGTTATTGCCAACACCTGTTAGGTGGCACAGGTAAGTTACAGGTGCTGTTAATTACACAAATTAGAGAAACATCACATGATTTTTCTTCCAGTGTCAATACTTTTGTCCACCCCCTTTTTTATGTTTGGTGTGGAACTATACCCAATTTGGCTTTAGGACAATTCTTTTTGTGTTTTTTTCATAGAAGACAAATTAAATGAAGATGATAATACCAAAGAATTTGTGATTGCAATCATTTTCAGAAAGAAACTGAGTATTATCTGACAGAATTGCAGGGGTGTCAATACTTTTGGCCAACACTGTATGTACACATAATTCATTAACATGTCAACATAGATACACACAAGTTCATAACACATCAATATATGTACAAAAGCACAGCATTCCCCAGGGCATGGGGTGACTAAGCCCTGAACACCCTCAACAGGTTATGCCACTAAAGTGGGGTAACATACTCTCTAACTGGTGTACATTTATGGTGGTAGTGCATGCTGAGTAACAGACGCTCCTAGTACATTAAGCGTTGCACACCTCTTACTGAATCGGGTGACTGTACACCAGAGAGCGCTGTCAGCCTTACTGAATCACCCCTATGACTTTTATTTATGCTGAGAGTTGTAGTTACACCACAGCTGGAGACCTGCAGGTTACAATCCTCTACTGTGAAATGTAATCATTATATTAAAATGTTCTTATCCACTAGATATGATCATTGTAATCATCTGTTTCCATCAACGTTGATTTTACTGAGTGAATCCTGAATCCTTTGCAATCCATAACCAAGATATGTTTTAGATACTTGAAATGCTGCATATGATTCCCAAATATTTACAACATAAGTAAATGTAAGATTGTATATTGTAGCCAATAATGCAATTTTCAAAGAACAAAAATTATTGTTTCTTTATGATATTCATAGAAAGAAGAAATATATTGAGCTCCACAATAATATGGGGCAATTCTATTCTAGTTAATGCAAATCAGAGGCGAGCGATCATGTTAATAGACTGCAGAGCACGATGAATCATTCCCATAGCAATGTTTGCACACCTACATATTGTGCAAGTGCTGATGTAGGAATTGTGTTTTTAATTGAGCAGTCTAGTAAACGGAATTATTCTATAACCTCGGTGCCATTAGTACGTTTGTGGTCTGAAAACCACTGACTTGAAATACCAGGATCAGGTAACAATGCAATTAGATCATAGTTGCCAACATAGGAATACAGTTTCCAGGGATACATTGAGGTTGGTCAGGCAAACCTGTGCACATCACATGTAAGCTATTTACATGAATAGAAAGTATCAGACGCTGAAGCGTGACCACTCTACACCATCAATATACGTTGCCGTTACTTGAATATTACAGCCGATCACTTGATCTAAGTGTTATGTGCTACAGATGGAAACTTTGGGCAGTAATTGAATACATAGGTCAATGGACTGATGGACCCGACATAAGTTATGTCACTTACATATCGATAATGGAGCATCAGGGGATTCAAGTAATTGCCGTTTCTTAATTTACATTCCCTACTTTGGGGAGACTATATTAATATCCCAGAAAAGCCCTTTATGTTTCACCAGCTATTCCTTAATGGGGTTGCATGGTATTACAAAAACATTCCCTTTTATTTTCCAAAACAGCACCACACTTGCCCAGAGGTTGTGTGTGGTAATGCTGTGGCGCCCCACCAAGTAAGCCGCCCCCAGAGGTACTGCACTCCCATGGTTAGGGAGTTTAGTGCCCCTGTTCTCCAGGTGCAGGGACGGTACAGTTGAGTCCAAAACAAAAACACACACGCAGTGACAGGTCCTGTGACAATGGGAGGACCCGGAGGGAGGGCCTAGGTCACACAAAGGCTAAACAGAAAGTGTTAGAGACAGTAGAAAAACTAGAAGTAGACTGGAGAAGTAACATCGACTGTTGAGGAAAGCCTGACTGATGGAGAAAGAAGAGCCCTAAGGGTGCTGACAAGACATTGATTCCCCGTACGCCTGAATCTGACGAGATAGAGGGGTTGGTGCAGGACACAGGGACCGGTCCTGCGGATGGTGCGGAAACTTCAAGCCCGAGCCGAAGCCGGAGGCCTCAAACTTCTAATGGGAGCTGGAGACGGATATCCAACACATCTTGAGGAAGCTGGCTGAACTAGGGAGCAGTGCCCAGGAGAGGAACCTAATGGCGCCCGGGACACAACAGCAACCATGGCCATCGGTACCTGAGCTCTGTGCTGCGGAGAGTGTTGAGAGCCTGGAGGCCTGAGCGATGCTGTGCTCACTTCAGAGGAGAACTACCCCTTATAGCACTGAGAAAATGTAGATCCACCAGAGACTGCCGTATTCCTGCTGGGGACAGTGACTTAAGGCAGCGTGGATGGTAAACCCTCCTCGGGTATGGCTGAGTGTCCCCATTACAGGTGTAAATAGTCTATGTGTGGGACGGGCACAAGAAATATGCAGACTCACGGTTTCTGTAGTTTCTCAGTCCTTTACTGGAGCAGATGGTAAAAGCTGTCCACGGAGTCTTGAGATCAACTTAGGTTATTCTCACCCGACTGGGTCTTTGGCTCCATTACTGTTCTTGTAATTTGGCTCCTGCTGCTGCTTAAGCTTGGCTGCCGGCCCTGTCTTGTCCTGTGAGGTACTGGTATGACAGGCAATTCGAGTCCTCTACATATACCCTGTTCCCAGGTGTCAGAGTCTCTGAACTCTCTCTCCGTTGCTGTGTCTGTGGGTAGTGTGGCTGGGAATCTAGCATCCCCATCGTTCGGTATTGACTGCCGGGATGTGTGACACTGCACAGTCTCGGACTCCAGTGTCCATTCTATGCGCCTTTCCTCTGGGGTGAGCACAGAGTTCCTCAGCCTCCCAGGTGTGTTCTTGGTTTTCCATTCCTCAGACCCTAGCCTTAGGCCTGGAACTAGTCAGTGGACTTTGAGACGAGCTTAGCACAGGTGCTTTACACTCAGGTCCTCTTCACAGTCCTCCAAGGAACTGCACTAACTTGCTCCTCTCCAGACCAGAATATATAGGGGCGCTCACCCTGAACCCGGGCTTTGTCTCCCCCTTCTGGCCTGGAGCTGTTGATGTTAGTTGTGTGTGTTGCCTGATTAGAATACCCTTTGTTGCTCTCTGGTGACACCACCACCTGGGGGCAGTTTATACACTGTGGTACTTTGATCCAGGAGTGCCACAATTGAGACACATAGAGAGGATAGAAAGAGCACCAACCGTGGCTTGACTGCACTAACCTGGCTCTGGAGAAAGAGCTGTAACAGAGAGTGGCAGTAGCATACCCGGCAGCCATGTTTTAACACTGAAGTAAAAGTTACGGACCTGCAGCTGTGGTGTCTGTGTAACTTTCTTGAGCAGCGACCACCGGCCGCAGAGGCTGCCTGGAACACCGAGGGTACTGCTGATGGAGTGAACATCTGACAAGGTACGAGCTGGGGGAACCACTCCACTGCCCTGGGGACTATGTTCCACCTGCGGTGAGCGACGCCATCCAAGCTACCGGTCACCGTCCCCAGAGGTTCTGCAGCAGCGTCGGGCTCCCTGGCCACATACCGCAGGTGGCGTCACGAATACCCACTTATCCCCTCAGACTTTCCATAACATCATCCCCTTTATTAAAATGACACTGCCAGGGTCACGGGACCGGGTCTTGGCCCCCATCTGTCCCTGTGAAAAGAACCGAAGAGAGGTGAAGTAAAACAACGAGTAACCGCCCCGTCCACGAGTTTTCCCCTGCCCTGGAGTGGGCGTGTCAACGTGGCATCACAAAGAGGATGCGAGTGGCCCTGAAAGAACAGGTCTTGTGCACCTTAAGAACCGTTAAATAACTGTGTAAGTGCCACGTGCGGGTCAGGGACGTGTCTGGGCCCCCGTCATGGGAAGGACCTTGGAGAAGGCGCGAAATAGCATGTCCATCCTGAGTACTAAAGAAAAAAAAGCCAATGAGGCCTGCTATCGAGAGTTGTTGACCCCTCCTGGAGGAGATGAGACCTGAAGGGTGAGGCCTTGAGGACTTTCAGGGGGAGAAGATGATTTGCGGCAAAGTGGTCCTAACCTCTAAAGTAAGACCAAGAAAGTCACTGTATATAGTAGTTAGCATGTGTAAATAATGTGAATAAAGAGTTAGCTAGGTACTGGAGAATGTATAGATGTAAATTATAATGTGAACATATTTTACCCGCCATGGACACTGTACAGCTGGGCGGAGGACATTGACCAGGACTTGTTTTGAGCCCTTGTATGGATAATGCTCATGAGACTGTGATCTTGTTTATTTTTCTGAATGAGCACTTTTTACTTTTACTACTTTTGCAAGTTTTTAGATTTTTATACGACTGGACTTTATTATGCAACGTTTAAGAACCTGTGCCTCCTGAAAGGGAAGAAAAGTACTGCTTTTGTTATGTTATTGTTGAATGCAATCATATAAAAAATTTTTTTTTGTGAGTGTCCGAGGTATCGGGTCACTCAAGGACGAGTTTATTCTGCCTAGGGGGAATGTGGCGCCCCACCGGGTAAACCGCCACCAGAGGTACTGCATTCCTGCGGTTAGGGACTGTAGTGCCCCTGTTCTCCAGATGCTGGGATGGTACAGTTGAGCCCAAAACAAAAACACACACGCAGCGTCAGACCCTGGGACAATGGGAGGACCACAAGGGAGGGCCTAGGTCACAAAAAGGGGAAACAGAAAGTGTTAGAGACAGTAGAAGGAGACCGGAAGAGTAACATCGACTGTCGAGGAGTGGTAGTCGGGAGCACCTAGATGGTGTGGTGCGGATTCCCGTGGATTGGAGCAATGCCACCCCACTTGCCCATGGGAGGGAAAGCCTTACTGATGGAGAGAGAAGAACCCTAAGGATGTGGACGAGACATCTATTCCCGAACGCCTTAATCTGACGATACAGAGGGGTTGGTGGAGGACACAGGGATCGGCCCTGCAGACAGTGCGGAGGCTTCAAGCCCGAGCCGAAACCGGAGGCCTCAGACTTCTAATGGGAGCTGAAGGCTGAACACCCGACACATCTTGGGGAAGGTGGCTGAACTAGGGAGCAGTGCCCGGGAAAGGAACCTAATGGCGCCCGGGACTCAACAGCACCCGTGGCCATCGGTACCTGAGCTCTGTGCTGCAGAGAGCATTGAAAGCCTGGAGGGCAGAGCGATGGTGCGCTCGCTTCAGAGGAGAACTACCCCTTATAGCACTGAAAGAACGTAGATCCACCAGAGACTGAGACACGTAGAGAGGACAGAAAGGGCACCAATCGTGGATTGACTGCACTAACCCGGCTCTGGAGAAAGAGCTGTACTGGAGAGGGGCAGGAGCGTACTCGGCAGCCCGGCAGACTCGTTCTCAGGCAAGCAAGTCATTGAAAAAATGCCTAAGTCTGGGTGATTATAGACGAGGTCACCAGACGTCCAGGTACCTTTTTTCTCCTCAGATAAAATACTGCTTAATACGATTTTGTTCATTAAAGAACCATTCACTGTCTGCACTGACTTTCATTGACTGTAGGTCTGCAGCAAACTTTAATGATTCAGGACTGGTTCAGAAATTAGGATTAGGGACATTTAGTCTGGGAAAACCCACTCACATTTTTTGCTATTGACAAAACTCCGCTGGCGCAGGACTCGGTCAAACGGGTAACAGTAAGGTTCACGTTCCAAGTGAGAGACCTTCACTCTGAATTTTTTCCTGTTTTATATTGGATAATTGTCTGCTGGGGTGGCATTGTGTTTCCATGACTACTTCATAAATTAATAAATTTGTTATTGATTGGTGTCAGAAGGACATTGTTAAATGGAGTCCCAATTGTCATAAGAAGTGTTTAGGTTCTGTAAAAATATGCTCCGCTGGTCTGGAAGGTATCCTGGGAAACCATAAAAGACTTTGGAGATGTCTTATTGGAAAAAGAGGTGGAGATACTACCTCCCCATCATCCCTATGATTGTGCTATTAATCTTGCCTCTAATGCCAAATTACCTAAAGCTTGGTTTTGTAATTTGCTTGGTGGGAACTCATGACCATGAAAAATTATGTGGATGACAGTTTACGATAGGGTCATATCCGACCTTCCTCCTCTCCTATAGCTGCACAATTTTACTTTGTGAGAAAGAAAGATGGTGGCCCCTGTCCTTGCCTAGATTTATGAGTCCTGAACAAAATCATGGTAAGAATAAATACCTACTTTCACTCATCCCCAACCTTTATAATCAGCTTTCTAATGGAGGCTGTGTGGTTTTCTAAGCTAGATCATAGTGGGGCATTCAGTTTGGTACACATCAAGAATTGGGATGAGTGGAAAACGGCATTTCTGACATCTGAGGGTTTATTCGAAAATCGTGTCATGCCTTCTGGGTTAACCAATGTGCCAACAATTTTCAAAACTTTATGAATGATATCTCTTCTAATTGTCTTGGGCAATTTATTGTGGTTTTACCTTGATGACATATTAATTTTTTTTTTTACCTGCTTTGGATTCTCCCCAGAAATATGTTGGATAGTCTAACAAAGATTGATGGAGAATTCTTTGTTTGTTAAAGTTTAGGAATTAATTTTTTTGTTCTGGGATTTGCAGTCTTATGGTTCAACCGATGGATTTAAGATTGATCCTGGGAAAGTGCAGGCCATAATGGTGGGGTTTAACCGGGGTGATCTAAAGTCTTTTCAAAGGTCTCTAGGATTCAGTATCCATTACACAAAATTCATTAGAGTTTTTTTTTCGATATTGTTAAACCTCTTATTGACCTCACACATTAAGGGGCAGATCTTAAAGTTTGGTCACCAGATGCTATTCAAGCTTTTGAAAAACTGAAAGAGCATTTTATGCCTGCTAAACCATCCTGATCTCTGAGAACCTATTATTGTGAAGATGGATGTTTTGGAGGTTGGGTAATTGCTTTTTTTTTAGCTCGGGGTTCCAAAACTTTGTCTACTTTACACCCATTTGCACTTTTTCTTAAGAATTTTTTGTCTGCTGAAAGAAATTATGATGTGGGGAATCCTGAGTTATTTGCTGTTTAGTTATTTTGGAGGTGGCTGTATAACAAGTTACAGTGATAAAAAACCATAAGAATTTAGCTTATATTGAATCAGCTAAACGACTATCTGATAGACAGGCCAGATGGTTCTTGTTTTTCCCTAGATTAAATTTTTCTATCACACTCAGGCTGAGGTCCAAAAATGTGATAATCATGGGCCAGCTGTGAGGCTGGGTAGTCAAGAGGTCTGGGTCAGATACCAGGAAGACTCATAATAATCAAAAGGGGGAAGATAACTGCGTAGCCAGGTCACAGTCCGAGGTCACAATTTCAGGAAGATAGCAGATGAAGACAAAGAGACTAGGCAAAATGGGTACTCAGAAGTGAGGTCAGAGGTTGCGCAATAACAGTTCAGAGCCTCAGCACAGGAACTAGGCAAGCAGACACCACCAAGCTTAATGCTACAACTGGCAGTGATCAGACTATTGTCAGCTGACTAAGTAGCCATGTAATCACCGCAAAGGGTGACACCTAGCCCCAGCCTATGATAAGGTTGAAAAGCAATCCATAATTTGAATGGAAATGGCTCAACTCGCTACAGTCTCAGATTGAGCTGCTTTGCTGTCATTAAGTATCTTGACTGCCCAGCACACCCCTGCCATCTATTGGGCTGCTAAGCTGTCACTCATGGCGTTCCTATGACACAGTGATTCAGAACAGGGAACTTTATTTCTTTACCCTATGCATTGCCTTACACAATGCCAGCCTTAACTAACCATGAACTGCAAGTCATTTAGAAGATGGCCATAAGTTTATGAAGACATGAACATCACCATTTCAACTATTCTGTTGTCTCAGCCTATTAAGGAAAATTCACACTTATATTTGTGACTGTGCTGCCTTTGTGAGGAGGTGATACAAACATCATAAACGTTCTGAACAGCTCCATTTCAGCAACACTTACATTCATTGTGTGACTTCCTAGTAAAGTATACTTCAAAATGCACTTCAGCCGAGACGGAAAACTATTATATTAAATTTAACAAGAAAATATGACTTCCAGACTTCAGGAGGTACAGGCTGGTAACATCAACTGTCTCTGGAGACGAACCTTAGTGATGCCCAATTATTAGCCTTAATTATTGGCTATTCACTTCTCAGAACCTGGGTGCTGCCTTTCGTTCAGTATCCGGCACTACATGTACAATACTTGACTTTCTCTTTTCTCCAATAATGGAAGCCACTTTCTTGCTTTTTGTTCAGAGCTGCTTCTATCCATGGTGCTGAACGGCAGGGTCTGGATAACTAGGTCACCAGCTAATTACTTGCTATACAAATTGCCGTCATTTTACTTGATATCGGTGGCCGGGGTGATACTGTTATTCAGTGTTTTGAAGTGTTTTCATGTTGCTGATGTTTTCAATATTACTGTTTTTAAATAGTATTAAGAATGAATGCACAAAACTACTTTTACATTCAATGCACTTTTATGCAATTTTACAGGGTTTTCCCTGGGCGAACGTATGCTGGCATGTAAAAAGGCTTATTCAGGAGTATAATATAGAGGAAATGCTGTATTGTGACACAGTATAATAAAACATGAAAAACTGGATCTAAAGATAGAAAAAATCTCACTCATTTTATGTTGGCTGCAACAATGATGTTCCCAGGGTGTTCAAGTTAAATTTTGCCCTTGTACTATGCATATCACATAGTATGTCAATGTATAATAGTGCCCTACAGTGCCTAAATGATGTCACAACTGGTGCCATGATGTATGTTAGACACAATTCACCAAGTAAGTGGATTGTGTCCTCCAGAAAATTGTATTGTACATACAATAGTGTATCGCCCTCAGAGACTCCATTACTCGGGTCCAAATGCGGACCCTGTCTTCGCAGCCTCATGAGGATTTTACAGCCTTCAAAGATCGGGTTCTTCGGTTGCTAAAGGAAGACCTAGATCGCAGCCCTGTGCCCTCACCACAAGTGGCAACAACCTATTCTACTCAGATGACGTCCTCTTCCCCGACCTCTGCAGGGGCCAGCGTACAATCTCTCGCACCTCTTACCCCAGAAAGTATATGCCTTCAGCTGCAGCAGCTCACTCAAGGGATGGCTGACTTGCCTAAAACTGTGAAAGATATGCAAGGAGCTGAATCATCGAGGAGAATCAGCCTAGCCTCAAGCTTCGATGATGTCCCCTGGATGCGTCAGAGGAAGAGTTTCACCAGCCAAGGCAGAGTCACCGACCGCTATGACACCACATGAAGACACATTTGTCACCGTTGTGGTGAGGCAGGACACCTTTCTCGATTTTGTTCTTTAAACGAGAAATCCCAGGGGCAGGGGGCCGCCCCCCGGGAGTAGACCTTTCCGGCCTGTCGACCTGGTGTCACCGGTATGTGGGGAGACGACCCATTCTGCCTATCGTACTGGACGGTATCCCCATGAACTCTACTGGACACTGGGTCGCAGATCACCTCAATACCCCATATCCTTTACAAACGTTATTGGGCAGACTCTGATATTACTTAAAGTCTGGTTGACAATTTTAATATAGTTGTAAGTAATGTACCCCAAGTGTGATTTAAGGGAGTGACTATGAAAGTGCGGTGGGTGGAGTTGCATGATGTAGGTTTGACAATAATAGATGTTGATCGCAAAGCAGAAACCCCAATGGTAACGATAGGAATAAATGTAATTGACAAATGTTTGTCAGAGGTTATTGTGTTGTTACAACAGGACGCTGAACATGCCAACTTCAGATAGTAAAGGACCCTGCATTGGGAGATCTGGGTTCTGGTCCAAAAACAACAGGTGGAGTAAGATCGGCAGTGTAAGAGTAAGTGACCCTACCTCTCCCAGATCTTCCTTCTCTCCTCCTCAGGCCCTTGCTATGGGCTCCACACACTGTCAGTTTCCTTGGATTGGCCTAACATGGCTCCTGTCCCCAAGATCACTTTCCTCTCCTCCTTCTGCTCTGCTCAACTGTCACCTCTGCTCTCCTGACAGGAACTGACTACCTCTGCCCCATGCACCTGCATAACTTGGGGACCTCTACTGACGTCAGCAACTGACCCTGGTAGGGTGTGTGAACTTCTGCAACTGGGGCATTATGCTCTTGTAGGCCACATGATGCTGTTGACTTTGGTTGACCAGGTCCAGATGATAGAAAGTTCAATGAAAAAGACTACCAAATATAATTGCCTAATCGTGTCTGTCTGTCCAGAAAATCGCGAGCCAGCGCTCATGGGTCGCTGTGGACGGCGGCGACCAATCAGCAAAGTGACGCGGTTTGGCGGGAAATATGAATCCCGTGCCGCTGATTGGTCGCCGCTCTTAGAGGCGACCAATCAGCGGTGCGGGGTTCAAAACGTCTGCCAAGCCATGCTCCGCTTCGCTGATTGGTCGCCGCCAGCCGCGTGTTTTAAAACACGCGCCAAGTGCACTGATTGGTCGCTGCGGCTGGTGGCGACCAGTCCGCGAAGCGGAGCACGGCTTGGTATATTGGCGTGCAATTTGAACTGCCGCTCATAGTGTGACACACTATACTCCTGTTTACAAGGCTGTCAGTCATAGTGTGACGCACTTCACTGCTGTCTACAAGGCTGACAGTCATAGTGTGACGCACTTCACTCCTGTTTACAAGGCTTTCAGTCATAGTGTGACGCACTTCACTGCTGTTTACAATCCTGTCAGTCATAGTGTGACGCAGTTCACTCTTGTTTATAAGACTGTCAGTCATAGTGTGACGCACTTCACTCCTGTTTACAAGGCTGTCAGTCATAGTGTGACGCACTTCACTCCTGTTTACAAGGCTGTCAGTCATAGTGTGATGCACTTCACTCCTGTTTACAAGATTGTCAGTCATACTGTGATGCACTTCACTCTTGTTTACAAGGTCTGCCACTCATAGTGTAATACACTTCACTCCTGTTTACAAGGTCAGTCAGTCATAGTGTACTGTTCTTCAGTCACATTTACATCACACGTTTGTCAGTGACAGTCTGAACTACTTCAATCACATTTATTCAATGGGTTTAATTGGTCATAAGCGCAAATATGCCAATGACGATGACAGAAAAGCTGCAGAAGCAGTAAGGCAACGACAACGTCGACACTAAGAGACACCACAACAAACTGCCATGAGACAAGCCCAGGATGCAGTATTTCACAGACGTCGTTGGAAACAGGAGACACCACAACAAACTGCTGCCAGACAAGCCCAAGATGCCGAATCTCATAGACAGTGTCAGCTGAATGAATCTTCAGAAGACAGGGCAAACAGACAACATGTTTGCCCCATTCATACAACACGAATGCTCTACCAACTACGGCAAGCCCAGGAGAATATTCAATAGACACGATAGAGACATAGATGATAGATAGATATTGTGTATTCATTGCATTATTCTTAAATCTTCATAAATAAACTACATACATATTCTAGAATACCCGATGCGTTAGAATCGGGCCACCATCTAGTTCAAAAATAAACTCTTTACTCAATGATAACTTGGTAGGAAGTATATACAGTAGATATTGGGTGCATAACTTCAGGAACTTTTACTTTACAGCACTGAGTATTGTCATACACAGTCTATTACCTCTCCAAAGACATCTTTTTACTTCTTCAATACAAACTTGGTTTCTTCAACACAACCCAGCTTAATATTATAGTCCAGTTAGTTAGAGTCCTATTCTCAACTTGCAGTTCCACATCTTCTTCCTCTTAAAGGATTTTTTTTTTGCCTATATGGCCTGACTTAGTTTCTCCATCTCTGACGCTTTGGGAACTCCTACCCGGGTCACTCTTTTCATCTCACGTACTGTTTCATCCTGGCCCATTACCTGTCTGAGCTATAAACTTCCTGCCTATTTCAGTCAGCTCTCACACCTCCTCTGTATTCAAGATTATACTATATTCTACCTTTGTTTCCTCTCATGTCAGGGACACCCACGTCATGTGACTCTACTCTCTAATCAGACCTAGAGTCCGTCACTACTGCACGGTGGGCTCTATCTGCCCTCCTGATAGGAAATAGTCCTTCTCTCACTTTACACTCTAGTCCCTCCCGCTCTAGGCTAATCCCAAACATTAACTCTGACTTTCCCTACAGTCAAGCAAAATACACTTTGTCACAACTAACACATGTTACAGACCACAATACACTTTATAATAACAACCAGTGTCTTCAAGGTGGGAGCAAGGCAGTATGTCTATGTCCTTCATTGACAGAAGGTAGTCTCTGACTTCATGTTAAATACAGGAACATAGTTACCTATTGGTTCTGACTTACACAAGAGAGCATGTATGTGGTAGGCAAGTCATCTATAATATATTGCTGCAGAGTTCTAAAGCTGATCTTACAGTACTTACTTTTTCTATCTAAATGTCTTTAAACAATGTGTGCAGAATCCCCAGTGTTTTTCTAAAAGGTTCAGCGTCAATCGATTTCCTCTGCCTCCTGCTTGAGAAAGCTGACAGGGAGTAACCTATCACAAGCTGAAGACAGAGGAGATTAGCTGAATTTATGAGAAAAAGGACAGCAAGTCTAGATCACTGAAACTCCATCCATCTGCTATACCAGAGCCATTATGGGAAATGTAGTTTGCATTCAGAAAGTCATATAAGAGAAGGTTGTAAAATGGCAGACTACTCATAAAAGATGTACAAAAGGTATTTCAAATTATTCTAAAATAATAGCCTACATTGCATTAAGAAAGCAAGGAAAATCCCTGAGTGCATCTTTTAAAGTTGGCTACATATAGTGATTATGATACATGCTGAAGAGTCAATTGCCCATTGTATCCAAGCTTAATGATGTGAATATCTTTAGATAATCAGAGATGGAAATAGGTAAGGTAAGACGGTGATCATATGGGCAGTTATTTTTCATGGATTCTTACCAATAGACACCAAAAACACATTGAAATGAACAGTAAATACAGTAAAAATATAGCATGTTTATTACTTAGACACATTAGATTTAGTAGTCCTTTAAATGCATTATCTCATGGTCTATCTTTAGGCGCTCCTATGCCTCCTTGCTCCCTTCTTGACAACTCAGGCTAGCCACACAGTTGACCAACTGGACGTAACTGGCCATAACTGAGTGCTCTCCAATGGTGCGAGTAGAATTAGCTTTGTATCTAAAGTATGGGAGAAGTGCAATGGACCTGAACATGGCCAGATCCAATAATCCAGCCAACTTCAGGGGATCACTTATAGCTCTACAGAAAAGATTTGGCACCGCAGATAGACTGCAGTTATCAATAAAATTAAAAATCCCTCCTATCTTGATTAAATTGCAAAGTAGATAGCTTTTAAAGGTTCTTTGCAATTTTAATGAATCGACAAAGTAATAAAGAGAATAACTCTTTAAAAGAAACTTGAGAAATAATATATGCTGAAAAGAACGTGGGTCCCCAGCGGTATCTCCGAGTCTGCTGATATTGACTAACCGGTCTCTGCCTATATTCGCATGTAATAGATGAATAAGAACAACTGCACTCTAAAATTGTTTTTGTGGATAAATTCAGAATTTACTCATGTGAACACAGACAATGCTGAGAGGATTAGTGAAACATATGTGACAAATTTATACGTTTTGACCCATCCCAGTGTAACAGGCCAGATTAACCTCCTGCCCAGACTATACTAAGGGGTATAAAATGGCCTAGGCCAGATTTTACTCCTCCAGGACAGAATATACCTCTACTGCTGTAGATCAGTTTTTTCATGCTTATGAGTATTATTGAGTGATATTCTCAATAATTACATAACATTTTATTGTGGGTTCAGCTTTGACTGGAGAGTGAGAAAGCTAAATTACTTAAGTTTTAAAACTCCTAGCACACAGACTTTAATTACTTCAACTAGAAAATCTTGACTGTCCATAAAAAACCTGACTGTTCATCTAATATATATGTAAATAAACAGAAAAGGATGCGCAATGGGTGCACCTGTATAAACAATTTCTTTCCCTAACTAGTAAAAAAGCTGCTCACCTTGGAGGGCTGTGCACTGCCCTGCACAGCCCCGGTAAATCACTTGAATTGTGGAGCTTAATCGCTCTCCCTGGAATCTCTGTGTGCTGCTGCCTGTGAGCTGCTTCCTCCGGCCCCAGCTCTGAACATGTGACCGCTCAGACAGGAAAGGTCCTGTAGCTCCAAGCCTTCACCTCACACCACACAGGTCCTTTTGTTAATGTGCCTTCCAAGCTGCTCCTGCTGCTGATCCTCACAAAGGAGAAACTGGAACATATGATTAATGCAAAGCAGTCTGTGGAGCGCTCAGGAAAGGCAGGCAGGGTGAATTTTAGATAAAACTTAGCTTTTTATTATTCTCCTTCACAGCCACAACGCGTTTCCACTGACGTAGCAGTCTTCCTCATTCCACCTGAGGAAGACTGCTGTGTCAGTGGAAACGCGTTGTGGCTGTGAAGGAGAGTAATAAAAAGCTAAGTTTTATCTATAATTCACCCTGCCTGCCTTTTCTGAGTGCTCCACAGACTGCTTTGCATTAATCATACATCTAATATATATAGCTTATGTATGTGTGCATGTGTATGTATCATGGCCTTGCCTACTCCACAGAGTGTGGAGTGGGTGTGGTTATGTTGAGTGGGTGGGGCCATGTTGAGTGGTGAGGCTATGATACATGCACACACATTAGATATACTTACCTTGTGGGGCGTCCGTCATCAACTTCCATTTGGTTGTCCCCGTATCATGCACCAGCAGCAGCCATGTTTGCACACCCAAGTGATGGGTGTGAAAATATGGTACCTGCTAGCCATAGTGGCCTATTGTGCAGTACTGCTAATGCCAGGAACCCGCCGCACATGTCACCCGCAGCCTGGCATCCACAGCCCAGTTCCTGCAGCCTGGCACCCACACTGCTGAATGAGGAACTGCGCCTGACTGAGTTGTGTGCATATAACGCCTTCTTGCCGTACTGCCAGCAGTGCCGCAACCGCTGCCACCTGAAACTGCAGCAGCCGCTGACAAATCACCACCTGAATAAGTGTGCATGCATATGCCTGGCACGCATGCGCACTTACTAAGGTGGCCAGCAGCTTTAGACACCTGGGCATACAAAGATGGCATGATCCAGTGCGTGTATATGCACTTAACCAGCCAACACCTTTGGACATCACAGGGGTGAGAGAGGATAAGGGGGAGAGACAAAACACAGGGAGCAGAGATAGTGCACAGAGGGGCAGAGAGAGTGTATAGGGGTAGGGGCAAGCACACAGTGGGCCAGAGGGAGGGCAGAGAGAGGGTACAGGGGGAGAGGTGAGCACATGGAGGTGGAGAGAGTGCATGGGGACAGAGAGCACACAGGTGGCAGAGAGAGTACACAAGGGGGCAAAGAGAGTGCATTCAGGGGCAGAGAAGTGCATAAGGGGAAGGTCAAGTGCACAGGGGGCTAGAGGCAGTTCATAGGGGGCCTGGACAGTGCACTGGGGTGCCGAGAAAGAGCGTGCGAGTGCACAGGGGGCAGGGAGAGTGACTTGGTGGCAAAGAGAGCATACAGGGGGAAGAAAGTGCACAAGGTGAAGAGGCAAGCACACAGGAGGAGAAGACAGCACATGGGGGAGCGAGACAGGGGAGACATCTCAAAGGAGAGAGAGCACATGAGGGGAGAAGACAGCACAGGGGGTGAAGACAAAACATAGGGGTAAAGCACACAGGGGAGTGACAGCACACAGGGGATAGACAGGTCAAAGCAGAGAGCACAGGGAGAGAAGACAGTATGGGGGAGAGAGACAGCACACAGGGGACCAAGCACACAGGTGGGGAGAGACCGCAGCCAGTGGCACAGAGTCCACCATCATCGTGTCATCACCACCCTCCCAATGCTATAGCATCCACCCAATCTAGTTTTCAAGTACATATTCTGTTGTTGACTGCAGATTGAAGCTTGCAGGATATTAATTATGCACTGATAGGACAGCGCCATCTACTGTCAGTTCAATGTCACGCCTCCAACACATATTTGTGATTTTGGTGTGGATTCACAGCAAAATCTACCCAGTGTGAACATACTCTAAATCTCCTATTGCATGCCATAGCATGTTAATGTATGTCAAAGAAAGTAGCATACAGTCGTACGTAATCTATACAGTATATGGTTTGTGTAAATGCATCTATATATACTGTAGCACTACAGCAGCAAAAACAAACCTATATTCTGCCCTGAGGGGTATAGACCCTGGGTATATTATAACCTAGGCTAAACTAAACCTCAGGGTATAAATTGGCCTAGGTCATAATATACCTGGAATATAATCTGGCCTAGGCCAATTTATACCCTGCCATAATATTCCCGGGGTATAATATGACCTGGGCCTCTTTTTTGGTTAAATCAAGTTTTATTAAACAAATAAAGCAATTACAAAGTATGTTGTCAACATTGAAATACAAATAGTATGGTATGGCAGGTCCAATATCAGGTAAAATCCGGACAACACGTTTCCTGAAATGGCACCCTTATATCTAATTTTACCTCATAATATACCGCATATACTCACGTATAAGCCGAGTTTTTCAGCCCAAAATTTGGGCTGAAAAGTCCCCCCTCGGCTTATACGCGAGTATAAGTATACAGCAGCAGCCCCGGAGGTATACAGGCCCCCCCATCAAGATCCAGGGCCCCCCCCCCCCTTGCGCAGCACACCTGTAAAGTAAAATCATACTTATCAGTGTCCTGTCGCGCCGTCCCCACTGCCGACATGACGATCCCGGGCTTCATTCCGCGTCTTCCGCACTTCCTGTGGTCGCGGGCAATGAACGTCATTGCCCGCGACCACAGGAAGCCGGAAGCCGGAAGACGCAGAATGAAGCCCGGGATCGTCATGTCGGCAGCGGGGACGGCGCGACAGGACACTGATAAGTATGATTTTACTTTACAGGTGTGCCGCGCAAGGGGGGGGGGCCCTGGATCTTGATGGGGGGGCCTGTATACCTCCAGGGCTGCTGCTGTATACAGCCCTGGGGCTGCTGCTGTATACAGCCCTGGGGCTGCTGCTGTATACACCACTGGGGCTGCTGTATACTACCTAAGGGCTGCTGTATACACCCCTGGGGCTGCTGCTGTATACACCACTGGGGCTGCTGTATACTACCTAAGGGCTGCTGTATATACCTCTGGGGCTGCTGTATACACCACTAGGGCTGCTGTATATACCACTGGGGCTGCTGTATACACCACTAGGGCTGCTGTATATACCTCTGGGGCTGTATATACCTCTGGGGCTGCTGTATACTACCTCTGGGGCTGCTGTATACTACCACTGGGGCTGCTGTATACTACCACTGGGGCTGCTGTATACTACCACTGGGGCTGCTGTATAGTACCACTGGGGCTGTATATACCTCTGGGGCTGCTGTATACCACACTGCTGGGGGCTGTATACCTGTTCTGGGGTCCACCCTCGGCTTATACACGAGTCAATAGGTTTTCCCAGGTTTTGGGGGCAAAAGTAGGGGGTCGGCTTATACACGGGTCGGCTTATACACGAGTATATACGGTATGTTATATGGCATGTCTAGTTTAGGGAATTCTTTTGTATCCAATACTGGCCCCAAAGCTAGTCAGCCATTGTAGAAAGTCAAATGTTGTATCAAGGGAGTCTGTTCTAGTCATCTTATAACAGTCCTTGTCTATAGTAACATATAAACATAAAAACAGGTTAACAATTTGGTCACCTCTGACCCCTAGGAAAGAGCTGTATAACAGCTCGAGAATATTGATAAAGAACATAGCCAATAGAAAAGATAGGGAGCATAGAAATGCTAGAAAAGGAGACATCATCAATTTATTGTAGTTAATCTGGGGATGGTATTCTCTTAGTATTCCCTGTATGTAAGATTATTCTATATAGCCAGGCTGAAATATGTCTAGCAACCCATTATAAGCTGTTAGGAGATCACTCTGTCAATTACTCAGAGCAGTATGCCCATTCCCAGGTACGGCTCAAGTTCCACCCACTGCCTCATCTCAAGGCCCTTCCCTCAACAGCCACGTCTCCAAGTCTTTGGACTCTCTATAGAGGATCCATGATGTCTATAGTCGGCAGTGTCTATCTACGCTCCCTGTGTCCGGGGAGCTCTGGCTTGCTATATCTTCCATCCTACATATGTCATTGAGTTCTAGCACTAGATATGCATGGGAAGGTTGTGTGTTCTGCTTCCAGTGCCTGGGAATCAACGTTTTGGCCGCACATCGAAAATACCTTAATAAGTCTTTTTTATATGTTGAGATGGACGTCTCAGGGAGGTTTAAGAGGGCCATCTCAACCGTTACGGAAATTTGAATATGCAAATAGAGTCCGTGGAGCCTCAATTAAGAGTCTCAAACATGGGACTAGCCAGATATCCCTCCAGGAAGGACCTAGCCCTGGGGTGGAATCCTTGCGGAGACCACCATAACCACCATATTAAGTGGCCCGTTTAGTCGATATCCCACTCAGTTACAAGTTAAGGATATGACAAGGGATCTAACAGAGCCAGGTATCCTTGACTGGTCTCCCTGAGATCAGTGAGTGCTTTGTGATGTTACGGAAATTTGGGCATTATTATATTATATTATATTATATTATTATACTTTATTATATAACTCCCCCACCTCCTTCCAAAAAGAATTAATAACTGGACAGTCCCACCATATGTGTATGTACGTTCCCTCCCAATCAGTGCATCGCCAGCATTCACCCGATGCATTAGGAAAAATCCTGTGCACATCCTCGGGGCATCTATACCTTCTCACCAACATTTTGTGATTTTTCTCCTGGTAGACAGCTGAGTGAGATGATTTATATGTAAATAGAAATATTTTGTCCCATTCTGATGGAGAAAAGTGTTTCCCTAGGTCCCTCTCCCATTTTTTCACAAATATAGGAAGTGTATTCGAGGAAATGTGGGAATTAGTTTGGAGAATCTTATATAGTACCGAGATGGCATGGGGTATAGGCTTCTGTTGAGCCCCAGGCTGTGGGGTACCCGGGTATCAGGCTCCAAGGGGTTAACTGTGTCACAGGGAGTGGTTGCCGCGCCTGATCCCGTGTCCTGGGGAACTTCTTTTAAAAAGGGGATTTATGTACAGGGGACTATATACAGTTTGTTGTCGTGACGCCACCTGTAGTTTCTGGTGATTTGCACCAGCGCCGCCACAGTCCACCGGAGGTAGATGGTATTGTGGCTAGGATGGTGTAGTCCTCCACAGGTAGGACTGGACCTCCGGGGCAGTGTTCCTGTAAGAAAACAAGTTTATGGGAAGAAAGCAAACTGAGTCCAAAGTCACTGTTCCTCCGGGTACTTTACTGGCAATTGTATTGGTTGCATACAAAAGTTGCAGTGCAGTACTCCTGATGATGTGAGGAAAGGTAGCTGAACGGGTGGCTGCAGGCAGATATTAGGTGGTATGGTGGACCCTTGGTGTGTGCTGTTGTGCTCTACCCTCGTCTGTTTCTTTCCTGCTTCCCAGTGGTGGTGAAGTCTGGTTCCATAAAGCCAACCTGACCTCCTTTTGTCTCTCTCCTTTGCTCCCGTCGGATAACCCTCTGCAAGCGGTGCCTGGTACCCTCTTTCAGTTGCTCAGGTGCCCGGGAGAAGTGTAGACTCCACGGATCTCCGGATTTTCTGTGGTCCTAAAGTATCCCACAGGTGCGGGCTCCGGTGCCCGGTAAGCTTTCAGGGCTGAACCTCCTCAAATTCTTTCTACTCCCTTCTGCCTGTCTGCTCCTGGGATCTTTCTTTCCTCCTGGTCCCTCAGCCGAGAGACCCTTCTGCTTCCTTTCACTCCTTAACTCCCTGGTCAAAGACCTTCTTGTTCCCCCTAGAGGTGGTTTTATTCCCTCCCGGGTGACCTCCCACCGTGTGATCTAGTGTGGGGTGCTGATTAGGGGGTACCACCCACCATCCTATGATTCACCTGCAGCTGGAGCATCTGCACCTCTTTTACTGGTGCAGTACCCCTCTGTGACGCCTGCTTAGCGGGGCGCCACACTTCCTTTCCATGTATATTTGTTTCAATTTTGTTAATGGTCTGGTTATGTCTACAGTATTCAGTGAATTAACATAACTACTCAATCTTGCATGTAGAAACCACTCTCCTGGAGGGATCGACCCAGGACCTGGGCCTCTTTAACCCCAGGGTATATTCTGGCCTGAAGGAGTATAATCTGACCCCAGGGTATAGTTTATCTTCTGAACAAAGTACCTCAAAGTCCGCGCTGCTGCTAGATGGATACGGAAACACCAGAGACAACGGAATGTCTGGATAAAAGTGATGACTGGTTTATTTTCCGACACGTTTCAGAGCCACATACCGAGCTCCTTCCTCAGGGAACAGGGTATAGTTTGGCCTATTCCATAATATATCCGGGGTATAACCTGGCCTAGGCCACTTTAACCCCGGGTAAATTCTGGGCAGGGGGTTAATCTGGCCTTAACACACAGGGTTGTTATCAACAGGTTGCTTATGGAAAATGAAAAGAATATATCAATTACATGACAATATAATATGTACCGTGCAAAAAGTCAGAACAATTAAACGAACAAAAAAAAACACCTGATAGGAACATGTAGATGTAAATAATACAGTTTGGTGTCAGCAAAGATAGATTCAATGAGGTAATGATCAGGTGTTTTTTAGCAAAGGCACAATAATGCTAGGAAAGTGATTAAAAATAATAGTGTAGAAACAAATGAACAGCTATCCACTTTCTGCAAAGTCACAAGTTTACATACACTAAGATTACTATGCCTTTAAACAATTTGGAAAAGCCCATATGATGATGACATGCGCTTCTAATAGCTTTTTTTGGCAACATCTGAGCCACACCTGTGGATGTATTATAATGCACACTTGAAACACACTGCTTCTTTAGGTAGCATCATGGAGAAGTCTAAAGAAATCAGCCAAGATATTTGGAAGAGAATTGAGGGCGTGCACAAGTCTGGTTCATCCTTGGGTGCAATTTCCAGATACCTCGTTCATCTGTACAAACAATTATACACACGAACACCCCACCGAGGAAGCATACCAGCGAAACGGTCTGGGAGAACCTAGACTAGAGCATCTGCCAGACAAACATGGGTGAATCATGAGAAGGGGAACCATGGGCCCCACTGCTGACACCTCTTTGTAGGAATCAGACCCTGAAAACTATACCAGGGAAAAAAGGGGGGAATGTGACCATACTGTAGGGGTTAACAAACTGTGATTAAAAGTGGTTGTGTGACTCTGAGTAGTCACTATCACTGAGCAAAAGAGGGTAACAGCTCGCCCCACAGAATAGTATCAGGGCAGATCTACTCATAATCAAAGGGGGATCCCAGTGATAGCTCCAGGGATAAAAACCCTTATACCACCCACTTACATAGGTTGTTTGGATGAATGTATCCCTCATAAAGGGAAGGCTTTTTGAGTCCTGTCTTTTATCTGTCATTCTTGATCACCTCATATTTATATTTTATAAAAATTGTGATGTCTGTAAAAATGTCCACACTGTTCCAAAATGTATTTTGTATGTATGTTCTTTTAAACAAAGAGCATTAAAAGATACATTTTATTGAGAAGAACGGTATAGATTCTTACTATGCATCTAACTATTATCAGGGCAGAAACTGTCCTCTTTTTCTTCTTGTGTATTTAATAAATCCACTTAGGAGGGGCCTATCTAAGCACATAGTTGTTGATTTACACATTTGCCGGGTAATAATCTTGTGTTTAATACAGGAACAAACAAGATGGAAATGCCCAGCCATCATACTGCTCAGGAAGGAGACTAGTTCTGTGTCCCAGAGATGGACATGCTTTGGTCTGACATGTGTATATCAACCCAAGTACAAAAGCAAAAGACCTTGTGATGATGGTGGAAGCTGGTAAGATTGTGCCATTATCCACAGTGAAATAAGTACTGTATCAACATAGGCTAAAAGGCCACTCTGCCAGGAAGAAGCCATTACTCCAAAAGAAACATAAAAAGCCAGATTAATTTTTCAAATGCATGGAGAAACAACGACATGCATTTTTGGAGACATGTCCTGTGGTCCGACAAAACTAAAATTGAACTGTTTGACCACTGTTTGACCACAATGACCATCGTTACGTTTGGAGAAAAAAGAGAGAAGCTCAAAAGCCTAAGAACATCATCCCAAATGTGAAAATGACTGGGATGGCAGCATCATGTTGTGGGGTTGGTTTGCTGCAGGAGGGACTGATGCACTTCACAAAATAGATGGCATCATGAGGAAAGAAGACTATATGGCAATACTGAAACAACATCTCAAGACATCAGCCAGGAAGTTAAAGCTTGGGCGGAAAAGGGTCTTCTAAGAGGACAATTAAGCATACTGCTAAACTGGTTACAAAGTGGTTTAAGGATAACAAAGTCAATGTTTAGGATTGTCCATCACAAAGCCCTGATCTCAATCCTATTGAAAGTTCATGGGCAAAGCTGAAAAGGCAGGTGCGAGCAAGGCGAGCTACAAACATGGCTCAGTTATGCCAGTTCTGTCAGGAGGAATGGGCCCAAGTTCCTACCAACTATTGTGAGAAGCTTGTGGAAGGATATCCAAAATGTTTGACCTAAGTCATACAGTTTAAGGGCTATTGTACCAAATACTAATGAAATGTATGTAAACTTTTGACTTTGCAGAAAGTAAAAATGCCTTAAAACATGATCTCTCATTAGTCTGGCATTTGGCAAATATAAATAATTATGGTAACCCTAATTGACCTAAAACGGGAAAGGTTTATTCTGATTTCATGTCAGATAGCGAGAAAAACATGCATGTGTCTGTTTATGTACACAGAATTATTAGGCAAGTTGTATTTTATAGGATTATTTTTATTATTGATCAACAACTATGTTCTCAATCAACCCAAAAGACTCATAAATATCAAGGCTTAATATTTTTGGAGTGTTGGAGTTTTTTTTTTTTTAGATTTGCCTATTTAGGAGGATATCTGTTTGTGCAGGTAACTATTACTGTGCAGAATTATTAGGCAACTTAATAAAAACCAAACATATTCCCATCTCACTTGTTTATTTTCACCAGGTAACTAATATAACTGCACAAAATTTAGAAATAAACATTTCTGACATGCAAAAACAAAACAAAAAAATTAGTGACCAATATAGCCACCTTTCTTTATGATGACACTCAACAGCTTTCCATCCATAGATTCTGTCAGTTGCTTGATCTGTTTATGATCAACATTGCGTGCAGCAGCCACCACAGCCTCCCAGACACTGTTCCCAGAGGTGTACTTTTTTCCCTCTCTGTAGATCTCACATTTTAGGAGGGACCATAGGTACTCGATGGGGTTCAGATCAGGTGAACAAGGGGGCCATGTCATTATTTTTTCTTCTTTTAGACCTTTACTGGCCAGCCACGCTGTGGAGTAGTTGGATGCATGTGATGGAGCATTGTCCTGCATGAAAATCATGTTTTTCTTGAACGATACTGACTTCTCCCTGTACCACTGCTTGAAGAAGTTGTCTTCCAGAATTTGGCTATAAGTCCAGGAGTTGAGCTTCACTCCATCCTCAACCCGAAAAGGTCCCACAAGTTCATCTTTGATGATACCAGCCCATACCAGTACCCCACCTTCACCTTGCTGGCATCTGAGTCGGAGTGGAGCTCTCTGCCCTTTACTGATCCAGCCTCTGGCCAATCCATCTGGCATATCAAGAGTCACTCTCATTTCATCAGTCCATAAAACCTTTGAAAAATCAGTCTTAAGATATTTATCCTGGCCCAGTCTTGACATTTTATCTTATGTTTCTTTTTCAAAGGTGGTCGTTTTTCAGCCTTCCTTACCTTGGCCATGTCCCTGAGTATGGCACACCTTGTGCTTTTTGATACTCCAGTAACGTTCCAGCTCTAAAATATTGCAAAACTGGTGGCAAATGGCATCTTGGTAGCTTCACTCTTGATTTTCCTCAATTAATGGGCAGTGATCATGCTTCAAAATTTAAAGACTGCTGCATCCCTCTGCAAGACATCTCACAATTTTGGACTTTTCAGACCCTGTCAAATCTCTCTTCTGACCCTTTTTGCCAAAGGAACCTTATATAGGGTGTTGATGTCATTAGGCCACACCCCTCCTCATTACAGAGTTGCACATCACCTGATTTACTTAATTGGTAGTTGGCTCTCAAGCCTATACAGCTTGGAGTAGGACAACATGTATAAAAAGTATCATGTGATCAAAATACTCATTTGCCTAATAATTCTGCACACAGTGTAGTGTATGTAAACTTCTGGGTCAACTGTATATAGCAAATGTGGCACATAAAAAAGGACATGTATAAATGACTTATTAAACAGAAATAATCAAAAGGCAATAAAGGATAGTGTATAATAGGGGAAACTCAATATAGCATATACATAACAATTATTGCACATATTTTTTTATATACACAATATATACAGTCATAGCTGAAAGTGTTAACACTCTTAAAAATGTTTCAGAAAATGAAAGAAATATATAGAGAAAAAATTTCGACATAATGTCACACAAAACCCCACAACTGAACTGAACAAAATTGTTGGCACCGTTCCAAAATTTTGGGTAACTAACTTTGTTTCAAACATGTGATGCATGTTCAGACTCACTTGTAAAAAGGAACAAGTTGGTTAGGGGAAATGTGAAAATCACAACTGAAACCAGATATAAAGTGGAGGCTCGATCTTTGTTTTTTGTGCCTGTGTATGCCACACTGTGCATAGAGAACAGAAGAGATCTGTCTGAGGACTTGGGAACCAAAATTGTTGAAAAATCTCAACAATTTTAAGGTTACAAGTCCATCTTCAGAGATCTTGATGTTCTTTTGTCATCAGGGCGCAACATAAGAAGACGTTTACAACCCATGGCACTGTAGTTAATCTCTCTGGATGTGAACAGTGGAGAAACATTGATGAAAGATTGCAATGCAGGATAGCCCAGATGGTGGATACTTTGCACCAAATCAAATTCCAAAGACGTTCAAGGTTTCCTGCAAACTCAGGGTGCATCAGTGTCAGTGCGAACTATCCATCAACATTTGAATGAAATAAAATGCTATGGCAGGAGATCCAGGAGTATTCCAACACTGACAAAGATAAATAAAAAAAGGTAGACTGCAGCTTGCCAAAATGTACATAAGCCAAAATCCTTCTGGAAAGCGCGGACAGATAAGACCAAGATAAAGCTTTTTAGTAAATAACATCATTCTACTGTTAAGCTAAAACAGAATGAGGCATACAAAGCAAATAACACCGTACCTACAGTCAAATACGGTGGAAGTTCAAAGATGTTTTGGGGCTCTTTTTTTGTCTTTGGCACTGGTCGCCTTGACAGTGTGCAATGCATCATGAAATCTGAGGATTACCAAAGTATTTTGGGTTACAATGTAGGGCCCAGTATCAGAAACCTTTGTTTGGGTACTAGGTCATGAGTCTTCCAGCAGGCCAATGACCCCACATATACTTCAAGAAGCCTCCATAAATGGATGGAAACAAAGTGCTAGAGAATTTTGAAGTGCCAGCAATGACTCTGGATCTAAATCCCACTGAACATCTGTGGAGAGATCTTAACATTGCTGTTGAGAGAAGGTGACTTCATATATGAGAGAAATGGAGCAGTTTGCAAAATAACAGTGGGCCAAAATTCCAGGTGAAAGTTGTAAGATGCTTGTTGATGGTTATAGAAAGAGATTGATTGTAATTATTTATTCCAAAGGGTGTGCAACTGAATATTAAACTGAGGGTGCCAACAATTTTGTCCAGCCCGTTTTTGGGGTTTTATGTGATGTCCAATTTGCTTTTTTTCCTCTATTTTTTTGTGTTGTTCCAACACAGACAAAGAAAATAAACATGTGCATAAAAAAGCAGAGAGAAGCCTCTATGGTCCCGCCTGTCTGACTAATCTCCAGAGTAGCTTTGTCCTCAGTGTGTGTCATGGGGAGGTTATGACGAATGAGGGTAATGCAGCAGGATGGTAGTGAAAGGCTAGGTTAATCAGCGTAACTAGTGTGACCCTCAGACTGGGGTTCCCTAGCTGACACTGCTCCCAGAATTTCCTCTGAAGATGAGGACATCTGGGCCGCCACACTTGCCCTGCTCCTAACCAACCCTAGGCAAACATTGACTCACCTCCACCCAGGGATCGAGATAGGAACAGCAACACCCCACATAATGCCAAACTTCAAGGAGAAAGTAGTTTCAGGATGGCTTCAGCAAGAACTGCACTCAGCATCCAGACAGCTCACAGTCTTGCAGATAATTAACTCTATTAGCACATCAGGTGATGGGTCATGGGACTATTTAAAGGCTGGAGGTGTGATAATTAATCACATCACAGCAGCAACAACTGACATTAACCCTTAATGTCCAAAAGAAGATTTACTCCCATTTAAACTATTCACTCGGCAGAGCAATTCACAGAGACTGCAGAGCAGTGTACACCTGACAGTTCCAGACGTACCTGTCTGGGATAATACAGCCAGTGGCTGATACATAGTGCCATTGGTTTGGGCAGGATGTATCAGGGTCAGGTTCCTTCTAAGCATTAATCTACTATATAATTGCCTAATCGTGTCTGTCTGAGGCCGAAATCGCGCGCCAGCGTTCATTGGGCGCCGCCAGCCACGGCAACCAATGAGCACAGCGTATGCAAAATAGCCGCGCGCATTCAAAACCTGGCGACGGTGACGCATTAGCAACGCGGGATTGCCGTGACAGCGCTGCACTCACATAGCGGACAGGAAAGACAACTTCACTGTCGGCTTTCCTGCCCCACTATTTGAAATGAACAGCTGATGCTTCAGCATCAACTGTTCATTCAGAGTAGCCGCCCGATACCTCCCCCCGCTTTCCCGTTCCCGATGCCCCGCTCCATGCTCCCGCTGCCCCGCTCCATTCTCCCGCTGCCCTACTCCCGCTCACCCGTCGCTCACCCCAGCATTCCTCCTCTTTTCTTTCTTGGTGCATTGATGTGCGGTAATAAAAGGCCGCGGGGGCGGGGTTAACACAGGGGGCATCATAATGGGCGTGACCAAGGACACACCCTCCACATTAGGGCAGTGTTCTCAGTCACGACCCTTACTACACCCCCTCTTTTAACCCCACCCCCCGCAGCCTTTCATTACTGCACATCAATGCACCAAGAAAGAAAAGAGGAGGAAGAAGAACAATGTCGGGGTGAGTGGAGCCTCCTCCATCCTGCTATTCACCCCCAACTACCCCTGCTCATCCCTCTCACCCCACACTGCCCCCACTGAACCCACACTGCCCCCACTGAACCCCACTCTCACCCACTCAGCACCCAATCACCTCCGCTCAGCACCCAGTCACCTGTGTCAACATCAACTCACCCGTCTCAGCATCCACTCACCCATCTCAGCACCCAGTCACCCCTGCTCAGCACCCAGTCACACCCGCTCAGCACCCAGTCACCCGTCTCAGCACCCAGTCACCCGCTCAGCACCCACTCAACCCCGCTCAGCACCCACTCACCCCCACTCAGCACCCACTCACCCTCACTCAGCACCCACTCACCCCTCTCAGCACCCAGTCACCCATCTCAGTACCCACTCACCTCCGCTCAGCACCCAGTCACCTGTGTCAACATCAACTCACCCGTCTCAGCATCCACTCACCCGTCTCACCCAGTCACCCCTGCTCAGCACCCACTCACCCCCACTCAGCACCCACTTACCCCTCTCAGCACCGAGTCATCCATCTCAGTACCCACTCACCTCTGATCAGCACCCAGTCACCTGTGTCAACATCAACTCACCCGTCTCAGCATCCACTCACCCGTCTCAGCACCCAGTCACCCCTGCTCAGCACCCACTCACCCCCACTTAGCACCCACTCAACCCCACTCAGCACCCACTCACCCCTCTCAGCACCCAGTCACCCATCTCAGTACCCACTCACCTGCTCAGCACCCAGTCACCCCTGTTCAGCATTCACTCACCCCTGCTCAGCACCCAGTCACCCCTGTTCAGCATTCACTCACCCCTTTCAGCACCCACGCCCGCTCAACACCCACTCTCCCCCGTTCAACACCCACTCACCCCTGCTCAACACCACTGTACACCAACACCGCTGTACACCAACACCGCTGTACACCAACACTGCTGTACACAGACACTGATGCACACCGACACCGCTGCACACCGTCACCACTGAACTCCCACAGCGCTGCACACCAACACCGCTGCACACCGACAACGCTGCCCACCGGCATCGCTGTACACCGACACTGCTGCACACCGACACTGCTGCACACCAACACTGCTGCACACTGACACCGGTGCCCACTGACACTGCTGCCCACCGACACCGCTGCCCACCGACACTGCTGCCCGCCGACACTGCTGCCCACCGACACCGCTGCCTACCGCCACTGCTTCACACCGCCACTGCTGCCCATTGACACCCCTGTACACTGACACCGCTGCACACCAACACCGATGCACACCAACACCGCTGCGGCCGCGACCAATCAGCGATATTGGCGCAGGATTTATACCCAGCTTCGCATTGCATTATTCTTACATCTTCATAAATAAACTACTGTACATACATATTCTAGAATACCCGATGTGTTAGAATTGGGCCACAATCTAGTGTCATATAAACATTTACTAACATAACTGATACAAAACCTACATTGTGTTACATTTCTTAGTGATAACTGTTGTAACATTAGCATAGCCAAAGTCATATATAGTGTTCTTACTGCACCTTCATCAGCACAGTATATAGGCAGGATGGTATGCTACCTGTGGCCCCCAGGCATTCTATAAATATTGATATGTTCACTTAAGCTAAGAAAGCTCCTACAAAATGTTGACTGCCATGAAGTCAGTAGCAGACCATGTGGAAAAACACAGACACTGCTCCAGGCACAAACACCAACAGAAGTGCAGAGATTAACAGACAGGAGCTGGAGGCACATGTCACTAGATGAATCTAACATATAAAATGCTCTAATGTAAAGATTCAAACACCATAATACCATAATTGCTGCCTTCCAGCAATTCACAGCTATGTTTAATAATATATGTTATATACTATTCCAGTGTGAAGTGTAACCACTGTCTATGGTGGATGACCAGGAGTGCAGTGTAGAGTCCCCGGAGGGTCACCTGCAGCTTTTCACATCACAGTAATACAAGTGTAATGTCTAATCTGTTACATTGTGCTTCACCATTCATTCCTCTCTTCTGCTCCCCACCTGTGTAGGGTCATTGTTTTCTTTTCTTCCTGGATAGAGCTGACCCTCTTGTACCTATATTTCAGTGTTGTGTTGCTTGTTTGTACACCACAGGTGTTCCTCCATAATATGTTATGTCACTTTAGTTACAGCATTACGCCTGTTCGACAAGATCATCAAATTCACCTTTGATTTACTTTCTTCACCAATGATTGACGTTAGTGACATCTAGTAACATCTCTTCTTGAAATTACTTTGCCAAGTGAAGAACATTACCAGTGTAGATGGTCGATAGTTTGTTATCATTTCTGAACATTTGTAAGGTTGGAGAAAATGTTGTTTAGATCTGTTAATCCTTCGTATTATATTTAATTATAAACTTATTTAATTCGAGCAATAAAAATTGGGATATTCATCAAAACCAATGTAATATAATTGAGAGTATCAATTCTTAAGATCCCAATCCAGTAGCCACATCATTCGTCTCTGGCTCCCGATCGGTAGACCTGCCAACCATTTCTATTAGTGTTGGGGACGCTTTTCCACTGACTTATATTTTCTATATATATTTTTATATTATATATTTTTATTAATGCTCTAGGTGAGAAACAATACGTTTTTCCCTTAACCTAGCATCCAATAGCTATATCTCTCCCTCTCTCATTCCCTTTTTCTCTTCTCCCTCTCTCTCTACTCTCTCTCTATGTCTCTCTCTATGTCTCTTTCTCTCTCTCTTCTCTCTCTCTATGTCTCTCTCTCTCTCTTTCTTCTCTCCCTCTCATCCATGAACCAAAGCTATGTGTAAACAAAGTGTCTTTCAGAAGAGAAGATACAGTGTGCGGAGGTGCCCAGGAAACTAAGGAGCTGATTGGTCACTACTGTGCCGATGCCAGGTTGTACCATGGGAAGCTAGAGATATCCTGCATACCAGAGGCCAAGAGAAGACATCATGACGTGATGGAGAACGGACTTGTAGAAGACAAAGGACTAATTATTACTAACAGGGATAGATATATTAGCCTAACCCCACCTAACCCCCATTTAATCCCACCTTGTCCTGGCCAATTCACGCCTAGTCTCTAGAGTATAAAATGCTGTGTACCCGGAAATAAAGTTGTTGTTGCTGTGACCATTGCCATTGCTTAATAAAGCAACGAACATATTATAAGTTTGAACCAGATTCTCCGTCTGATTTACTCTTATCTGGTACCATATGTTCATAGTCTAATTTGGAATGACTGGTGAAGGAGTGTATTGTCGCAACGACCCCGACATTAGTCCATATCCCTGCCGTATGTTCTGATTAGTTGGCAAGGCATAATGACATACAAGAATCCCACCGTGGTGATGACTTGGTACCAGGTCTACAATTTAGAAGGAAAGCCTTGGATGGCCACAGGAAGGAGGTGGTTTATAGGGTTCTGTCCAGCTGTCACGGAATAGTTATATGGCCACTGGACCAGGGTCTTGAGAATTGATTTGATCATCTCTACAGCATAACAATACAACAGTGTGTAAACAGAAGAACAACCACTCAAACACTGCAAGTCAACAAAGAACAGGTGCTACAAAGTCATGCATGGAAGATATTGCATCTATTAAGTATACAAGGTGGGCCATTTATAGGGTACATGGATACATCTAAATAAAATGGGAATGGTTGGTGATATCTGTGGCGCCCCGCAACGAGTGCGTCACAGGAGGGTATTGCAGCCAAGACAGCAGCAGCAATATTCTCTGACTCAGCAATCACATAGTTAACTCAGAGATCCATACCCTACTTGCATCACCTAGCATAGAGGGCCAATAAGGTCCTGGTGGGCGGACTGTAGTGGGAGAGTGTGAGCAGAAGGTGTAACGACAACGTAGGAGAAGGAGCGAAATCAACGAGCTCTGCAACCTAGGAGAGGGGGCCTGCACATGTCCGTGCAGCCCCATGGCCATCACCCCGGTTGAGCGCCATTATTCCCGGTGCCTTAACAACTGATCATCCGGGCATCTACATGTAACCCGATCTGGCATTCCTGGGTGACAACGGCAACACAAATAGAATAGAGGAACACCGCGGATTTCTGAGAAACACTGGTCATTGCTGAGTCCACCCGGTCCACTACCCGTAACTGTATACCATGTACTGCCTACTGGTTACAGTAAAGAAGCCGTTACAAAGACTTACAGTGTTCGTGCCTTCTTATGAACTGTCTATCCGCATACTAAGGTAACTGCAGCTGCCTCAGAACATCTTGTGCAGCTCCTGGCTCCGGGGATCACCGCTCAGCCTGTGGGGAGCGTTCCATCTTGCTGCATTCCATCCCGAGGAGGCCCCGCAGCGCCGGTAAAGTTACCGGAACTCTCATAGGTGGCGTCACGAAACAAATTAACCCCTAATCTGTTCAACCCATGACGTCTCTCTTTTGATCTGTACCACCGGGCCCCACTACCGGCAGGCGCGGCACCCCGTGACAATGAGGAAGACGAAACGCCTGTCCCCCGGAGTCCCGGCCACGGTGAGTCATATCAACTTCCTGTTTGAGGCACATTAGTTTATGGGAGGGGGAAAACATTTCCAGATGGGTGGTGACCATGGTGGCCATTTTGAAGTTGGCCATTTTGGATCCAACTTTATTTAGGTGAATCCATATATATGGCCCACCCTGTATATCACTTTTAAGAATCCCAAGCTGATCTTAAAGGGTCTAAAATGACAAGTGTGCGGTAAGTGACAGTTTATGTGACTGCAGATTTTGAATATTCACAGCACGCACAATCAGTGTTCACCAGTGCCGAGACTGGGTGGTAATATGACCACAAGTATGTGATATGCCTAATCCAGGGCAGAATCTGACTAGACTGTTTCAGGCCTCAGACAGTACACTTGCCTTGAGTGTATTGGAAACAGTCTGCTTGGATTCTGGTTGAGAATATGCATATCGCACATTTGTGCTCATGTGACCGCCATTCTCAGCTGTGACAACGGACAATCCTCACGGCACACAGCGTGTACGATGAGAAGATTCATAAGTCTGCAGCCACATAGAGTAACACATAGCGTGACTGCAGACTTGTGTAAATAGACCGGACAACCCCTTTAATGGCATAAAGCAATACTAAATGAAGTGGTACTGGAAAAACATGGCTGCTTTCTTCCACAAATAGTTTCACATCTCTGTGTGCCCTGTTGCCCATTCAAACAGCTGACTAACAAAGGTGGCAAGAGTCAGATCCCTATAAACCTGATATTGATAGCCTGTCCTAAGGAATAACCAACTATTTATATAGAACTGGAAAAACCTGATAAAGTGGAGCCTAGCTGCAAAGCCAAAGACAAGAGGGGACATGTCTACTGGATTTAGTCAGGTGGACTCCCTGGTTAATTGATGTGCGTCCTTTGGTGTAGTGTCCTTAGATTGTCCAGGAGAAGGTGCTGGGACCCATTCTTTTGTGTGAAGAAGAATGGACACGTGGGCCTCTGTTTTTGTAAGAAATCATTGTAAGAAATGTTTTTGTAAGAAATGTTTTCTGATCTTTTACAACCCATTTTAGTCAACCCAAGCTATTTATATATGGCGTGGTGTCAAGGAGTTGGAGCAATCTGCCTTACTTTTACAGGATGGTTTTAGCACAGTGTTAGAAACTTAGACCATGTTTCTTGTGTGGTGTCAGTTATATAAAATAACTAATGTGCTTGTGTAATCGATGGATCAGGGATAACTCTGATCAAGCTGCTTAGAAAATAAAGTTTAAATAAATGGGGAAAAAGTGGACCCACAACCCACGCCTTCTTTTCACAATTAAAATGCTTCATTAGGTCCAAAAATATATAGAGAATACTGCAAGATAGTACCAATGAAAATATGTACTTATCACTAAAACAAGCCCTCACTCATCTTCATCAATAAATACTATATATAAAACAACTTTATGGCACTCAGGATATGGTGATGTAGCGCCCCTGCGGATTGGTGGCCACAGTGATGCTGCACCTACAGTACTCCAATAGTGTGGTGTCACCATTCCCAGGTGAAAAGGGTCGTAAACCCAAGACAAACAGAATTGCACATAACATCATCCCAACTCCAGGCTGGGGGATTTGGGTGGACCCTATTGAGAGGGGGGACCCCATCTTCTGGTCAGGAGGAGGGGTTAGCAATAAGTTAGTGAGGAGTTAGAGAGGAGGACTGGTTGCTGGGGGGATCGGCCCTGATCTGGTTTGGGTGTCCCAGGCCCCGACCAGGAAAACTGGAGGCCACTGGCTTTCCAGGAGCAGTGGCCACAAACCGTGGATAATCTGCATGATGGTGGCCAGGGGACGTGCTTCTGCAGTCGCCCAACTAGGCCCGCAGCCATCAGCCTGGGACCCTGTTCACAATGGCACAGGGCAGGAGGGCAAGTAGCCAGTGCAGGGAAGAGCAACCTAGGAAGGCCCATGAAAGGTGTCTCGGCAGAGCAATCGCGATCTCTTGGGGACTAACCTGGCTGCACTCTGGAGAAGCACAGCATCCGGCTGGGTGACCCTGCCTGTACAGCAAGTAAAGGTAAAGAACTGCACGAACTGTCTGAATCTCCTCCTTTCATGCTCTGCGGCCCTGCTCAGCATCACAGCCCCATCCGTGCTATAGACTTTATCATCTGCCCTGGGGCTTAGCTCCACCTGTGGGGAGCAATACCATCCAGGCTGCCCTACCATCTACCCTAGTGGTCTGAAACTGCAGCAGCGGCCACCTCTAGCCAAGAACCATAGGTGGTATCAGGAACTATTCCCTGTAAATAATCCCCTTTTACTGCACACCCGGAGCCACGGAGCTGGGTCACCGCCATCGCGAGCTCCCACCGAACCGATCAGCCCGGTTCCGAGCACCCCCTGGCTTTGGTGGGCATCACGGTGACACAAAGCAAGTAAACTAATTAAACTCAAAAACATGTAAAGTTAAAAAAAGATATATATACATATATATATATATGTATATATAATATTGAAGTAATTATTTTGACCCAGTGATGCCCGCTTACATTGTATTAGTCTGACATTTACTATTAGAGCTGCCCACTAGTCTATAACTGCACCACACAATTTTCCTCCACAAACATGATGGACTCTGGCTGCATTCTGTGAAAATGAAAAAGAAATGTGAGGTATTATTTTAACTTTTGGACACAATACACAAACTTGCAACCTGCATTAAGGGTCTTGCGTTTCAGGGCACTTGAAAGGTCATCAAAGCCAACGATATCACAGTGAAAATCTACTTATGTTTTTATTTTTCCACAGAATTCAGCCAGCCACTGTGTTGGTATTGGTGGGTGAAAATAGAGTGTTTGTCTATGTGATTTGTACTTAAAATTGCTCTAGACAGCACACCAGAAGCTTTATCCTCTGACCTACTCCGTGGACACAACTCACTGAACCCTGCAATACATCCAGATCTCCGTTTAAGGGATAGAGGTGAAGTCCAAAACTCCTCTGGGATCTGCTAGATGGAGTGGCTTGAGCCAAGTCTTACCAAGGTAGCCCTTTTGGCTGCAGCTCAAAAAGAGATCAGCTTTGACACAGGATGCCGTTGTGCATCTGAAACGCTAGCTATGGGCCATTACTGCTTCAGTGTCACAGTGTTTTGATTTTATATAGATCTGGAACTACTATGTTAAGGAATATATAATAAAATATTTATGGATTTTAAGCTACTTAAAGAACTGGATTTTCAACTTTTCTTAAAATTTAGTCAGCCAATGAGGAAGAGGCATTGCTGGGGATGTGCATGGAATTTGTTCCCGTTACCAGACTTTTATGATAAGGAATTGAAGAGAAAAAGGACTCTTAGCAGCACAGCTATATTGGATGTGTACAGTGAAGTTGCACATTCAGAACAGGCAACTTGATGCATCTGTAAGGAAGGAACTAGGAAGTATGAGTCCACTGTTGGCCATCCCTTGGAGACCTGATGGTGCCGTCACACAGCACGATCTGGCCAGCAATGTCGGAAGCGATGCGCGGGTGCCCGCTCGGTTCCGACATCGCTGGCCAGCTGTCACACAGCATCGCTGCGGCCGGCGACACCGCAGCAATGTGGGCGGTGACATCGCTCGCTGGGCTGGGCTCAGCCCAGCGAGCGATCCGCAGCAATGCTGCGGTAGAGGCTGGATCGCCGCCGACATCGCTCTGGCGATGTCACACGGTGCGATCCAGCCTTATCGCAGGTCGCCGGTTGACAGGTTTACGGTTCTTCCCGTAAACCTGTCAACCTGCGACCAGCGATAAAACGCGGTCGTGCCGCTCGTATACACAGCGCGACGTCGCTAGCGACATCGCTGATACGTCACTTTTTCGGTGATGTCGCTAGCGACGTCGGCAGGTGTGACGGCACCATAAGAGTAGAAAAGAGATCAGCCTGGCTAAGGACAATTAAAGAGGGTAATGGCTCTATGAGACGGTCCCAGGAAAGGATTATGGCCAGTAGTGTTGGTATAGTTGTCACAGCGAAACACATTGACTAGAGATCAGAAATATGGAGTAACTCCAAATGTCATGCAGTTCTTCTGTAATCTCTATATGGGTAGGGACACACGTCAGTTCCTGATCAGTTTTCCTCATCAGTTTTCCTGATCAGTGTTCATCAGTTTGTGTGTCAAAACCAGGAGTGAACTTTGCAGAGAAAAAGTATAATTGAAAGATTGACACCTGTGGTGGGTTTTGGAGTCACTCCTGGTTTTGGCTCACAAACTGATGAACATTGATCAGGAAAACTGATCAGGAACTGAAGTGTGTCCCTACCCTATGAGTGAGTTAATTTCCTGTTACTCTCTGTACACAGTTTGGTTGTCAGTAAAAAGGAGTTTGTTCTTATGAGCTGGTGAGGTTTCTTTATAATGGGATCCAGAGGAGCCGGTGCTGTACAAATTGTGGTAGAACTAAGCTTGAAAGTGTCAGCAACTAAAACACTTGAGTATGCAAATGGAGCATAAGAGTCTCAAACATGGGACTAGCCTTCCCTGGAGGGATATCTGGCTAGTCCTGTGCTTGAGACCCTTAAATGAGGCTCCACAGACTCCATTTGCATATTCAAATTCCCAGGGGGCAATGCACCATGGATTTCACTGTGTTTGAGCGCTTTAGCCAGCTGCCCGCAGTGTTTTCCTCGAATAGTCTCCCTGAGATCAGTGAGAGCTTTGTGAAGCAACTAAAACACTTACACACCCCCACACCCTCACACTCCTATCTCTCTGTAACATACTGGGCATGGGAGATAATTCCTCGCCCACAGCTGCTAGTCTGAGGCAAGTGACACCAATAAAGTACAATGGATGGTTGGAGGGACGGCATTAGCACTGGCACTGGGCACCCTCAACTTACGGGCCTCTTACATAGCCCACTACCTAAAGTGTTTGTACTACGTTTGCATAAGTGATAAATTACTGATATCTGTGGGGGTTCCTGAGTGGTATACTCAGCAATACCGATTATTTAGTGTCCCAACCAATTGGAGTCATGGTCAAACATCACTTCATTAATTGTCCATGGGACTACCAGAGATAGTTGAGCAAAGTGATGTATAAGCTTCACCTCTTTTCTATTCAGATTGATCTCTGCAGAGGCCCATTCTTGGGATCATTTGTGATTCAAGACCATATAAATAGGGATAACTTATAAACTTGGTACTAAACCTTTGAGCATCTCTACAATGCAAGATTCCTACCAAACAACTCATCACATCTCAACAGAAGCTCCATCAATGTGAATGTAGATGATGTGAGGATACTGGTAATGTTTGACTTACATTTTTAATTTTTAGGCATGCTGATTTTAAATTGATAATTCCTAAGATTCTATTGAATACTCAAGTTGAGAATTTGCAGAGTTTTCGTGATGTGGACACACTGAAAGGAAAGCATCAGACTTCCCCTGCAGGAGGTGAAAGAATGAAAAATGTCTTGATGGCCATACGTGTCAGTCAGATATCTTGTCATGTATAGCTAGCTGTCTTGACAGTTATAGCGGCATAAATCAGGTTTAGGTTCAGGAATACTGATGTTTTCTATCTCTGTATACAATGCAATGGATGAAGACCATATTTCCAGATCTTGTTCTTCTATAAAAGCATGTATGTATTTGCCCACTACATTTGTGTCTTTCAAGTAGAATATATCTGAAGATTTATAGTTTTCTTAATATAAAAGATCAGTTTATTTGTTATGAGGTCTGCTCCAAATTTCTCATAGGAATTATGATTGTCTAAGTGACGATCATTAGCATCTGATCTAGTTACCAGCTGTTAATGACCACCGGTAGTTAAAGCAGTTTAGTAAATGATTCCATTAGGGATCGGCTAGGGAATTACATGCTTTATGTGACCTAAAAGCGTCTGCACCGCCATGTCTGTTGGTAATATGCATTGCTCACTTTTCTTACTTCTGTTCCCATATGAGAGTTGTAGATTTCCAGAAAATAATTACTTCTAGCTAACCTTGGGGATTTCGCTCTTTACTTGGAAACACAGCAGGGAGGTAATTAGATGGCGAATTCTGCTTATAGACTGCATTGTTCTTGTGTAAGTTGGATCATGGTGTTGATCAGGATATCTTAATAAGACATCAGGGATCCTTAGATTGGGTGGGCAAAACTTAAATATGCTTGTATCAAACATGAAGGAACTGTACATGTGTACATTGGATATACTTATGCTTAATCCTGAAATCAGCTTGAAATACAATTGGAAAGACTGAATATGTATAAAAAATAGTGGAATTTGAATGTAAAAAGTATATCATTATAATTTGGTGATATCTAATGATTTACTTCTTCATGTGAGTTCTAAAGTGGCATAAACCCATAGTGATCTTTGTGAGAATCACTGCAAAATCAACAAGTGCATGTACAGAGGTTCTGTCTCACCTAGAGATGAGTGAACGTTGCAAGGTTCGGTTCAGGTCACCAAACATCCTGGTGTTGGGAAAACTTGTTCGGGGTCGGAGTTCGGGTGCAAACGACTGGAGTGAGCATTGCTGTGGATGGGTACAGTTGGTGCTTGGCCCAGTGCGAGCCGCTTGCAGTGTTCGATCGGCTCACACTTTCTTGTGTGTATTGCTTTGCTCAAAGAGTTTTTGGGGCAGATGGGAAGATTAATAAAACTGAGGAGGAAATACTAAAGTAGAGTAATGCCCAATCCTTAAAGGGTGTTCTCAAGTTTACAATGTATCACTTATCAGGGAATAACTTTCTGATCACTGTGGGACCAACCACTGTTGCTCCCTCTGATCCTGAGAATTGGGGCTGTATAGAGCAATGACTCAGTGGAGTGGAGGTCATTCAAGTGCACAGCCTCTCCATTCATACTAATAGGAGAGTCAAAGATCAGTCAAGAGAACACCAAAAACAAGCCTTCACATGAAATTGTAGAAGGAAAAAGCAGCACTCACTGGATATATGCTTCAGTTGCTTTTAATTTTCAAAGCATATTGCATATTGGACAACGGCTTGTCGTTTCGCGCCTGCCAAGTGCTTCAATAGGTCCAGGAATGGCGTGAGATTGTCTCTTTAGCAGGTAAGCCCTGCCCTACGTCACCGGTCACCTCACTAATCTTCCCACGTTCCTCAAAAGCTCTTTGAGCAAAGCAATAAACACAAGAAATCTCTTTTAATTTTTACAAATGTGTGTGAAGAATCCTTCTACAATTTCACGTGATGCTCCATACTCTGTCTCTGGGAGTCCAGACCTGGCAGTTGACGGAAGTGATAATATCAAAGAGTGGAGGTGGGTGAAGTTGTAGTGCCCGGCCCACTTCTTTGTTTGGTTGATAAAAACAAGCCTCCAATAATCTCCACTGAAGGGAAAAAAGTTATGTTCTCTATTGTTTCACAGAGAAGAAAATTACCTTAACAGCACCATCTTTTACAGTACAAAAAGCAGACTCACAACCCTCCACTGGCAAAAAAAAGATGGAGTGCACACCATTGGAAAACATCCCTGGAAATCCAGGGAATAAAAAGAAAAAACAGTGGCAGTCACCATCTGTATAAAAGTCCTGTATTTAGTCACGTTAAAAGATGTAGCTGAAGAAGGAGCGACACAGGAGGCAAACTGACTACAGCTGTTTCAGATGTCTAGCATGTTTCTACGGGTCCTCGCGAGACACACAAAACAGCTGTAGTCAGTTTGCCTCCTGCGTCTCTCCTTCTTCTGCAGCACCTTTTTAACGTCACTGAATTAAGGACTATTATACAGATGGTGAGTGCCACTGCTTTTTCTTTTTATATATTCATTCTCTGTTGTTTGTCTACAGTGCTGACATCATAGTATAAGTGATCCAGCCAATCGATCGGATGTTAACACTGATAACAAACAATTTTGGTGGAGACACAGGGCTGGACCTGGTACCAATCCTCAATCTTATACTACTAATATAGAATTTATGGGTCCTTCATTCTTTAGCTGCATAATATGCAGATAATGACTGCATCAATGTAATGTCGAGCCCCAGGCCCTGGGGTACTCGGATATCAGACTTGGTGGGTGTTTCACAGGGATGTCACGGGTGGCAGCGCCTGAGCCCGTGGCCTGGGTGACACTTCAATAAGGGGTTATGTACAGGGGATAAGAGTTTGTTGTTGTCACGTGACGCCACCTGTAGTACCTGGTGATGGGTCACCAGCGCCGCCACAGTCCTCCGGAGGGTGATGGTATTGCGGCAAGGGTAGTGAAGCTCCCTACAGGTGGAACTGGTCCTCCGGGGCAGAGTAGAGTAAAGTGGCAGCTTGTAATGGGACTTGTGGCCAGGGTAAGAAGCAGTAAGGCAGTCTCTATGGAGGCTGGGGATGGAGAGGAATAATGCACACACTCTGAAGAAGTCTCTTTTACCTTTTCTTGATGGTATGCACAGGTAAAGATGTCCAGGGCACTGTCGGGTGACCAGGTGCACAGTGAGTCTCCACAGCAAGTGGGTATAAGGCCACCTCAGGTTCCCTGCTGTCGCTGAAGCCCTGTCTGTATGTAACATGACTGGCCTCCTCACTTTCTCTGGTCCTTACTCTCTCCTCCTACGCGGTCTACGCGTTACCCTCTCTGATCACTGCGGTGCTACTCCACACTACGGTGTCTGGATCCCTCTTTCTGGGTACACAGGGGGACTGGGTGACTGAAGTCTCCATGGTGTGATGGGGTTTTCTGCAGTCCTAAAGTGTTCCTGCAGGTGCGGATCCCAGAAGTCTGGTATGTCTTGGGTGAACCTCCACCGCTTCCTCGCTCCCTTGGCTCTGCTCCTTGCTTTCTGTTACCACTCCTAGACTTGGCTCAACGTAGAAGGGCCACTCCGGGTCACTGGTTCGGGCCTAACCGTGGCACCAATCACCAGGACGTCTTTGCAGCTTTCCTAGCGTCTGCACACTCTAACTAACTCCTCCCCCAGCAGAGGTATTTATAGGGGATCTCACCTAAAGTCAGTGAGTCTACCTCCCCCTACTGTGCCGGGGTGGAAGGTGTTGCAAGTAGTAGGTACCTGCTGTGGAAACCCAGCTGTGCAGTAGGGAAGGCCATGGCTACTTGCGTGAGCAGGGCGCCACAGTAACCCTATAGAAATGTTTTCTGAGGATAGCGCAAAAGTTGACACCACAATACAATGTCAATCCTGCAAATACAACCCAAAAATCTATAACAGATACTGTATGTCCTATAATACTTATCATAGGACATTAACACTTTATATGTTGTATCCACAAAAGATTACCATGGCCTTTTAGAAATCCACTCTTTCTTTTGTGCTTACAGAAAGTAAATATTGTTACAGAAGGTAAATGTTGATCTTCCTGTTGCTTTCCTCTGAGGACAACATATAACACTCATGTCAAACATTGGCCTACTACATTCCTTGTAGTAGCTATGAAGCTGTTCATAAGGTGGTTTGCTTAGGTAGGTGCTTTTTCTAAATTTTCAATTAGACAAACCATTATGACAGAGTAACATCATAATTATAATACAAAGCCGTGATTAAGAGCAGGTTCATAGAATCATAGAATAATAGAATGGTAGGTTTGGAAGGGACCTCCTGGGTCATCTGGTCCAACCCCCAGCTAAAAGCAGGATTCACTAAATCATCCCAGACAGATATCTGCTCAGCCTCTCTTTGAAGACTTCCATTGAAGGATAACTCACCACCTCTCGTGGCTGCCTGTTCCACTCATTGATCACCCTCACTGTCAAAATGTTTTTTCTAATATCTAATCTGTGTCTCCTCCCATTTAGTTTCATCCCATTGTTTCTAGTCTTTCATTGTGCAAATGAGAATAATGCTGATCCATCTACAGTGTGACAGCCCTTGAGATATTTGTAGACAGCTATTAAGTCTCATCTCAGACTTCTTTTTTGCAAGTTAAACATTCTCAAATCCTGCAACTGTTCCTCATAGAGCATGGTCTCTCTTTTCTGAACTTGCTCCAGTTTAAGATACTCTGTTAAAACATGTTTTTACTCAATATTCAATTAAGAAGATTTTATGCTTTATCCATGTGGCTGCACTAAAGATGCATTTTCGATTTTCATTTGAATGTTAGGCCCCTTTCACATTGCATAATTTTAAAATCTGTGTGGATCTTTGAATTTCAAGGACCACACAGACAGGAACTGATCTGTTCAAACGGACGCCAACTGATGTCCACGGACTATTTTTTTAATGGATCTGTCATCAGTTACTAGAGATAGGGGTGAGAGGAGCAGTACCTTGCTTCTGAGCATGCTCAGTACAACAAAATAGATCAGTTTTTACACAGATCCGTACGGATCCGCACTCCATAGACATCCATGTTATTTGACACAGACAGCTACGGATCTGTGTCTGTCCGTTGGTGTCAGTGATTTTCAAGGCAAACCAAAATCGGAGCAGTCTCCGAATCTGGGTACATGAAAAAAACTGACACCAATGGATCAGTGACAAAACTGGCCCACAGGGATGGCTACTTAGGACCAATCCGTGCCCATATGGATACATAGGAGGCCAAAACTGATCTGTGGCTATCTGTTTTAAAACAGATAGACACGGATCACAAATTATGCAGTGTGAAGGCAGCCTTACACAGGAGCATGGCCCATGCCTTGAAACAAATCTATCCACACCTGGTGAGCTGGTACACTTTTTGCCTTCTTTGATACACATTTTCCTCAACATTTGCTTCTGGTCGTATAATATATGTATATTACAGTTCCCTGCCCGCAGAAGTCGGCGACCCAGCGGGGGCATACAGTCCGGGTCCAGTTGTGCAACCAACCCTGATCTTTCTCCAGTGAGCTGGGGGTGTCCTCATCCAAGAAGGTGAGATCCAAATCTGGCTTCTGGCTTTCCTCTGCTGAATTTTGGACATCCGCTCCTTCCACCCCATGCTCCACGCTGTACCGGCTTGATTCTGCCATGTCGGTTGTTATCTGGATCTCTAACCTCCTGTCATTTTCTTTGCTGCTCCTTGTGTCTAAGTCTTTCTCTTCTCCCTCCCTTCGTGGGTGTCTCCATTTCTCGTCGTTGCCAGCAGTCACACCCTTGGGCGGGATTGAACAGTCTTTGTGTCTGCCCTCCGAACTCTTGGAGAGTGGATGTGGTGTAGGCCATTTTTCACGCCTTGTGCTGGTCTGGCCCATGATGCGGGACTGTGGCATGCCCCTTTGCCAGTACATGTTTTCAGTCTTTTAGGTAAAATATACAGTCTGTAAGGGCACAAGACCAGGTTTTACCGGGTCGGTAGATCCTGTTTGTGATGCCAGAAAGCTGACTCGCCCCTGGCGGGGACCATGGGGTACTCGGAACTGGGCCCTCTCGTCGTTGTCTTGGGCTGCAGGATGTCACAAAGGCGCGACCTGGTCCGTGATCCCCTCGTCGGGCAATCAGTTAAATAAGGGGAATTTTAAAAATGGATAAAAATAAAATAAAAGTAAAAATAAATGTTTTTGTTGTGATGCTACCCGTGGAATGTGGCCGGTATAGCCACTGCTGCAGTCAGGACCTGTGAGGATGATGGGAGTGAAGATGGTTCAGCTCTCCACGGGAAGAGTAGGTTCCCACGGCAACCGTATAGTCTATGGAGATGATAAGGGTAATGGTAGGCCAGCAGGGCTCTGCTGCTGACAGGGTTCAAAGTCACACTCAGGCAGGCTGCTACTGCCGGCTCGGTAAATCAGTCTACCTCTCCTCAGGCGCAGAAATCAGTCTCACACAGTGCTGAGCTTCAACCTGGTTTACTTCACTTTCTCGGCAGCTGGTTACAGGACAGTGCAGTGGCGGCTCCGATAGTCTCATAGCAGCTGGGATGGCTCGTCCATGTCACCCCCTTTTGTGTTCCTTTCATGGGCCTCTCAGTCTGTCTTTTCCACACACGCAAGCTACAATCCAGCTGCTTTTGGTGGGCGACCAGCCTGGTCCCCTAGCCCTAGTATGGCAGCCTTCTTTTCACTGCGCCAGAGGTTGGGTTGCGCAACATAAAGACCCCCAACCCCACTGGTTTTCGTTGTTAGAGCGTAGAGCATCCTGGCCACTTCAGCAGAGCTGGCACCCTGGTTTATGCCCTAGTCCCTCAGCGTTCCCACTAATTCGGGCACACAGATGGATTGCTCACTATCCGTGTCCCTAGGACTCCTTCTGTCTCTCTCTATGGTCTGCAGCCTGGGACCCAGACAAGCCTCATGGTCGCACAGGCCGCCGGGTCCGTGTTCTTTCAGTCTTGTTTGTTGGTGTTCTCGCCTCTTCTTTTGACTAAACTTGACTCCTTGACCTTGCTTGGCTGACTGGCTTACTGAACTTGGTGTTTTCTAGTTTTGTTTCCTCCCCTAACCGTGTCCTGTCCTAACTTTCCCACCCTCCACTTGTCTCCACCTGCTATCCCGTTGCTGGGCATAGAGTCCCTAGTCTTGGGATCGGGCGTGTATTGGGTGTGTGTTTGGGGTGACTGAACTTACCATCCCGGTTGCTGTGCCTACTAATGGCAACCGGTCTGCAGGGGCACCACATATTCACTGCACAAAAAAGCAATGTTTTACAGTTCCAGCAAAGTGGATGGGATTCAAAATAAAAGTAAAATGTACAGGACATGGGCAGTTCCTGTTGGATTATATTCCAACAATGAGCATTTGGGGAGTCTTCTTTGCCTCTCTAAAATAAGAGCACATACCTCTGGTGCTCAGTGGCAGCACTCACTTTCGAAGGCCTCACGTAACATTGTTAGTACACACGACCCCTGCACCCAAGCAGCACTGGCTTCACTCCTTTGAATGAATCAAACATCTATTGGAAGTGAGTGGCCAACCGTCTGAAGGTGGGAAGAGTGAAGCCAGTGCTTACTGCATGTAGGGCTCCCATGACATAACAATGCGATGTGAGCCCCTGGAGAGTGATTGCCGACACTGCTGGGGAGTATAAGTATTGTTGCTTTACCAGGGACAAACATTCTGATGGAGAAGGGGTTAACTGATTAGTGGACAACCCCTTTAAAAATAAAACTCCCCAAATACTCATCGTTGAAATGTAAGCTAAGACCGAATTCAGACACAGTGTTTGTGATCTGTTTTTTGTTGATCTGTTTTTGGTGCAGTTTCTACACCAAAAATTAATTCTCTTTTTGCGAACAAGCATCAGAAATGCATCATCCGTTTGTGCTGCTTTTTTGCACACACATAGACATACAGACAGAGACACACACTTTCTTACCCTTCCCGCGATCCCACGGTTAGGTCTGGTGGTGTCTTCCTCCGGGCACCGGCAGGACCAGTCTGTGAGCAGTGCGATTACTAACAGGACCTAGCACCATGTGAGTCTCAGGCTGAGTCACATGGTGCAAGGTCCTGGATATACCATACCCGCAAGATGTGTGATGCCTGGAAGGAAAACATCACTGCAGCTGATCGTGAGATCGCAGAGAGGGTAAGTAATTGGATGGTAATTGTATTGTGCGAAAAGCACACCAGAAAAATGGAGCACTCAAGGCCACTTTACACACAGATATCTGTGTCCAACTTCTAAACAGATCTCTGGTTGCAGTGAAATCATGGACACATTGTTCCATTTTGTGGCTGTGTACAAATGTAACAATGTGTCCATGATTTCACTGCAACCAGAGATCTGTTCAGAAGTTGGACACAGATATCTGTGTGTGTAAAGTGGCCTTAACTGACATGCTCATTATTTTCTGGATGCGCTTTATGCACCGCTAACGCAGCAATCAAAAATGCTGACGTCTACACAGCAAAGTGAAAATCCCATTCACTTTGCTGGAAGATGTTTTGACTTTTAAAAAAGAAAAAACGCAGCATCAAAAACGGATCACAAACGTCCAATGTGAGCATAGCCTAACAGGAGCAGCCTTTGGACAAGAGCCTTTGCGTGGTGTCTTGTACTTTTTACTTTTATATGCAATTCCCAGATCAGCAAAGTTATTTGTTATGTGGCTAATGACTTCTACACCTTACAAAGTTCACACATCCCTACACACAGGAACTTGTACAAATGATGTGTTCATGCATTATGCTTTTTTAATGAGTAATATTTAAATAATTCTGCTCCAATTTTTTTGTACATGGACAAAATGCAAATATATCGAAAGAAAATCACGACAACTCAAATTAAAGGTACCGTCACACGCGGCAATATTGCTTGCAATATCACTGGCAATTTGCTGGTTGCAGTGAAATCATAGACACATTGTTCTATTTTGTTGCCGTGTACAAATGTAACAATGTGTCCATCATTTCACTGCAACCAGCAAATTGCCAGTGATATTGCAAGCAATATTGTCGTGTGTGACGGTACCTTTACGGTTCTGAGAGATATAAATGTTGTCGGTCACGTTTGTCACCCTCTGCTAATGGCACCATACACATTGTGAAATTATCTGTTGCTGCACCATTCCTCATGCTCCCCCAGGCTGTTTAATAAACCTCTTGCCTTTCTTGATAATTACTTGTTTTACACCTGTTCTATACCTGCTGATTTCTGAATCCTCTAGGCTTTTTATATTGTATATAACAAGAAATATAAGACTCCAATACACATTAGATGAGTGAGCTGAACCTTGGGACGACCATGTGACTATCTAATATGTATGGGGAATTCTTCACCTTTCTCCAACACATGATACTCTACAATTCCACCATCATTTCATGTTTGTTTTTACTGCTTCTATCGTATGATAAAAAAAAGACTTGGCAATGGCATTCTCCAGATCAGTATGATTAGACAATCCTAAACTTGTATGTAGTTTTGTAATATACAGTAAGTGTTGAACACAAATTCAGAATTTCATTTAAAAAAAAAAGCAAAATGTTTATTTTCCCATTTATGTGGCTGTGATTCTTTGCATGGCAAGCTGATGGTTTTATTTTTACTGGTTTGAGTTATAAAAGTTATATATATATATATATATATATATATATATATATATATATATATATATATAAATACTTTTTATTTATTATTTAGTTTATTCTTTAGTCCCTTTTAATACTTGTCTGATTGCTCTCATTGATCTCCAATGAAAGTCATGCTGTGGCTGAGCTTCACGGGAAATCCAGAATTCCAAAATAGCTTTGATGGAGGCCTTCAACAAGCCCATGGCTACCATGGTAATTCATTGGACACATTGTTCCATTTGTACACGGCAACAAAATGGAATGATTTCAGTGCAACCATTAAGTTGCAAGGGAAATTGCATGCAATGTTGCGACGTGTAAAGGTACCCTCAAGGTACCTTTACACGCTGCCATTGTGGCTAGCAACAGGTATCCACCGCACGTGCACGCGCACGTTTTTAATGGTGGATACTGATTGCCGATGCCGCATATACACGCCGCCATTGCGTGCTCCACTGAAGGTATCTTTGTCCTCCGGAAGTGCCGACGGGTGCTGCGTCTAACTTCCTGTGGAGTACCTTCCCCGCTACACACGCCACCATCCACAAAGGAATATGGGCAGACCTGGGCAGCAGGGACAACACATAGGCGTGCCACTGTCCGTCACGCCGCGCCCAAACTACAACCATTGGCCAACACAATAGCGTTCGGATTGGTTAGAGCGCGAAGGGCGGATGGCGAAGACGTGACGTAGTACTGTTTGGATTGTCACACGGAATAGGCGCTTGTGACGTAGCGAAGTGTGCCGATATCCACTTAGGAGACGCTCACGCGTCACACAGGAGCGGTTTACAGTCACACAGTCAGTGCGTTTTAATAACTAAGTGTTTGGCTATGTGTGTGTCTGGATCTAAATGTGTGAATAGATCTCCAATGCAGATAGCATATTATGTGCCAACATAGGTCAATGGCCTTGAGCAGCTGACATGCCACATGTACATTATGTGTGTGTCTGCACATGTGCTGCACTACTTACTTAAACCCACATGCCACACAATACCATGTGCTGCATCAATGTGTTGTGTCCAGGTGACCCTCTGCCTACACCACACCACTATGGTATTGTATACACATTTGTCACATAGACTGTTGAACGAATACCTTCACATAGCTCATGGCCACCAACACATCATGTGCCTCGTACCCAGCCATAGGTGCCCATGTGTGTGAAAGCACTGGGCACAACCCAAACCTTGGTAACGCTGCCCTCCATCACCAAGTAATCAGTCTCACACATAGTCATTTGGATCCAAAAAAAAAATATGTATTATTTATAGCCACATGAAATAAAATAAAAAAAAATACAGAAAGGAAAGACAATGGACATTAAAATATCATGTTACATTGTAAACCATGTTTGCACCATGGCCACCATTTTTTCGCAAACCAGCACCAGCAACACTACACGTGCTGGTTCTGCCAGCCCACTGCCCCAGGGCCATTAAAGTAGGAACAGTATGCGTCTCTACTGTTTCTGGCCTCCTGCTGAGTGTGAGTCTGTGTGACCAGGGCTCAGCGGCTGGAGTGGCGCCACACCATGGTCCACATCACGCCAAGCCCCTGGACGGACCTCCCCTGTTGTGGGGTCTGCAGAGTCTACATAACTTGCCGGCGTGTATGATGCTCGATCCCTATGACACAGGAAGTTATGCAGCACACAGCAAGCCAGCACTACCGCGTCAATAGACTCCAGTTTCATATGCAGAGGCGTATGAAAAACCCGGAATGTATTCGCCATGATCCCGAACACATTTTCAACCACATGGCGGGCCCGGAATAGCCGATAATTGAAAATGCGCCGCTCAGAAGTAAGGGTCCTCAGGGGATATGGCCGCAGTAGGTGTGCCTGAAGTGAAAACGCTTCATCCGCCACAAATGCAAAGTTGAGATGATGGCTTGTCTCTTCATTTGAGGGTAAGTTCAGCCCACCTGTCCTTAGTTCTTGTGCCAAGTCACAGTGGGCGAACACACCCCCATCGCCAGTTCATTCCAACGTCCACGTAGAGGAACTCATAGTTCGCATCCACCAGGGCCATGAGGACTACACTAAAATATCCTTTGTAATTATAATACAAAGAGCCCGAGTTGGGGGGTTTAGTAATCCTCACGTGCTTGCCATCCAAAGCGCCCCCGCAGTTTGGGAAGTTACACCGGCTTTCAAAGCCTCGGGCTACTTGCATCCATTCTGTGGGTGTTTCTGGCAACTTCAGGTAGGATGGCAGCAGAGCACTCCAGATGGCCTCACACGTCTCAGGGATCAGGCGGCTCAGCAGGGACAGTGATACACGTGACGTGTATGTGAGGACGGTCCTTGACCGGCCTGTAGCCAGGAACCGCAAAGTAATAGCCAAACGCTCCTCAGCTGATACAGATCGATGCATGACAGTGTCCTGACGGGCTATCAATGGCCCAACGCGCTCCAAAAGGAAGGTGAAAGAGTCCTCGGACATACGGAGGTAGTTTTGGTAATCATGCGGATTGTTATCCTCCAGCTCACGCAACAGCTACATGTGGCTCCGGGTCTCCCGGCGCCGAAGCCAATCCCGGCTCCACACACGCCGTCGTCTGCGACGCATCAACCTTTCATATCTCTCCTCCATCCACAGTTGCTCTTCCACCAACGCAAGAGCCACGATAACATGTCGATCACGTTGATTCTGCATCTTGTGTATCAGCACCTGTATATGATAAACAAAAATCATCAGTACATAGAACAATATGGTGACATGTTTGCATCTAAAGTAAGCTGCACAATACTTTGACTGGCCACTAGGGAAAAGCACATTTAATGTGTTCGTGTGTGCACAACACACATCCTTTTTACCATTGCAAGGCCATCACCAACAAGTGGGCGTAAAACAAAGGAAACATGCTCACTTATCAGCCCTGTCCATCCTTTTACACTTTGTAGCGTTGATCAAAGTAACACATCAGGCCATATCTGTGTTAAAAAGGTACATGTGTCACCACAAAGAATGGCTATACATGTCAGACAAACAATGTAGGATACCATATATTTACACTTCCACAGTCTGTAAGTATCAACGTACCACAGCCTTTCAGGGTGAGTCATCCCAGATGACACGAAGAAGATTATACATGACTCATCCTGTAGTGATGCAGGGCCACATGTGTTTGCAAAAGGGGAGCTCCACATATACACATTCTGTGCTGCCTCAAGCCTCAAATCCATGTCTGATCCTAGCCATGTTGGCCCCAGTGTGTGTTGCCCCCAAGCAGTATGATATTTTCTTTACATTGGCCATCTGTAGGAAATTACACTCAAGAATCCTGCAGCCATGATCCTATATGGCGAAGGGAAACAAACACAATACTTTTTTAACTACAATATGGCAACGTATGGGCAACACATGTTTTGAAAAATACACCAGCGTGCTACTCTATTGTAGTGCCCAAACTTACATCACATGTGCGGCCGATACAGTACCCTATTGCGTTAACAAAGGCAATCATGCGCAACACTTCGCCACGCTGCTACAACCATGTCTGCACACAAATACTTACTTAATGACTCTGGGCAGCAAGCGTGACGCCCATCCGGCATGAACTGCTTTTCAATGAGCACAAACCAATCGCAGCGCTTTGTCGACACCTACTCAGCTGCCGCTATGGGTGTTCACAGGTGTTGCCTAGTAAGGTGCCGAATTGGTCTGTGCTGATTGGTGTGTGTCAGTATAAATTTCCTGGCTTGTCGACCAGCCCCTGTCCAGACGGGAATGTGCATTGAGTTAGTGGTGTCCAGGAATCCTTTCTGTGTTGGACCGACGGTAAGTGTACTCATATGCTTTTCAGCGCCATGGTACTGGTTTTTAGGTAACGCTGAGGCGTAAGCTACATGCAGCTTATGCGCTTTGTCAGACAGCAGGGAGCGCAATGTGCTTATGTAGATAGTGTGTTGATAATAGTGTAGAACAATGCTACACATTGTTAATTAGTCATGTAGCCATGTTGGTTATATATTCCATACGTTGTAGTGTTGTTGTTACCGCAGTGATCAGGGGCTGGCTGGCCACTCTAACTCCGGGTGGCAGTTTTGGTCCGCAAGCCCTTAAAGGGAGGACCGCGGGGGGGGGGAGCTGTCAGAGTGTTGTGGTGGCCCAGGGTGGAAGGGGGAGGGGGGGGCTGCTGTTGTGGGCCGCAAGGCTCCGCGTCTGCTGTACTTTCACACTGCCAGCCAGAACTCACCGGCGGGCGGCCCATTTCTATGGGGCGCCGGCCCAAGATGAGGGCTATACCACCAGCCCAGGGGGCACTTGCCCCCCTGCCACCGGGGCCAGTCTACCCCTGGCTGTGATTCTGTTTTATTTTGTTATTCATCGTGGCCCTTTAGCCTTTGTGATCATGTGGACTCTAACATATCCTTACATACATGGCAACCATAGCTTCTTGAGGGCTCCTGCAGCAAGGGTGTCCCACATGGAAACATACATGTTCAACACATGTTTTCAGGGCCAAAACAACTGGATGTATACACTTAGTATAGTGTGTTGTAGGCATGCCTTGTGTTGGCCCTGCTTGGTCATATCGGTTTATTTTTCACAGATGCCAGCTGGGTATTCGGAAATTGTGACCCAACTCCTTGCCATGTATCAGGAACACGAGTGCCTGTGGCGGACGGCACTGCCAACATACCATGACGCGGCAGCGCGGGCTGAGGCCTACAAGCCTCTAGTGGCGCTGGCCAAACGGCTCCAGCCCCATAAGAGATGGGACGCGGGGGCCATTTACAATAAAATCAAAGGCCTGCGCTCCACGTTCCAGCGAGCTCACAAGGCGTACACAGAACAACGCTGCGGGGCTGGAGGTGAGGAGGTACTCAAACCAAATTTGTGGTATTATGACCTCCCATCTTCACCCTGGGCCAAGAGAGCTCGCGTGGATCGCGGAGCAGCCTGCGCTGCCCCACGTCCTCTGTGGGCCCAGCCAAAGCAACATCCCCGCCACAGGAGGTGGGTAATTGTGTTTGGGTGGCGGGCCACCATGTTTGCTCCACAGGTGTGATTGGCTGCATGCATTTCCTAACCACACTTCTCCATTGTTTAGTTTTAAAATTTTCTACATGTCGGTATTGGGTATGTGGCCTCAGAGGCATTGTACCAGATTTTTAGACACACCTACAACAGAGGTTCTCACTGTCCTTAACATTAAACAACCTGGGGGATATTATTTTTGGGTGTACCAATATACCCAATGCAGATTGTTTGCCGTTTATATTTGGCCAGAGCCCAGAAATTACCAATGGAACACAGACATGTGTCATGCCTTTGCCCCATGGAGTGTATGTTTAAATCATTATCAACATGCATTTAATTTATTGTGAAGGTAAGGCAGAGCCACATGGGCTAACAGCTGGATAAGGCAGCTTAAAGCTCCTGTGGTCACATACCATTTTTTGGGTGAACTGTATATTTTACTTCCAATTACTGTTTGTGTGCGAGACAGTTTGCAGCCGCAGGTGAGTATGCGTCAGCGGTGCATTTGTTAACCATTAGAACCTTGATCCTTTTTTTTCTCTGGGTGGTTGGGACCTGGTGTGTTGTGTGGTGTACTGGATGGGGTTGGGCTTTGAGCACTTGACATCAATGAAGCTGCTTTGTGGTATTGATTATTGTTTGTTTTCTCTTTTTTTTCACAGGCCCCTCAGCTGCCTGGCTCCAGTGCGGACGAGGCACAAGCTGGTGAGGCTCGCCCAACAACATCTTTGGGAGAGCCAGTGGCCGGAACTAGTGGTGGGGGGCCGGGCCCAGGACCCAGCTCTGCCGTTCGCAGACGTAGACCACCGGCTCCACCTAATACCGAGCTGGGTACCTGGGCCAAAAGGATCCTTTTGGCCGAAGAAAGATTAACCACCTCTAGTTTCGGCCACCTCACCAGCGACATGCTCGGCCAGATGGAGCCAGAGCAGAGGAAGATCGCTGAGCCGGCCATCTATCATGTCCTGGAGGTGGGCGTAGATGGGTCACTGCGATGGGGGTCCATGATCCCCGTCTCCCACCATACGACCCCTTGGCCCACTGCACCCGCCCAACACAGGGTGAAGAGACCTCCACGTCCGGATACCCAACCTCCCCCAAGACGAAGTGGAAGAAGACCAGCACCCTCTCAGGCAGGGTGGATCTACCAGGAGAGGGTGGGGGAGGAGGCAGCGTCGGATCCACCAGAGGATGATGAGTAGAGTGGACACTACTAGCCAATGCACTATATTGGCCTTATGGACGGCTAATATTATTATTTATATTATTTTTGGTTTTGTGGGTACATTGAGCCCACATTGTGGCCGATTTGGCTGGGCACATTCCTTATTTGTTGTTTATTTTGCCCTTTACTTCCTTAATAAAAAAAAAAACTTAACCCATGGAGCAAATTTTTTTCCGATTTGACAACACAAGTGTGTTGACTGGGTGTATGATTGTGGGCAACATATAGGGTACATTAAGCACACATTCAGGCCAATGGCGGAAGTGGTGGTACACGATGTGGACTGGTAAGATATATTCAGACATCAAAGAGGTATCCAAATCTCTGTCACACAGTTAGCCCAATTTGCTGTTTGACAGCCCAACATGTGTGTGTTGCCATCAAGGACCACACAGAAATCTTCCAGAAATAATTTATTAGGAAACAACATGTGTGGCACACGATGGCCACAAAGGACACAATGCTGGTTTTGTGTAGGAGTAGCCACAACACACTCCCCACGGTCCCAATGTGGGACACTATAAGAAAAGAGGCCAACTGGGTCAAAAAAAAAAAAAAAAAGCCAACAGGGCAACATGTGTGAGTGAATGTCCAACATGGACAACAGTTTTTATGGGCCTGTTGGCCCATAAATGAGGCTGGGCGCATCGGGTTCATGGGAGGCCTCCATGTGCTCGCTGGAGGGCAGCAAGCATGGCACCCAACCGGGCCAGTTCTTGCAGCCCGCGTTGGTGTGCCCTATTCAATGTTTGGGCCACCTCATGGTGGGACCGGATCACGTCCTCCATAGTAGGGACACCTGTATTGGGAAGAAATTCAAATTTAGTTTACAACAGTCCATGGGGAGGTTTAGGGAGTTCACACAAAAAGATGCTCCTTACCCTCTGCCTCAACATCATTCGAACTATCAGGGGGTGATGGGATGGTCTTAGACACCAGCCGGCAGCCCCAGCACGTTCTCCATCTGCACAAACAGTAGAACAAAAGTGAAAACAAACAGTCAGAAAATAATGATGGAGGAAAAACACAACACTGATTACAGTGTGCAGGGCGTATGCCCCAAAAATACACACTTACCACCATAGTCATCAAAGGCTGGCTCCATAGTAGGCTCAGGGGACATGGCCACCCCTGGGCTTGCCACTGAGCTGGACACAGTGGGAGGTGGAGTCACTCCAGGGCTGGGGGTCTGTGGCCAGATTATGGGGTTGTGTGGCACAAGGGGGCCTGGGCTCGAAGGCACACCATCCTCTGGGCCTGCAGGTGCTGCCAGCTCCTCAGCCTCCTCTGGCCATGGTGGTGATGGCAGCTCGTCATCCTCCTCCAGCCATGCAGGTGCTGCCAGCTCCTCATCCTCCTCTGGCCATGGTGGTGATGGCAGGTCCTCAGCCTCCTCCAGGCCTGCAGGTGATGGCAGGTGCTCAGTCTCCTCCAGGCCTGCAGGTGATGGCAGGTCCTCAGCATCCTCCGGGCCTGCAGGTGATGGCAGGTCCTCAGCATCCTCCAGGCCTGCAGGTGATGGCAGGTCCTCATCCTCAGGCCCTGGGGACCGTGGATTTCCAGGGGGCGATGGTGTCGCTGCAGTCTCTTGTGGCAGTGGTGTCGCTGGCCCACGTGCAGGTGGGGCATGGGGCCCATCTTCGGAGGAAGAATCCTCACCATCTGTGTTTGAAAGCTCAATTACAGAGCTTTGAGTAGAAGGTTAAACACATTGTTGTCAAACATTTAGATTGTGTGCCTATGTAGTTCCAGCATGACCAATAGGGTAGAAGGTCATGTTGTATGCATATACTCATGTTGTATGCATGTACTGTGGGTAGGACACAGTATGTTAAGTGACAGGAGGGCCACTACACTGGCAAGATATGTTTGTTTGTGGCCAAACACACATACACATGGTAGGTGTACAGTATGTGTGTTTTTTTTTCTGAAGGGCCAGAAGCCACTGGTGTTTGCCCCATGGCTGCGTACACCTATTGTTCAGGTACTATTGTTTGTTCACTTATAACATCATGGTGTGTCTATATTGTCCCCTGTGTATGGGGCAACATCTGTGGGGCAGTGTGTCGTGTGTGTGTTGAAGAAGGTACTGATTTTTCAATATCACACTTACAATGTGGAGTCAGCTTAGGCACAAATATAGTGAGGTTACTTCTGAGTTTAGGCGTCACCATTTGTGCAGCACATGACTGATTTTGCCCATGTTCCTGTTTGGGTGTCAACAACCAGCCAATGCACATTGTTGCCACATCCACATGGTGGATCAATACACATTTTTTTATGTTGGCCAATGAACATACATTTGTGCTATGGATCCTTAGAAAAATGAGCGTCACTCATCAGTATGCATCTTTACTTTTATTAAAGGCAGGTTACAGGCAGCATGGCAAGGGGAGGGAGTGTAGAGTCACCTGTCCTCCACACTCCCTCCCCTTGCCACACTGCCTGTAACCTGCCTTTAGTAAAATTAAAGATGCATACTGGTGAGTGCCACTCATTTTTCTACTGATTAAACTTTTTAATGAAGTGCAGGCACCCCGTCCAAATTAGGCTGAATATATGTTACCACATTGCAGTGGCCACGCCGTGGCCCACACCGTGGCCCACACTCTCCTTCTAATATGTTTAGTACATGTACATGTGCAGGTGTGTGTTTGGGCCCAACAATTACTCACCACGCAGCCTGGCAATCCTGGCACGGATGTCCACAATGCGGCCTGGGCACTTCTGTTTCAGATCCGCAATCTTCTTTTGGATCTGTTTTTGGGTCCTCTCCACCCTCAGTTTGTGGAGCAGGGCCCACTGGATCCGCATCATATCCCCAGTAGTCATGGCTGTCACAATGGTCTATGAGGACCAGAAGCTCTGCCATACCCCACGTTGCAGTGGGCTGTGTGGCGGCCATGACTCTGCTGCTATGTGCAGGGGAGGGGCTGGCACCTTGCAGGCAGAGTGAAACTGAAACAAGCGTCATGACGTCAGAACGGCCGCTTGCGGTGCGTAACTAAATTCAAAACAACAAAGTCGCCGTACACGCAGTGTGAGACGGAACAAAACACTTCTGCGTCAACTAAAAAATACAATGCAGGGTGTTACGTATGGCAGGCATGTGCGCTGTGTAGAGCAATTTATTCCCTCGTATGTGGTATGAGAATGTGCACACTATATAGGACGAAACAGCACTATACATTTGCCAGCACAATTGGGTGGCTGCGTAATTGTACTGATGTATTGGATCGTGCAGACGGGTCTTATGCGTCTAGTGCTGAAGGGACAGCTCTTCCAAAATGGCGACCTGTGAAGGGACAGCCAATCGTAACGCAGGAGCCTCCACCAATGATCGCTGATGGGACGCGGTATCCATGAGGCTGTTTCACGCCCCTGGGAATTCGTAGGCCACACAAATACCTTGCCTGTGCCCCGTTTACACGCCACCACCATAGCAATTGTGCCTGTTTTTGAGCACGGCTCAGCAACAGGTATTCGAAGGAACTGCAGGACACCGGGAGGAACTGCCCTATTTACATGCCACCATTTCGTAGCAATTTCGTGGCAACAGGCACAATTATCCCCAGTGCTCGGCAGTTGCTGCTTTCCTGTGGTGGCGTGTAAAGGTACCTTCAGAGTTGGCCAATTACAAGGTATAGAGTGATGAAAATTCACAAGCTCATGTTCAGTGCTTCTTACTCCTAGGAATGGTGGGTGGGTATATGTTCTTTATCCTGTTATTATATATGCCCCATCAAGGTAGTATATATGTCCTTCATCTTACTATAGTATATGTCCCCCATCCTGCTAGTAGATATGTCCCCCATCCTGCAATTATATATATCCCAATCCTGGTGGTATACATGTCCCCCATCCTGGTATAATATATGTCCCCATTCTGCTATAATATATGCATCCTGGTATAATACAGTATATGTTCCCATGTTGGAAGTATAAATGTCCCCATCTTGATATATGTTCCCCATCTTGCTATTATATATGTTGGCCATTCTGGTATAATATATGTCCCCCTTACTGGTAGTATATATGCCCCCCATCCTGGTATTATATATGTCCCCCTCCTGCTATAATATATGTTTCCCATCCTGGTAGTATATATGTCCCCATCCTGCTGTAATATCTGTCCCCCATCCTGCTATTGTGGCGTCCCACGTAGTCAGGGGTATTACACCCGTAAAAGAGGTGTGATTCGCCAGCTGCAAGTGGACCCTAGGTTGGTAGGTGGGCCCCATTCCTGCACTCCCACATTAGAATAGGAGTGGGAAGTTACCCGGGAGGGGAATATATATTCACCTCTAGGGGGAACAAGGGAGGACACAGAGTCAGTAGGGAACAGTAGTCTCTCTAGTCGGTGAGAGAGAGAGTCGGGACAGTCGGAGGAGGAGGAAAAAGAGTGTGGAACGAGGTAAAAGGGTTACCCGGACCGCTCCAAGCTGGTTTGGAGGAAAGGAGAAAGAAGGTCTTGAGGAGATCCTGAAAGAGGGCGCCCGACGTGCGGAGTCCGGGCCCTAGAGAGAAAGGGAGAACCTCAGCGTGGAGCTGGAGGGGATTTTCCAGTCCACCACGGGAACGCCGGGCCCGAGGATCCGATCTTTGCAGTCGGCAACTGGCTGCTGTGGTTTGTCTATCAGCTGCAGCACCTCGCGAGACGGAGCGGTCTGCCTGTTTCCTCACCATGAGGGAGAGGACCCCCAATACTACCAACACGGAGTCATTGGGTATAGACTCATCCTAGGCGGGGAAGAAAGGACACAGGTTCATCAACTAAGGTACACCACGGGTCCCACCATACCACCTGGGATCCACTTGCAGCCACCCGTAGAGCTACCTGTTACTTTAACATCTGATGCTGAACTGTGAACTTTGTATTTACTACTGAGCGTTTACAGTAAAGTACCCGGGAGAAAGTGACTTTGCCTTTGTGTGGTTATCTCCATAAACCTGTTTCCCTGCAGGAACGCTGCCTCGGAGGCCCAGCTCCACCTGTAGGGAGCTTTGCGATCTCAGCCGCATTACCATCGACCTCCGGAGGACTGTGGCGGCGCTGGTGACCCATCACCAGGTACTACAGGTGGCGTCACATGACAAACTCTTATCCCCTGTACATACTCCCTTACTGAACTGTCACCCAGCCCAGGAGCTCAGACGCTTCCACCTGTGACATCCCCACGAAAGCACCCACCGAGCCTGATACCCGAGTACTCTAGGGCCTGGGGCTCGACACTATTATATATGTTGCCCATTCTGCTATAATATATTTCCCCCATACTGGTAGTATATATGCCCCCATCCTAATATTATAAATGTCTGCCATCCTGGTATTATATATATGTGCCCCATCCTGGTAGTCTATATGTCCCCCATCCTGCTATAATATATGCACCCCATCCTGGTCCATGTAATCTTCCATTGCACCGCAGACAGAAAATAAAATAATTATGCTCACCTTCCTTCGCTCGACTCCCCCAAGCCCGTGCACTCCTCAGATGCTGTCTCTGCCACATCCACGCTTCTACTTATTGCCACAGTATGATGAGGTCGCAGCGCGATGACGCTGATGCAATGGGCCAAGGATGAAGCAGCACTGTTGGCTGGCGCCACCACATGGCTAATTGCATATGATGTGCATTAAGCACATCACATGTAAATTAGCCATGTGGACTGTTAGCAGCCGGGCGCCCCAGCTGTTCAAGGCCCTGGCACTTACCTGGGTGCACCAGAAGGTGACGCCGGCCGTGAGCCCGGGGGCCTGTGATGTCAGCTTCCGTGGGTCCCCCCGGCTAGCTGCCAGTCACTGGTCCCCTCACGGGAGTCAGGCCGTGTACCTACTTGCACCCAGCACCATATTTCTCCATGTATTTATTCCAGATGCTACTTAATTATGTGTGTGATAAGTATTTCTGTGTGATTTTGTGGTGCCCCACTGCACCCATAAAGTAGCATGCGGTTATCCCTGTCACAGTGGGAATGCAGGGTTTGTAGGAGGCTCCCATCCCAGCACTCCCACACACCAACCTAGAAAAATAGTTTGGGCCCATAACCTGGGGGGGAGTTAGGGGAGGAGGGAGGTAGAAAAACAGGGGATTCTAGTTTTGCCTCGAGGAAAGAAGGAGCACGGGAGTCCTGAGAGAGATGGGAACTCCGAGACAGGGGGCCTGGAGAGAGAGAACAGGCAGCCCAGACGGAAGGAGGGGACCCCCCAAGATCGGAGTGTCCATACTCCGGGAGGGAACCCTGGTCCATACACCGGAGTGCCGGTTCCGAAGACGCGGCACAGGGAGTCCAGCCCCTGAGTCGTAACACCGGTTGTCGCTGGTCCGTCTACCGGCCCAGACACCCTGTCAGAAAGGAATCAGTCATACCAGGATAACGCACCGGGGTCGAGTTCCAGTGCAGGCGAGAGGAGAGCGGGAAGCCGGGACACTCAGAACGCACCCCAATAGGGCTTGGTACTAAGCGGGCTGTTCCAGAACAGGCAGCAGCAGGACACGGGTCAGAGCAAGGAAGGCATACCACGGGAGACTCCGAGAGACCTTGCAGCCCACTGTGAGCACCCGGCCAGCTACCTTTACCTAACAACTGTTGTCCTCTGTGAACTGTACCACCAACATTGTTCCAGTAAAGTACCCGGGTAGAGTGACAGAGTCTCCGTGTGCTTATTTAACTGCTGCACTGCAACTTGTTTCTCTCCATCATCAGCACTTCCATCACTACAGGTGCATCCCTGCCACGGAGGGCCAGCTCTACCTGCAGGGAGCTGTACAATCTCGGCTGCTGTACCATCGCCCTCCGGAGGTCTGAAGCGGCGCTGGTGCTATATCACCAGAATCTGTGGGTGGCGTCACAATAAACTTACAAACTTTTATTCTCATTTCAACTACCCCTTTTAGTTGACCACCAGGGCCATGGGTCTGGGGAGGCCACCAGTGACATCCCAACTGCAGCAGAGGTCCCAGACACCCGAATCCCTGTATTGCCCTGGGCTAGTCATTTTCTTTCATGGGTATATTTGAATTCAAATTCAAATAGGCTTTATTGTCAGGACCAAAATATATTTAGTGTTGCCAAAGCAAGAAAAATATGTGAGACAGGAGAGGGGATCGGGGGTTATGGGGATGGGTTGTTGGGGGCACAATTTGGGCAATAATGGTCAATTTGGGGATCTTATGTTCCTCTCGGCTTTTGAAATATGATGACATATTGGGCGGCAATCTCTACTGATGATTCCTCTTTCCCCAGTAGGATGCAGAGTTTCCTCTCCCTGCCCATGGATGGGAAGTCCGGGTTGTGAATTGAAAATCTCTGGGAGTGGGAGGCCCTCACAGCTGAGTATTTGGTGCAGTGTAGCAGGAAGGGTGCCTCGTCCACCAGTGACCCCTGCTGGCAGTGCTGGCACAGTCTCTTCTCCCGTGGCTTTTCTGTCTGTCGGTGCCACCCTGTTTCCATCTCTAGGCTGTGGGCACTCAATCTGTATAGACTCAGGGTCTGCCTGTCTATGGGGTGATGTAACCGTTCCATATATTGGGCCGGAGTGTAGTCCCTCCGCACTGATGGTGATGTGGCGCCCCGCAACGAGTGCGTCACAGGAGGGTATTGCAGCCACACATGCAGCCGCAATATCCTCTGACTCAACAATGAAATAGTTAACTTGGAGATCCAACCCAACATGCAACACCTAGAACAGGGGACCAATCTTAGGTCCTGGTGGGTGGAGTGTTAGGGTAGTGTAGCAGAACACACAATAATCTAGATAGTTAGTTGGTTGGAAGGAAGAGAGAGTGGAACCTAGAGCAAAGCCTAGAACACAGAGCTTGGAGAGGAGCGGGGGCTCCGCACCCAGTGCGGGCCCTGGGCCGTCACCGGTCGGGTGTCAGCACCTGAGGCCTTAACCACCGGGATTGGGCATATCTACACGGGTTCCCAAAAGACTCCCGTGCCCACAACTCACAGCCGGTTCACTGGTACCGAAGCTGGCAGCAGTTCACCTCTGTCACGCGAACCAGAAGAGTGGAGGATCAGCTTTACAGGAGCACCCCACCACCAGTCAGTTTCCAGTCGTCTAACCAGCGGTGTACCCACTGAGGGATCCAAGGCTCCCCAAAGCATCCAGGACGTACTTCATGGATAGGGCATTGAAGCAGCCTCCCGTACCCGACCTGGTATTCCTGGGCGACGCTGGCAAAAGGAACTAAGTAGGTAGAATGGAGGAACACTGCGGATCTCTGAGGGACACTATCACTGTTGAGTCCACCTGGTCTACTACTCAACCACTGTATACCATGTATTGCCTGCTGGTTACAGTAAAGACCCGTTATAGAGACTTTCTGTGTCTGTGCTTCCTTATGAACTATCCGCCCGCACAACAAGGTAACCGCAGCTGCCGCACAACATCTTGAGCAGCTCCAGCCCCCGGGGATCACCGCTCAGCCTGTGGGGAGCGTAACATCTTGCTGCTGTCCATCCCCGGGGGTTCCGCAGCGTCAGTAGCCCTTACCGAATCTACTCATAGGTGGCGTCACGAATAAAACAAATTAAACCCCTTTTAATCTGTTCCACAAGGACGTCTTCAAACACTTTTGATCTGCACTACACCGGGCCCCACTACCGGCAGGCGCGGTCCACCCGTGACAAGGAGGGAAGAAGAATCGCCTGTCTAAACCGGAGTCAGCCGGCCGCGGTGAGTCAGTGAGTTTCTGGGAGTTCTCTAATTCACTCTGCCAACTCTCTATATGTTGCATTTTGCTGCTGTCTGAGATCTTCTTTATTTCGCTTTTTGTCAGGGTGTGTTGCTGACTTTAGCCAGACTGGCTGCCAGGGTTCAGGGTTCTGGGCCTTGGTTCAGCAGGGCTTTTATGATGGTAGGAGCTGGGGTTGCTTTGCTGTATGTGCACCTGGTGTGATAGCACCCTCTTGTGTATAGTTAGCCATAAGGGGAATTAGCGCAACTCTACCCGATAGGCTATGTTTGAGGTGCTGCAATGTACTTTGAGGAGATATTTGCAGAGCTAAAATGTTACACTGCCCTTCATTGCAATGGTCTATGGCAGAGGTCCCCAACTCCAGGCCTCAAGGCCCACCAACAGTGCAGGTTTTCAGGATCTCCTTAGTATTGCACACGGGTTGGAATCATGACCTGTGCAGATGATCACATTAGCACCTGTGCAATACTAAGGAAATCCTGAAAACCTGCACTGGCCTTGAGGCCTGGAGTTGGGGACCTCTGGTCTATGGTATATGCATAGTCTTGGGATGGTATATGGATGTATTGGCTATTCTTTAGTGTTTTTATTTTAGTCTTACAAATAATGACAATGGTTGATATACTCAGACCCCCAGTGCTCTGGGTTTCTGGGCTCCAATGTGAGTCCCCCAATGAGCCATATTAGGGTCAGTAATTTTTTTATTAATGTTCCATTCTAGGTATTCTCTAAATCTCATATGGATAATTATTTCTTTTTATTACCATCACTTTTATTGTTGATACACCTTTATTGGTGCCTATTCCATGTAAAGTCTGTTGATTAATGAGAATTAGCCGGTATAATGCATCTGTTCATCTTTTCCCTTGTTCAAGTGATTTCTGGCATGATTGTGCTACTATTTGGAAAAACATAAGGTGCACTAACACCTTAAATTAATACCAGGTGGAATAGAAGTAGTAAGATGGGACACAGTGGAGGTGCAATGTCTTTGTTATTGATGTGATACTTATCACACCTTGGATTGATACCTGTAGTTAACCCACGCTCAGTCAGTGCACTGCAATGTCATCTTCCATCTCATGAATCTTATCCTGTTGTTTGCAAAGCTTAAAGGGATATTTCAGTGTAATACATTTATGCATGAGTTCAATCTGGGCTACTGTCTGGAGCCTAAAGCTCAAGGGGACCTATGGCCAGATTGCCCTGATCTCGGGGCAGGGAGTGTCTGGCGCCAAGGGCTTGGGGTACTCGGATCTCGGGCGTACTGGTACGTGGATGTCACGGGTTGTCGGTGCACAAGTCCGTACCCTTAGGCAGACAATAAAAAGGAGAGAAGAAAATAAATAATAAAGCTGTGAGTCGTGACGCCATCTGTAAGTCCGGTGATGGCACCGGCGCTGCTGAGACCTCCGGGGTGATGGGCGGCAGCAAGATGTTGTAGCTCTTTACAGGAAGAGCGGGTTCCTCGGGGCTGTAGATTGATAATGGTGGAATAGAGCAGCACTGTTGGAATGGGGTTGCGCAGCTTCTGTAGTGTGGTGCCAGGCAGGTAAATCACAGTTCATCCATAAGGAACACAGACACGTTGCCACTCTGAACGGCTACTTTACTCAAGTACTCTGCAGGCTTACAGGGTGAACAGTTCTTTCAGTCAGGGTAGTGGACTGGGTGGTCCTGGCAGTGAGTAATGTCCCTCTGAAGCTCCGCTGGTGTTCCTTCTCTATCACTTTCTCTGTCCTTTCTCTGTGGTGCCCTGCACAATCCCACTTCTTGAACCAGGCCTGCCGGGTGATATGGGAACCCTTTATCTCTCCAAAGGGAACCCAACCCTGTTTAGTGCTTCTGGTGGAGACCGTGTTTGGTGTAGGGCGGCTTTATCGTGCTCCTAAGAAGACATCGACCACGCTGGTGATTTACGGTTCAGGGATGGACCTCTGATCCATGACGGAGCCGATACCCCGCTTCAGACTGGGCCAGGGTATTTGGTTACCCTCTATCTGCCCCTTTCTCTTCTGAGTCACCAGGTTGAGGTGCCCTCCCCGTTACTTCTCCTTTTTTACACTTTCTTCTCAACTCTGCTTTTCAACTCCAGCTCTTCTCTGTTCTTCTGTTCTACTTCCTCTGCTCTACTCACTGTTCTGTCTTTCCCCACTCACTTTATACCCTAGTTCTCCTCCCTCCAGGACCGGTTACCCTGGTAACTGGTGTCTGATTGGTCCCCTATCACTAGGTGTGTGTATGTGGTTGTGGAACTTCAGGCTTCTATCACCCCCTACCAGGACAAGGCATACTGCACCTTCTGTTAGGGGTGCAGTACCCTTTTGTAATGCGCTGACTAGCGGGGCTCTACAGGAGTTTTCCTGGAGCTCTGCTGTCAGCACTACCGAATGGTAGTGCAGCTCCAGCGGAACTCCCATTGCTCTTTCTGTGATGTGCTGACACAGTGACATTAGCATGACAGCACCAATATGTACGCATCAACCACAAGAAGAAGTGGATCCTCTGGGGATCTCACATGTTGAACACATGTTCATGTCCCACAATGGGCCCACCATGGCTTCTATCAGCTACAACTCTTTGGCATCTTGACCATTGAGGAGTGAAATCTGATCCCACTGGACTTAGGGTGGTTTCACATTGTGTTTTTTTTTCCTGTCCGTGGGATCCTACTTTTTGCAGGACCCCACGGACATGACAACGTCAGGGTCACAGAGCCGAGTCTCGGCCCCTGTGATACCTTTGATGAAGCCTCAAACGGCCCGGTTCCAAGTATCCTAAGGTCCTAGAGGGGGTGTCAGAAGCAGATCAGGTAATCTGTATTTGTGTAATTAGGGACGGTGCTAAGGAAGGCTTAGGAAATCAATGCCCTATCAAGTTGTGCAGAATTATTAGGCAGCTTTATTTCTTTAGGCAAAATTGGCCAAGAAAGAGATTTAACTAACCCTGAAAGTAAAAAAAAAATAGTTACAACAGGGAGGCAATGCTCTTAAAAATTGTTAGGATATTGGAGTGAGATCACAGAACCAATGTTACAAATAGTCAAAGGGTCGCAAAAAAATGTATTGAAAAAAGAAGGTGCACATGAACTGTAAAAGATTTAAGAAGAATCAAACATGCAGCGACCAGGAACCCATTATCCTCCAGTGCTGTCATATTCCAGAACCGTACTTTCTTGGCGGGCCCAGAAGTGCAAGGTGTTCAGTGCTGAGAGACATGGTCGAGGTAAGGAAGGCAGAAACCTGACCACCACTGAACAACATCACAAAGTATTCACTGATCTCAGCGAGACCAGTCCAAGAAAATGAAGGAAAAAAGTAGGAATGGGGCACCGGTGTGTGCAACAGTCTCCAGCAATCCCCGCGAATGCAGCTGGTCACATCAGACCGCGGTGCCAGTCCAAAGACGCAGACAGCACAAATCAAATAGAAAAGACGGCACTCACCAGTCAGCGTTGCACTTTTATTCAAGTTTGCTGGTTACATGTTGTAGGGAGGGGAGAAGCAGAGGTGACGACGGCACTGTTTCGTGCACCTTGTGCTTCAACGGAAGCGCAAGGTGCACGAAACGGTGCCGTCGTCACCTCTGCCTCTCCCCCTCCCTGCAACATGTAACCAGCAAACTTGAATAAAATTGCAACTCTGACCGGAGAGTGCCGTCTTTTCTATTTGACCAGTCCAAGAAAACACTGCGGGTAGCTGGCTAAAGCACTCAACGCAGTGAATTCCTAGGCGCATTGCCCCCTGGGAATTATGAGTATGCAAATATAGTCTGTGGAGCCTTGGTTAGGAGTCTCAAACACAGGACTAGCCAGTTATCCCTCCAGGAAAGGACCCAGCCAAGGGGTGACTTCTTGCGGAGAACACCATAACCACCATATTAACCGTACCTTCTTGGCGGGCCCAGAAGTGCAAGGTGTTCAATGCTGAGAGACATGGTCGAAGTAAGGAAGGCAGAATCCTGACCACCACTGAACAAGACTCAGAAACTGATCTTGGTCTTACACTTACGTCTCTTTAACATTTCTTACTAATTTCCCACCCATCGTCGGCCTTTCATCTTTGATTTGTAAAAGAAAAAACAACAACAGCTTGTAGTGCGCCTATACACATGGGGCTGTTAACGGGCGGTTCTTTTGCATTTAAACTCACCTGGTCTGGTTATAAACCACAGCCCGTAGATAAGCTTATTAATTTGAAGCAGCAGAATCCTCCGGTTCCGTCCTCGTGCTTCCTACGAGGTCTTCTCCGGGGAAACACTAGTGCCGGGCGGCGTCACGTGTCTAGTAAAGGGGCCGATCCAGCTGGCGTCTTTTCAGGTCCTCTCCCTCCTCTGCAGCTCACTCCACCACTCTCCCCATAGGGAGTCAGAATGATACAAAAAGATGGAAGCGTGATGTATGTTTGGGCGCTGAGGTAAGGAAGATCTCTGATGCTGGCTTCTTTTCCGGACTTTATTAAAATAATTGCAGTTATAATTATTCAAGCTTAAGGCTCTCAAAACCCACGATGCATTTCGACGTGCATACACGTCTTTCTCAAGTGAATGGTGAATGCATTCACTTGAGAAAGACGTGTATGCACGTCGAAATGCATCGTGGGTTTTGAGAGCCTTAAGCTTGAATAATTATAACTGCAATTATTTTAATAAAGTCCGGAAAAGAAGCCAGCATCAGAGATCTTCCTTACCTCAGCGCCCAAACATACATCACGCTTCCATCTTTTTGTTTCATCTTTGATTGACAGATCACTCCTCTCTCAGGGATTTCTTACATTTGATCCAGGGGAGAGGCCCCAAACACATTAAACTGTTGGCTCAACTTTTAGATTTTGATGCATTTAGCTAAATTTATTCTCATGTATATGGGGGCCTTAACTCTCAGAATAGGTCATACAGGCTAACAAAAGGACAATTTTACTACAGTTGAGCAAAATAGATTCACAGGACTCTGGACTAGCATCCAGTTTCTTTGTGGCTGGGGGACTAAGGCACAGTGGACTTCCTCAGCTACCACTTGGATGCCGACATCCTGAGTGCTTTTTGTGATTACTAGGCCAAACAACTTTATGACAATATGTAAGGCCTAGTTACTAAGAGCCAAACTCATCAAAGTTCACAATTCTGGTTTAAAACATATTACAATCTTGCAAAAGTTTTACACAAGTTAAAGTTGTAAAAAAATCTGTGACTTTTGCCCTTGTTACATCATTCTCTGGTAGATTTGCCAAAGTCGTTGGAACTGGTTTGGCCTAGGTCACGGTGAAGCACAATTGGAAAATTAAGGTTTTTGCGACTTAGTAGCATAAATTACAGTAAAAATGTATTTCAGCCAATGACTAGAGTAAGATTTCTGTAGGAGATGCAGAGCACATGTAAAATGCACTTAATTAAAAAAGCGGCCTTGTAATGAATTAGGCACATCTTGCTCCAGCGGTCCCATTCATTAAGACTGACGTATACAGTGGGTACGGAAAGTATTCAGACCCCTTTCAATTTTTCCCTCTTTGTTTCATTGCAGCCATTTGGTAAATTCAAAAAAGTTTTTTTTTTTGCTCATTAATGTACACGCTACACCCCATCTTGACTAAAGAAAACAGGAATCTAGAAATTGTTGCAAATTTATTAAAAAGAAAACTGAAATATCACCTGGTCATAAGTATTCAGACCCTTTGCTCAGACACTCATATTTAAGTCACATACTGTCCATTTCCTTGTGATCCTCCATGAGATGGTTCTACTCCTTCATTGGAGTACAGCTGTGTTTAATTAAACTGATAGTACTTGATTTGGAAAGGAAAACATTTGTCTATATAAGACTTTTCAGCTTAAAGTGCATGTCAGAACAAATGAGAATCATGAGGTCAAAGGAACTGCCCAAAGAGTTTAGAGACAGATCTGTGGAAAGGCACAGATCTGACCAAGGTTACAAAATAATTTCTATAGTATTCAAGGTTCCTAAGAGCACAATGGCCTCCATAATCATTACATGGCAGACGTTTGGGACCACCAGAAGTCATCCTAGACCTGGCTGTCCAGCCAAACTGAGCAATCATGGGAGAAGAGCCTTGGTGAGAGAGGTAAAGAAGAACCCCAAGATCACTGGCTGAGCTCCAGAGATGTAGTAGGGAGATGGGAGAAAGTGCCACAAAGTCAACTATCACTGCAGCCCTCCACCGGCCTTTATGGCAGAGTGGCCTGATGGAAGCATCTTGTCAGTGCAAGACATATGAAAGCCTGCATAGAGTTTGCAAAAAAACAAATGAATGGCTCCCAGACTATGAGAAATAAGATTCTCTGGTCTGATGAGATGAAGATAGAACTTTTTGGTGATAATTCTAAACTGTATGTGTGGAGAAAACCAGGCACTGCTCATCCCCTGCCCAATACAATCCCAACAGTGAAACATGGTGGTGACAGCATCATGCTATGGAGGTGTTTTTCATCTGCAGGGACAGGACAACTGGTTACAATTGAAGGAAACTTGAATGCAGTCAAGTACAGCGATATCCTGGATGAAAACCTCTTCCTGAGTGCTCTGAGCCTCAGACTTGGCCAAAAGTTCACCTTCCAACAAGACAATGACCCTAAGCACACTGCTGAAATAACAAAGGAGAGGCTTCAGAACAACTCTGTGACCATTCTTGACTGGCCCAGCCAGAGCCCTGAGCTAAACCCAATTGGGCATCTCTGGAGAGACCTGCAAATGGCTGTCCACCAACGTTCACCATCCAACCTGATGGATCTGGAGAGGATCTGCATGAAAGAATGGCCGAGGATCCCCAAATCCAGGGGTGAAAAACTTGTTGCATCATTCACAAGAAAAATCATGGCTGTACTAGATAAAAAGGTGCAAATACTCAATACTGAGCAAAGAGTCTGAATACTTATTACCATGTGATAAATCAGTTTTTCTTTTTTTTAATAAATTTGCAAAAAAATTCTACATTTCTGTTTTTTTCAGTCAAGACGGGGTGCAGAGTGTACATTAATGAGAAAAAGATGAACTTTTTGGAATTTACCAAATGGCTGCAATGAAACAAAGAGTGAAAAATTTAAAGGGGTCTGAATACTTTCCATACCCACTATACATGACAGTCTTAATTAATCAGCCCCAATATCATTTTTATTGCATTAGAGTGTAAAAAGATGATTAATTCTGCACTTAAATATTACACTAGGACCTAATAGTGTAGCAAATCTCTACCTTAAGTATTGTAACATATTAACAGTTAATTTAACCATTTCTAAAAAATAAGTTCATGTGTCTTAAAAACACTATGTGCTGTGATATTCATTCCGTAAAGTTTCACCTATATATGCCCCCTTTATCTAGAGTGAGACCTCCATGGGGCTTGTTGCTAAGTAACCAGTCAATATGGAGTAAGGTCTGATAGAAGTCACAGGAAGGAAAGAATGAGAATGAAAGGTAAGGTCAGCCGCGGCCATCGAGATCTCAAGACAGACAAACTATTTACTTTTATATCAGGGTAAATGATATAGACCATAGCGTCCATACATCTGCCTTAGGTCTATGCTGCTTGTAAATTCTGATTTTTGTTTTTCATTTTCATTCTTTAAAAAAAAGAAGAAAAAAGCATTTGTTTGTGTGTCACCATGTTCTGAGACAGACACTATATTTTCACAAGAGCCCCATGAGATACCGTGCTGTGGAGGGCTGGCATTAATTCTGCTCAATATTAATAATAATATATTCATTATAATTTTGCATACATTAATATTAATTGTATCACTTAATATTGAGCAGAATTAAGCATGTTGACTCTCTACTAGTGTTATTTCATGTTATGATAGAACTTCTTGCAACATGTACTCTTACTTATAGCAGCTAATAAACATAAAATGTACTCCTGTTTGTAAGGTTTACCAATCATTTGCTCGTTTTATTTATCCCTTGACCCTTGATCAACAGCTCCGCCCACACAGTATGATGTCCCCACATCCCCAAAGACAGTATGATGGAACTGGAACAGATTGAAGAGTATACTGGAAAGGAAAAAATGGCGACACATAGGGTTTACCCATATAATCAATTCAATTAATAAGATAAAGACTTACCTTAAAGTGTTGGGTAGAGCCACAACCACTGTATGCACATAGGGTATCACTCATAGGGTATCACCTAGCAGTCACCCATACAGCAGAAATCCAATATCCAGTTTTAGAGAAAATGGGTCCAAATACTGCGCTCCCGTCCACCAAATAAATGATTCTTCCACGATGTTGTTTATATGGGATATGTGATTTATTTAAATGCGTTTCAGGGCATGCAAGCTCCTTTCTTCAGGAAAAGTGACAGATATACCCACTGTACATTGGTACATATGTGATTTTTCCTGAAGAAGGGGCTTGCATGCCCTGAAACGCGTTGCAATAAATCACATATCTTGTATAACCAACATCATTGATTAAATAGATCTACCGCCCACTTCATTGCCTATGGTGTCAGGGACTTGATGCTGCCTCATTCAGAATAGACTGAGTTTTATCAATGATTTTCATTATATTTTTGTTAGGGGTTCTCCCCAGACATGACATTGTAAACAATGTAAGACAATATCATCTGTGGATAAGGAAAAGGGGGGAGAAAAGGGCAGCTCTCCAGCTGATAGTATAGTCCTGCCCCGCTTGGATACTCACTCGCACGGACGCCGTCCTGGGGCCAGTAAACGATATGAGAGGAAAAAGATTCCAGCGAGAGGATCTCCTGTTGCAGAATTTATTGTGCATATATAAAAGCTTCAATCCATACAGTGAGGTACATCTCATATCATCTGTGGCCACCAAACCATATTACATTCAGAAAATATTTATGTGAAATCCAGGTGATTGCAGTCATGGGTCAGATCTGCTCCTGTATCCTCATCTGAGTGTTGTGTTGGTCTTCTGTAGGAGGGTCAGAGGTGTTGTCACCCTGTGACCCAAGTAATACCTTTGCATTTTGCATCTGTATTGAAAAATTGTATGTTCCATAATGTGTATCACCCTCTACTGGTTAAAGGTGAAGGCTGCTCCCTGAACCTCATTAGCCAAACAAGGTGATTGGTAGTAGGTGTTCATTGTGGGCAGAACGTAGTGAATAAAAGTATTTTTAGTGTGGAAGATGGTAGGAGATTGTATGAGGAACCAAAGCCCCCTATAAATTGTTCAGACTCTAAGGATTACTCTGGGAGTCAGTCCAGCAATTGGACCATGAAACAGAACCTCAGCCAAGCGTGTTCCCATTGTGTTGATGCTTGATGTCTGCCTCTGGCGGATACCCAGACAGCAACTGTCCTCTCTAATGTCTTTTTGGTGGGCCCTGAGCATAGGTTCGAAGATGGATATCCATTGTCAGTGTAGTGAAGGAATACTGTATGGTGGTCCCCTGGTGGTCCTATGAATGCATCCCCATAAGTGGGGTAGGGATAGAATTGACCAATAGACTCTTTGAAATCACAGAGTGTATTGATGATGCTTAAGGGTGCGAGTCTGAAGGTGTCGGGATGAGGGGAGCAGCCTGCAGTCAAACGTGTCAATGTAAATAGTCCACCCCCAACTCACATGTTCAATTGTTACAGTAAAGAAACCTTCAAATCTCTTATTAAGGGCACCTTCACACTGGCGTTCCCCTCCGCAGCCTTCTGCAGAGGGGACTCGCCATGTGTACGCAGCGGCCGCCAGCTCCTATCTTTAGAATGGCATCCGTCTGCGCACAGATCACATGTGGGAGTGAATGGGTGCGCACGGTCATGCGCTGTCAAGTGCAGCACCGTGCGCTCCCATTCTAAAGATAGGAGCTGGCGGCTGCTGCGTACACATGGCGATTCCCTCCGCAGAACGCTGCGGAGGGGAACGCCAGTGTGAAGGCGCCCTAACTCTGAATAGTTTGTCCCTTGGTGAAGGCAGCAAAGAACTAAACTGTTGTACAGAGAAGCAGGCTGGGCAGGATCAGCCGTACTAGGGCTACAATATGGAAGGCAGGCCAATAAATCTGAGAAAAGTAGGAGTTTTGAAGAAAACAAAAGTGGTTTTATAAATGCCATAACTTTTTTTGCCTCGACGGAATGATAAAAAATAAATTATTAAAAGCTTACTTACTGTTTTAAGTGTTTCCCAAGAATAAAGAAGAGGGGTTATAGCTTTACACGTAGACAGTCTGTGAATATCCACAATCCATTGCTAAAGTTAATCATACATGGGAAGCTCGGGAAACAAGTAGACAAGTGTAATCTACATCTGACTTCTGAATGGTAAAATATCCTAAGTACCAAAAGTGATAATATACGACATCTTCCTCCCCAAGAACAATAAAATTACCAATATTTTAGAGACTAAGTCGAAGAACAATCTTTAAGCTACTTTTTTGTCACTTCTAAATAATATAATTCAGACTATTCATGAAATCGAATTATTCCCCATCACTGTATCTGGTAGACCAGTGCTGGGGAAGCAAATTCTTATGCTGTGCAGTATCTGACACCTAGTGGATATGAAGGGGAATTGCAGTTTGAAAAAGTTCAGTTTCGGAGATGTCAGATCAGTGGCTTAACTTGAAGCTCATTGGCCCCGATGTGAAAGCTCCAGCGGGGTCCCCAATTATTGCAAATCTTTAATTGCATTGGTATTTTTCTATAGGCCAAAGGGACTTTTGGGCCCCCCCCCCGGCTCCAGGGTCTGGATGTGATTGCAACCCCTGCACCTATTGTAGTTATGCCCCCGCATCAGAGTCAATAACCTTTACATTTGTTAAAGTTACTTTGTCAGTGTCTAGATAAGAAAATAGTTGGTTGTGGCACATCAGGGCACCTGTCTTATAGATAAATACGCTATTAATATTTATGTTTATTGTGATTGTGGTCATCACACAATACTAGACCTTGTTAGGCTACAATCGCTTAAACTGCACTTCTCTATTCTATTGATGAAATAATTCCAAATCACAGCAGTGGGAGGAATTACATTGTATATCTCATTAGCAAACTACACTTAAGGTACCGTCACACGTAACGATATCGTTGCCAATATCGTTTAAAAGTCACATGTTCTGTGACGCTTGAACGATGTTGAAACGACATCGTTGTGTGTGACACTGCAAACGATGAACGATCAGTTGACTGATCGTTCATCGTTTGATTTAAGGTCCTGTCCTCAAATCTATCGTTGGTCGCCCGATGGACACGCAGCATCGCTGCGTGTGACACCTGGAGATGACCGATAAGCCAGCTCCCAGCGCCTGTAGAGCTGGTCTCCAAGGTAAACTGCGGGTAGCTAGGCAGCGTGCGCTGCCTAGATAACCGATGTATACCTTGGTTACTAGCCTTCTCTGCTCACCGGCTGGTATCCAAGGTATATCGCGGTAACTAGGGTCCCTAGTTACCCGCTGTGTACCTTGGATACCAGCCGGTGAGCGGAGCTGGCTGGTAACCAAGGTATACTTTGGGTATCTAGGCAGCACGCGCTGCCTAGATACCTGCAGTTTACCTTGGAGACCAGCCTGCTCCTGCTTACCGCAGCCTGGCAGCGGGAGCAAGACATCGTGGAAACGATATTTAAATAATTTCCACGATGTCTCTGGTCCATTGATCGCTGGTGAGTCTGCCTGTGTGACAGCTCACCAGCGATCTGAACGATTTTGTTAATGATCGCGCGTGCATGTGATCGCTAACAAAATCGTTCATCGCATCGCTGCGTGTGACGGCACCATTAGGGTACCTTTACACGCTGCAACCTTTGGCGGCGATCGAAGGCAATCTAACATGCGCATGCACCGAACACCGAAGGCACTTTTATACGCCGCAGTTTTGCCTTTAACCTAAAATGATGTGTTGCCCCTGAAGTTGCCACACCAACAGCGGAACCAATCTGGTGGAGTTCCCTCGCCGCTTCACACGCCGCAATCCCCAAAGGAATGTGGGCGTAGATGGTTAGCGCCGCAAGAACATAGGCATGACAGACTGGTGTATTCCGCACCCCAAACATGCTGATTAGACAACGCAATAGTGTTATGATTGGCCTGCCTGCGCAGAAAGGCTGGCTAATACATGACGCCATTGCCATTGTGTAGTGTGAATGGACAGCTCTTCAAATATGGCGTCCTGTGAAGGGACAGCCAATGGGAACACAGTAGCCACCACCAATCATCGCTGACAGGGCGTGGTCTCCAGCACGCCTCTGGGAAATCAGTAGGCGACGCAGATTCCATCCCTATCGTCCCTTCACACACCAAAAGCAGGGAACTTCGCCTTCTTGATTGCCTCTGATTTTGGAGCAGTGCTGTGAAATCGGAACCAGGCGCAACCTTTTTTATCGCCGCCAAATTCCCCAATTACACGCCGCAATTGCGAGGCAATTTCACGGCGATGGTGACGAGGCAACAGATTGGTGGTCAGATTTCTCGCCGCGGTTGCGGCGTGTAAAGGTGCCCTTAGAGGAATAACATATACAATACTATGCAAAAGTATTAGGTAGATGATAAAAAATTGCAGAAAAGTAAGAACACTTTAAAAATCAGAAGTCTGATCAGTGCTCCCTGGGCCATAGCATCACTTCCAGGTGCTTCCTTGTTCTCCATTAGATTCCATGGCGCTTTACATAAGGAAGGGGTAGGTACAATATATGTGAACAGTCAAGTCATATAGGTACAGGAGGGGAGAGGACCCTGTCCGCAAGGGCTCACAGTCTATGAGGGACAGGTGGGGATACAATAGGAGGGGGTAGTGCCGAACATGAGATGGTGCGGTGGACTGGGTCTCATTGCAGGTTGTATGCTTGACGGAAGAGGTGTGGTTTTTGTTGAAGGTTCTTAGGGTAGGTGAGTGTCTGATGTGTTGGGGAGAGAGTTCCAGAGTATAGCAGATGCACGAGGGAAATCTTGTATGCGGTTATGAGAGGAGGGAATAAGAGGGGAATAGAGAAGGAGCTTTTGGGAGGAACGTAGGTTGCATGAGGGTAGGTAACGGGAGACCATGTCAGAGATGTATGGAGGAAACAGGTTGTGGATGGCTTTGTATGTCATGGTTAGGATTTTGAAGCGGGATCTCTGAGAAGTGGGAGCCAGTGAAGGCTTAGCAGAGGGGAGAGACCAGGGAGTAGCGGGCAGACAGGTGGATTATTTGGGCAGCGGAGTTTAGGATAGATTGGAGAAGTGCGAGGGAGGTAGCTGGTAGGCCAGTTAGCAGAAGGTTGCAGTAGTCAAGGCATGAAATGATGAGAGCATGAACAAATGTTTAAGGCGTGTCGACGTCAAGGAAAGTGCGGATATGGGAAATGTTTTTGAGCTGGAGTCGGCAGGAGGTGGCGAGGGCTTGGATGTGAAGCTTGAAGGAGAGGGTAGAGTCGACGATTACCCCAATGCACTTAGCGTGGGGCCTGGGGCGAGTGAGCAGTTGTTGACATTAATGGATAGGTCTGGTAGTGGGGGAGAGCGATTTGGGGGGAAGACGATAAACTCAGTTTTGTCCATGTTCAGTTTGAGGAAGCGAGTAGAGAAGAAGGAGGAGATGGCGAAAAGGCAGTGCGGAATTTCGATAGTAGGGAGGTGATGTCAGGCCCAGATCGATAAATCTGGGTGTCGTCGGTGTAGAGATGATACTGAAGGCCGTGGGACTGGATGCGTAGTCCTAGGCCGAGGGTGTAGATGGAGAAGAGTAGAGGTCCCAGAATTGTGCCTTGGGAGACACTGACAGATAGGAGGTAGGGCAAAGAAGAAGTGTGGGTGTGGGTTATGGTGACAGTAAGGTCCGTTAGATATGAGGAGATCCAGGAGAGGGCTAGGTTGGTAATGCCAATAGATTCCAGAATCTGTAGCAGGAGGGAATGGTCTACAGTGTCAAAGGTGGCAGATAGGTTGAGGAGGAGGACGGAGTGGTGTCGCTTGCTCTTGACAGTCAGTAGGTCGGTAGTGACTTTGGTTAGGGCTGTTTCAGTGGAGTGATGGGAATGGAAGCCAGATTGTAGGCGGTCAAAGAGGGAGCAGGAGTAGAGGTGGGAAGACAGTTCAGAATGGACATGTTGTTCAAGTAGTTTTGAGGAGAAGGGGAGAAGAGATATGGGGTGATAGTTAGAAACAGATGCTGGATTGAGGGAGGGTTTTTTGAGGATGGGTGTGATCAAGGTGTGTTTGAAGGATGAGGGAACATGCTGGTAGTGAGTGACAGGTTGAAAAGGTGGGTTAGGGCAGGGATGAGGACTGTGGTGAGGTTCGGGATGAGGTGGGAGAGGAGTGGGTCAAGGGCACAGGTAGTGAGGTATGATTGTGACAGAAGAGAGGAGAGTTGATCCTCTGTCATGGTGGAAAAGCTTCCATTGGACGAAGAGGGCTGGGTGGAAGTGGGGGAGGGCCAAGGGGACAGTGGGTCAAAGCTTTCTCTGATTTTGTTGATCTTCTGTTTGAAGAAAGAGGCGAAGTCGTCAGCAGAGATGAGAGAAGAGGGGGAGATGCAAGGGTCGGAGTAGGGAGTTGAATGTTTTGAATAGTTGTTTGGTGTTGTGGGACAGGGCAGTTATTAGAAATGAGAAGTAGGCTTGTTTTGCGTCGGGGAGTGCGGTCTTGAAGGTAGAGAGGGACTGTTTGTGCGTGGCGAAGTGCACTGCAGAGTGGGATTTCTTCCATCTCTGCTTGGCCGCCCTGGACACCTGACGCAGCAATTTAGTGAGGGTGGTGAGCCAGGGTTGCCTGTTTGTGCAGGTTTTCTTGTATGTGACGGGGGCTGCTGGGTCGTGGGCTGCAGTTATTGTGGTGTTGTAGAGGGTGGCAGCAGAGAGGTTTCAGTGGGGATGAGTGCGTTTCCAGAGAGAGGGGGGAGTGTAGTAAGAGGGGAGAGGGAGGAGAAAGTCAGCAGGTTGTGTTCGGATAGGGGAGGGGTAAGTTTGAGAGGTCAGTGAGAGAACATAGGCGGGTGAAGACAAGGTCGAGTGTGTGGCTGTCCTTATCAGTGGCTGAGGAGGAACATTGGGAAAGCCCAAAGGAGGTGGTCAGTGATAGGAGTCTGGAGGCAGCAGGGTGGGGGTATCAATGGGGATGTTGAAATCGCCCATGATAATAGAGGGGATGTCGGAAGAAAGGAAGTGGAGAAGGGAGGTGGTGAAGAGGTCAAGAAAAGTGGGGGTAGATCCCGGGGGTGCGATAGATGATGGCCAGCTGGGGGTTGCAGGGGAAGAAGACGGAGTGCACTTCAAAAGAGGGGAGGTTGGCAGAGAGTTTTAATGTAATTGGGGTAAAGTAGCAGCTGTTGGACATGAGTATGCCGACTCCACCACTATGCTTGTTGTTAGGGCAGGGGGTGTGGGAAAGGGTGAGTCAGCCGTAGGAGAGTGCAGCAGGGGGGGGGATTGAGGTTGTGTCAGAGGGGGTAAGCCAGGTTTCGGAATGAGAGCTTGTTAGTGATGAAGAGGTCGTATATGAAAGGGAGTTTGTTGCATACTGAGCAAGCATTCCATAGTGCTCCAGGTAGAGGGATTGTGGGGGAGGGGGCAGGATGAATGAGTGTAAGGTTATGGAAGGTTATGGAAGTTGCGAGTTTGTGTTGGAGAGTGGATGAGGGTGAGAGGTGACTGTGGAGCTGTGATGGGGGAACCGGGATTCGGAGATATATCCCCAGCGAGTAGGAGAAGCAGCAAGAGGGTTAGAAGGTGGGACCAGGAAAAGGCACATGGTGGGCGTGCGTGTCTGGGGATAAGGGACTGCGTGTGAAGGAATAGTTCAGAGAAGGAAAGATGATTGAGTAGGATGGAGGGAGACAGGACTACTTCATTACTGGGTGGAGGGATTAGAGTGGTTAGTATGAAGTGAAGTAGTGTGGGAGTGAAGGTGAAAAGAAGAGGAAACATTGTAGCAGCAGTTATGGATGCAGTACATTTTAGATGAGATGCAGCAGGGGGATGGATACAGCCGGGGATGAGATGTGGCTAGGGATGAGATTCAGCCAGGGGTGAGGTGTAGCCAGGGATGAGATGCAGCCAGAGATGAGGTCCAGTTGGGGTGAGATGCAACCAGGGATGAGGTGGAACCAGGGATGAGATACAACCAAGGGATGAGGTGCAGCCAGCGATGAGATGAAATTCAACCAGTGATAAGATGCAGGTTGAAGCGGTCATACCAGGGTTAAAACGTGTTCTTAATGACATTAACTGGGTGTATGAGGTCATTGTCCTGCTGAGGAATAAATTTATAGGTAATGTGATGCCTCCTGGATGGAGGCATATCTACACGCCATGTGATACATGTGTAAGAGCAGAGGCGTAACAATTTGGGTTGCGGCTGTGATGACACCCAGACGTACAGGGGCCAGTGCCACCCACCGTCCTAGGGCCTGCCGATCCCAGGTCCTGCTTCACATGCCAACATATGCCACTTTAGGGCCTGTGTCTCAGGGACGGGAGGGGTGGGGAGCCTTCTACTTCCTACTACTGCTGCCCGCCCCTCGCTTCCTCTTCCCAGTCGGCTTTCCATGTGCGTTCCACTTTGGAACACATTTAGCAGGCTGGTGCCACTTCCTCCACACTAGGAGAACATGGCACTCCCTGCTTTATGTGTTCCACAGTGGAATGCACACTGGCACCGCCACCTCCTCCTGAGTCTTCAAGGAGAACAGAGCTACGATGTAACTGGGAGAGGTAAGTACAGATTTATTTATTTTTTTAATAAGTGAGTGCACAGTGGCCAAAGGATTATGGGGGAAGGAGGGGGAGTGCATTCTACTGTATGGAGAGTTATGAGGCCACACTATATGGAGACTTGTGAGTCTGCGCTACATGGAGAGCTGTGTGACTGCATATATAAGGCTGCACTATATAGAGAGATATGAGATTGCACTATATGGAGAGTTATGAGGCTGCACTATTTGGAGCGTTATGAGGCTGCACTATATAGAGAGTTATTAGGCTGCACTATATGGAGAGATATGAGGCTGCACTATATGGAAAGTTGTGAGGCTGCAATATTTGGAGAGTTGTGAGGCTGCACTATATAGAGAGCTATGAGGCTGCATATATAAGGCTTCACTATATGGAGAGATATATGGCTGCCATATATGGAGAGTTATGAGGCTGCACTATTTGGAGAGCTATGAAGCTGTAGTATACTATATGGAGGGCCTTGAGGTTGCATATATAAGGCTTCAATATATGGAGAGACATGAGGCTGCATATATAAGGCTGCACTATATAGAGATATATAAGGCCATATTCCAGGAGGAGGACCACATATAGCAGGATGAGGGACATTAATACATAATTAGTCAGTTTGGCCCCATCCACAACCATATTGGGAGAGCCGGAATGTACTAAAATATCAATGCCTTGTGAGAAAGCAACTGTGAAACATGTTGCAAGAAGTGACGGGTGAACACCCGATTCTCGGGTGTTTTGTAAAGTCCGAGTTCGGGGAACCTCGAGCTTGGACTTTACAGTTATGAGATGGGGTTGGGGGTGTGTAAAATAAAGCATATAGTTAATAAACATTATCGATATGCTTACTGGGTTCTGCGACGTGCGTCCTGCAGTCCCGCTGTCCCGGTTACATTTACTTCCAGGGCCTCTCATTAACTTCCGGGGATATTCATTGCACTGCTGAGAACTTGACAGTTTTCAGTGGTGTTCGCGGTGACCTCAGGAGTCACCCAAGTTCATCACTCCGCAATGAATTCGATTAACTTTTGACTGTCACTGTTAGTCTCAGCCTGCTTGTCGCTCTGGACAGACGCTTGTTTGCTCAAAGGAATGAAGCAGAGCTGACATTGATCTGCATATAGGCTACGTTGGAAGGAAGTTTTTTTTTCTAATTAAAGATGGAGTCCCTAAATGTGTTTGTTGTTTTATTTCTAATAAAAAAATGTTTTCTCTGTGTTGTGTTTTTATAATGTTTACTAGAAATTCATGGTGGCCATGTCTAATTTGGCTTGACGCCATGAATTTTGGGCTTAGTACCAGCTGAGAATACAAAGCTGAAATTAACACCTTATTACCCAGCGTGCCACCCCCACCAGTGATGCTGGGTGAGCTGGGTAAAGCACCTGGAAATGGTGCTACGATGAATGCGTTACATCATTTTTTTTTAATTATTTATTTATTTTTACTCTACTATATGTATGACGTACCGAACAGCCAATCACAGATGCTATGAAAGAGAGTGGGTGGCTGTGATTGGCTGCTGCAGTAACCTGGAATCTGCCCTTACATTCTAGATGCTAGAATGTTTGGGTTTGTTTCAGATTACTCCAGCAGACAATCACAGATGCCACTTTCTGTGACAGTGTCTGTGATTGATTGTTAGGCCCTTCACAGATTGATATTATAGTAATGTAAAAATAAATAAATATGGGCTGCCACCCCCAGCTGCCTGACTTTACCTTGACTGGCAATCAAAATACAGGGATGCCCAATATTTTTTTAAATTACTTAAAAAAATAATTAAAATAAGAAAGGGGACTTTCTGCATGATTCGTCTGATATGGGATATGTATATCAGGGTCATAGCCATGGGCAATGTAGTCGTTTCTAATACCCCAACACATTACATAAAGATGGGGCTCCTGGCTGGGTGTGTGGACTTGTGCTTTGGGAGAGTTTTGTCCTTGATGGCTGAATGAAGCCATTGACTTCAGCTGGCCAGGACCTGATGTTTGAAAGTTCAATGACAGAGACCACTGTTCCCAAATAAACCCTTTACTTAATGACAACTTGGTAGGAAGTATATACAGTAGTTAGCAGGTGCATAGCTTCTTGAACATGTTCTTTACAATACAGAGCATTTCCATACATAGTCTATTACTTCTCCAAACACAAGGTCTTTGCAGCTTCAACATCTGCTCAGTTCCTGCAACACAACTCAGCTCAGTACTACAGTCCAGTTGTCAAGTGTCATATTCTCAACCCAAGGTTCTGCATCTTCCTCTTAAAAGAAATAATGTTCCAATATGGCCAAACCTTAGCTCCTCTAGTTCTTCATGTCTACTTCTTGTCTACTCTCTTCATGTCACATGTTCCATCCTAGCCCATTACCTCTTAAAGCTAGAAACTCAGGCCTATACTGCTAGGCACCTTGTATACTTTTGATCACTCTGTACTTCAATCAACTGTACCTCGGTCTCCTCTGACTGACACACCCACACCAGGTGGCTCTGCTCAATAGTCAGACCTTAGGTCCATCACTACTGTACACTGGGTCTTATCTTCTCTCCTTACAGGAAAATGTCACTGTGTGTGTGGGGTCCCCCCTAAATTTTGATACCAGCCAAGATAAAGCACACAGCACAGGGTAAGAATAGCAGCCCACAGCTATCCCAGAATATGGTGCATTCATTAGAAGCATCATATCCTGGTGCTTCATCCCGGCTCATCTTGCTGCCCAGGTGCGATGGCAAATGGGGTAATAGAAGGGGTTAATAACAGATGAGTATTGTGATCTGTCATCAACCCCTGGATTGTTAATGTTGAGGCATGTATGATACTCGCACATTACCAATCCTGGGACTAAATAGTTAAAAAACATAGATGCAGAGAAAAATCCTGTTTTAGAAATAAAACACATAGACAACCCAATTTTACCCATTTATTTAGCCCATACATACCCAGCTCTGATGGTAATTCACACAGCATGATATTCACTGAAGCACACTTGACTTGACTACATCGCTATGACAGGAGCATGTGTGACGCCCCACATGGTCAGGTGTCAAAGTGGGGTATTGCACTCGTAAAAGAGGTGTACTTTTCCCCAGCTGCAAGTGGATCCTAGGCTGGTGGGTGGGACCCATTCCTGCACTCCCACATTAGAGTAGTGGTGGGAGGTTAATCCTGGGAGGGAGATATATTCACCTCTAGAGGGAGTCAAGGGGTAGTAGTAGTCTGAGTGGAGGAGAAGGGAGTTGGAGAGGAGTCTAGGAGGAGTGTGGAGCGAGGTGGAGGCTTTACCCAGACAGTTCTATGCTGATCCGGAGGGAAGATGAGAGAGGATCCTGAGGGGATCCTGACAGAGGGTGCCTGACGAGGGAGTCTGGGCCCTAGAGAGAAAGGGGGAACCCCAGTGTGGAGCGACCATACTCCAGGGAATTCCCCAGTCCACCACGGGAATGCCGGACCCGAGGAAACGGCCAGAGTCCACCTCTGATAGCACAGGATTGTTGGTGTATTAGTACAGGAATGTTATAATGACATGTACTTATGAAATAATTAGAATAATTGACGTAATGTAAACAAGAGCTATAAAAAGGAAGGAGTATTGTTCAGTGATTGCAGGAATAAGGGCGTGGGTGCCTGAAACGTTGCCATTGTACCTTTTTGCAAGCTGGAATAAACACCATTGAACGTCTCCAAGGGAGTGCTGCGATTTTTTGTATGTATGTATCTATCTATCTATCTATCAAAAAAAAAAAATGGGCAGACAGGCATCTATTGGCCAATATATGCACCAAGAAGATTATTTTATAAGATAAGTATATAAAAAATGTTTTTCCATCTGAATTTTTAGTAAAAAACATAAGATTATATATTTTTTTCTCAAACACTAAGGTTTTAATTTCATCTGAACATTCATACATGCCTATGTATTGCTATACATTTTCTATCTGTCTGTCTGTCTGTCTGTCTGTCTGTCTGTCCGTCCGTCCGTCCGTCCGTCCATCCATCCATCCATCCATCCAGTTGAACAGCTGAAAACTTGAGTAGTCTTTAAAACCTTAAAACTGGGTGCCTCCATTACATGTGCCATTTCTGGCGCTTCGCCCCAGCTCTCTTGCTGCCCTGGCACATTGGCAAACAGGATAAAGGTATTTAAAGTTGATGCCAGCTGGTTAATATCAGCTGGCATCAAGCCCAAAGGTTAGTAATGTTGAGGCATCAATCAAATACTCGATATTACTAAGTCAGTAAAGACTCAAATACCCATATCTATAAATATTTTATTTTAAAATTAACTCAATGCATTCCTCTTTCACCATTTTTTAAAATTAAACTCTATTTTTCAAAAGTCTCCTATTCCACCCAACTCCCCCAAAAAGCATGTAAAAATAATTAGAAAAAAAAAAATGAAACCTAAAGCAATCCTGAAGTAGTCCCAACATACGGGGGGCAAGATCAGTGACTGCATCCCCAATATGGTGGGATAGCAGGCATTGCCCAGCTCCTGCCAGTATGACAAGCCGTGACTTCACTGAGGTTGTCTCAGGTTACACAGAGGGTATAACGCAGCAGGGAATCCTGCTCTGTGACCTGAGATAACTTCAGTGATGTCAGCCCTCTTAACACTAGCAGTCTTGTGAAAGCTGCAATATTGCATGAGATGCGGCGGGTATATCTTGTCAGTATTGTGAGACAGCGTGTGTGAGGAGCAGTGACATCAGAGAGTATAGTGCAGTTCAAACTTGCAGGATAGCCCCTGTATGACCCCTCGAGTCTGAACTGCAGTGATCTTTGTGACGGCACAGTTTATCACACTGTCACCAGTGCCTGCATACCTTCTCTCACAGCATATGGGGGACGCTTTCTGAGAACGTGACCCCAATATGGTTGTAAGAGGGTCCAGGGAGAGCCACAGTTCTGGTAGAAGGGCTTGAGGATTCCTCTTGCCCCCTGACTACATCCACAGAGACTGTTAGGGCAGGGTTGGGAAACTCCAGTCCTCAAGGTCTGTGAACAGTGCAAGTTTTCAAAATGTCCTTAGCATTGCACAGGGGTAATTTAACCCCTTCCTGCCCCTTGACTTAATACAACATCAAGGGTGCAGCGATCACATCAAACACACGACATCTCAGGCCTCCAGCACTGATTGGATCCACAATTTCATCGGTACTGTTAACCCCTTGGATTCCACTGTCATTCACTGACAGCGGGATCCAAAACCGCCCCGGCGGATATCATGCTGTTCCCCGCCTGCACTGGAGATCCTACGATAATATCATGAGATCTACGGTGCTCACATGATAGCCCAGGGTCCTGCCAAGACTTCAGAAGCTATCATTGATCATTTCCTATGAGTGGTTGGCAAGCGCTGTCAACCACTCACAGTGCGCATTTGTGACAGGTTCCAATGCGCTGCAGCTCATCGGGACCTGTCACAAGCGATTGGACTGTGAATCAGTGTGCCTCCCTATGGGCCAGTGTAAAATAAAGAATGAATTAAAAAATAAAGTTTTTAAAAACATTTAAGGTACCGTCACACGCTGCGATATGGCTTCCATATTGCTGGCGATTTGACGTGAGTGCACATGTTTTGGGCACGTTTTTCTGATAGCTGTGGAGCTGTCACATGTAGTGATCTCGCGTGCGATTTCCAGCGATCCTGCGTTTCGGAAATCGCCTGCAGAAGACCAGAAGCGATCTTCCCTTCCCACATCGCCACGTCACACGCCACAACCACATCAGCGATTGGGTGTAGAGTTTGACCACGGCGAGGAGACAGGTGTGCCAGAGTGTGTTACACCGCGCCCCTATCACTGTGATTGGCCTACACAACTACATTACCACCAAGCCACCAATTGCTGCAGACAGGGCACGGAAAACAGCACGCTCTGGTACGCCTACGGGATTGATACCAGAATGTCTGAGCTCGCTTTCTACATTGCTATCGCTCTGTTACACGCCATGATGCGCTGAAATCGCCTGGTGGATATCATCTGATTTCACTGCAGTACAGGGCGATAAGGCGACGCTCCACCGGCGATTTCTCGCCGTAGAATTGCCCAGTCACACGCCACTAAGCACATGCGATGTGGTTTCCACATGGCCGAATTCGGGGATTGCCAGCAATCTTGCCGGCGATATCGCGGCGTAAGACCTTAAGAGCTTTGAGGTGTAGCCCAAAGGCTCCAGTCTTGCTAATCCTGCAGGGGGAAGTACAACCAACAATAAACTTGGGAAGGGGAAAGATTAAATTAACAAAAAAACAGGCCTTTCTCGTGTCAGAACTCCAAACAGTCCTTATCTGGCCAACAAGGCAACTCTAGGACGGGTGAGCGACCCAACAACAGTCTTTTTTTTAGGGCTGTCCTCTTTAATTGGCGTAAAAAGACTTTAGCATCTTTTTGAACACTGCCCGGGATGGACGTGGCCATTCCACAATGTAGTCTGCTGCCAGATGGTCTCAGAGGGGCGCAAGGTTTACGCCTCTTGAACAGACTGTAGGAACACGGGCAACCCGAACAGGCCCTTCAGGATCTCTGGACCCTATGGGGTTCATTGCAGCTAGCTACATGGTCAGGCCTGGCCAGCAGCCGACACTCCATCCTCTCCATGTTGGCTTTCTGCTGCCACTCTTAGAAATCCTTTGTGGTGGCGGCCTGACTTACTCTACCACGTACCGCCTCTTTCTGCTCTTTACCTTCATAAAGGTTACCACCTCCCCAACATAGAAGGTGTGAAGTCATGAAGGCACATGGTCACACAGCTCCATTAAATTCTACAGTTGAAAGAAACCAGTAGACCCGATGGCTGTGAACTCACCTAACCTTTGGTTATGGGTGTTCGTAACCACCGGGTCTTCCAGCGTTTTGGCTTCAAAACCTTTAAGGAAAGTTTTAGGGCCATTTTAAAATGTTAAACTTTTCCTCCCGAACAAAGCCGCGTATGCCGATTTCTTAGTAAATAGCTCAGGTTTTCAATTATGAACTGAATCATCAACATTCGTGCCGAATTTGAAATTGGTCAACATGATCAGGGAAAGTTTGCTCATCTCTAATTATGACTACAGCTTGCTTCAGCCTGTTATCAAAGACTGAAGCACGGGTGCAGTTACAGCGCTAGCTTAGGGAAGATAAGTAAAAGCTGAGTTTTTTATTGTCAACAGCTACACCCTATGTATAGTAAAATGTATCCCACACAACCATTTTAAAATCCTTGCCACATTTCACTTGATCACCAAAAGCACATTTTGAAGTTCTTCACTACTTGAATAGAATAAGTCATAAATATCAGATGCGCCTGATGAAAGGAACAATTCATCCCTGAAATGCGTGTTGTGCATTGTCAATACAAGTCTATGGGTGTGAGAAAAAAACATCCGCCATACGGACAGCACACAGACGGATGGATAGAGGTTACTAGTCTTCCGCTTTGTTCATACTTACTTCCGGGCCCGTTCATTAAGCTTTATGAATATTCACGGCACTGGACTGCAACAGCCAATCACAGACGCCCACCCTCTGTGACAGCGTCTGTGATTGTCTGTTGTAGTGAAACTGCGCCCCCACAGTCTTTACCGGTGTCTCTGATTGATTGCCATACTGTATACAAGTGCATCTCAATGAATTTAATATCATCAAAAACTTAATTTTTTTAATAATTCAATACAAAAAATGAAACACATATATAGAGTCATTAGAAACAGAATAATCTATTTGAAGTGTTTATTTCTGTAAATGTTGATGATTATGGCTTACAGCCAATGAAATCCCAAAGGTCATTATGTCAGAAACTTGAAGTATCATCTATTCTAGCATCTAAGAAAAAAGAAAAAGCTGACCAGCACCCCCTCCAAAAAGTAAAATGTGAACAGGTGCACAGCTGCAATACTGGATAATATATTAAGACAAATTCACAGTAGCACACTATTACTGCCAAAACATATGCATGGATAAACAAATACCGTAGATCAAAATAAAGCACTAATATTTGATAAAAAAATAAAAACATGCTTTTTTATACTTATTTTGTGAAGAAAGGTGGTTGGTGCATATATTGCTCCATAGATGTTTGACCATCAACCATGACAAGGTGACTTTTGTGTGATGTGACCCTAACCTACACTGTACCTCTCTTGGGCTTCTTAAAGCCCAAGCAATTTATAGGGGAAGTAGGAGAATAAACCATCATCAAAGGCACCCTGGGACTGATGGGAAGGTGACTGCAAGGTCCCAGCATGTCAGCTCCTGAGTCTGTCGCTGAAGCATCTCCAGAGCCCAAGGTACCATTACCAGAATTTTTCCTGGGAACCGTAAGCAATTTTTTAAATTTTTGTGAATGTTGCCAAAGTATATTTTCAACCCTGACCCATATATTCAGGGAATGAGAACATCACAAAGCGATCACTGATCTCAGGGAGACCAGTCCAAGGAAACACTGCGGGCAGTCGGCAGTGGATACCTGGCTTTGGTATTCCTTTGATATATCTGTAAACTCGTAAAGAGCTGGATATTGAAAGGGCCACTTAATATGGTGGTTATGGTGGTCTCTGCAAGGAGCCACCCCAAGGCTAGGTCCTTCCCTAGAGGGATATCTGGCTAGTCCCGTGTTTGAGACTCCTAAACGAGGCTCCATGGACTCTATTTGCATATTCGTAATTCCCAGGAGGCAATGCGCCTACGAATTCACTGTGTTGAACGCTTTAGCCAGCTGCCCGCAGTGTTTTCTTGGACTGGTCTACCTGAGATCAGTGATCACTTTGTGATGTTGGACTACTAGGCATTACTCCTGTGGAGCCCCCTGGAATGGGGTACACAGTACCGGACAGGAGTATCACGGGGGTTATCATGGCGGTCTTGGTCCGGACCGTGTCCCGAGCCCACAAGCAAAGGTTGGGGGTACTTACAGGGGATAGAGTCGTGACACCACCCGTGGTATGTGGTCAGGGTGACCACCGCTGCTGCAAAACCTCCGGGGATGATGGGCGGCAGCCTGTGATGTGACGGCTCTCCACGGGCAGAACCTGGTCCCCAAGGCAGTAGTGATGAAACAGTTTGTGAGGGAGAACAGGGTTTGCAAGGATTACACAGACTCACGGTTTTGTAGTTTTCCAAGTCTTTACTGAAGCAGATGGTAATTCAGCTGAGTACTGTCCACGGAGTCTGTAAAGGGGCTGGGTTGCTCCCACCCTGGCCGGGTCCTTTGGCTCCCTGTTCCTGCGCTGTGTGTGTGGCCGGCTGCCACTTTAGCTAAACTGCCGGCCCTTTCTCCCCTCATGGGTACCAACTTGCTAGGCAACTTGAGTCTTATTCCGTGTTCCTGACCCCGCCGTGTTGCTTTGCTGTGGTACAGTGAAGATGTGGGACCTTCACTAATCCGGTGTTCACTGTGCTGTTTGTGTCAGGCACAGCATCGGATTTGGTATCTGTTCTATGCGCTTCTCTGGGGCGAGTCTCAGGGTACTCGGGCTCCCAGGTGTGTTCCTCTCTGCTCCTTCTCCTGTTCCTCAGACCCTGGCCGGCCTGGAACTGGACAGTGGACCGTGGGGTGAGCCTAATGCAGCTCTTTTACACCCAGGTCTTTCTTCCTCAGTCCTCTCAGGAACTGAACTAACCGCCACTTCCTCTCCACACAAGAATATATAGGGAAGCAGCTTTAGTTCCCCCTTCTGGCCTGGAGGTGCTAGTGTAGTGTTGTGGGTTGTGTGGGGAGTTAACCCTTTGTGGTGTTACTGTGGCACATAAACCCTGCGGTGCCACACTCCCACCTAGCCAGAATCCTACGCCACACTTATGAGGGGCAATACCCTGAAACGGCTTTCTGTGGATGGATTCCTGGCTTTTGTATTCTTTAAACTCGTAAAGAGCTGGATATTGAAAGGGCCACTTAATATGGTGGTTATGGTGGTCTCCGCAAGGAGTCACCCCGAGGCCAGGTCCTTCCCTGGAGGGATATCTAGCTAGTCCCGTGTTTGAGACTCCTAAACAAGGCTCCATGGACTCTATTTGCATATTCAGGGAATGAGAAGTCTCACGTAAGCTTAGGTATTTCTTTGCTTAGACAGGATCCCCACACATGGGCCTAGACCTTAATTGATGATTTCCTGGCCCTTAACTCCTTTGAGGAATTTTTTATGCCACTGGGACGTATACATGATGAGCCAGGCCGGGCCTCCATTGCAGAGTCAAACCTTAGAGCACTTAATCAAGTCAATATTCCTGCAGAGTATTGTTCACAATTTAGGCAGTATTCTATTGATGTGGGGTATAATTATGTTGCTTTGTGGGGTATAATTTTGGATGGGCTGGTGCATCCCCTTAAAGACATGCTGGTACATCACTCACAAACTCAAAGACTGCAGGCCGTCATGACTCTTACTGTATGATTTGATAGAAGGCGGTGAGAATGGCTATGGGTTAAGACCCTTGTAAGAAAAGTGTTGCCTACTTTGGAGTTAACTTCTTCAGGGGAGGAGCTTATGCAATTGGAAAGAGATGCCCCTTTGCAGGAACAAATCTCCCAGTGTCATCTTATCTTTCTTACTCGGTTGCCTTCATCTCATGATATGGTAAATGCATTTATCAATAATGTGATTAGGTTGCATGGTGTCCCTGTTAATATTGAGTCCGATTGGGGCCACAGTTTATCTCCAGGTTTTGGAAGGCCTTTTGTGGTTTGATTGGGATGGAATTGTCTTTTTCCTCTGCATACCACCCTCAGTCTAATGGTCTCTCTGAGAGGACTAACCAGTGATTGGAAACTTATCCAAGGTGCTTCTGTTATCACAATCAACTCCTATGGGGATCTTACCTACCATTGGCGGAGTTTGCCTTTAGTAATAGACATCACTAGTCTTTGGGTACATTGCCCTTCTTTTGTAACTTTGGCTTTTATCCAAGGTCTCCTGCCTTCATCAAAGGGTGGGATGAGATTCTTTATATTTCTGAGACCACTAATAAACTGTAACCGGTTTGGGATGGGATTCACAGGCAACTCCAGAAAACAACGTTCAGCCTGAAGGTTGTGGCTGATAAAGATTGGTCTCAGGGGAAAGATTTGGTGGTTGGGGATCTGGTGTGGGGGTCTTCATTAAAAACATAAAACTCAAGGTACCCTGCTTTAAGCTCACTCCCAGGTTTACTGGACCTTTTCCTATCTTGGAGGTCGCCAAACTGGTTGTTTTCAGGGTTAAGCTTCCCGACTGTGGTAAGATTCTTTTTTCAGTAAATATATTTATTGAGATTTTCAACAGTAAAAACAATAGAAAGAACCAGTACAATGTCCAGGGCTTAATACAGAGATACATTACTTCCCGAAGAGATCAGCACAGGAGTAGTCCAATAAGGACACTAGCACCTAAAGGGTACATGTTTCCCATCTTAAGAATCACCTCTGGACAAGGACATTATATAAAGAATATAGAACCTATGAAAAGGCAATTGTGGAAATAAAAAAAGAGGAGAGAAAGAGAAAAAGAGAAAAAAGGGGTAGGGGAGAAGGGGAGTAAGGAAGGAGCGGGGGGGGGGGGGGGGGTAAGGGAGACCCAGCAATTTAAACGCCCACGAGTTGACAATTACGAATATGTACGCAGCCAAGTAAGGAACCCTGTGCTCTCCTTGAAGGACTGCCAGAGGAACCAGGTGCGTCCCTGTTCATATGCGGCATCACCATCACCCGCCACCAGTGACTCCAGACGATGTAATCTATCCATTTCAGCTATCCATTCCACCGTGGAGGGGACCTCAGTGGACCTCCAATGACGGGGAATAACTGCTCTGGCAGCTATTAGGCAGAATCTCAGAATCCCCTTTTTGACGGAAACTATCGAACTGGGTATCAGGGACAGTAGGGCCATTTGGGGAGATGGTTCATGACGGACCCCAGTCATCAAATGAAAGGCATCGAAAACTGAGTTCCAGACGGGTTGCAGGGGACCGCAGGACCACCAAATATGAAGCATAGAGCCCGTGGCAGAGCCACATCTCCAGCAGGTGTCCGAGATCTCGGGGTTAATCCTGTCGAGAAGGGTGGGACACCTGTACCAGCGTGTCAGTAATTTATAATTCCTCTCCTGCGCCTGACTGGACATTGTCATCTTATGTGCAAGAGTAAAGATTTTCAAACTATCCGCCTCAGAAAAGGTGATCCCCAGGTCCCTCTCCCAAGCCTCCATAAATCCAAGTGTGGTAGGGGGAAGTGAATTCAAGACCAGGCCATAGAGCACCGAAACCACGTGAGAGGGACCCTCGGTAGGGAGCATCAGGGACTCAAATGGCGTCAGCGCCCCCACCGGCTCACTGGAGAGAAAGCTTCGCAATTGCAGAAACTCTAGCCAGGACAGCGGTGTCGTAAGACCAGGGCCCCGTAACCCCCGCACGCTGGAGAGCCCCACAAGCTTATCCCTCACCTGACCCAGTCCCACCCCATCAAGTCGTGACCAACACAGATACGTAGACCTATTCATTGCTGGGGGAAAGGCCGGATTGTCAAAAAGGGGACTCAGTCTGCTCAGTCGAGAGGTCAGGCGTAATTTCACATAGGATCTATCCCAAAACTTCAAAACAATCTGTGTGAGTGGAGCAAAACTCGACACAGGTGGGCGTCCGGTCCCCCCCAGCCAAGGAAGCCAGTATAAAGAAGAGGGCGATAAAAGTTTCTCCAAGAACACCCACTGTTTATGAGCATCACTGAACCTCCAGTCGACAATCCTAGAGAGCAAGACTGCCTGATAATAACGTTTAAAATCAGGAAGGCCTACCCCCCCTTTAGTCTTGGGTCTCACTAGTACTGAGAACCGAGTCCGTGGTTTCCTAGTACCCCAAATAAAGCTGTTGATAGCCGATTGCAGGCGCCTGAAAAAGCAATCCGGAACCTGCACTGGAGCTGTCTGAAAGAGATAGAGGAATCGGGGTAAAATATCCATTTTGATCACTCCCACCCGACCGAACCAAGATAGCTGAGGTCTGCTATACCGTTTAAGGTCTGAGATAGTTTTCTGCAGGAGCGGGACATAGTTCAGAGCATATGTTGCGCTAATGTCAGCGGGTATTAAGACTCCTAAATATTTTAAGGCATCGGTCTGCCACTTAAAAGAGAAGGACGCCTGGAGCCGAGAGACTAGATCATCAGGCAGGGAGATATTGAGCGCCTCCGTCTTGGAGTAGTTGACTCTAAAATTTGAGACCTCCCCGAACCTACGGAACTCCCTGAGGAGTACAGGGAAAGCCACAGTCGGGTTGGCAATGTATAGCAATAAATCATCCGCATACAGGGATATCTTAAACTCATGTTGGCCAATCCGTAGACCCTCAATATCAGGTGTCTTCCGTAATGCCACTGCCAGATGCTCCATCGCAAGGATAAAAAGTAAGGGGGAGAGGGGGCAACCCTGACGGGTCCCGTTTCTTATGTCAATGGGCGGGGAAAGGGTGCCATTCACTCTAAGACGGGCCGTAGGCTTATGATACAGAGCAAAAATCCTCTCTAACATGGTAGGTCCCACTCCCAGTTGCTTCAGGGAGGCACGTAGAAAGGTCCAGCCTAGGCGATCAAACGCCTTCTCAGCGTCAATAGATAATAAGCATGCTGGTACCTTCCCCGTGCGCATGTACGAAGTTAGAAGCAATGTCTTCACCGTGTTATCCTTGGCCTCCCTGTGTGGCACAAAGCCCACCTGATCACTATGGATGGACCCAGGGAGAATAGGGTTCATTCTACCAGCTAACACTTTCGCGAACACCTTCACATCCACATTAATGAGGGATATGGGCCTATAGCTTGCACATAATAGGGGATCTTTTCCCGGTTTAGGAATCACGGTGATTGTGGCCATCAGCGTTTGGGGGGCAAAGGGGCAGCTGGCCGAGATGGAGTTAAACAGTTTGGTCATGAAGGGGACCAGGGAATTCGCATATAACTTATAGAAGGCGGCGGAGAATCCGTCAGGACCAGGGCTTTTACCATTAGCCAAAGATTTTATTGTGTCTAAAACCTCCTGTTCCGAGAGGGGACTCTCCAGGGCCTCAGACTCCTCCACCGACATAGGCGGGAGCTCAGTATCCCGGATGTACTCGTCCACCCGTGCTTGAAACTCGGAAGGGGACATATCAGACAACGGGCCGCTTAAATTGTAGAGAGAGTCATAATATGCTCTGAATGAGTCCACAATCTCCTCTGGAAAATGGACCAGTTCACCCGCAGCAGACCTTATGGTAGGGATATAAGTGGTGGGGGCACGGGGGTGCAAAAACCTCGCCAGAGCTCTCCCGGGTTTATCAGAGTACTTGTACAGAAATTTATGAAAGCGGTCCCTCTGTTGTGCTAACGTCGTGTCCAACAAGGCACTCAACTCACAGCGTGCCGGAGGAGATTAGCCAGCACCCCAGCATCTCTAGTCCGTTTATGATCCAACTCCAGAGTTTGGATACGAGTCAACAAACCCACAATGTTAGTCTCCCTCTCTCTCTTCAGCCGGGCCCCCTGTTGTATGAATACTCCCCGTATAACTCCTTTCAAAGCCTCCCATTGGTATGGGATGGCCGTGGGGTCATGTTTGTGAAAATCTAGATAGTCCGAGATTGCTGTTCGCACGGCCGCCTGACACGTTAGATCTCCAAGGAGACCAGGGTTTAAGGACCAGGTCCATTCTCTCGGAGAAAGGCTCGGCAGCCGAAGGGAGAGCAAAACTGGGGCATGGTCTGACCACAACATCGTGTCGATGTCAGACTTTGGGTCAAGGGACAGGAGCCCGTGGCTGACCAAAAAATAATCCAATCTACTATAGGAATTATGAACTGTGGAGAAGTAGGTATAATCCCGGGTAGTGGGGTGTAGTAACCTCCATACATCTACCAACCTTGAGTCTGTCAGGGCCCTCTGTAATCTCTCCAGCTGTGAGAGGGACACCGCCGACCTGCCCGAAGAGGAATCCACAGCGCGGTCCAACACCATATTGAAGTCCCCTCCCATAATCACATAGCCTTCCGCAAAGGCCGAGAGGTCCTGTAGGTACTTTCTGCACGCTCGGACCTGGTCTTGATTGGGAAGATAAATGTTAGCTATGGTGAACAAATCTTGGGCAATTTTAAGCTTCAAAAACACAAATCGACCATTAGAATCAGCTTTAGAGGCAACTACCTGAGCCTGTAAAGACTTGTGCAATGCAATGCTGACTCCTTTAGACTTGGAGTCAGAGTTACTTCCATGGAACCACTGTGTGTAGTATCTATGGTTAAGCTTAGGGATTCTGTCTGATCGGAAATGTGTCTCCTGCAGCAGAAGTATGTCAACCCGTTTCTTATGCATACCGTATAAAACCTTCGATCGCTTTTCTGGGACATTAAACCCCCTGACATTAAGCGAGCAGAGTTGTAGGGATGCCATAGGAACTATCGGGCCTGCGGGTGGTACAATCGGGTCGGAAAGGAGTGGGAGGGGTGGGAAGTGGGGAGAGATGGAAACAGAGAAAGTAAAGCACCAAGGAAAGAGAGTAGTTCAGCCGGAAGACAGGGTTCCGACCAAAAAGAAAGAGAAAAAACCAGGAAGCCACTAGGCCTCAAGGGTACAGGACAATATCAGAGAAAACTCTGAGAAGTAGTGTCAGAGACACACCCTAGTGGGGAAGTGATTGAGCAGAGAGCAACCAGCCGAACCCCTGCAGCAAAAAAGAAAAAATCCAACTCTACCCAATAGGCCCATGACCCTGGTAACATAAACATTGTTAACGAACATAACAGCGGATCATGGGCCAAGTACATTTGTCGAAATCAGCAGAGTCACAACAAGCCCCCGAAGGGGTATCATCAAAAGTCACATTTCAGGAGAAAGAGCGGCGTTAGCCAGCATAGAATAACATTAGCACATTAATGCGGTAGTGCAACAGTTGAGCACAGTACATAAGGAGTCAATTGAAGTAGGTGGACATTCATAAATAGAAATGTCACCACTACGAAACATTCGGCTCTAATCCATCCATAATAAACAGACTAAAGCAAAGTCACGACCAAGCCCCCCGTGGGAGCCCGGCAACATTGAGGGACAATGTAGGCGGCAAGAAAGCAAAAAGAGAAAAAGGGCAGTAGTGATCATAAGGTCTGAATTAGGTGATCAAGTGTCATCAGCATGAGTAACGGAGGCACGTCTACGGCGGGAGCCCCGTTTCTTCTTTCTCAGCGACCCGGCGGGGGGTCCTCCAGTACGGCGTGGGCCCCATAGGTCAGACGCAGTAAGGCGAGGCCAGTCTCCCAATGTGACCATGGGTAGGCCCAGTTCAGCGGTGAAGTTCTGGAGATCTGACGGGGATCTCAAAATTATCAGTCCTTTGTCACTGCGCACTTGTAATTGAAATGGATAACCCCAGTTGTAGGGGATCTCATTTTCCCGCAACACCTCCAGGAGGGGGCGCAGAGCCCTCCGTTTAGCCAGGGTGAAGCGTGAGAGGTCAGACAAGAGAAGGACATCAGACCATTAAAGTCAATAACATCGTGGTCCCTCGCCTTACGCATGATGTCATCCTTAATTTGGAAGTAGTGAATCCTACAAATGACGTCCCTCGGCTTAGATGTATCGGGGTTCTTTGGGCCGAGCGAGCGATGGGCTCTGTCAATTTCAATGTGTTCAGTGGGTGACCTCCCTAAGAGAGAATTGAAAATGCCATGGAGGGCTGAGGAAAGGTCACGTGGGGCTATGGACTCAGGGATCCCACGGAGCCTGATATTATTCCTCCGGTTCCTGTTCTCAGAGTCCTCTAGCATATCTAGAACCACATTGAAAGTCTCTGAGTGTAGGTCCAGAAGTTGTTGCTGACTTTGCAATTGTGAGGAAAGCGACTCCACTTTAGCTTCTAATGCAGAGACAGTGGTGGTAAGGTGGGACACGTCTTCCTTAAGGGACCCCACTTCACTCCTGCACACTGCCTCCAGACGCTGTATATAGCACTCCATGTCAGCCTTTGTAGGGAAGGCACTCAGCTGCGCTCTCAGCTCAGAGGCAGTTATACAGTCATCAGAGCCCAGGGACCTAACAGGAGCCTGTGTGGGGAGGCCATGAGATGTAGTGATGGTGGGTACAATGTCCTGGGGCACTAAGCTGGAAGGAGCCCCTCTCTCATGTCTCCCTGGGTGTAGTAGTGGGGGGCCCACTGCAGTTTCCTGAGCCTGATAAGGGTGCAGTATAGGGGGAGACAGTTCCTCAGCCAGCTCAGCCTGTGATGTCCTCTGTCCAGGGGTGGAGGGACAGGGTACAGCTCTCACCTCTCCTTTGCTCTGTGTCTGGTTCCCTCCTGTCGGCTTCTGTGGTGAGCGGCCAGTCCCTGGTGCAGCAGTCACTCGTCCTCTCTCCTGTGCCTTCTCTGCTGTGGCCCCATTCCTCTGTGCACTCGAGGTCCCAGTTCTGTGTGTGTGCTGCTGCATGGAGGAGGAGGCACCTCCCCCCTCCACCATGGCTGAAGGAGCTGCTTTCCTTCCAGGCATCGACATGTACCTGGTGATTCCTGTGCCTGCGGGACCTGCTGTGAGCTCCCTGGGGGCCTGGGAGCGGAGCCCGACCTTGCCCTTCATGATCAGTGGGTGAGTGGAGCTGATGGTGGCTATATAATTGCTGCAGAGGCCTCAGGCACGCTGGAGCTCAGGAGAGATGTGTGCTCACAGCTCCATGCCCAAGCCACCTCCTCCAAATCTGTGGTAAGATTCTTAATGTTTTTTTTATAAATCTCCCCTTAAAAAAGCCCAAAGATCTATGGTTCCTCCTTCCCCTCATGATCCTATTCTGGTTCATAGTCAGGAGTAGTAGGAAGTTAAACCAATAATTGACTCCAGGAAAGTTCAAAATTCCATCCAATATTTCATACACTGGAAAGGGTAAGGGCTAGAGGAGAGGTTGTGGGTTTCTAAAGCGCGTATCCATGTTGATAAACTAATTGCTGAGTTTCATTTCTGACAAACCAAGTGGTAAAAATCAGGGCATTACTGTCAGGTCTGGTGGTTTGATTTGGTAGGCATTGGGGCAGGCCTCTAATGGTCAGGGGTGTTACTCCTTCTCATACCTCTGCACTTGGGCTGGTATCTTACACCTCCATGCATTCTTCAGCTCTCTGTCAGGTCACCCATCAACCTCACTGGCCACAAACAGTTTTGCAAAAACACTAAGCTAGAAAAAAGAACTTTAAGACACTGCAGTTGCATAATTGTGGAAACTCTTTTTTATGAAGACTATTTAAGAAGTTGCTTAAAGATGCAAAGAAAAACCAAACATGAACATTTTGTACAAAAATGTACGATTATCTTTTTGTCACCATCACTTTAAATTGTAATTCTAGATGTTGAACACTAGAGGTTGCAAGTAGACTATAGGGAAAAGTCATTAATACTGTATATGCCTATTCAAAACAGCAAACATTTTGACATGCAAATTATTATCGACTAAGGATGGAATGATACTTCTTCAATAAAACGTTGTTCATAGGGAGTCTATCAATGTAAAACACACTGCGGCATATTCAGCAATTCTGTCTTATTCTTAGACAGTGCAAAGGTAGACTAGACCGTCTTAAAATGCGCCAGTTTATCAATGTGTTTTGTGACGTTTAATCAGTTTTGTGCATCTTTAGACTATGTTTATACCCTTATTTGCCAGAAATTAGAGCTAGAATTTTAGAGAATTTTGGCACACAATGTCACTGTCACGGGTGACACGGATGACAGGGTGGAGGCCACGCGCAGACGATCCCAGCGTGTGGCCCACCAGCCATAATGGTGGAGGATGGTCCGTCTCTTTCAGGGGCATTTACCTTCTGTGTAGATGGAGAAAGGGTGTGACGGGATCGCGCTGTTAGGGGGGGACGGCTGTGGAGGTCTTGTGCTCGGTCTGGTTTTATTCACCAATATTGTAGGTCACTAGGACCCAGCAGATTCCTTCCACCTTTATAAGGAGGTTCATTACCCTTCCTCGGTGCAGGTGATAGTTCCTTGTGCACTCATTATCCTTGCTCCAGCAGAGGCTGAGGTTGTGGAGGTTGCTGAGTTCTGCTGTCAGATAAGTGTTTCTTTTTCCCAAATGTCTGTCTTCCCTGGTGTTTGTCTGTAGTTGATAGTGGAGGGGTCTAGTGAACCTCTCCATCTGATCCTTAGATAAGATAGTGCTAGGATCAGAGAGGGACGAGGTTCGTGGTCGGCGACAGTTGAGGAGACTGTATAGGGACGTCAGGGCAGACAGGGTCAGCTCTAGGAAGTCTAGGGGTCACCGTCTCCTTCTTGTGCCCTTAGCGTTAGGGTCTCCTTATTCCCCCCCCCCGTCGTTAGCCTACGCTGGGTGTCTTCCCCACTCCCAGCGTGACAGTCACGTGTTGAACCTCACAGTCTTTTCAGTAATCCCCTAACCCACTTGTCAGACAAGCAGGGTAAGTGTCTAAAACACATAATAAATATGGTGAAAGATTCTGGTCGAATTTATATTGGAATTCTAGCTTACTTAGTCTATTAAAGAGGACTTGTCACCCCCTGCTACATGGTAATCTAAATGCAGCATTGAATGCAGCATGTCTGCTGCATTCAGGGAAGGGGTCCCCAAGTGTCTGTGTGCTGTGTACCCTGAGATATAGCCTTTGTAAAACTTACAGTAAGAATCCATGGAGGCAATCACTGTGGCTGGAGGGAGCTTGATTGATTAGGGACATTCCCCCCCCCTCTGCCTCTGTGTGCTGCCTTCTGCTGTGCTGGCTCTGCCCTCCTCCTCTCCTCCTCTCTGTCACTCACAGCATGCAAATCATTTGTCCTGACATCAGCTCCAGATTCCTGCCCTGACAAAGCATAAACAACACAGCAGGAGGCGGCAAACAGAGAGGCAGAGGGGGAGGGAATGGCCACAGTCAATCAAGCTCCCTCCAGCCACAGTGACTGCCTCCATGGCTTCTAAGGCTGCCTTCAGACTGGCAGATGCATCTGCAGCGTTTTGCAGATGCATCTGCAAGCATCTGCATGCAGACCGCGGCCCCTATGGTTATAATGGAGCGCACGGCGGTCTGCAGATGCTTGCAGACCGCCGTGCGCTCTCATTGCCCGCCATTAGTGATCTGTGCGCATGCGGATGCCTGCGCACAAATCACACACTCTCGCCCGCACCAGAGACGCGACATGCTGCGTCCCGGGTGCGGACGCGGGACACCGGAAGGAGCAGATATGGTCCGCATCCGCACCCGAACGCAGCAAACGCTGCCAAACGCAGGCACTATGCGTTCCTATGTTAAACATAGGAACGCAGTGCGCATGCGTTTGAATGCGTATGGGAACGCAGCATAAGCTGCGTTCACATACGCAAATGTGAAGGCAGCCTAACTGTAAGTTTTACAAAGGCTATATCTCGGGGTACACAGCACACAGACACATATGGCACCCCTTCCCTGAATGCAGCAGACATGCTGCATTCAGTGCTGCATTTAGATTACCATGCAGCAGGGGGTGACAGGTCTTCTTTAAATTTCCCCCAATATATTAAAAAGAGTGCTTTGTCACTATAGTGACTGTTCAATACTATCCAGAAAACTTCAAGAACTCCATAGGGAAGGAGCTGGGATTAATTGAATTTTACATTTATTTGATTATATTCTAATTACACAGGTTCATATATTTATAGACATTTGCCACCAATATATTGAATGAAAACTACTTCCTTGATTTCTCCAGTAGATGGCAAGCTTTTTTACAGTTTTTATCCTTAAAAAATGAATGCAAAATAATACCTCCACACTTCATTATTATATATAGTTTACAAATCATTCCAGAAAAGTACCGTAAGTCTTGTAAGTACAAGTAAAAAAATGTAGGAATTCCTAATTACCATGGTAAACATTGTGCGCATAATATATTCAAGCCATAAAAGCTAAAGATAATTGAGCACTTCATTTTCAGTAGAAACATATGTTACGGGGACAATCATTATCTATATATAATAAAAGCTGATCATAAAGATGTAAAATAAGGAAACCAAAAAGCTATTTCAATTTAAGACTGAAAAATACATCTCCGTAGTTTTTAATAGAACTTGTACTTTCAAGCTGTTTCATTTTACAACTATCTAGTTTATAATAGTTGCTTCAAGAAAAAAGATGCTCCTGAATTCTTAAAGCAGTACTCCAACAAATATATACCGGTATATTTTTTACCCGTATATTGCAGCATGTGGCATAACGAATAATGACAAGTTTATTTGTGTGTGATTTGTGTATGCCTGTTTTAATGGATGCGCTATTTTTTGGTTGTCTACCATGTGGATTCTTAAAAATTTTCCAAAATGGGCCCTGTAATGGAGACTACATTTCCATGATGGTTTTTCAGAGGAAGCAATGTCTCATTATACTGCATTTGCAGTCATATCTAATGGCAGTTTTCTTATAATGCAGTGTCTCAGTGTGTCTAGTCTTAAGCAGATTTGACCTGTCATTCCTGCCTCCTGCTTATGATAAGTTTCTATGTGTCAGCTTTTATAAACAGGAGCAAGGTAGACTGAAGAAGAAACTCCAGAGTGGGCCATTTATATGGATGCACCTAAATAAAACAGGAATGATTGGTGATATCAACTTCCTGTTTGTGGCACATTAGTATGTGGGAGGGGGAAATCTTTTCCAGATGAGTGGTGACCATGGCGGCCATTTTGAAGTCGGCTATTTTGGATCCAACTTTGTTTTTTTCAATGGGAAGAGGGGCATGTGTCACATCAAACTTATTGAGAATTTCATAAGAAAAACAATGGTGTGCTTGGTTTTAACAGAACTTTATTATTTCGTGAGTTATTTACAAGGTTATGACCACTTATAAAATGTGTTCAAAGTGCTGCCCATGGTGTTGGATTGTCAATGTAACCATCTTCTTCAATCAAATAGAGAAGAAATGGAGTCACACTCAAGGCTTCTGGCAGTGGATATTTATTCAATCTTCATACAACAGGTTGTGCACAGCGGGTGGGAGGACGGGGGGTACTACGTCGTTTCGCGCCCTGTCTTGGCGCTTCAGCGGGTACAATCCGCTGAAGCGCCAAGACAGGGCGCGAAACGACGTAGTACCGCCGTCCTCCCACCCGCTGTGCACAACCTGTTGTATGAAGATTGAATAAATATCCACTGCCAGAAGCCTTGAGTGCGGCTCCATTTCTTCTCTATTTGATTGAATACGCTGTGACGCACCTGCTGGCAGCAAGCACCGAGACGAGGCACGTGTTACAACAGGAAGCTCATCCTCCACCCCTCCAGGTTGTGAATTCATGATCAGCTAATGCTGCAGTGAGATCCCCAAAGTAAAAGGGGAACGCTGGAAAGGTTGGTGCTGGCCCAGACCTCTCTTCAAAACGTGATTCAACCATCTTCTCCCACTCTTGACACACTGATAGCAACACCGCAGAAGAAATGCTAGCACAGGCTTCCAGTATCCATTGTTTCAGATGCTGCACATCTCGAATCTTCACAGCATAGACAATTGCCTTCAGATGAGTGATGAGGAAAACGTTTTTGTGAATGGTGAAGTTAACAAATAAAACCACCGCTATTGGTCTAACACTAACCCACAGTGGATAGATCCCTCCAAGAGTGTTGGAACACAAAAATTGATGGTATAGTGTGGTATATGGGGTACAAAGATAGTGGGGCCATTCTTCATCAATGGAAACCTCAATACCACTGGATATCTGAATCATGTAGCAATTTCAGATACCCAGTGGCATTTGTGATTTAATCTCTACGCATTTCAGCGTCTTAGTACCCCTTCATCAAGAGATCACAAGATATACATGATACTTTTCATACAGGAAAGTGTTGCAACCCTTCCAGTTGACCAATTGGTGAATAAACTTCTGTAGTTTATTGAAAGTGCTGTTTACAAGGTTTATTTTTGTTTTGTTTTTTATATCATGGTTAAATATTAAAAATAAAAAAAAATTCAGTGAGTATTTCTGTGATTGCCCTGATGAAGGGGCACTGAGACCCTGAAACGTCTAGAGAATAAATCACACAAAGAGGTTATAAATCTTGTCAGTAAAATTATTGAGTGAATCTGAACGGTAGCACGGTAATAAAACCCCCTTTCTGCTTGGTGGATATCTGGATTGTTACCCAGGGAGACTGCTGCAGACCGTGGATCTTAGATATCACAGGATATCATATGTGATTTCAGTGGTTGTGACTCTTCACAACTACACAAGGTGAGCATTATCCCATTTTATAAAGTGATTCGCCCCAGGTAAACCCTATGTGCACTTTGTATTTTCCTTCCAGTAATTTGTTACTAGTGCAGTCTTGTAATAGGAGCGATCACTGGAACAAGTCATTTTATGAAATTTCTTTCCTCCTAAATATTCCATGATGATCTGTAAATAGTTTTATTAAAAAGGGTTAGGAACATAGCAGCTCAGTGGAGACCACGTAAAGTTACAGATTGGGATTGTAGTGTGCTGAGGGGCAGAAGACACAAACCTCACCAATATATACCTCTGTAACTAGAGTCCATATTTTTTTCTGGCATTATCATCAGCACGTGTGATGACACCCACAACAGCGGTTGGCACCGCGTTATACTAAGATAAGATTTGCAGCAACTAAAGATCTGGTGCCATAGCATAGAATGCTTTGATCCATACCCTTTACATACAGTGTTTATTAATTGACAAAGGTCTAATCGACCAAAACGTTTATCTGTTTAACACTGAATAAAGAAAGGGATTCATTTTCACCTTGTATGGGAGTGCCTTGTTCATCAATAAGGCAACTGCTTCAATGACTGTGAAGCGCGTGCAAGCTTTACATCACCAAGCACAACGCCAAGTGCCAGATGGAGTGGAAAAAGGCATCAACTACTGGACTCTGAAGCAGTGGAAATGAGTTCTGTTCAGTGATGAATCACACTTCTTTTTCTGGCAGCCTGATAGACAAGTGTGGGTTTAATAAAGACCAGGAAAATGTTACCTACTTGAAAGCATTGTGCAAACTATAAAGATTCGTTGAGGAGGGATAATGCGAATAGGTTTTTTAGTTGGGGTCAACCTAGCCCGCTTATTCTACTAAACGGAAATATTAATGCTTCAGCATTTAAAATATTTCGAACAATTTTATCCTTCCAAATATGTGAGGGCAGCCTTCTTTCTACCATGACTGTATAAGGGGGTGTGGGAGTATGTTAGCTTCCCCCTTACTATGAAGAGTACTCTGTACCCATGGTGTTACGTATTGACTGCCTTGTAGTATGGAAGTGCTGCTGATGTGATTTCAATGAAGCCTTTTTTTTCCCTGCTCAGTGTAGGGGAGAGGAAGCTGATGAGCGGGAGCAGATTGTAGCAGGTGTGTGTGGTGAATATGATTCATGCTTGGGTGAGCTGAGGGGCATGCCTGGGCTGGTTGCTCCCCACCCCTCGGCCATAAATGGGTCAGTTCACATTCACCTTTTGTTGCTGATTTCAGTTCACTTCTGGACTGTGACCTGGTGTGAGCAGACGCTGATCTGAAGATGCTGTGTTTTTTTTCCCTAGGAAGTTGCTGGGTTCCGTGGTCCGTGGGTGGAGGTAGGGGCTTATGCCTAGGGCTTCTCAGGAGCTTTAGGGACTTAGGCTGGAAGCTCGAACCTCCTCACCTTTAGAGATACCTTCGAGATCAGGGCGAGCCAGGGACCCCTGTATCAGGGCTAGAGTAGGCTCCCCTGATCCCCTTTGTCCAGCTCCTGGCTACCCCAACCCCTCCCAGCGTGACACATGGGAGTTGTATTAGATGCATAATTATGTATACATAATTATGTATAGTACATGTGTGTAACCGTGTGTTGGCAGTCCTCTAGTGGCCAGGGTAAAAACTGCTCCCTAGTGTCCTTGGGTATTGGGTAATTAATAATAATTATGAATGGTCTTAGTTGGTGGGGCCCAGCCTATCCCAGTCTATAAAATGGCCTACATGTTAGTTGAGTAGGAGAGTCCCCAGTAGGAGAAAAAGGAACTGCAGGAATGTTGACCAGTGTTCTGATTGGGTTTTGCCACTGATTCTCCCATTTTGTATGGTGAAAATTAGCATGAACCCGTATGGACTGGTTGACATGGCACTAGCAGTGCAGGAGCATGGTCCTAACGGATATCCCTGACCATTTCTTGGAGCAGATCCCAGCAGGACTAAATGGTTGGAGTTAGTGGAGAATTGATGAGCACAAAGCCATATACTGGTATACTAGATGTTGTGGGTACAAGGTACTGAATGGGGGGAGCAGTCTGCACCAAAGATAAGAACTGTGAATACCCCAAAAACTGTAACGTTTAAAGATTGTTCCAGTGTTTTACAAGGTTGCTTCAGTGAAGAACTCTTGTTGGAATTAATTTATTCTTTGTGTACTTTGACTCTCCCTGAGGGTGGTAATAAATAGTGATGAGCGAGCATGCTCGCCACTACTCGGTACTCGCACGAGTATCACTGTACTCGGGCGACTCGCCGAGCACCGAGTAATCTCGCGATACTCGTGCTGTGCTCGTGGTCGTCATCTCTGCATGTTGGCGCTCTTTTGAGAGCCAGCCCACGTGCAGGGATTGGCTGGCAGACCACTGCAATGCCACAGCCCTGTTAGTTGTGGCATAGCAGTGATTGGCCGCCCTGCACAGCGTGACCGAGCCTTTATAACTCCCGGCGCGCTGTGCTCGGCACACAGCCATCCAGACAGTGAGTGTAGGGAGAGTGTCTGCTGCTGCTTAGGGACAGATTTGCGGCCCTCATAGGTAGATCCGGAGCAGGGCTGCAAACTGCTGCTGCTGACCACAACAGTCCTTCTCAGGACTAATCTAGGAGGATATAGGCAGGGTGATCCAGATCGGAGTCCAAGCTTTCCAGTGACCAGAACAGTCCTTCTCAGGACTAATCTAGGAGGATATAGGCAGGGTGATACAGATTGGAATCCAAGCTTTTCTGTGACCATTAGAGTCACCACACTCTTGTACTTACTACCTTAATACAGGATAGGGACTAAAATCCTCTCCTGACACCATTACAGTCACCAGACAGGTGTACGTACTACCTTAATACAGGATAGGGACTAAAATCCTCTCCTGACACCATTACAGTCACCAGACAGGTGTACGTACTACCTTAATACAGGATAGGGACTAAAATCCTCTCCTGACACCATTACAGTCACCAGACAGGTGTACGTACTACCTTAATACAGGTTAGGGACTAAAATCCTCTCCTGACACCATTACAGTCACCAGACAGGTGTACGTACTACCTTAATACAGGTTAGGGACTAAAATCCTCTCCTGAAACCATTACAGTCACCAGACAGGTGTACGTACTACCTTAATACAGGTTAGGGACTAAAATCCTCTCCTGAAACCATTAAAGTCACCAGACAGGTGTACGTACTACCTTAATACAGGTTAGGGACTAAAATCGTCTCCTGACACCATTAAAGTCACCAGACAGGTGTACGTACTACCTTAATACAGGTTAGGGACTAAAATCCTCTCCTGACACCATTACAGTCACCAGACAGGTGTACGTATGACCTTAATACAGGTTAGGGACTAAAATCCTCTCCTGGAACCATTACAGTCACCAGACAGGTGTACGTACTACCTTGATACAGGTTAGGGACTAAAATCCTCTCCTGAAACCATTACAGTCACCAGACAGGTGTACGTACTACCTTAATACAGGTTAGGGACTAAAATCCTCTCCTGACACCATTACAGTCACCAGACTGGTGTAAGTACTACCTTAATACAGGTTAGGGACTAAAATCCTCTCCTAAAACGATTACAGTCACCAGACAGGTGTACGTACTACCTTAATACAGGTTAGAGAGTAAAATCCTCTCCTGACACCATTACAGTCACCAGACTGGTGTACGTACTACCTTAATACAGGTTAGGGACTAAAATCCTCTCCTGAAACCATTACAGTCACCAGACAGGTGTACGTACTACCTTAATACAGGTTAGGGAGTAAAATCCTCTCCTGACACCATTACAGTCACCAGACTGGTGTACGTACTACCTTAATACAGGTTAGGGACTAAAATCCTCACCTGACACCATTACAGTCACCAGACTGGTGTACGTACTACCTTAATACAGGTTAGGGACTAAAATCCTCTCCTGAAACCATTACAGTCACCAGACTGGTGTACGTCATACCTTGATACAGGTTAGGGACTAAAATCCTCTCCTGACACCATTACAGTCACCAGACTGGTGTACGTACTACCTTAATACAGGTTAGGGACTAAAATCCTCTCCTGACACCATTACAGTCACCAGACTGGTGTACGTACTACCTTAATACAGGTTAGGGAACTAAAATCCTCTCCTGAAACCATTACAGTCACCAGACTGTTGTACGTCATACCTTGATACAGGTTAGGGACTAAAATCCTCTCCTAAAACCATTCAAGTCACCAGACTGTTGTACGTCATACCCTGATACAGGTTAGGGACTAAAATCCTCTCCTAAAACCATTCAAGTCACCAGACTGTTGTACGTCATACCTTGATACAGGTTAGGGACTAAAATCCTCTCCTGAAACCATTACAGTCACCAGACTGTTGTACGTCATACCTTGATACAGGTTAGGGACTAAAATCCTCTCCTGAAACCATTACAGTCACCAGACTGGTGTACGTCATACTTTGATACAGGTTAGGGAACTAAAATCCTAATCTCTTGTGATCTGAACAGTCACCAGACTGGTGTACGTCATACCTTGATACAGGTTAGGGACTAAAATCCTCTCCTGAAATCATTACAGTCACCAGACTGTTGTGCGTCATACCTTGATACAGGTTAGGGACTAAAATCCTCTCCTGAAACCATTACAGTCACCAGACTGTTGTACGTCATACCTTGATACAGGTTAGGGACTAAAATCCTCTCCTGAAACCATTACAGTCACCAGACTGGTGTACGTCATACCTTGATACAGGTTAAGGAACTAAAATCCTAATCTCTTGTGATCTGAACAGTCACCAGACTTGTGTACGTCATACCTTGATACAGGTTAGGGACTAAAATCCTCTCCTGAAATCATTCAAGTCACCAGACTGGTGTACGTCATACCTTGATACAGGTTAGGGACTAAAATCCTCTCCTGAAACCATTACAGTCACCAGACTGGTGTACGTCATACCTAGATACAGGTTAGGGACTAAAATCCTAATCTCCTGTCACCATTACAGTCACCAGACTGTTGTCGCTGTATACAAGCAAAATGCGCAAGGGCGTTGGCAAGGAACAATGAAGTGAACGTGATGGTGGTGCAGGCAGAGGCCGAGGTTGTGTGCAAGCACTAATTTCGCAACAAGAAAGTGGCACATCTACTCGCTCACACGTCCTGTCCCAAATTGTTGGGGCCCGCTGCAGTACATCGCTCTTGAACCAACACCAGTGTCAACAGCTTGTTACTTGGATAGAGGATAATGCTTCAAGTCTGATTGGCACCTCCACAAACACCCTGTCTTCCACACGGTCAAGTGTCAGTAGCCGTGATACTGCACCGCACATTTCCCAACCTGATCCTCCTTCCCACCAACAGGCTGAGTACACGTCCACGGACATTACTGATCCCCACACTTGGACACTCGGAAGTCCAGAAGTGTGTACCCATGGGTCAGTGGAGGTACATGGCAAATTCCCATTACAAAATTTAAATTCAGTTGTCATTTGTTGGTGGTGTGGTGAAGTCTGGCCCAATCCAACCCTTGTTCATCTTTAATCTCAGTCAGCCTGTCAGCATTTTCAGTTGACAGGCGGTTGCGTTTATCAGTAATGATTCCACCTGCGGCACTGAAAACACGCTCTGACAAAATGCTAGCGGCAGTGCAGGCCAGGACTTCCAAGGCGTAGAGAGCCAATTCATGGCACGTGTCCAGCTTGGAGACCCAATAATTGTAAGGCACAGAGGAATCTCGCAGTACAGTTGTTCGATCGGCAAGGTACTCCTTCAGCATCTGGCCAAACTTAGCATTTCTTGTGTCACTACCCCGCACCTCAGGGGCTGTGGTACGTGAGGGGCTGAGAAAACTGTCCCACCTCGTAAAGACTGTTCCCCTACCTTTGGCGGATTGGACTTGTGCCCCTCTCGGCCGTACGCCTTGGTTGTCCACCGATTCCTGACCTATGCCGCTAGCATTTTGTGAGGGGAATGATTTGCCTACTTCCGTGACTATGGCCTTCTGGAACTGCTGCATTTTGGCTGACCTCTCCGCCTCAGGAATGACAGACATAAAGTTCTCCTTGTAGCGTGGGTCTAACAGTGTTGCCAACCAGTACAGATTGTCAGCCAAGATGTTCTGAACACGAGGGTCACGAGCCAGGCAGCTTACCATAAAGTCAGCCATGTGCGCCAGACTCTTAAAAGCCATCACTTCAGTATCCAGACCAACACGATGACTGAACATTCTGTCCTCCTCCTCCTCCTCCTCATCTCCCCTGTCCTCTGGCCAGCCACGCAGAATCGAGGGTATGACTGGTGTGCATGTCATATCCTCAATTTGGCCAGAGAGTTGCTCCATGTCTTCATCCTCCTCCTCCTCGTCATAGTCCTCCACTGCACGTTGTGATGAGATGAGGCTGGACTGTGTGTTTTCACCCACACCCACTACTGTTTCTTGCTCCAAGTCATCGCGCTCGGCCTGCAATGCATCCTCTTTGTTTTTCAGCACAGACCGCTTTAGAAGGCAGAGTAGTGGTACGGTGACGCTAATAATGGCGTCATCGCCGCTCACCATCTTGGTGGAGTCCTCAAAGTTTTGGAGGACGGTACATAGGTCGGACATCCATCTCCACTCCTCAGGTGTTATGTGTGGAGTTTGAACCATTTCCCGACGGCTTAGGTGATGCAGGTAGTCAACAACTGCCCTCTTCTGCTCACATATCCTGACCAACATGTGCAGAGTTGAATTCCAACGCGTGGGGACATCACACACCAGTCTGTGGGCCGTAAGACGCTAACGGCGCTGAAATCCGCCAAGGCCGGCTGAAGCAGCAGGTGACTTGCGAAAATGTGCAGACAGACGGCGAACTTTTACCAGCAGTTCGGACAGCTCTGGGTATGACTTTAGAAACCTCTGAACCACCAGGTTGAGCACGTGGGCCACGCATGGAACATGCGTCAGCTGGCCTCGCCTCAAAGCTGCCACCAGGTTCCGGCCATTGTCACACACGACCTTTCCTGGCTTTAGGTTCAGAGGTGTGAGCAGTGATCTGCCTGCTGTTTCAGAGCTGTCCACACCTCTTCTGCATTGTGGGGTTTGTCACCTATGCAGACTAGCTTCAGCACAGCCTGTTGCCGCTTCGCAGAGACAGTGCTGCAGTGCTTCCAGCTTTGGACTGGTGTGGAGGGTACAGTGGATGAGGATGAGCAGGAGGAGGAGGAGGAGGCTGAAGAGCATGACATTCCGGAGCTGTAGAGTGTCGGTGAAACCCTGACAGAGGTAAGGCCTGCTATCCTTGGTGTGGGAAGGACGTGTTCCGTCCCTCGCTCAGACTGTGTCAGAGCCTCCACAATATTAACCCAAGGAGATGTAGCGGCCAGGCCCACAAGCACTTGTCCACGTGTCTGTGGTTATACACTTCAGCCCCTGACCTTACCCCTGCGGTATTAAAGAACAGCAATGACTGTCTAGCTGCAGTTTCCAATATCATGTCCACTCTCTATTTGAAACTAAACCTTTCCAAAACTGAACTTCTTGTGCTCCCCCCATCCACTAACCTCCCTAAATCGGACATCTCTCTCTCAGTTTGTGGCACCACGATAACGCCTAGGCAGCAGGCTCGTTGTCTGGGTGTTATGTTTGACACCGATCTCTCCTTCTCCTCCCACACACAATGTCTCGTCCGCTCATGTCGCTTACACCTGAAGAATATCTCCAGAGTCCGTCCCTTTCTCACCCTGTAAACAACAAAAACCCTCACCGTGGCCCTAATCCATTCCCGCCTTGACTATTGCAATTCTCTATTAAGCGGCCTCCCCCTCACCAGAGTTTCTCCTCTCCAGTCCATCCTTAATGCAGCAGCCAAGATCACCCATCTGGCCAATCGTTACTCAGATGCCTCTGCTCTGTGCCAGTCATTGCACTGGCGGCCCGTATACTACAGGATCAAATTCAAATTGCTTATTCTCACCCACAAAGCTCTTCACAGTGCAGCACCCCCCTACCTCTCCTCCCTCATCTCTGTCTATCACCCCACTCGCGCTCTACGTTCCTCAAATGACCTTCGACTGACATCTGTAATAACCTGATCCTCCCACACCCGGCTCCAAGACTTCTCCAGAGCTGCACCAAACCTCTGGAATACTTTACCCCAAGAAATCAGGACTATCCACAACTTGCATGGCTTCAGACGATCCCTAAAAACGCATCTTTTTAAGGCGGCCTATCATACTTCCTAATAGAAGTCCTTTGTACTGTATATAGTGAATGGGCTATCTCTCTGGACATTACTCTTCTACAAACTCCACCAAACCAAAAAGGTCTACACAGACTGTATAATGACCATCCATGTAAGCTTAGTTCTATGCCCCATTTCCTCAAGATGCCTGGACCATCAGTGCAATAAGCCCCTGTACCTTGTGCAACACCTATCCCGTTGTAGATTGTAAGCTCTTTTGAGCAGGGTCACCTTCATTTCTTGCTTTATTTTTTGTATTTTCTTTTTTACATTGATTCTATGCCTATTGTTTTGTATCCAATTATTCTACTGTATTTGTTCTCTACTGTAATTACTTACTGTATTATATTTTCTGTACTCTAACCCTACATTGTAAAGCGCTGCGTAATATGTTGGCGCTATATAAATAAAGCTGTATTATTATTATTATTATTATTATTATTAGGTGGACTTTGGCTGAAACAGCGTTGTTCAGGGCACGTGTGATGCTGTTGGACACGTGGTTATGCAATGCGGGGACGGCACATCTGGAGAAATAGTGGCGGCTGGGGACCGAGTAACGTGCGACAGCAGCCGCCATCAGGTCGCGGAATGCTTCCGTCTCCACCAGCCGGAAAGGCAACATTTGTAGCGCTATGAGTCGCGAAATGTGATCATTCAGGACTGTGGCATGTGGGGCGTTGGCAGCGTATTTGCGCCTGCGTTCAAATGTTTGCTGAATGGATAATTGAACGCTGCGCTGGGACAAGGACGTGCTTGATGGTGGTGTAATTTGTGCGTGGGCAACTTCAGGTGCAGGGCCGGAGGCTTGTTCGCGGCCAGCATGGACAGGGGATTGGCTCGCACGCACAACAGGCGAAGACGTAGCAGTGACATCAGCAAGCACCGCTCTTCGACTCTGTTGTACTTCCCACAAAGTGGGGTGCTTGGCTGACATGTGCCTGATCATGCTGGTGGTGGTCAGGCTGCTACTTTTCGTACCCCTGCTGATGCTGGCATGGCAGGTGTTGCAAATGGCCTTTTTAGAGTCATCTGGAGCCAACTGAAAATACTGCCAGACTCGGGAAGACCTAACATTTGCACAGGCACCTTGTGTCGTGTTGTTGTTCCGGGGAACGGTTGCCTGCCTTCTGCCTGCGTACCCGACCCTGCTTCGTACTGCCTGTTGTGATGCTACGCCTCCCTCCCCCTGTGCACTGCTGTCCTCGCTCGGCATATACTCCTGCCAGGTTGGGTCAGCTACTGGATCATCCACCACGTCGTCTTCCTATTCCTTGGCTAATCGCTGGACTGCTCCTCCTTCTCCTCATGTGCCACCATGATGACCGTTACAATAGTTTGGCTGTTGTTTCAGGTATACCCCCAGTGGTAAATTTTTACGCCCATTCTTTTTGAATGGGCATTACAAAGACAGGATACCCGCATCTTTTCAATGTGAAAAATGTTTTGAGGCCCTCCTGCACGTCTCTATCCAGGGACAATGTGGAGCCTCCCAATTTTTGGCTGCCCTGGCCAAAGGCCTATACTACAATACACCCACTTGAGGGTTACAGGCCCTACTACATGTCTGTATGCATGGGTCATTGTTGAACCTTCCAATTTTTGGCTGCCCTGGCCAAAGGGCTATACTACAATACACCCACTTGAGGGTTACAGGCCCTCCTGCACGTCTCTATCCAGGGACAAAGAGGAGCCTCCCAATTCTTGGCTGCCCTGACCAAAGGGCTATACTACAATACACCCACTTGAGGGTTACAGGCCCTACTACATGTCTGTATGCATGGGTCATTGTTGAACCTTCCAATTTTTGGCTGCCCTGGCCAAAGGGCTATACTACAATACACCCAGTTCTTGTTTACAGGCCCTCCTGCACGTCTCTATCCAGGGACAATAAGGAGCCTCCCAATTTTTGGCTGCCCTGGCCAAAGGCCTATACTACAATACAACCACTTGAGGGTTACAGGCCCTCCTGCACGTCTCTATCCAGGGACAATGAGGAGCCTCACAATTTTTGGCTGCCCTGGCCAAAGGCCTATACTACAATACACCCACTTGAGGGTTAGAGGCCCTACTACATGTCTGTATGCATGGGTCATTGTTGAACCTTCCAATTTTTGGCTGCCCTGGCCAAAGGGCTATACTACAATACACCCACTTGAGGGTTACAGGCCCTCCTGCACGTCTCTATCCAGGGACAAAGAGGAGCCTCCCAATTTTTGGCTGCCCTGACCAAAGGGCTATACTACAATACACCCACTTGAGGGTTACAGGCCCTACTACATGTCTGTATGCATGGGTCATTGTTGAACCTCCCAATTTTTGGCTGCCCTGACCAAAGGCCTATACTACAATACACCCACTTGAGGGTTACAGGCCCTCCTGCACGTCTCTATCCAGGGACAATGAGGAGCCTCCCAATTTTTGGCTGCCCTGGCCAAAGGCCTATACTACAATACACCCACTTGAGGGTTACAGGCCCTCCTGCACGTCTCTATCCAGGGACAAAGAGGAGCCTCCCAATATTTGGCTGCCCTGGCCAAAGGCCTATACTACAATACACCCACTTGAGGGTTACAGGCTCTCCTGCACGTCTCTATCCAGGGACCAAGAGGAGCCTCCCAATTTTTGGCTGCCCTGACCAAAGGGCTATACTACAATACACCCACTTGAGGGTTACAGGCCCTACTACATGTCTGTATGCATGGGTCATTGTTGAACCTCCCAATTTTTGGCTGCCCTGACCAAAGGGCTATACTACAATACACCCACTTGAGGGTTACAGGCCCTACTACATGTCTGTATGCATGGGTCATTGTTGAACCTTCCAATTTTTGGCTGCCCTGGCCAAAGGGCTATACTACAATACACCCAGTTCTTGTTTACAGGCCATCCTGCATGTCTGTATCCAGGGGCATTGGTGAACCTCCCAATTTTGGACTGCCCTGGCAAAGGAAGATACTACAATAGACCCAGTTCCTCAAAATGGGCACATTATTTCAAGACAGGGCTTCATGTTCGTCTCTTCTCAGGGTCATCGGAGTGCCGCACAATGTTTTCACGTAAAATCTTTCATGTAATCACAAAAAGTAACATACACCAGCTGTATCTCACTATTGGGTATGTGCCCTTAACATTTCCACCCTAAATATTCATTTTGGTGTCATTTTGAAAGGTTTTCTGGAGACTCCGTAAAATTGGCGTGAAACTCGGACAACATTGTTCACAGCTGTGACTTTTGAGTGAGAAATGCTTCCAGGGGTCTTCCCCATGGTGTTGCCATGTCATTTCAGCACTCTTCTGAGACTTTTGTGACATTTTTAGGGTTTTTCCATGCTGCCGGCAGTCATTTCATAAAAATACTCGTGTCTCCCATAGGATAACATTGGGCTCGTTACTCGGGCCGAGTACACGAGTATCTCTGTATGCTCGGCCCGAGCTTCGAGCACCCGAGCATTTTAGTACTCGCTCATCACTAGTAATAAACTAAACTTTTACATCAGGAAGTTGACTTGGTTTGTGGGGCTTGTGCTACTGCAGGCTCAGATCTGCTCTGCGGCCTGGGCCTGGACTTGAGCCTGACTACCTTACCCCCATGCCATCATCAACTGTTACCTCGATTACCAAGCAAGGCTCATAATTGCATAGTTGATTGGGGAACTCCAGGCCTCAAGGGCCGCCAACAGGTCATGTTGTCAGGATTTCCCTAGTATTGTACAGGTGATAATATTATCAGCTGCACTGGTGATGATTCCATCTCCTGTACAATGCTAAGGAAATCTTGAAAATATGACTTCCTGGAAACCTTTTCTGGAAGGGTGATGTATGAACACCATGAGGATAATATAAATGCTTGTCATTTGCAATAATAACAAATTGCACCGTAAACTTAACCCCTTCCTGATGTGTGATGTATCATCTAATCCCTAGTCTGACAGTTTACTCAGTTAATGTGATGGAGGTTACTTCCTTGGCTGCTTATTTTTAGCAAACACAGGACCAGTTTCTGTTTAAAAAGTCCAGCAGGTTTATTCAGGTACACATGCACCACTCTCCAGGAACCTAACATGAGCCTTCTTTCAGCTTTACAAAACACAAACACAGTTTCTCATTTACAGGTACGCCCGCACAGGTTCGGATACAACTCCTTCACAGGACTATCCCAAAGGAGCAACCTCAGAGTCCCCTCTTGTCCCTGGTCATTATACACAACCCTTTTCCACTCGCACTACCTGCAGGAGGCATGGCAGCCTCCACACACACTGACTCCTGTCAGTGCACACACTGTGGAAGTTTGCAGCCTCCAAATGCAGAATAATTTTTCAAACAAACCTTAGCCTTCCCAGAAGAGGGAAATCTATTTTACTTGAAAAGAGGTGATCAACTCTACGTTAGTTTTAATAGTAGAGAAAAACTAGGCACTCGCCAATTCATAATAGTCCTTTTATTCAGTCAGTTAAAAACTGATAGATGCAGGAAGACGAGGGCTTGCCTAGGACGATGGCCGTTTCCTGCAACACTGCGCTTCAACGAGTCCTACAGCTCCTCCACATTACTGCCTATGGATAAAGTATGTAAATACAAAGAGGGAGAGCAACCGCGCCAATAGTGAGGACCCATATAACATAGGGCCGGATAGACTTGGCCGGTTGTGTAACAGGGAAAGCTTTTGGATCTTTAAATTGAGTACCCTGGCCCCCGAGGGTCTCACTCTTACTATTGAGAATGCTATCCACTAGTTGGGTGAATGTATCAGTCATTGAATCATCAATTCACCCAATTGGAATATAATGCAAACTGTTTTTATTTCTTCAGCATAGTGATTATCATCATAAGCTCTATAGAGGTCTTCATAGGAGTTCTTTTTTAAATTACTCCTTTTTGAAATTACCTCTTTTATTAATCATAACTACAGATTTTATGATTTGCTAACAATTTTATCTGAGAGAATCATATAAATGTTGAAGCAATTAATCATTGTTTTAATCGATGCTGTTATCTGGACTCCCCTCATCTTATGATGTCATAATTGTTAGCACGATTTTATTGGTCAATGATGTCATAATTGTTAGCACAATTTTATTGGTTAATATCCCTTTAAAAAGATCCTATGTTCATTTGCTCTTTATTCCACTTGAGGAAGATAGCGTTGGCTATTGACACGCGTGGTGGCGTTAGAGAGCAACTCTTGATATTGTAATACAGTAAGTTTTTAACTTCTAAGATTTCTTGGCTCCTCTCCTTCTCCAGTGCTTCACTAATCACCGCATAACACTTCTGTTTCTCAATTATGGATAAAGTATGGAATCTTATAAAAGCTCCTATAGTTGTAATGTGTAGGTGTCCCTGTACTTTTTTGCATATAGCATATCTTCAACTGCAAGGAGGGACAAACTGAGGAGCAAGGAAATAGAGCTGGGTAGAGTGGGTTGGGAGGGGTCAAAGAGTTGTTGAACGGATTTGATCGGAGACTATGTTATCATGTAGTTCACATAACGTCAAACTTGAGCTTACTTGAAACAGCTGCTCATATGAAAGGCTCAGAAGCAACTGAACATGAAGGTATCAGATTGCATAGCTAGAATATTGCTGGAGTGCTACTTATGTGGCACCCTGTGCCAGGTCACCACAGGTTCCCTTTGGACATGGAAGGATGGTACACAGCAAGCAGACCCCACTAACACACAACACCTTTCACCCCAGACCTGTAGGGGGAGCTCCACTGGTTGCCCTAAGCCAGTTCCCCCTATAAATACAGGTCCTGGAGTGAAAAAACCAGAGTGTGCAGTCACTACAGATCTGTGAAGAGCTGAGTGAGCTGACCTGGTACTGGAGCCGTGCTAGGCCCATACCAGAGACACCTGAACAGTGGTAGACCCTCAGAGTAGGGGTCACAGGAAAAGGAGAGAGAAGCGAGTACCAAAAGGGGCAGAGGAGTCATCCCGACTCGCCCTAACAGAGTTCCGGTCACTGGGTCCGAGCTACAAGGACACAGTATAGACCTTGCAGAGAAACCAGCACCACAAATAGGGGGTTTAGCTCCCCGGACACCTGAAGCAACACCAAATGAGAGCCCGGAGTCTAGGCCAAGACAGGAATCCCATAGAGTGCCCTCAGTGCAGCAAATCCGGGTGTGCAGAGTCACACAAGAAAGTGCAGTAACGGTTTGGTCGGGTTTCAAGCCTGCCAGACTCCAGCAGAGTAACGGACACTAGGAAGCCTACAACACTGCTTGCTGTGGAAAGTCCTGAAGTGTACCCGTCAACATCAGTAAAGGTACCAAAAGACTTTATGTGTGCGTGTCCCTCCTGCCATCCGCACTACACCGACCGCGCTACCCTATTCCCTCCAACTCCATTAACTGCCCCGGGGACCCCCCGCTCGCCCTGTAGGGAGCGGTTCCATCTAGCTGCCGCACATCACCCCGGAGGCTAAAGCAGCGCCGGTGCCATCACCGGACCCCTACAGGTGGCATCACGACAGACATTTTATTAAGTATTTGCCATCATCCCCCTTTTATCTGCATTCCCCTGGGCCCACGGCCTCAGGCACCGCTACCCGTGACTTCCCAACCAGAGACCTACACCTGAGTGCTTGAGTACCCCACGGGCCTGGGCCGGACACTTAGACTGTTCCTTAAAAACAACAAAAATAAGTCTGCACTTGGCATTGTGGGAAAATGATCATGCAGAGGACCATCAGTTCTCAGGGAAGCATTATAAAAAAATGCTCTAATTTAATGTAATGTAATCCACAATAAAACGTGTTTCAATTCTGGCTGCCGCAATCCTGATCAGTAATCTTGCACCTCTAGATGTTTTATTGGTTATGATTTGGAATGGTGACAGCTACAGCTGAATCATCTGCCAGTTGCTGCCTTCCCTTGACCCTAGTTGTATGTTGGTGAATGAGACCCTACATGCAGAATAAAAGAACTATTTCAGGCACAAAAGGGAACACACATAACGCAGTATCGCCTGGTAGAGCAAAAAGGCGGGAGCATGCGCTCACCTGGTGATGTTGTATTAAGGCACAACGCGTGTAGTTGTGTGTAACTGCTGCTGCAACCTTGTGGCTGAATGGGAAAAATCTTTCAGATTATAATAGTGGAGAATGATGATATCACATTGAATGTGCTGCACTGCAGTACCGTAAATGAAAAGCCTTTTTGTCCCAAATAGTTCATTTTGGTACCAACGCATTTTGGTGCCAAAATGGCTGCTTTCTCAAGGTAAAAACATCAGTTTGGCACCAAAATGCATTTAGTGAATAAAAAACTATTTTAGAACACAAAAAGGCTTTTCATTTATTGCAGTGTAGCCCATTCAACGTTATATAATTCTTCTTCACTATGGGTACAATAAGAAATTTGTCATCTGCTTCACAATCTGAGACCATTTGTACCACACCTAGCTGGATAATACCACACATTATATGACTGGTGCTTTTAAGAGACGACTCACATTTCAGGTTTCAAGTGGTGGTTATATATATATATATATATATATATATATATATATATATATTCAAAAGGAAATCATTATTTAATCCCCCGCTGATTTTGTAGGTTTGCCCTCTGATAAAGACATGAACAGTCTATAATTTTAAGGGTAGGTTAATTTTAACAGTGATAGAATATCAAAAATAAAATCCAGAAAATCACATTGTCCAAATTATATAAATGTATTTGCTTTTTGAAGAGAGAAATAAATATTTGATCCCTCTGGCACACAAGACTTAATACTTGGTAGCAAAACCCTTTTTGGCAAGCACAGTGATCAGATGTTTTTTGTAGTTGATGATGAGGTTTGCGCACATGTCAGAAGGAATTTTGGTCCACTCCTGTTATTTACTTTGTGAGTTTATGTGCAAAATTATCATTCTATTTTAACAAAGAACAGATAGTTACTATGAATCCATAATGCTGGGCTCTACAGCTTGTATATATATATATATATTATATATATATAATATAATTGCCTTGCGGCCACTTCCATCTGAGGCCGAAATCGCGCGCCAGCGCTCATTGGTCGCCACCAGCCGCGGCAACTAATGAGCGCAGCATATGCAAAACAGCCGCACACTGCGTCCACGATCCAATCAGCGACGCGCGATTTCGGCCTCACAGACACCGCACTGTCAGCCTCCTCCTGGCCGCACCCACCCGCTGGAGCGGGTGCGCCCACCTCCGGCCCCCTCTTGCCCGCCGCTGCACCCACCGCTCCACCCCACCTCACTCCATTCCCAACCCCTTGCTCCATTCCCCCCCTTGCTCCATTTTCCCCGCCTCTCCGGTCTCACCCGCACCCTGGTGTTTACATCGCCACTGGAAGCTAGAGCAGATAATGAGTGGTCATGTGACAGGCTCTGTGCATGTCACTTCAGCCCGCCTATCACATGACCGCTCATTACCTGCTGTAGCTTCCGACGGCGATGTAAACACCGGGTGCGGGTGAGATCGGAGCGGATGGGAGGGGATGGACATGTGTTGACCACTGGCCCTCCATCCTGCGCTGACCACTGGCCCTCCATCCTGCGATGACCACTGGCCCTCAGTCCTGCGCTAACCACTGGCCCTCAATCCTGCGCTGACCACTGGCCCTCCATCCTGCGCTGACCACTGAGCCTCCATCCTGTGCTGACCACTGAGCCTCCATCCTCTGCTGACCACTGAGCCTCCATCCTCTGCTGACCACTGAGCCTCCATCCTGCGCTGACCACTCTGCCTTCATCCTCTGCTGACCACTCTGTCTCCATCCTCTGCTGACCATTCTGCCTCCATCCTCTGCTGACCACTCTGCCTCCATCCTCTGCTGACCACTGAGCCTCCATCCTGCGCTGACCACTCTGCCTCCATCCTATGCTGACCACTCTGCCTTCATCCTCTGCTGACCACTCTGCCTCCATCCTCTGCTGACCACTGGCCTTCCATCCTGCACTGACCACTGAGCCTCCATCCTCTGCTGACCACTGAGCCTCCATCCTCTGCTGACCACTGAGCCTCCATCCTCTGCTGAATACTGAGCCTCCGTCCTCTGCTGACCACTCTGCCTCCATCCTGCGCTGACCACTCTGCCTCCATCCTGCACTGGCCACTCTGCCTCCATCCTGGAAATTGCACCAACACGTGCTTATAATGTAACAAATGACTACGCGTTTATTTTTAATGTAACACATATTATAACCCGGGTAGCATGTATAGTCATATGAAAACGTTTGGGCACCCCTCTTAATCTTACTCATTTTTGTTTGTTTAAAATTGTTTTTTTGAAATAGCTATTTCAGTGTGATATATGTAATAACTGATGGACACAGTAATATTTCAGGATTGAAATGAGGTTTATTGTACTAACCGAAAATGTGAAATATGCATTATTTCAAAATTTGACAGGTGCAAAAGTATGGGCACCTCAACAGAAAAGTCACATTAATATTTAGTAGATCCACCTTTTGCAAAAATAGCAGCCTCTAGTCACTTCCTGTAGCTGTTAATGAGTTCCTGGATCCTGGATGAAGGTATTTTTGACCATTCCTCTTTACAAAACAATTCCAGTTCAGTTAAGTTTGATGGTCGCCGAGCATGGACAGCCCACTTCAAAACATCCCACAGATGGTCAATGATATTCAGATCTGGGGACTGGGATGGCCATTCCAGAACATTGTAATTGTTCCTCTACATGAATGCCTGAGTAGATTTGGAGCAGTGTTTTGGATCATTGTCTTGCTGAAAGATCCATCCCCGGCGTAACTTCAACTTTGACACTGATTCTTGAACATTATTCTCAAGAATCTGCTGATACTGAGTGGAATCCATGTGACCCTCAACTTTAACAAGATTCCTGGTGCCGTCATTGGCCACACAGCCTCAAAGCATGATGGACCCTCCCCCAAATTTGACAGTGGGTAGCAAGTGTTTTTCTTGGAATGCTGTGTTTTTGTGGTGCCATGCATAACGCCTTGTTGTATGACCAAACAACTCAATCTTTGTTTCATCCGTCCACAGGACCTTCTTCCAAAATGAAACTGGCTTGTCCAAATGTGCTTTTGCATACCTCAGGCGACTCTGTTTGTGGCGTGCATGCAGAAACGGATTCTTTCGCATCACTCTCCCATACAGCTTCTCCTTGTGCAGTATGCACTGTATTGTTGACCGATGCACAGTGACACCATCTGCAGCAAGATGATGCTGCAGGTCTTTGGAGGTGGTCTGTGGATTGTTCTTGACTGTTCTCACCGTTCTTCTTCTCTGCCTTTCTGATAGTTTTGTTGGCCTGCCACTTCTGGCCTTTACAAGAACTCTCCCTGTGGTCTTCCATTTCCTTACTATGTTCCTAACAGTGGAAACTGACAGGTTAAATCTCTGAGACAACTTTTTGTATCCTTCCCCTGAACAACTATGTTGAACAATCTTTTTTTTTCAGATCATTTGAGAGCTGTTTTGAGGAGCCCATGATGCCACTCCTCAGAGAACATGCAACTAGGAGAACAACTTGCAAGTGGACACCTGAAATAGCTTTTCTCATGATTGGATACACCGGGCTATGAAGTACAAAGCTCAATGAGTTTACCAAACCAATTTAGTGCTTCAGTAAGTCAGTAAAAAGTAGTTAGGAGTATTCAAATCATGAAAATCAGAAGGGTGCCCATACTTTTGCACCTGTCAAATTTTTAAATAATGCATACTTCACATTTTTGGTTAGTACAATAAACCTCATTTCAAACCTGAAATATTACTGTGTCCATCAGTTATTACATATATCACACTGAAATAGCTGTTGCAAAAGAACAATTTTAAAGAAAAAAAAATGAGCAAGATTAAGAGGGGTGCCCAAATTTTTCATATGACTGTATAACACATAGAACATCTCATAATACATTATGTTACACTAGAAAAGCACATCACATAATACATTACATTACATATATCATAGAACACATACATTTACCATAACTTTCACCGGGCCCTGTGGGTCCCAATGGCGGTTCCAGCCGCCTTACTCTATTTACATGACACTTAACACTAACCCAGACCCCACTCCCAGGATCCGGGATCTCTCATACATGGCACTTTTACATAAGCCATCATATACTTCCATGGCACTTTTACATAAGCCATCTACAGCCCTGTTCACACAGGTCTCATATGGGCTGCTACACTGTGGACAGCCTTCATACACATTCATCCAAGATCAACGGGACCATATCACGACCCATGGTCGGTCCCAATGGTGGCTATGACCTTCTGGCTCTCAAGCCGTACGCGGTCTCACACCACTCAGTATGGTACAGGTTCCAGCCTGACCGATACCTTACACACCTGGGTCACCGGGTAAACCATGCGTCACCAAGGCCTCCTCACCATGTGTCCTGGCCCTACAGCCGCCACCAAACCTCCTTCCTCAGGCAGGTCTCCAGGTCGGCGACTGTGCCCCATGCCTGAGTCGAGTGCCTTCCAGGATCAGCTCTGGTTCCCCACTCTAGGAGCCCTCTTAACCCCTGGCCACAGGTTCACACACACCATCGGAGGGACAGGTGCCCCTGCATGCAGCAGGCCAGGCCTCCCTCTCGTCCCAACGGGACAGAATTCCTCCGATCTCACACACACAATGGCTGGGTCTCTCTCACAGACTGAACTCCACAACACTACTCTCACACACATCTGGCAGGTTAAGTCCTGCTCGCCACACCCACCTGACACACCCACCTGGGCTGTTAGCAATCAGCACCCATTGCTCTCAGCCGGTCATTAGTCTCATGATTCCTTCAGGTATTAACACACTGTGTACCGGACAGATTTAACACAGCACACCCACAGTAAAACCGGATAATGTGAACAGAGTCATATACCGACAACCCGTGTGATGCACCCGATACCGTACTGTGCAAACCACTGAGCCACCATACTGTGCAAACCACTGAGCCACAATACTGTGTTAACCACTTAGCCACCATATACTGTGCTAACCACTGAGCCACCATGCTGTGCTAACCACAGAGCCACCGTACAGTGCTAGCCACTGAGCCACCATACTGTGCTAACCACTGAGCCTCTATATACAGTGCTAACCACTGAGCCACCATAGAGTGCTAATTACTGAGTCACCATATACAGTGCTAACCACTGAGTCACCGTATACAGTGCTAACCACTGAGTCACATTAGTGTTCTAATTATTGAGCCACCATACACAGTGCCAACCACTGAGCCACCATAGAGTGCTAACCACTGAGGCTCCGTATACAGTGCTAACCACTGAGCCAGCGTATACTGTGCTAACCACTGAGCCCCCGTGTACTCTGCTAACCACTGAGCCCCTGTAAACTCTGCTAACCATTGAGCTTCTGTATACTCTGCTAAGAACTCTGCTGCAGGCAGGGGGGGCCGGGGAACAACGACCGGGTGTGGGCAGGATTGGCCCCCCGTCCCCTCCTGGCCACACTCGGCCGCTGTCCCCCCGGCCCCCTCCTGCCCGTACCCGGCCGCTCTTCCCCGGCCCCTCCTGCCCGCACCCGGCCGCTCTTACCCGGCCCCCTCCTGCCCGCTGTTCCCCGGCCCCCTCCTGCCCGCACCCGGCCTCTGTCCCCCGGCCCCCTCCTGACCGCACCCTCCCGCTGTCCCTTCCTGGACTCCGGCACCACTGCACACCGGTACTGCTGTAGGTATCTACTATATAATTATCTACTTCTGTCTGTTTGTCTGTAATGCAAATCTTGCGTCGCTGATTGGTCAGGCCAGCCGCCCATGACCAATCAGCAACAGGGACAGTCCGCCCGCATATTGGGCGGGATTTCAACCACGCTTCGCTGATTGGTTGCGCCCGGCCGGTTGCCAGCAATCAGCGATATTGGCGCAGGATTTAAACCCAGCTTCGCTTTGCATTATTCTTAAATCTTCATAAATAAACTACATACATACTCTAGAATACCCGTTGCATTAGAATCGGGCCGCCATCTAGTATATATATATATATATATATATACATACTGTGAGACAGTGACCGGGGTGATCTATGATGACCGGTATGTGTCTCCCAGACTGTGCTCCATATCCCTATAGGAGCCCTCCACTCCTGATCTTGGAGGATTCCCCAGAGGTAGGCACGGAGTTAAAAGCTGGGCTGGAATACAGGGTGTGGTTCTCTTGTGGAGGCTCTTCCTGTGTGAATGCTCATGAAGCTAGTGAGCGGACAGTAAAGAGAGAGCAGAGGTTGTGTGCTGAGATAACACAGCCTAGCCTGGTGGGCTCGGTCTCACGGGGTCTAGCCGAGAGAGAACCCATGAGAAGGGACAGTGTGTCTATACCGGCTATTGTGACTGTATGCTGTGTACCCAGCTGCGCCCCGGAACCTGGAGGTGTGTACTGTTGTGGACTGTGCCAATTAAACTGTGTGCAGTGTAATCCAGTGCCTGGTACCTGTCTCTTGACTTGTTAACCAACGTCGCTACCTCACAATACATGCGCATATATGCATATATATATATATATATATATATATTATATATGTGTGTGTATATATATATATATATATATATACTAGATGGTGGCCCGATTCTAAAGAATCGGGTAGTCTAGAATCTATATATAGTTTATTTACTAATAGTTAGGGGAGTGCGGTGAAATTAATTGTGTCTATACAGGTGGCTCAGTGGGTAGCAGAGTATACGCTGGCTCAGTGGGTAGCAGTGAGTGCGGTGGCTGAGTGGGTAGCAGTGAGTGCGGTGGGGCAGTGGTCAGCAGTGAGTGCGGTGGGGCAGTGGTCAGCAGTGAGTGCGGTGGGGCAGTGGTCAGCAGTGAGTGCGGTGGCGCAGTGGTCAGCAGTGAGTGCGGTGGCGCAGGGGTCAGCAGTGAGTGCGGTGGCGCAGGGGTCAGCAGTGAGTGCGGTGGCGCAGGGGTCAGCAGTGAGTGCGGTGGCGCAGGGGTCAGCAGTGAGTGCGGTGGCGCAGTGGTCAGCAGTGAGTGGGGTGGCGCAGTGGTCAGCATTGAGTGCGGTGGCGCAGTGGTCAGCAGTGAGTGCGGTGGCGCAGTGGTCAGCAGTGAGTGCGGTGGCGCAGTGGTCAGCAGTGAGTGCGGTGGCTGAGTGGTCAGCAGTGAGTGCGGTGGCTGAGTGGTCAGCAGTGAGTGCGGTGGGGCAGTGGTCAGCAGTGAGTGCGGTGGGGCAGTGGTCAGCAGTGAGTGCGGTGGGGCAGTGGTCAACAGTGAGTGCGGTGGCGCAGGGGTCAGCAGTGAGTGCGGTGGCGCAGGGTTCAGCAGTGAGTGCGGTGGCGCAGGGGTCAGCAGTGAGTGCGGTGGCGCAGGGGTCAGCAGTGAGTGCGGTGGAGCAGTGAGTAGCAGTGAGTGCGGTGGAGCAGTGAGTAGCAGTGAGTGCGGTGGCGCAGTGAGTAGCAGTGAGTGCGGTGGCGCAGTGGTCAGCAGTGAGTGCGGTGGCGCAGTGGTCAGCAGTGAGTGCGGTGGCGCAGTGGTCAGCAGTGAGTGCGGTGAGAGTGGTCAGCGCAGCGGCGTGGGCAGAGTGGTCATGACATACACACACATACACATACATACACATACATACACATACACACACACACACACACACACTCCGCTATACTTACCACCGACCCTGCGTCTTCTCCGGTGCCTGGATCCTGAGTCAACATGTGGCCACCCCCGGACGACTGGAGAGGGCAGAGGACGGCTGGAGGCTGGAGGGGGCAGGGGACGGCTGGAGGAGGCAGGGGACGGCTGGAGGCTGGAGAGGTCAGAGGACGGCTTGAGGCTGGAGGGGGAAGAGGACAGCTGGAGGCTTTAGGGGGAAGAGGACGGCTGGAGGGGGCAGAGGACGGCTGGAGGCTGGAGGGGGCAGAGGACGGCTGGAGGGGGCAGAGGACGGCTGGAGGGGGCAGAGGACGTGTGGAGGGGGCAGAGGACGTGTGGAGGGGGAGGGATGGCTGGAGGGGGCAGAGTACGGCTGGAGGGGGCAGAGGACGGCTGGAGAGGGCAGAGGACGGCTGGAGAGGGCAGAGGACGGCTGGAGAGGGCAGAGGACGGCTGGAGGGGGAAGAGGACGGCTGGAGGGGGAAGAGGATGGCTGGAGGGGGCAGAGGACGGCTGGAGGGGTCAGAGGACGGCTGGAGGCTGGAGGGGGCAGAGGACGGCTGGAGGGGGCAGAGGACGGCTGGAGGGCGCAGAGGACGGCTGGAGGGGGCAGAGGACAGAGGGGGCAGAGGACGGCTGGAGGGGGCAGAGGACAGAGGGGGCAGAGGACGGCTGGAGGGGGCAGAGGACAGAGGGGGCAGAGGACGGCTGGAGGGCAGAGGACAGAGGGGGCAGAGGACGGCTGGAGGGCAGAGGACAGAGGGGGCACACAGGCTGGAGGGCAGAGGACAGAGGGGGCACACAGGCTGGAGGGCAGAGGACAGAGGGGGCACACAGGCTGGAGGGGGAAGAGGACGGCTGGAGGCTGGAGGGGGCAGAGGACGGCTGGAGGGGGCAGAGGACGGCTGGAGGGGGCAGAGGACAGAGGGGGCACACAGGCTGGAGGGGGCAGAGGACGGCTGGAGGGGGCAGAGGACGGCTGGAGGGGGCAGAGGACGGCTGGAGGGGGCAGAGGACGGCTGGAGGCTGGAGGGGGCAGAGGGCGGCTGGAGGGGGCAGAGGACGGCTGGAGGCTGGAGGGGGCAGAGGACGGCTGGAGGGGGCAGAGGACGGCTGGAGGGGGCAGAGGAGGGCTGGAGGGGGCAGAGGATGGCTGGAGGCGGGAGAGGTCAGAGGACGGCTGGAGGCTGGAGAGGTCAGAGGACGGCTGGAGGGTGGAGGGGGAAGAGGACGGCTGGAGTGGGCAGAGGACGGCTGGAGGCTGGAGGGGGAAGAGGACGGCTCGAGGGGGCAGAGGATGGCTGGAGGCGGCAGAGGACGGCTGGAGAGGGCAGAGGACGGCTGGAGAGGGCAGAGGACGGCTGGAGAGGGCAGAGGACGGCTGGAGAGGGCAGAGGACGGCTGGAGGGGGAAGAGGACGGCTGGAGGGGTTAGAGGATGGCTGGAGGCTGGAGGGGTCAGAGGACAGCTGGAGGGGGCAGAGAACGGCTGGAGGCTGGAGGGGGCAGAGGACGGCTGGAGGCTGGAGGGGGCAGAGGACGGCTGGAGGCTGGAGGGGGCAGAGGACGGCTGGAGGGGGCAGAGGACAGAGGGGGCACACAGGCTGGAGGGCAGAGGACGGCTGGAGGGGGCAGAGGACAGCTGGAGGCGGCAGAGGACGGCTGGAGGTGGCAGAGGATGGCTGGAGGCGGCAGAGGACGGCTGGAGAGGGCAGAGGACGGCTGGAGGGGCAGAGGCCGGCTGGAGGGGGCAGAGGCGGCTGGAGGGGCAGAGGCGGCTGGAGGGGGCAGAGGCCGGCTGGAGGGGCAGAGACGGCTGGAGTGGGCAGAGGCCGGCTGGAGGGGGCAGAACAGAGGACAGAGGGGGCAGAGGACGGTGGCAAGGGGGGCAGAGGACAGAGGGGGCACACAGGCTGGAGGGCAGAGGACAGAGGGGGCACAAGGCTGGAGGGCAGAGGACAGAGGGGGCACACAGGCTGGAGGGCAGAGGACAGGGGGGCACACAGGCTGGAGGGCAGAGGACAGTGGGGGCACACAGGCTGGAGGGCAGAGGACAGTGGGGGCACACAGGCTGGAGGGCAGAGGACAGTGGGGGCACACAGGCTGGAGGGCAGAGGACAGTGGGGGCACACAGGCTGGAGGGCAGAGGACAGTGGGGGCACACAGGCTGGAGGGCAGAGGACAGTGGGGGTACACAGGCTGGAGGGCAGAGGACAGTGGGGGCACACAGGCTGGAGGGCAGAGGACAGTGGGGGCACACAGGCTGGAGGGCAGAGGACAGTGGGGGCACACAGGCTGGAGGGCAGAGGACAGTGGGGGCACACAGGCTGGAGGGCAGAGGACAGTGGGGGCACACAGGCTGGAGGGCAGAGGACAGTGGGGGCACACAGGCTGGAGGGCAGAGGACAGAGGGGGCACACAGGCTGGAGGGCAGAGGCAGTGGGGGCACACAGGCTGGAGGGCAGAGGACAGTGGGGGCACACAGGCTGGAGGGCAGAGGCAGTGGGGGCACACAGGCTGGAGGGCAGAGGACAGTGGGGGCACACAGGCTGGAGGGCAGAGGACAGTGGGGGCACACAGGCTGGAGGGCAGAGGACAGAGGGGGCACACAGGCTGGAGGGCAGAGGCAGTGGGGGCACACAGGCTGGAGGGCAGAGGACAGTGGGGGCACACAGGCTGGAGGGCAGAGGCAGTGGGGGCACACAGGCTGGAGGGCAGAGGACAGTGGGGGCACACAGGCTGGAGGGCAGAGGCAGTGGGGGCACACAGGCTGGAGGGCAGAGGACAGTGGGGGCACACAGGCTGGAGGGCAGAGGCAGTGGGGGCACACAGGCTGGAGGGCAGAGCAGCGTGTGGGGCTGTAGACTCACCGCGGGCCGGGCTTCGAGTGTAGGAGGAGAGGAGGGGCGGGCAGAGGTGCAGGAGAGGAAGTCCCGCCCTCCCTCCTCTCCAGGCGTGCGGCAGGGAGCACGGGTACCCCCAGGGTGTGTGTGGCGCCCCGAGGTGGCGGGCAATGGGCCCCCCTGCCCCCCCGGTATGTGTGCTAGTTTCTGAAGGGCAGAGGGTGGAGGGGAGTGGCTGGAGGGCACACGGAACTTCCGAGATCGGAACTTCCTGTGCCAGTGCGTGTAGCCGGGCTGCGCGCGGCTACAGTGCACTGGATGACGTCACCAGCCCTTCGCCTTTTCCGGAAGTGGCCTTCGGGTTTTATATATAAGATATTGAACTTGGTCTGTTAATTTCCGAAGAACTAAAGTTAACTTCAATTACAGGTGGATTTACTTCTATCATTTCGAAGAACCTTGTCTCAGAATTCTCTTTTGCTTGCAGTTATCTTTTGCTTTCAGAAACGTTCAGGAAAATCAATCTATTAGAAAATCATTCCTCCCTTTTCACTGTGAACAGGTTCCGGTTAAAGGTGTGATGTGGCTGTTCTAAAGTACTGAAGAGTACTGAAGAACAGTTCCCACTCAGTGTATTAAGCTGTGGTGTCTGAGCTCAGTAGCACCAGGTAATCAATAATTGATATTGAACCCCCACTATCCAGATATCAGTGACATACTAAAGATAAGACATCAATATCTCAGACCTGGAAAAATGCTTTAAGCTAGAGAACATATTTAATTCATTTTACTCCCTTATATAGAACTATTCATTTTTACAGCTCTTTACAGACTTCAACATCACCCATTAGGGCTCACAATCTAAATTCCCTATCAGTATGTCTATGGAATGTGGGAGGAAACTTGACTTTCTAGAGCAGGGGTAGGGAACCCCAGGCCTCGAGAACCGTAGACGGTGCAGGTTTTCAAGATCCCCTTAGTATTGCACAGGTGATAATATAATCATCTGCACTGGTGATCACTGCTCGGGTAATCCTGCAAACCTGCACTGTGTGCAGTTCTCGAGGCCTGGAGTTCCCCACCCCTGGACTAGAGGAAACCCACGCGAACAAGAGGAGAACATACAAACTCCTTGCAGATGTTGTCTTTGGTGTGATTTGAACCCAGAAAGGGAAGGCTACATGCTAACCACTGAGCCACCGTGCTGCCCTAGATCATTACTTAATTCCAGTTTAGCCCATTATCCACTATCTGTCATTGATATGTAATACTTGCTCTAGTAGTGGCTTCAGCCTGAATGCTATCATTTAATGCCAAGTCTATTCAGAGGATTATTAAATTGTATCTCCTGGATAATACCGCTTTGTGACTAGAAATTTGGATCACATGTATCACGGCACTTTTATCTAGAAATTAACATTACATTGAGAAAACTAAAATAAGCCTACAACCTCTGATTATATTCTACAATATCCTCACTATAGCATTTTATTCTTTCGAGGTGGGTAGAGTTACATAGCATTGACACGATTAGCGTACCATATAATTAGAGATCCTCTATGTTATATAGTAAATATAGGAGACTACATCCTTTATTTGTAATCTTTCAAGTATAAAGATTTTTTTCCCTTGCTAGCGGATGCCTGTAAGATTAGAATAAAGAACAAAATATCTAGATGTCAACTTGTGGTTATAGCATTTGTTTATAATGACTTTTGAGCACCATGAGATACTGTTTACGTCCACATTATCTGCTCCATCTACCTTTCACAAGTTTTTTCATAATATCTTCTAGGTGGAGAACATTGTGACAGCAGAATATTTATGAAAATATCGGCACATTTTCATGATTCTTTTAGATGTCTTCACTTGCTAAGGATGAGTAATTACTGTTTTATTTTTGTCTTCAATGTCACTGTGTCCATCACTCTTTAATAAAACCAACTTTAAGTTCTTTCCTTCGGGCCTCATACTGTGCAGCACATCTGACAAAGTCCTTTGAATTGCCACCTCATCCCTTTAGATGATAGATACTTAACAGCTCAATACGAAACAACTTTTCTATGTAAAAGACATACCTATATTTTAAAGTGGAACGGAAGGGAATGGGACTTGTGACTGGCAAGTGGCAGGAGAAGCAATTCAGTTGATTAACATACAAAAGTCTTTGGTACTGCTCAAAAAAGTTGTAAAAGACTGAAGAGCAAAAGAAGAAGAAGACAAAGAAAAACAACAAGAAGAAGATGAAGAAGAGGAAATAGGAGTCTATGACTATTTCTATTACTGGACTATATTATAGACTAGTTTGTAGATTTATATAAGGCACTGAAAATATTGTGTCAAGGAGCCTCTGTCACAAACAGGGGCAGAATCATTAGACAAAAGGATTATCAGAATTTATAACAAAGGTCAAAGACTGGTAATTAAATAAGTAGAGTACAGGCTATAACACAATTAACCAGTAACCTAAGCATACAACTGGCAACCAGTGGTGACCGTCAGTATGTTATATAGCGTGAAACCTCTCCAGGATCACACAAAAAAACAATTAAGGTAGCAAGTTTAGGTGTTGACCCTTAAGTGCCCAGTTTTTCAGATACCACTAGTCCCAGAATAATCCAAACTGCTGCACAGCCTGGCACCAGAAGCAGATGCCGAGGTTGCGAACACAGGAGTGAAAGCTCTTATTATGCTCACCGAAAAAGAAAGTTTGTGTAACCCTAAATAACACATCATAAACAAGAAGGGGAAAATCCTAAAATTTCACTTTTAATCTCTTTCATTAAAAACTTGGACTGCTATGTCCTAATCTATATACACACATCAACACTTTTGAACAAGGGTGTGATACCAATGTGATAAGAATGGCGTGTGGATGTGGATAGAATACGTATAGAACAGGTATTGATAATTATAATAGTGGCCACAGGCCTTATCATTCCCTATGTATGTCTCAGTACGTGTTAAAGTATGCAAGGGTGAAACTTTCAATGATTATTGTGCCGTTATGATGAAGAATACGAGCTGGATGTCTTACGACATATATCTTATGACAGGCAAAATTTTTCAATGACTGTTGTATTGTTATACACGGGCTGGATGTCTTATGACATATATCTTATGACAGGCAAAGTCTTTCAATGACTATTGTATTGTTATACACGAGCTGGATGTCTTATGACATACATCCCATGACAGGCAAGTTATAGGAGAAACTACTGAACATCCAACATCCTGTGGCTGATGGTCACGAGGGAAACTGAATGGTACAGTCAGCGCGTGATCGTAGATATTGTAAACTGTAAAAAAGATAGGGGGTTTACGCTCAGTGAGTGGGGAACTCTTCCAGGAGGCAAGGTGGACGCAAATTTCCTGTGATGCAAGCCTCAATATTGATCCCTTCTCATTGATCCGTGTCCCCCCCCGAATGGAGAAGGTGAATCAGTTACAATATCAGGTAATATATATATATATATTGATGCTTATTCGTTATAATCAAGTCTAGGTATAGTTTGTGTTTAGCCTGTATTCAATTGATGACAATTCATGTGCTACTTTGTAACAAATAAATTTAATCTTGCTATAAAGAATATTATTATACATGCCTGATTTGTAAGTCAGTGAGCGCTAAGTAGGTATGGGCTATGCCCGGATCCAGGTAAATTTAGCAAGACAGAGGGGAGGGGTTTAACAATAGCCCTGTACTCTCCCTATTATTAACTTGCCTGACAACAGAGTTTTCAACACCTATGGTATATGGTGTCCCCATACCTCGTGGCTGACCCTGGTATCCCTAGTTGAATACCCAAGGTCCCGTCAACAAAAACACACATCCGTCCACTGGTCTAACGAAAACAACAGAGGGGTGTCACATAGAATTATGCAGAGCACAGGTCTATCTCTTATACTTCAAAAAATAAGTGCACATGTGATCACAACAAAGCTATTACTATGGTTATCAGTAGCTCACATTGACCTTAATAGATCCATTCCCCATATAGATCTAATACTTAGATAGGTTAGACAACACTGTTTTTCTCCTATGAATCAATCAGTATACCTGTATAAAGATTTAGTATCAATAATAGGTGCTACATTGGCAGTAATCTTGAAACCAATTATTATAATGCCAGGAATATCAATATCCAGAAAAGGGAAACTGTGCAAAAGTAATGTCACCCTTTTCTACTAATGCAGAGAATCACAGTGCACGTGTGAAGGTTTTAACCCGGTTTCTATGTACACATCATATCTGCAGTGTCATTGTAGACCATGGACAGACAGAAGCAGGTCAATATCGATACATTTCAACCTTAAAAACGTATCTGCTTCCTTTAAAAATTAAAAGTTTCATTTTAGGAGTATTCTCTTCTTGTTTATGGAAGCAACAATTAATAATCGGAAAACATTAATTGATTTCAATGAATCTTACTAATCATTGGTGGCATAAAAGTGGTTATCCAGCAACATCCAGAGCCACTCATTCCACATCGGAGGTGAGTGGTGTTAATGATGTCACAAGTACAACCCACACACCTACCAGATGCACGATCAGCAGATATTGTACATGTGTCCTATTCATTAGGTACGGACATGCTAATTGCGTTTGTGTCATGGGAGGTATGCTGGTCGTAACAACCTTAACACCACTCACTCTCTATAAGGCAGGGAGTAGCTCTGGATGAACTGGATAACCCCTATAATGTCATGTTGTGCATGAAATAGACTACAGTAGCTAAAATGTTACATTTAATGGCAAGTTATTTTGTATAGGACTCTCTGTTCTATTTTTCAGGCTGAAGTACTTGTCTGAAGATACATGGTAGTCAAAGCCAAGGCAGAATAGCATCACTCAAGATTAAATTGGGACCTCAAAGTAAAGATTACAATGGATGCACAATTACTGCCCCCAGTATAGCTACCCACATTTCCACTCCAGAGTCTTTCTATAACCACCCCCTTGTTTGCTAATATTGAAGTTTCTTTGTAGAAGGAAATCATGCACAATTAATGCCACTGATAGCAACAGGAATAGAATACCCACGTCTGGGCAATCGCTATTTAAAAGCTTCCTGGCACCAGCAGTAGCTGTCCCTATGATGCAAACTCCTGCATCAGACACAGAAGCTCTATGATGATGATTCTTATTTTTGATCACATAGTTAACCCATAATATTGAGACCTCCTTGACAATTTCCAAGCATTCAGACACCGCCTGCTCCAGTGTGCAATACAGGTTTAGCAAATGTCATGTTCCTCAATTATGTTCACTATCATTTGGAATTTTATTGTGCAACCCCAAATTTCATGTTACATGATGACTTTTTATCAAAATATTGCATTTACAATTTATTCACTTGCGCTTCTAACTACCATAAAAGGTCAAACTTCATGACATAATCTATAAAATATTGACTTGAGGCCTACTCGGTAGTAGTAGACTCCTGGGGTTGAAAAATATTGGTTTAGGCCAAACTAAGGAGTTGGTATAGTTTAGTGCAGCAGCCATTGGCAAGAGCTGATAATTGAAGAAGTCCAGGGTGTAACACAAGCATGTATGATCTGAGTGGTGTGGTTAGGGTGGCTTCACACTGGCGTTTGTGTCTGCATGCTGATGGCATGCAGACACAAACGCTGTCAAAAGCAGTGTTGAAATGATGTGTCCGCAGCGGATAATGTCCTCCTGCGGACACATCACTGTGCAGCCCGGCAGCCAATCGGCGCTGTCCGGGGGCGGGCCGGAGGAGGAGTTCAGCGCCGGAGATCTCCTCCTCCCGGCCGCCGGTAAGCACCGGGACCTGTCGGCTGGGAGAACAGCTGATCTGAGAGCTGTTTGAATCTTCCCGCGCCGACACCGAGAGGAGATGTCGGCGCGGGAAGATTCAAACAGCTGTCACATCAGCTGTTTCTCCCCGCCGACAGGTCCCGGTGCTTACCGGCGGCCGGGAGGAGGAGGACAGCAGAGGCAGAGCTGATCTCCCGGTGGCTGTCGGTGAGCTCCTGTGACATCACCGGCGGCCACCGGGAGATTTTTCAATGGGTCCGCAGCGTTCTCCTGCGCTGTCAAGCGCTGAACACTGCGGACCCATTGAAGACAATGCATGTTTTGTGCGCTTGGGGACGCTTGCTGATCTTCCAAGCTCCCCGAGCGCACAAAAAATGCAACATGCTGCGTCCCGGGCGCGGATGCTGGACACCGGAAAGAGCAGATATCGTCCGCATCCGCACCCGAACGCAGCAAACGCAGGCACTATGCGTTCCTATGTTAAACATAGGAACCGCAGTGCGCATGCGTTTGACTGCGTATGGGAACGCAGCATACGCTGCTTTCCCATACGCAAATGTGAAGGCACCCTTAGACAAGCTGAGGCCAGGGCACACTGTGTTTTCTCAATAATGAAGAAAGGCAGAAGGTTTGGACCGGAGGCTACATTGATCAAGCAGTTGGTCAGAACAGTTGACGGCCAATAAGCAGAATCAGTATTTTTTCCAGTTCGGCTATGGACTGCACTCTTCAGAGAAACATGGCAGCACAGATGAAAATTTAGGACTTCGAGTGGCAGGGTTTTTTTTTATCTTAACCCCGCAGAACAGGGAAAGAATGTTTCATACACTTCTGAATACTCAGAGAGTGGGCTAGCGGCACTCCATACATGCTTCCCCACAATGCTCCATAGCTATTACATAAAAGGATCTAGTTCAACCAATCAAGGGGGGATCATAGGAAGTATAAAATATGAGGGCTGTTCATTAAGTGCCATTTTATGCTTGTACAGCGTAGAGATCGGAGGGCAAAGTCACTATTCATTCCACAATGATAGAAAAAGCTTTAATCTGAATGTGGTGTTTTACTGCAGTGTTCAGGCAGATTGAAATTGTGAGTGATAGGCCCAGTTCACATCTACGTTTGCCCTGCGTTTGGCTGCAATTAAAACACATCCAAAAAGGCTCCCATTGATTTCATGCATGCAACGTTTTGGGCTGCGTTTGCAAAAATGCATGCATTTTGCGTTTTCTGAAAATGACATCTGTTTTGCATTGAAATCAATGGGAGCATTTTTGGATGCATTTCAATTCCGTTTTTTGGTGAAAACGCAATGGAAACACAAATGCAGCCAAACGCAGGGCAAACGTAGATGTGAAAAGGGTCATAGTCTCAGTTAGTGAATACTAATCCAAAGATTCCAGTGAAATAGAAGAAAGTTACTGTACTTGTTTAGTCAGTCAGTGTGACTGTGAATTGGTTGATATACTGCAGTAACAGCAGTTTAAAGGGAACCTGTCACCAGTTTTGTTGCTTATAAACCCTGCCCATCACCTTAAGCCTCATGTAAATAGGGTTCCTGTAAAATCTTTATACCTTCAGGCATGCCATGAACAAATGAGCTTCTTACTTATGAAATGAAAATAGTTTTATGCTTATCCCTCACCTAAATTGTGCTGTCCAGTTTGGTGCATGTTTCCAGACGGGAGATCAGTGCAGCTGCGCTCCCTTCAAATGCCGTCTCTACCAAGTGGGTGACATCTCTACATCACCCATACAGTGCCCGAAGACTCACATCTAAGCAGTGTAATCATTGCTTTTCAATGGGGCACAGTGAGGTGCACTTGTGCAGGTCTCTGATTACAGGTGCGAGACTTTGGTCTTTACATCAACCACACAGTGCTCGAAGTCTTGCAACTGTGCATTGGATTCACAGGTTGTACAACAGCACACAGTGAGGTGCAGGTCACTGATTCCACTGCGCAGGCGTGAGACTTCGAGAACTGTGTGGATGAGGAAGAGATGCCATTAGGAGAGGCAGTATTTGAAGTAAGTGGAGCAATGCTGATTGCAGTCTGAAGATACCCATTGGACTAGACCATATAATTTACATGCAGGGCAGGACAAGAATAATGCATTCTTTCTTGGATATGATCTGGCATACTTGAGGCTATACAGAGGTTGCAAGAAACCCATTCAGATGATCTTAAAGGTGATGGCATAATTTATCAGCAAAAAAATCTGGCGACAGGTTCCCTTTAAATAGCTGAAATTATTTTAGTCTTCACAGTCTTTACACACACTGAAAACAAAGAGTGTCAATATTAAACCTCTCAGTGTTTTCTTCTTCTTTCTTTCTTTCTTTCTTTCTTTCTTTCTTTCTTTCTTTCTTTCTTTCTTTCTTTCTTTCTTTCTTTCTTTCTTTCTTCTCTCTCTCGTGTTTATAGGCAATTAGTAGAGCTTTGGAGTATTGTTATTTTTGGCAAGTTTATTAACCACAAATCAAATTTTGGGGGAAATTTTGGTGAACTCAGCAAATTCAAAATTGCAAAGGCTCTACTGAGGCATTGTTATGTCACGAGCACCGTACAGCCAATCAGTGTCCACACAATTCTCACTTCTTTTCAGACATAACTGATGTGCAGAGCAAGTGTAAGGTTATGTGCCCACTGTTAGTGATGGGCGAACACGAACTGTAAAGTTCGGAGTCCGTACCGAACACCTTGTGTTCGGGCACAGATCCTGAACACAGACTTTCCTGGGAAGTCCGTGTTATATACCGGCTTTGGGTTAAGGGGCGGGGGAGCTGTCAAAATAAAGAAAATAGTTATTGAACAGCATTTTACTTACCGCGTTCCATCGCCCCACTGCATCTACTTCAGTTGCTGCTCATTAACTTCCTAGATATTCACTGCAGAGGGGCCCAACAGCCAATCACAGACGCTGTCACAGATAATGGGCATCTGCTCACAGAGATATGCAGCAGAGCTGAAGATGTTCCCTGTCGATTATGTCATAGGGAGGTTTTTTTTGGTTAATTAAAGATGAGAAACAGGGTTCTCTTGTGTTTTATTTCTAAATGTTTTTTTCGTAGTTATGACCATGATTTTTTCTTGAAGTCCAAAATACTCAAAAAGATATTTATCGCTAATGGCCACTTTACACGCGGCTACATTTCTAGCTTATCCACAGGTAACTTACTGGCTGCAGTGAAATCATGGAGACATTATTCCATTTGTACACAGCAACAAGATAGAACCATGTCTCCATGATTTCACTGCAACCAGTAAGTTACCTGTGGATAAGCTAGAAATGTAGCCGTGTGTAAAGTGGCCATAAGGGATATCCCAGGAAGCTGTTACAGGACGCGTTCAATAAAACTAAAAATCTGACATAGGTGGACTGCATCAGAAAAATTGACTTTACCTCTGAGACAAAAGAACAAAATGGTGTCCTACCTAATCTGAATCTGGTGACTACATTTAGCCAATCCCAGACAGCACTTCTGAAACTGATGAATAAATACTACTGGTTCATTCTCTTAAATGATCCTGTTTTATCTCAGTGTCTTCCCTAAAAGCCTAGAATTGTCTGCAAATGAAGCCTCAATCTCCAGAACCTGGTTGCCCCGAGTAATACCCCCAAATTCTTGACATCCCACGGGTGTCTCCTCGCAGCAGTCCCAAATGTTTTCACTGCTGTTAACGGGGTGATCTCCTTTTCTTCCAGGACGACTGGGTAATCTTTTACTTTCAGGTGTAGCATGACCTGTCATTCTGCCTACGTTGTGTACCTGATGGAATGCAAGTGTGGCCTACGATATGTGGGCCGCACAGTGCAGACCATGCAGGCTATATTAAATAAGTACAGGCCAAACATCAGAAATGGATATCAACTCCATAATGTATATTTATTTCAATTTTTTATACAGCCGGTTCCCATTACGATACTTAAAATGACAAATGAACCTTTTCTATACTGTTCGTATCTATGTTTCACTTTCCTTATTTTTACATTTGTATTACACTTCATACAAGACACCAACTCTTATTGACTTTATGGCTTATCATAGGTATTCAGATCAACACAAGATTGTGAAAGAAACACACAAAATACTTTTATTGGATGTAAAATAGACCAAATTTTATTACAAATCAGATTATTATTTTATTCAGTGTCTGAAATTTAGAATCAGCCAATTACTATGAAAAAGACACCGAAAATGGCAAACCTCCGACTCACGAAGAATCATCCTTCAGCACTCAGGAGAGGAAAAACCCCGTGGAGGAAACCTCTAGGAACCATGGCTGGAGGACTGCCCTTCCCTTGGGCTTAGAAGGTTAATGCCAACACAATTGTATCAGAATTTTACATTGTATCATATTTACAGTGAGACATAATATACATCCACTATAGATATGACAGCAGTGACATCACATAGTCACACAAGTTATATCAGCAGAAAACAGACAGTAATGAAGGTCAAAGCAGGTGCCCTGAGCAAGCACCATATGGAGTAAGTCTAATGCGACCTCTCCTGGCCGTACATATAAAGGTGAAGACGGCTAGTACTGGACGTGAGGGAGATCTGGCTGCAACATCTGTCACCCCATTGATCGCTAGGGTTATTCGGGCTGATCTGGCTGCTGGCGGTATGGCTGATCTGGCTGCTAGGCGGTATGGCTGATCTGGCTGGCTAGGCGGATGTCCCCCCTCCTCCTTACATATGCTGGAGTGATGAAGCTCCAGGTCTCCAGACACGTCAAGTATGGCGCCTCTTCATACGACCGTCCATCTGCTCTGTTGTTTCAGAATCTTCTGACATAGCTGTATGAATCTATGACATCAGCACAGTTGCCGTAGTTACCACAGCTGTTATTTCATTGGCTAGTAAGACCCTCTCAGTGTTCCATAGTTTTAACTAGTTTTAATGACTGACATTGTGCCTTTATACTGAAGAATAGAAATTAAACTTGTTGCTAGGCAAAACTATTATCATTTTATGATTTTAAAGATTCCCTAATCAAAGTCTATCTAGTGAGCGCATCTACAGATTTAAGTGTAACATACAAAGTAGCACCTGTTAACCTTATTAGTTGCATAATATAATTGGATGTGTGCAGGGGTTGGCTGGCAAGTTTTGGCTGCCTGGCAACAAATTTTGCAGCATAATGTAGGGCCCAGGTGAGAAAGCTGGGTCTCCCTCAGAGGTCATGGGTCTTCCAGCAGGACAATGACCCAAAACACACTTCAAAAAGCACTAGAAAATGGTTGAGAGAAAGCAATGGAGACTTCTAAGGTGGCCAGCAATGAGTCCAGACCTGAATCCCATAGAACACCTGTGGAGAGATCTAAAAATGGCAGTTTGGAGAAGGCACCCTTCAAATATCAGGGACCTGGAGCAGTTTGCCAAAGAAGAATGGTCTAAAATTCCAGCAGAGAATTGTAAGAAACTCATTGATGGTTACCGGAAGCGGTTGATCGCAGTTATTTTGGCTAAAAGTTGTAACATAACATAGTAACATAGTTTTTAAGGTTGAAGGAAGACTACGTCCATCTAGTTCAACCCATAGCCTAACATGTTGATCCAGAGGAAGGCAAAAAAAACCATGTGGCAACACTAAGCTCCACATTGGGGAAAAAAATTCCTTCCTGACTCCAGATATGGCAATCAGACTAGTTCCCTGGATCAACGCCCTGGATCAACGTCCAACGCCCTATTGTGGTGCAACAAGATTAGGCTAAGGGTGCCAATACTTTTGACCGCAGCGCCATTATGGAAGTTTATGGTGTAAAGAGCAATATTTGCGTTTTTTTCATTCTCTTTTGTGTTTTTCATTAAGAAAAATTAAATAAAGATAACAATACCAAAGAATTTGTGATTGCAATCATTTTCAGGAAGAAACTGAGTATTATCTGACAGAATTGCAGGGGTGTCAATACTTTTGGCCAATACTGTACTCACCCATGTGAAAATCTGCACAAATAGACAACTGAATGAAGTAACCACGATACGCAATCACCAGGTAAACTCTGAACTAAATACTAATAAAATGAAGGGATACCAGTAATTTGTTTTACAAGATCCAAATATATCTTTTCATGGAGTCCAAGCACAGCCCCAAAAATAACCTAACAAGCAAGAAACCCGGTTAGCCACATCTATGATGGTAAGACCCTTCAGTATAACATTAATCATACAGAATATTAATCAGCAGAAGCCATATTGATTCACATTTTATTTTCAGAACACGTGCATACTATCCATATTGTCCAGGAACATTGACTCTCTAAAAGAAGAAGCCAGCAGCAGGAGGTGTACTCCACCATCACCACCCCAATGCTCCAGAGAGGGAACTAATAGTCCACATTATTGCTCAAATAACGGAAATGAGATTAATGCATGCAAATCCGAGCAATACATCATGTACCTAGGATTATATGATTTTTAAGAGTTTTAATGTTTTTGAATGTTTTAAGAGTACTACTGTATATATGATAGAACATTTTTTGAATAAAATTCCCTAAAAAGGGTATAACTCAGTGCATCAGCTGGTTATTTCCAACTAACATATTGGGGTACATTGGGAGTTCAATAAGCCATGATATAAAGAAGGTAGCGCTGGGTCTACACAATACAGGATCCTCAAAAAGACAGAGTCTGAACGCTAAATCGGGAAATGCATTGTCTTAGCTGGGAAGCCAAACGGCACTGCATTTCACTGGATTTACAGATCCTCAAAAAAAACGCTGCAAACGTGACGGAGAGGTCCCTACATAGGGTCCTGTGCTAGTTATCACATCTACCTCCGTGTTTACTATATTATACATGTTCTTTGTGTCATGTTTCTTACGGTTTATTTTTAGTGCCTATTACTTCTTCTACTTACTTTCGCTCCTATCTCTGCTTCACCCTCTCTCTTTCTTTCCCCTGCTGAACCATCAACGCCCCCTTCCCCCATTCCCTTTCTTCTCGCTAACCACCCCTTCTCGGGTTGTTTCACTACAGGATTAAACTTGTCCCTTGTTATTTCCTCACTCGTGTGTGCTAGCCTGCTCTGGTCAAAGTTTGAAGCCATCCCCAGGTAATACCCTCAAAACTCTAACATACAATTTTATGAAAATTGTGTCCTTTAAATGTCAAGGGGTTTGAACTCCCCTTTTAAACGCTCCCTTTTATGGAATTTAGCCTCGAAATCAAAGGCAGATATCCTGTGTATTCAGGAGTCGCACCTAATACGGGCAGACAACCACAGGTTACACCATCATATGTTTCCCACAGCATATTTTGCGAATGCGACGGGCAAGAGGGCTGGGGTGTGCATTTTTATTAAACAGTCCTTGCAATTCACTCTAGTCAATGTAGACGCCGATCCAGCTGGTAGATATATTGCACTTTCCTGTGTGATATCTGGGGTAGCCCTAACCTTGGTGAATACGTATGCGCCAAATGAAGGTCAGGTGAGGTTCCTCAGGAGACTTTTGGACAGGGTCTCTGTAACTACGGGAGGATTTAAAGTCATTTGTGGCGACTTTAATCTAGTCCAGGACAAACTCCTGGATAGGTCTCGGGGGGCACCTGGGTCTGGAAAGGAAGCGGGACCTATATGCAAGGAATATCGTCTCCATGATTCGTGGAGATACCTGCACACAACAGAGAGAGACTACTCTTTTTACTCGCACAGGCACTGGTCGTATTCTAGACTGGATTACTTTTTGGTAGATGATAACACACTTACGGCCTGTGCCTGCTCTGAGATCGGGCTCATAACGTGGTCTGACCATGCCCCGGTTTCCCTTGACCTGTCGGTGCACTCCCGCCCCACTCCACCGGGCACGTAGAGACTGAATTGCGCTCTTCTGTCTGATGACGGCCTTGTGGAGGATATCTGAGCTCGCATAGCCGAATACTTTAAACTCAATGACAATGCCTGTGTGACAGACGAAACCCTTTGGGTCGCCCATAAGGCTTATGTCAGGGGCCTTTTCCTCCAGAAGGCCTTACAGCTTAAGAAAAGTCATGAAAAAGAGAGAACTGAACTGATTAGCCGACTCTCCGTCCTGGAAGCTGAGAATAAACGTAACCCTACTCCCACTGTGGCCTCTCAGTTGACGTTAACCAGAATGCAGTTAAGATCCCTTCTCCTGACCCGCCATGAAGGGGCCTTACGCCTCTCGAAATCGGCGTTCTATGAATCTGGAGATAAGACGGGAGCCATTTTGGCAAAACGTTTAAAAAAGAGAGCTGGTCGTTCCACGATAGATAACATCAAAGACAAAACAGGTGGGGTAGTGAGAAACCCTGTGGACATTGCGACAGTGTTCCAACAATATTATTCGGATCTTTATAACCTACACCATGATATCGAGACCCCCCAGCCCACTCCACGGCTGATTGAGAATTTCCTGGAGGGACTGAGCCTGCCCTCTGTCTCGGCCTCAGACCTTGAATATTTGAATCTTCCCTTTTCCTTGGATGAGGTCTCCCGTGCAGTTAAGATACCAAGCTCCATTCGGCCCCTGGCCCGGATTTCCTACCTAATGCATATCTGCAGACATTCAGAGAGGCACTGGCTCCTTACCTTCTGCGAACTGTCCAGCAATGGAAGGACTTGGGCACAATTGCCCCGCTCCAGCTTCAGGCTACGATAATCACGATCCCTAAACCAGGCAAAGCCCCTGACCTTCCTGGGAGCTACCGACCCATCTCCCTTCTAAACTGCGACCTCAAGGTGTATGCTGCTGTTCTCGCTTACAGCCTAAGAGGAGTGGTGCCCAAACTGATAAATCCGGATCAGGTCGGATTTGTGGCTGGGAGACGATGGGACGAGAAGAATGGTGGATCTCATCAAGTCCATGGAGCTGAAGGGGACTCCCGGTGCATTCCTGTCTTTGGATGCGAAGAAGGCATTTGACAGGGTGCACTGGGTGTACCTGGAGGCGGTACTTCGAAGATTTGTTATTGTGGGCCCCTTCCTAAAGGCGGTGCTGTCCCTTTACTCCAGCCCTAACGCCAAGGTTTTTACATCTGGCTTTCTCTCGCCTGTCTTCCAGATCACGAACGGAACTCATCAGGGTTGTCCGCTGTCGCCGGTGATTTTCACCCTGCCAGTGGAGCCCTTAGCTGAAAAAATTTGCTCGGCCCATGACGTGTCGGGTGTCAGGGTGGGTGGAGATGTCCACACCATTGGTCTGTACGCTGATGATATTATCATCACTTGCACGGAGGTGTCTCGGTCTCTCCCAGCAGTCATGCGCATACTAAAGGATTACTCGAGGGTTTCGTACTACAAGCTGAACGCGGCTAAATCAACTCTTCTCCCACTGGGAGTCCCGGACTCGGAAGTAGCCGCTCTCTCTGAGTTTTTACCATTTCGTTGGTCCAGGGGCGGTATCCCCTACCTCGGGATTACACTGACACCCTCCAGTCAACTCATGAGACTAAATTACGAGTCACTACTATCAAAGGTCCTTTCGGACGTAGCCGCCTTTGGTGCTAAGACCCTTTCTTGGATCGCTCGCTTGCACGCCTTCAAAATGATGACTTTACCAAAGATAATATATATGTTTAGATGTGTTCCTCTTAGGATCCCTAAAGTCCTTTTGGCTAAATAACAGAGCGCAGTAAATACATTCATTTGGGCTAACAAGATCCCGCGCGTGGCCAGGGAGATGATGTACGCTCCGATAAGGGCGGGTGGCATGGGAATGCCAAACATTCTGGAATACCATAAGGCTGTCATCCTGGAGGAGGCCGGGTCCAGGTGGCGTAGCCCTGAACACCTCAGATGGATCTCTATTGAGACCTCCTACCTGGGGGGGGCACTCTGGGGGACCTCCTGGCGGCTGAGTCAGTTCGATCAGTTACCCAGACTCGGCAGCTTGAGACTTCCCAAACCCTCCTACACTACTGGAGGGCACTGCCGCGGGCCTGGACCCGTGTTCTGCCAGAGGAAGTGCCTGCACGAGCACTGCACCTCCTTGTCCCGTCGATACAGACGAAAACATGGGAGGATGCAGGATTGCTCTGCCTGGGAGATTTTTGTCAGGAAGGGACGTGGCCTACATTTGAGTCTTTTGTAGATGGTTTCCTGAGTGCCGCGCGGTATTCTTGCAATTTTTTCAACTAGACCATCTTCTACGTAAGGCCACCTACGTCCCGCTACCTGGCCACCCCCCCCCCGTACATCGTTTCTCCTTAAGGCTGTTCAAGCGGATCCCCCCAGACCGCGGACGTTGTCCAGGATCTATGGAGGGTTGGTGTCCATAGACCATGAGGTGAAACTACCTTATATGAGGAGATGGGAGGGAGACCTTGGCTTTACGTCAGACATTGAGGACTGTCACGCAGCAACTAAAGAGGTGGGGAGGGCCACCAGGTGTGTGAACCATCTTGGAAACATAAAGAAAATTTATCTCAGATGGTACCTCTCTCCTATTCGCCTTGCTCACTTCACTAAGGCGCAGTCTCCGCAGTGTTGGAGACTGTGTGGAGAGAGGGGCAACATAGCGCACATGTGGTGGTCCTGCCCGAACATACGCCCCTTTTGGACATTAGTCCAAAGCTTAATTCACTCAGTCACTGGAATTAGGCGGGACCTGACATCTCAGTTGGCGATTCTGAATATTAGCAATCGAGACTTCCCCTTGCCGCTGCGGGGGACAGTAGCATACATCCTTATTGCTGCCCCCCTATGCCTAGCCGCGAGGTGGAAGGCCTCCGCCTTGCCTACCCTGACTGATTTGACCCATAAGATCAATTGGATCTTCCATCAGGAAAACTACCTAGCACTAAATAAGTTACCCAGACGGTCGGTCCATGATAGATGGAGTGCTTGGGCCTCCCACCCGGGTGCTGCACTGATCCCCCGAGGCCTCATTCTGCCCTCTTGCCCTGCAGACTTGCCTGCTCTGGAGCGGTCTTCCCTGTGAGTTGTCTGTCTGTTCGGAGCTCATTAGCATGAATAGTGGCTTCCGTTTAAACGGCTCAACACGCACGATATTTAAATAGAGGGAAGAGTTTTATTCGGTCAATGCTGTAGTCTGTGCAGGTTCTCCCCTCCCCCTCTCCTGATTCCTAATACAACCCTCCTTTCCCCCACCCCCCCCTTTTTATTTTCTCTCTTTCTCTTCTATCTTTACTTCCCCCCTGTGACTTTCAATCTTCTTATTATTGGCACTTTATGTGCTTTAGTTGTCTATTGTCTATTTGATCCCCCGGATCTGTGTCCGGCAAGGATCCGACATTGTTATGTTGTTTGTTTCTCACTTTTTGCAAAATATCTCAATGAAAATTTAATGTTTAAAAAAAAAAAAAAAAAAAAAAAAAAAAAAACGCTGCAAATACGCAGTGTGTGAACCTAACCTAACATCACCACTGCAGCAAAAATACAGCAAGATTTGATGTTTTGATTGTAAACAACAAATTTCTCAGGCTACTTTCACATAACGATTTTTTCCCTGTTCGTGGGATCCTACTTTTTGTAGGATCCCACGGACATGAAAGGAAAGCATCGCAGGTGACCTCCAGATGCTTTTTCTGTGTCCTGGTCCGTGATTATCACGGATCCGGTCACAGTGGGGCACTTTCACTTCTGCAATGTATAATATACATTGCAGAAGTGAAATATAAGAAAGAGTTAAAAGTAAAAAATCACTATGCTCACCTATCCTCTATCCACCGCTGCCTTCCAGCAAGGTCCGTGTGCGTACAGGACCTGTGATGATGTCACAGAGCATCATCAGGTCACATGACCGAAGTTACCACAGTAACTGGTCATGTAACCCGATGATGCTCTCTGACATCATCACGGGTGCTGTAAGCACACGGACCTTGCTGGAAGGCAGCGGTGGATAGAGGATAGGTGAGCATAGTGATTTTTTATTTTTAACTCTTTCTTTTACTTAATTACACTTCTGCAATGTATATTATACATTGCAGAAGTGTAATTAGAAGGGTTGGAGCAATTTTAGTGTACTGAGCATGCTCAGTACACTAAAATCGGGTCCGTGGAGACATCAGATGTTTCCTCGGACCCTGCTTCATAGGGCCCCATGTTAATGGAATCGGATCGGATTGGATTTGGCATAATTGCCATCAGATTTGTCAGATCCGATTCTATCCGGTTTTTGATTCGGATGCAAAAATCGGAGCAGTCTCCAATTTTTGCACCGGAAAGAAATTGGATCGGACGCGATTCAGATGGCAATTAGTGCGCATCCGAATCAGTCCGATCCCCATAGGGTTACATGGGGGCAAATTCGGATCCGATGCTGTCTAGTTTCTATCGGACAGCTTTGGATTTCACAAAATCGTAGTGTGAAACCAGCCTCAGAGGGTTAGTTTTTGAGTTCCAGTGAGTGAGGAGTATTCAGTCTGAGAGGAAGAACAGTTCAGAAGTCCTGGGGACTGGAGTCGGAGGAGCTCGTCCCAGGGTAGATAACATCAAGCGTGAGGGACCTGTCGGAGAGGGTCTGAGAAAGGGGAGGAGAGAGCCTGGGGAGTGGAGCCAGTTGCCGACTAACCCCAGGGCAGAAACTCTACTCTGAAACTAAAGACCCAGCAGCCAAAACGGAAGGACGGGAAACTCCACGTCTACCGGCCACAGCAAGGCATCTGGAGGCACAGCAGCACTCAAGAGCCCTGGGGTGACTGCCAGAGGAGCGGTACCAGAGAAGGGCTCAGGCTGCCTGCCATATTGAGACTAACCAGCAGGAAGAAAGGGTTGCAGCTTAGCTACAGGGAGCCAGGACCAGCAAAGAGGAGCACAGCAGGGAGGCCTCAGAACTCACTGGGTGAGATCCCCAACTTCCTTCCACGCTGTCCGGACTCACAACATCACCTGTAGTCAGTGTTCTGGTCTGAACCTTCAACTACCAATAAAGGTAGGGGAGACTACGTACTGTGTGTCTGTTGGTTATTCCGTGCCCTCAGTCCTGCACCCCAATGGCCTACCACCACCATAGACAGTATCGGTTGCCCTGGGTAACCGCTCCACCCATGGGGAGCGAAACCACTTTAGCTGCGATTCCATCATCCCCAGAGGTCCTGCACGGCAGCGGCAGCCATCAATAGCCGAACATCATGGGTGGCATCACGACTTCAACCCCCAAAACCTTAACTACTGAATTTTTATTGACACCGCCAGGGTCACGAAGCCAGGTCTTGACCCTTGTGATTGCCCAGCAGTACCGTAACCCGGTTCCAAGTATTCCACCGCCCTGGGGGGGTGTGTCACATTTATGTTGCATTTTTGCACTTGTTCATTGCTTTCCATGAAAAAATGCAGCCCAGCCTAGGAAAAGAATTGACATGCTCATTCTTTTCAAAATGCAGCAAAACCTGTGCCATGTTTCAATTTCTGCAAAGAAATAAAACTAATGTGTGTGGACAGCTTTTTCTGGAATCACAATCAAAAATGCAAGTTTAGATTAACATGTATTTGCATAAAGCCATAGTAAAAAAACAAAGCACAAAAACGCAGCAAAATGCAGTTTGTGAACATAACCTTATTCTAGATTCGTACCATGTATGTTAATGCATACAAGTTTGTTACTAACATTAGATGAGGGCCCATTTCTATTGCATCGTGTGATTGTAGAAAGTGTGTGATTATATACTATGTTGTTAATGTTTTAGGTTAGGAAATTAAATAAAAATAGGTGCATTTAAAACTCAGTGATAGCAGTAGAATTGTATAACATGTAAATAACAAAGTAGGGATGTATATATGAAATATCATGAATGCTGTAATAGATGAAAATGCTGCTATTCATGGGGAAGTAACGAAAATAATCACATGATACTGACGCGCTTCATGGGAGCTGGGGGTTACTCGGAGCCAGGTTTGATGATGTCGTCAAGGGATGGGATGTCACATTGGCGTGACCCGGTCCGTGGCCCCGGAGCAGTCAATAAAATGTTCAAAAGTGGGAGTAAACAGGTTTAGGGAGTTAGTTGTCGTGATGTCACCTGTGGTATTTGGCTGTGAGTGGCCGACACTGCAGTGTGGGTCCTCTGGGGACTATGGGATTGCAGCTGTGGTGGTTTTGCTCCCCACGGATAGAGCGGGTCCCCAGGGCAACTGGTGTAGAAGAGTTTGTATTGGTGGACCAGCGGGGCAGGTCTGGCCGGAGAGAGAGATCAGGGCGTCTCACAGGCAGGTCTCTACAGCCTGCGTGGCTTAGCAGTCTTCCGCTCCTCAGGTGGGAAATGAATAGTCTCACACACAGTTCTGAGTTCTAAACCCGGTTTACTTAGCTTTTCACTTGACGGTGTTACAAGGTACTGTCCTTGCACAATCTCAGTCCGGGTAGTCCTCAGCAATCGGGATGGCTTATCTAAGATACCCCCTTTATGTTTCTTCCTTCTCGGGTTGCTCTCTCTCTCAGTGCTGCCTAACCACCTTTTCCTTGCTTAAGCCTCCGCACACAGTGCCCCAATCCAGTAGCCACGGGTCCCGTCGGGTGACGGGCCGTGTCCCCTGACCCTAGTACCTTATATATAAGCCCCTTTTTGAGAGTTCATTGTGGCACATCTCTGGATTTCATTCCAGAGTCCTTTTTAAGACTCTAATAAACGGAAATGTTCTCCTCTGTATAATACTAGATGGTGGCCTGATTCTAACGCATTAGGTATTCTAGAATATGTATGTACCACCGTAGTATATTTATGAAGATTTAAGAATAATGCAATGCGAAGCTGGGTTTAAATCCCGCAACAATATCGCTGATTGGTCGTGGCGGCAGCGGTGTCGGTGTACAGTGATGCCAGTACAGTGGTGTCTGTGTGAAGCGGTGTCGGTGTGCAGCGGTGTCGGTGTGCAGCTCTTTCGGAGTTCAGCGCTGTCGGTGTGCAGAGGTGTCGGTATACAGCAGTGTCGGTGTACAGCAATGTCGGTGTTCAGTGGTGTTGGTGTGCAACGTATCTGTGTGCAGCGGTGTTGGTGTTCAGCGCTGTGGGAGTTCAGTGGTGTCGGTGTGCGGCGGTGTTGGTGTGCAGCGGTATCGGTGTACAGCTGTGTTGGTGTTCAGTGGTGTCGGTGTATAGCAGTGTTGGTGTTCAGCAGTGTCGGTGTACAGCGGTGTTTGTGTTCAGTGGTGTCGGTGTACAGCAGTTTCTGTGTACAGCAGTGTTGGTGTTCAGTGGTGTCGGTGTACAGTGGTGTTGACCAGGGGTGAGTAGGTCCTGAGCGGGGGTGAGTGAGTGCTGAAAGGGGTGAGTGAATGCTATGCGGGGGTGACTGGGTGCTGAGTGGGTGTGAGTGGATGCTGAGTGGGGGTGAGTGGGTGCTGAGCGGGGGTGAGTGGGTGCTGAGCGGGTGAGTGGGTGCTGATCAGGGGTGACTGGGTGCTGAGCGGGGGTGGCTGGGTGCAGTGGGGGCAGTGTGAGTTCAGTGGGGGCAGTGTGGGTTCTGAGAGGCCAGTGTGGGTTCAGTGGACGCAGTGTGAGTTCAGTGGGGGCAGTGTGGGCTCAGTAAGGGCAGTGTGGGGTGAGAGGGGGCAGTGTGGGTTCAGTGGAGGCAGTGTGAGTTCAGTGGGGGTAGTGTGGGTTCAGTGGGGGCAGTGTGGGTTCAGTGGAGGCAGTTTAAGTTCAGTGGGGGTAGTGTGGGTTCAGTGGGGGCAGTGTTTGGTGAGGAGGGGTAGTTGGGGGTGAAGAGCAGGATGGAGCACGCTATGCTCACCCCAGCCATTCTTCCTCTTCCTCCTCTTCTTCTTCCACTTTCTCCTCTTCTTCTTCCTCTTCCTCCTCTTTTCCCTCTTGCTGCATTGATGTCTGGTAATCAAAGGCCACAGGGGGGCAGGGTTAACAGAGGGGGTGTCATAATGGGTGTGACAGAGCACACTGCCCTAATGTGATGGGTGTGTCCTCGGTCACGGCCATGATGACACCCCCTCTGTTAACCCTGCCTCCCGTGGCCTTTCCGGACGTCAATGCAGCAAGGAGAAGAGGAGGAATGCTGTCATGAGTGGCGGGTGAGCGGGAGCATAGAGCAAGGGAGTGGCTGGCGGGAAACCGGGTGGAGGTGGGCCGGACTGCGCCTGTCTGTCTCTCTGTAACGGTAATCCCGCTTCGCTGATTGGTTGCGCCCAGCCGCGGCCAATCAGCGACACAGGATTTCCGTTACAGAAAGAAAGACATGATAAGGCAATTATATAGTAGATTATTTCTCCCAGCAAGCATCCTTTTAAGATAAACCTTGACAAACACCATTTGTAGGCCAAAACGTTGGTCTATTTTTCATGTATATGAATTGGACATCTATTAACGTGGACATTTGTTCTAATACTTCACCATTCTTCTTTGTGTACCAAAGTTTCTATACTTTTCAGGTAAAAATTGGCCACCACAACTCATGGGCCACTGCTGCGAGATTGCCCCCTAGGCCAAAATTTGCCAGCCAGCCCCTGGTTAAGATAATATGACAGGAATAATTTGTCAATGTTTTTATGATTTGTATTTATGTAATTCTTTTGTAGTCTGTGAGCCCTCATGGACAGGATCCTCTCCCATCGTGTATCAGCAAGCATTGACTGCTCATATGTACTGTACCTGTCCTTGTCACCCCCACTTCTTATGTAAAGCGCCATGGAACCAATGGCGCAATATAAATAAATAATAATATTTGACTGTGGTATTTTTCTTCATTGTATTGTATTGATTACCCTGTGTGTATGTCAGTTTCTGCAGTCCCTGTTGAATCACTTGTTTAAAGCAGATATTTCACAATACAAACTGCATACATTAGTAAGCAAATGTCTTAGAGCTTATCAACTCTGATGTTGTGTTTGCTTTGAAAACCATATCAGAATGTCTGTATAATTCCTTTATGAAAGTTTATACTCTGTCTATCTGCCTACTGACAATCCTCACCATCCTTCCTCCCGGCTGGGATCTCACACCCCTCAGTTCAAGCTCAGCGGTGAGTCATATTGTGTGGCGAGGATTCAATACACTTGAGGGGGTGTCACACGCGTCAATATCGCCTGCACGATATCGGCTGCACGTGACGTTGCAGCGATATTGACGCGTGTGACATACTGCATCAACCAGCGATAAATCGCTGGTTGATGATCGCCAGGTTTCAGAACCAGCTCAGAAACCTGGCGATTGTCGCCCGGTGGACACGCAGCATCGCTGCGTGTGACACCGGGACTAGCGATATTCCAGCTCCCAGCGCCTCTCACAAGCGCTGGGAGCTGGTATCCAAGGTACACTGCGGGTAACTAGGCAGCGCGCGCTGCCTAGATACCCGACTGTGTACCTTAGTTACCAGCCTCCTCCGCTCACCGGGTGAGCGGAGGAGGCTGGTAACTAAGGTACACGTCGGGTATCTAGGCAGCGCGCGCTGCCTAGTTACCCGCAGTTTACCTTGGAGACCAGCCTGCTCCCGCTTCCAGCAGGCTGGCAGCGGGAGCAGGACATCGTGGAAACGATATTTAAATCGTTTCCATGATGTCACTGGTCAATTGATCGCTGGTGAGTCTGTCTGTGTGACAGCTCACCAGCAATCAGCCGTCAATGTCGTCAGCGATCATCTCGCTGACGACATTGACGCGTGTGACACCCCCTTTGGACTCATGAGTCCACTAATAGTTATCAGAATGTATATTTATTTCATTTTTTTTATACCAGGCTGGGTTCCCATTACCATACTTAAAATGACAAATGCACCTTTTCTATAATGTTCATATCTAGGTTTCACTTTTTCCTTATTTTTACATTTGTATTACACTTCATACAAGACACCAACTCTTTATTGACTTTATGGCTTTATCATAGGTATTCAGATCAACACAAGATTGTGAAAGAAACACACAAAACACTTTTATTGGATGTAAAATAGACCAAATTTTATTACAAATCAGATTATTATTTTATTCAGTGTCTGAAATTTAGAATCAGCCAATTACTATGAAAAAGACACCGAAAATGGCAAACCTCCGACTCACGAAGAATCATCCTTCAGCACTCAGGTGAGGAAAAACCCCCTGTGGAGGAAACCTCTAGGGAACCATGGCTGGAGGACTGCCCTTCCCTTGGGCTTAGAAGGTTAATGCCAACACAATTGTATCAGAATTTGTACATTGTATCATATTTACAGTGAGACATAATATACATCCACTATAGATATGACAGCAGTGACATCACATAGTCACACAAGTTATATCAGCAGAAAACAGACAGTAATGAAGGTGAAAGCAGGTGCCCTGAGCGAGCACCATATGGAGTAAGCCTAATGCGACCTCTCCAGGCCGTACATATAAAGGTGAAGACGGCTAGTACTGGACGTGAGGGAGATCTGGCTGCAACATCTGTCACCCCATTGATCGCTAGGGTTATTCGGGCTGATCTGGCTACTAGGCGGTATGGCTGATCTGGCTGGCAAGGCGGTATGGCTGATCTGGCTGGCTTGGCGGTATTGGTGATCTGGCTGGCTAGGCGGATGTCCCCCCTTCCTCCCTTACACATGCTGGAGTGATGAAGCTCCAGGTCTCCAGACACGTCAAGTATGGCGCCTCTTCATACGACCGTCCATCTGCTCTGTTGTTTCAGAATCTTCTGACATAGCTGTATGAGTTTATGACATCAGCACAGTTGCCGTAGTTACCACAGCTGTTATTTCATTGGCTAGTAAGACCCTCTCAGTGTTCCATAGTTTTAACTGGTTTTAATGACTGACATTGTGCCTTTATGCTGAAGAATAGAAGTTAAACTTGTTGCTAGGCAAAACTATTATCATTTTATGATATTAAAGATTCCCTAATCAAAGTCTATCTAGTGAGCGTGTCTACAGATTTAAGGTGTAACATACAAAGTAGCACCTGTTAACCTTATTAGTTGCATACTATAATTGAATGTGTGCAGGGGTTGGCTGGCAAGTTTTAGCCTGGGGGTCAAGCACATAGCAGCGGCCCATGAGTATCGGCCCATCTTTAAAGGGGTTGTCGGATCTTAAGCTACAAGTCTACAGTCATGATATGTGAATCCCACATCGTGCGCACTGTGCGCTGTGAACATTCTCTGGTACCAGCAGCAGGAGCGCGCAGTTATGTGATCTCAAGTATGTGATGCGTATACTCTCCATAGTGTTTCCAAACATTTTGCCTTGAAACACTCGAATGACCTGGGTCAAATGAGATTGATCATCCTTGATAATACAGTATGTAGCCGAGACTGTGCCCCATAGATATAACAAATTGATCAATAGAGAAAACTATTAGATTTTTAAGTTGGGCACCCTGTCCCTGAGGTGTTAAATTTGACGTTGGAAAATGTGGTCTGATAAGGTTTGTCGTTCGATATGTATTGTCTTCTTGAGATTTTGGATTGAACTTGAAGTTTTAACCATGGTGCTATGGACATATTTTTTTTCAGCTTTTTTCATTTTTATTTTGCTAAATCTTATGATGTATTTTAATTTGAATCACTACATGGCACTATATATATTTTTATCATTTTTAACATTTTTTACTTTATGCACGTCACTTTTATTAGAATGTTGATGAAGTTTTCTCTTTATGCACAGTGTGTATGTTTAAAGGGTTCTAACCAACTGGTAACCTCGGGGTTAATAATTTTAATTGGTATACTTCCTGTTTCTTCAGTATAACTATCTCACACTTGTAATATCCACTTTTCTTCTGATGAAAGTGGCATCCTGCTGCTGAAACGCATTGTGTAGTGTTTAATAAATAAAGGTCTTTATCACTAAACTGTCTGTGCTCCTCTCCCTTGTGCCCAGTGCTTCATCTGACCGCATTTCGTTCTTCCCTGCATCACGATCCCTCTCTGAAGGCTGCGGCTGGAGCAGCAGGGGCATGGAGAGTATAGGAGTTGAAGCACCTGCCTTGATGTCACTTGGTCACATGATTATAGCCAGTCCATGCCCAACAGACTGGCAGCTCAGAGAGGGGGCAGTGTGGGTTCAGTTTAGGCAGTTTAAGTTCAGTGGGGGCAGTGTGGGTTCAGTGGGGGCAGTGTGGGGTGAGGAGTGGTAGTTGGGGGTGAATAACAGGATGGAGCACGCTTCGCTCACCCAAGCATTCTTCCTCTTCCTCCTTTTCTTCTTCCTCTTTCTCCTCTTCTTCTTCCTCCTCTTTTCCCTCTTGCTGCATTGATATCCGGTAATCAAAGGCCACAGGGGGGGCAGGGTTAACAGAGGGGGTGTCATAATGGGCGTGACAGAGCGCACTACCCTAATGTGGTGGATGTGTCCTCGGTCACGCCCATAATGACACCCCCTCTGTTAACCCTGCCTCCCGTGGCCTTTCCGGACGTCAATGCAGCAAGGAGAAGAGGAGGAATGCTGTCGTGAGGGGCGGGTGAGCGGGAGCATAAAGCGAGGGAGCAGCTGGCGGGAAATCGGGTGGAGGTGGGCCGGACTGCGCCTGTTTGTCTCTCTGTAACGGAAATCCCGCGTCGCTGATTGTTCGCGCCCGGCCGCGGCCAATCAGCGACGCGGGATTTCCGTTACAAAAAGAAAGACACGATAAGGCAATTATATAGTAGATTATTTCTCTCAGCAAGCATCCTTTTAAGATAAACCTTGACAAACACCATTTGTAGGCCAAAACGTTGGTCTATTTTTCATGTATATGAATTGGACATCTATTAACGTGGACATTTGTTCTAATACTTCAACATTCTTCTTTGTGTACCAAAGTTTCTATACTTTTCAGGTTAAAATTGGCCACCACAACTCATGGGCCACTGCTGCGAGATTGCCCCCTAGGCCAAAATTTGCCAGCCAGCCCCTGGTTAAGATAATATGACAGGAATGATTTGTCAATATTTTTATGATTTGTATTTATGTAATTGTTTTGTATTTGACTGTGGTACTTTTCTTCATTGTATTGTATTGATTACCCTGTGTGTATGTCACTTTCTGCAGTCTCTGTTGAATCACTTGTTTAAAGCAGATATTTCACAATACAAACTGCATACATTAGTAAAGAAATGTCTTAGAGCTTATCAACTCTGATGTTGTTTGCTTTGAAAACCATATCAGAATGTCTGTATAATTCCTTTATGAAAGTTTATACTCTGCCTATCTGCCTACAGACAATCCTCACCATCCCTCCTCCCTGCTGGGATCTCACACCCCTCAGTTCAAGCTCAGCGGTGAGTCATATTGTGTGGCGAGGATTCAATACACTTGGACTCATGAGTCCACTAATAGTTATCAGAATGTATATTTATTTCATTTTTTTATACCAGGCTGGGTTCCCATTACCATACTTAAAATGACAAATGCACCTTTTCTATACTGTTCATATCTATGTTTCACTTTTTCCTTATTTTTACATTTGTATTACACTTCATACAAGGCACCAACTCTTTATTGACTTTATGGCTTTATCATAGGTATTCAGATCAACACAAGATTGTGAAAGAAACACACAAAACACTTTTATTGGATGTAAAATAGACCAAATTTTATTACAAATCAGATTATTATTTTATTCAGTGTCTGAAATTTAGAATCAGCCAATTACTATGAAAAAGACACCGAAAATGGCAAACCTCCGACTCACGAAGAATCATCCTTCAGCACTCAGGAGAGGAAAAACCCCCTGTGGAGGAAACCTCTAGGGAACCATGGCTGGAGGACTGCCCTTCCCTTGGGCTTAGAAGGTTAATGCCAACACAATTGTATCAGAATTTGTACATTGTATCATATTAACAGTGAGACATAATATACATCCACTATAGATATGACAGCAGTGACATCACATAGTCACACAAGTTATATCAGCAGAAAACAGACAGTAATGAAGGTGAAAGCAGGTGCCCTGAGCGAGCACCATATGGAGTAAGCCTAAGACGGCTAGTACTGGACGTGAGGGAGATCTGGCTGCAACATCTGTCACCCCATTGATCGCTAGGGTTATTCGGGCTGATCTGGCTGCTGGGTGGTATGGCTGATCTGGCTGCTAGGCAGTATGGCTGATCTGGCTGACTAGGCGGTATGGCTGATCTGGCTGGCTAGGCCGATGTCCCCCCTTCCTCCCTTACATATGCTGGAGTGATGAAGCTCCAGGTCTCCAGACACGTCAAGTATGGCGCCTCTTCATACGACCGTCCATCTGCTCTGTTGTTTCAGAATCTTCTGACATAGCTGTATGAATCTATGACATCAGCACAGTTGCCGTAGTTACCACAGCTGTTATGTCATTGGCTAGTAAGACCCTCTCAGTGTTCCATAGTTTTAACTAGTTTTAATGACACCCTGTCCCCTGAGGTATTAAATTTGACGTTGGAAAATGTGGTCTGATAAGGTTTGTCGTTCGATATGTATTGTCTTCTTGAGATTTTAGATTGAACTTGAAGTTTTAACCATGGAGCTATGGACATATTTTTTTTCAGCTTTTTTCATTTTTAATTTGCTAAATCTTGTGATGTATTTTAATTTGAATCACTACATGGCACTATATATATTTTTTTTATCATTTTTAACATTTTTTACTTTATGCACGTCACTTTTATTAGAATGTTGATGAAGTTTTCTCTTTATGCACAGTGTATATGTTTAAAGGGTTCTAACAAACTGGTAACCTAGGGGTTAATAATTTTAATTGGTATACTTCCTGTTTCTTCAGTATAACTATCTCACACTTGTAATATCCCCTTTTCTTCTGATGAAAGCAGCATAATGCTGCTGAAACGCATTGTGTAGTGTTTAATAAATAAAGGTCTTTATCACTAAACTGTCTGTGCTCCTCTCCCTTGTGCCCAGTGCTTCATCTGACCGCATTTCCTTCTTCCCTGCATCACGATCCCTCTCTGAAGGCTGCGGCTGGAGCAGCAGGGGCATGGAGAGTATAGGAGTTGAAGGACCTGCCTTGATGTCACCTGGTCACATGGTCATAGCCAGTCCATGCCCAACAGACTGGCAGCTCAGTCTCAAGTAGATCTCTGGTGTTGTGCAGGGGTGCACAACCCGGCTGGGTGAGCCTTCTACAATTGTTTACATACCACTGGACCACCAGGTTTTCAATAAACGGGTGCCCCCCTGCTTTCTTGTTTCTGTTTTATGTGATGTTGGGAGGAAGGATTCAGCCTTTTTCTCAGCCTCTTTGTTTCTAGAAGAACATATCAAAGAGTATACCCTGTGAGCCACAAAATCCACAATATTGTACATCACCTAGAACAGGGGTGGGGAACCTCAGGCCCCAGCCTCGATAACCTTTTCTGCGGCCCTCGGGCAGATTCCTTGGGACTGGAGAGCTCAGGCTGGCAGACACGTTTTGTCAACTGTCTGCCTGTAAAATCCAGCTCCTCAGTGATTTCTATCACCCAGCCTCAGTCCCTCTAGTGACGCATATGCTCCTAGCATTTCCTGTGATGTCTATAGCCCTAGCAAACCTGGAAAAGTAGAGAAGCAGCATGAGCAATATCACCTATTATCACATCTACACCAAAGAGAATCAGCCCCAGCCACCAAAGTAGTAGTGAGTTGATTGTTTAACCAAATAAAGCACGGTAATTTTAAGTTGAGAATTTTGTGCGGCCCCGAAAGGATGGTAGAAATTTCCAAATGGCCCCCGGCAGAAAAACGTTCCCACCCCTGACCTAGAAGAAAGTCTATAAGATAAGAGATGCTGATGATGAAAATAGGAGGGGAGAAGGAAGTGCCCTGATTGTATTAATTGTTTTTCCTTTTAGTTTGCTGACATCTAAGTCAGCAATGGCACAGTCTTCTTTTAAGGCTGGAAACACACTATCCTACTTACATGCGAGTCTCTCGGATGAGTCTTGGATCAACGACCCTGAACAGCCTCTTCCTCTCTGGACGGGAGTGTGATGCTATACAAAAACATAAGCAGCTGACACTCCCATCCAGAGAGGGAGAGGCCGTTCAGGGTCACTGATCCGAGTCTCGTCCGAGAGATTCGCATGTAAGTTGGATAGTGTGTTTCCACCCTAAAAGTTTGACTGACCAAGAGATTGAAGCAAGCATGTACAAAAGTGATGATGAAAGTGAACTTTCTTTGTCTGATGAAGAGTACCTGCTACCAGCTAATCACTCTGCTTTCTAGTCCAGTGATTCTTCTAATGATGAAGAAGTGGATCCAGGGGAATTGAGAAATAGAACATCCAAAACTAATGTATTTTGGGACAGTACTCCTGTACCTGAACGTAACCCAATACATAATATTTTGAGAGAAGCTAAAGGAGCTGTGGGAAGTCCCCAAGACATGATCCCTAAAGATGTTTTTTGTACTGTTTTTCTGAAGATATTATAGATGAGGTGCTTTTATGTACAAACCTAGAAGGAATATGTATTGTTTCTGGATGAATAAACATGGAAACATTTCTCAAAATAGGAATTGTATGCTTATATTGGACTAACACTTCTGGCAGGGTGTAAAAAATCTTAAGATGTTCCTATCAGAGAATTATTTCTAGACCCACTTTTGGATTCACACTACAATGCAACCAGTGGCGAACCTTGAGCCTAGAGGGCCCTGGTGCAGCCATGGTGAGGAGCGGGGGGGGGGGGTGCTGGCGGCCGTCGGTGAGGTGCGGGGTTGGTGTGTATTATAGATGCGCGGCTCTCCTACCTGCTGAGCTGCGCTGAGTGCATTCCTGGGAGCCGGGGCGGCAGAGGGGAGGAGGGGCGGGATCAGGCAAGGGAGGCAGGAAGCTTCCTTCTTCCCTTGCCTGACCCTCCTCTCCTCTGTCATCGGGTTACGGGGGTCGGTTGGGGGCCCCCCTGCAGGCTTGAGGGGCCCCCTAGCCGGTCGGGGCCCTGGTGCAGCTGAACCAGCTGCACCACGGTAGGTCCGCCCCTGAATGCAACAATGTCAGTGGATAGATATGAGGAAATTGGGAGAAGCTTTCGATTTGATGATAAGCAAACTTGTCTGGCAAGGTTGGAAATGGATCAATTAGCACCCATCAGTTACATCTGGAATATTTTTATCAAGAATTGTACCAAGCTCCACAATCCTAGTGCTTTTGTAACAGTATATGAGAAACTTGTAGCCTTCCGAGTTCATTGCAAGTTCCTTCAAAATATTCCTAGTAAACCAGCCAAGTAAGGAATAAAAATATTCTGGATGTGTGGTTCTGCAAATTATTATGGGATGAATGGCTTATCTACTGTGGCAAAGAAGTTGGCATTCCAGTGTAGAGAGACCTAGATTCTGACATTGTAATAATACTTGCTGTAGCAATTTACAATTCTGGTATAAACATTTCCATGGACAATTAATTTACTAGTGTTGAACTGGGCAATTTTTTCCTTGAAAAAGATTTTACACTTGTTGGTACTATGAAGCCAAATCGACAAGATATTCCTCTGGTGATGAAGCACATTCCACAGCGAGCATTTTATGATAGTGTCTTTGGTTTCAGCAATAAAGCAACAATGGTGTCTTACAAAGCAAAGAAGGAAAAATCCATTATATTACTGAGTACCATGCATCATGACGCCAGTATTAACAGCAATGACAGGAAACAGAAACCAGAAATCATTCTGCAATAATAATAAAACTAAAGGAGGTGTGGACATGATGAATGACATGGTTGGAGAATATTCATGCAAGAGGCAAACAAAACATTGACCTGTAGTCATTTTTTCAAATATGCTTGATGTATCAATTCTTAATTCCTACATTATTTATACTAAAACATCCCAATTTCCATGCCAGTAGGAAGGACATGAGATGCCTATTCTTGGAGGATTTTTGCTATGAACTTGCAATGCCTCACATGATGCAGAGACGCAACATAAAATGCTTTCCAAAGCAAACTAGAGAAGCTATGAAATGGTGTGGTGTATGTTTTCAGGCAATTCCTGAAAGAAAATGAAAAAGTGTTGTTTTATTTGTCCAACAAAGATAGACAGGAAACCTGAGTGTTACTTTGTGGAAAAAATGTCTGTAAATAATATTCTTCAAAAAAGGTAACATGTGTAAATTGTACGGAAGATCAATAAAATTGAAAAGGAAAAGTTAGGAAATAAATGTAGTGAATGGCAGAAAAAGTAAAAGACATAAAACTTATCTTTTACTGATCTACTAAAAAAGGTATATAAACCTAAAATGACAATTTAAAACCAGTGCAACAAGTGTTAGTGGATCCTTGTAAAGTGATAGCTCAATTGATCAACATTCAAGGACCACAATGATTTTGCTTGAGTATCAGCTAATCACATATACGCATTAGTTTCTTATTGTGCCTTTAAGTATGCATAGCCAATAACTCAGGACTATTGTCCTGCAAAATTCAAGCAAGTCAAAAATTCAGAACGTTCTCATCCATCTTGTGGACGTTCTGATGATGAATGCATAGCCAGCTGAACCTTCCCTTCCTACATTTCCACGATGTACCTCAGTACAGTGACGAGATAACCTATGTTTCATAAATCCCTTTCTAATATTATGTCTGTGCGAATTTACTCTTTTGTGGGAGAGGCTGGGACGTTCTCCCCACATATTGTCTTCCACAATCACACTGTATTAAATACACCACATAACTGGTTACACATGTTAATCTGTGCCCAATTTTATACCGTTTATCTTTGTCTTTGTCACTAAAGGATTGGAAGAAGTCTATGCTGTTGCTTATAGAAGCACAACAAAGACAACCCCTTCTCCCACACCGAAAAGAACCGTTACGTTCATTTGGTTTCTCAAAGGACCTTACTGTATTATTCTGCGTTCTTTCCCTCAATCTACTTGGTGCTATAACATTTTTAACAGTGGGCGCTCTTCTATATACAATTCTAGGTTTTTCCGGAACAATTTTGTTCAAAACTGGATCATTCAATATTACTCCCCAATGTTTCTCCAAAATATATCTTATTCGGTTATTCTGTTTTGAAAAGGTGGTAATGAAATTTGTCTCAAAAATTCCTTTATTATTTACCTTATCACTTCCTTCCTTGATAAGATCTTTTTGTGACAAGTCCTTTACAGATTTATATGCTCTTTTACCCAGCTTTTGTGGGTAATTCCTCTCCAAAAATTTTTCTTGGAGTATCTTGCCCTGTTCTTTAAAATCCTTATCAGAAGTACAATTCCTCCTTATCCTCATGTATTGGTTTTGGGGTATGTTCCTCAACCATGGTTTAAAATGTCCACTATCAAAGTGGACATATCCATTAGCATCCACCATTTTGAAGAAATTTTTAGTTCTGATCTTTTTAGTTTTGTCAATAAAAATACATAGATCTAGAAAAGTTATGCTTTCTTTATCTAATGTTGGGGTGAGCTCGATTCCCCAACTGTTACCAGTTATTATTTCAAGAAACATATTCACATCATTATCCACATTATTATAAATGATAAATATGTCATCTATAAACCTCTTGAACAATATTAGGTTCTTTCTCCATTGGTTATGGAGGATATGCCAGGACTCGAAAGCAGCCATGAACAAATTTGCATAAGTAGGTGCTGCCCTCGAGCCCATGGCTGTCCCCCGCACCTGATGGTATATTGTTTGATCAAACTGGAAAAAATTATTCTCAAGTATGAAGGCCATACTGTGCACTAGAAACTTTTTCTGCTTCTCCGGTATATTATATTCTCTATCAGCATACATCTCAAAGCATGATAGACCAATCTCATGTTGGATGTTAGAGTACAATCCCGTCACATCCATTGATACTAAGCTCAATTGATCAACATTCAAGGACCACAATGATTTTGCTTGAGTATCAGCTAATCACATATACGCATTAGTTTCTTATTTTGCCTTTAAATATGCATAGCCAATAACTCAGGACTATTGTCCTGCAAAATTCAAGCAAGTCAAAAATTCAGAACGTTCTCATCCATCTTGTGGACGTTCTGATGATGAATGCATAGCCAGCTGAACCTTCCCTTCCAGAGTGCGTCCTTTTCTATGACAGCCACTTCATCCAGTTCATGGTTGCAAACATCCCACCACGTGCCTCTGAATCATGTAGCAATTTCAGATATCCAGTGGCATTGAGGTTTCCATTGATGAAGAATGGCCCTACTATCTTTGTACCCCATATACCACACCATACTATCAATTTCTGTGTTCCAACACTCTTGGAGGGATTTATCCACTGTGGGTTAGTGTCAGACCAATAGCGGTGGTTTTGTTTCTTAACTTCACCATTCACAATAAAGTTTGCCTCATCCCTCATCTGAAGGCAATTGTCTATGCTGTGAAGATATGAGATGTGCAGCATCTGAAACAACGAGTACTGGAAGCCTGTGCTAACATTTCTCCTGCAGTGTTGCTATCAGTGTGTCAAGAGTGGGAGTAGATGGTTGCATTGACAATCCAACACAATGGGCAGCAATTTGAACACATTTTATACTGTAAGTGGTCATAAACTTGTAAAAAACTCATGAAAGAATAAAGTTACGTTAAAACCAAGCACACCATTGTTTTTTCTTATGAACTCCTCTATGTTTGATGTGTCATATGACCCTCTTCCCACTGACAAAAAATAAAGTTGGATCCAAAATGGCCACCATGGTCACCACCCATCTGGAAAAGATTTCCCCCTCCCATATTCAAATGTGCCTCAAACAGAAAGGTGATATCAAAAACCATTCCCATTTCATTTAAGTGCATCCATAAAATGGCCCACCCTGTGTTTCTCCTTTTCCTTTAATTTGGTGTCATGGTCTTACTGTGATGAGAACATATAGTGTATCCAATACTCTTATTTTGTGCAAGGATTTTGACTACTTAAGCTTTAACGTCCCTCTCCTGACTCAACCTTTATATTTCAGTGATATTCCAATCTACTCTTCTATTTTGCTCTTTGGTCCTGGTTCTGATTGGAATAGGTGTTTAGCTTTGTTGGATTTATATTTCTGTCCTGGCTGTGACTGTTCTAACTCTGAATTTCATCGATGTTATTAACCCCACTTTGATTTTTGCTATGTCTTGTCTAATAAAACGGATACGAGTGATGACCAGGATTTCCCCAGACGTCTTACCTCCGTGTAAAAATCCAATCCTGATACAGATGTTCCATTTTCCAGCTCTGAACACTTAGTCCTATATGAATGCTAACACATTGCAATAACACAGTAAATCACAGTTTACAAAACTTGTAAAACATCATTTAATCATCGTCATACCATTCTATCCAAACCATATGGAACCAATTGTCTTGGAGACAGACCGAATATACTAGCTCAGCTGCCATGTGTTCATTTCTCTGTGACTAGTATGCTACTCACTGACGAAATAAGATCTACAGCCTCAACATCTGAAGAAATGTGCATCAATTTACTGTAAAATTCACACTCAGAAGCATCTTGTAAACCTCTGTTATGGAGATCAATTTCTGGAAGAGTCACAAACTGAAAAACATCCCAAGAATGTTTAATTACTTTGGATAGACAGTCGAAGAAAAATGAGATGTCTAGGGAATTCTCAAACTTACATTGCTGGAAAAAATGAAAGATCACACTTCTCAATTATCACAGATGTTTAATATGATTGACATATGTCAAATCCCTTGACACGATTGTCAGCATGACCGTAGGGCTTATATATGTCAAAATGGACTTAATCAATTACGCTTTTCCAGAACTCTAATTTGACACAATAGTATTAATTAAATGTAACTTGTCATGTAAATGGGTGAGACTACAGGTTGATAGCGTTCTGAAGCTACCCAGTGAGAGCCCCGCTGCCAGGAGGAAATTAACTTTTTTCCTCCCGGCAACCTTCAATACGATGATATACGGAGTATCATCGACAGCCATTTGTTTGTAGATCATAATTAGTTCCATGCCATGTCATTTATTTAGGCATTGAACATTCCACATTAATGACACAAATTGGATAAAACCTATATTTCTTTTATTAGGCAGTAGTATGACTAAAAGTCCCCTATACACATTAGATGGCTGTTGGCCAATTGTTTCTCTGATGGCCAACTTTTCTGACTCCCCAATGCACAGTCTGTGAGAAAGCTCTTGGGTAACACATGGTTTATGTCCAGAAGAATTATCTTTGACAGTCTGAACTTGGTCACGCTCAACTGACATACATACATCCCGTACATTTTACATTGCCAACTGAACCCTTAGATACCATCGGATGTGGCTGACATTAGTCTAATGTGTATGGGGGCCTAAAGCTGACAATTTATGATTGTAGGCTACTGAAAGACAACAACAATGTTTGATCACATTACCTTTTGTAAGACCATTGTTTGGCATCTCTTAAAAATTACCAGTAGCCTCTTCAGAGAGAAAGAAGATAGGAGTTCTAGTGGCTTCTTTTGGAAGTAGTAATCCTAAAAGTTATTATTGACCCTTTGAATGGCCTTGACAAATGACAACATGATATATCAAACCAGAAACTCCAGATGTGTGCTTCGGGTTATTTGCCCCCCAACAGTGCAAAGATGGAGAGCTGGTTTTAGATGGAAGAAATGTTTCTAAGAGGGGTCAAAGAGATAACGGCCAAGTTTGTGTAAACAGCACAAACAGGCTCCAGCGGCAGGTCCGTTCCCCTGTCAGACAGAGGGGTTGTTAGTGGCCGCAGGACAGACTATCTCACTTCAGCATTGTAAGTATATGATGCCCGGGGGAGGGAGGTGGGGGGGGGGGGGTGCTGTCGGGTGTCAGATGAGAGCACAACGGCGGCACTATTCCTCTGGCATTGCTGGCATAGTAAACAGCGCCGCCCTGTCAGGCAGAAGGGTGGTAGTGGCTGCAGGAGTATTACTCCGTCTCCAGCATTCAATGTGAGGCCCCCGGGGAGGGGTGGGGGAGCCAGATGCGCTGCACACCTGCGGCACTATTCTATTCTACCCTGTCAGACAGAGCAGGGGTGGTAATGGCCGCAGCAGGAGTATTACTCCACTGTCTCCAGCTTATTCATTGTGAGGCCCTGGGGGGGGTACTGATAGGATACACAGCACCGCCACCCGCGAGTGTTATGATAGCTATCAGTAAGAAGGGGGGTGGGGGGGGGTTGCTGTTGGAGCAGCAGTATTCATTGAGGCAGAGGGGGCTTGGAGGGTCGTCGCTGCTTCGCTTACGGCTCTTCCATGGAGGCAGGAGAATCACACCCTCTCTCCACAAGACGGTGAACAAGCCGGTCTGGAGGATACTGGTCTGACGGCTCCAGGTAAGAGCCTCGGAGCAGGGCTTTGGTCTGGTGGGTGGGAAACAGTTTGTGAACACAGCACCATCATGATTTGAGGGGGGGAAGCCCAGGATTTGGATGCCTCAAGGAAGGGACGTTCCTGGGGCCCCAAGGACCCCCATTCAGAAGGGGGGCACTGGGAGTGAAACTCAGCTGCATCAAGGAAGGGGGGCCCCTAGGACTCCTAGAGACCCCCTCCTCTTCTTTGATGCAGCCGAGCTTCTCCCTCAGGACCCCCTAGGTGCAGGACCCCCTTGATGCAGCTGAGCTTCTCCCTCTGGACCCCCCTTCCAAAGGGGATAAGCTTGGATGCATCAAGGAAGGGGGTGTCCTGAGGCCCCAGGCCCCCCCCTTCAGAAGGGGGTCCTGGGGGAGAAGCTCAGCTGCATCAAGGAAGGGGGGACCCTAGGACTCGTAGGGGTCCCTCCTTCCTTAATGCAGCCGAGCTTCTCCCCCAGGACCTCCGCTAGGGCCCCCCTTCCTTGATGCAGCCGAGCTTCTCCCCCAGCTAGGGGGATAAGCTTGGATGCATCAAGGAAGGGAGGTCCTGGGCCCCCAGGACCCCCCTCTTTGGAAGGAAGGTCCTGGGGAGAAGCTCGGCTGCATCATGGAAGGGGGGATCCCTTCCGTGATGCAGCCGAGCTTCTCCCCCAGGCATATAGGGTGAGAAGCACTATGAAGAAAGTGAGCCGCATACAGCGGAGAGCATTACAAAAGAAAGGAGAACAGAGGGTTGGCTATCTAGATACATAATGGCCGTATGTTGTCCGTACTTCCGTCCCCGTATCCCAGAATGCATCGCGGGGATGGAAGTGTGCCTGCTGCCATATTGTATATGGGCACCGCTGCACATCCCACCTCCAGTAGCTGCCATGCCCACCACCAGCCACCACCACCGGACGGCTCCCAGCTGCACATCCCACAGCCAGCAGCCACCATGGCCAGCACCAGCCACCGGACCGCTCCCAGCTGAACATCCCGCCTTCAGCAGCCGCCATGTCCAGTACCAGCCACCGCCACCGGACAACTCCCCAAAGCCCAGCCAGGCACAGGGGGAGCTCCAACGTCCACACCATGGAGCCCCCCTCTGACCCTATGCTCCTCCACCATTAACCCCCTCCATCCTGCGCTGACCACCGAGCCTCCATCCTGCGCTGACCACTTCATTCCCGGTTCAAGCTTCCATCAACGATGGGTGAGACCGGGTAATACCGGAAGGGGGTGTGTAGGTGTGTGTCTGTGTGTGTAGGTGTGTGTGTGTCCACTTAGCCGCCGCCTGCATCCCGACGCCGCACCGATCCTCACCCTCCGATGCGATAGCATCAGGCAGACATCTAGTATATATATATCCTCCTTGAGGCTGTCTTGGGCTATATATGTTATACCAGGCTATGCTGGGCTTTATATATTAACTGGAGGCTGTTTTTGGGCTGTATATATTACTTGGAGGCTATGCTGGGCTGCATATATTACCTGGAGGCTGTGCTAGTCTGTATATATTACCTGAAGGCTGTGCTGGGCTGTAGTGTTTAGGTTACCTGGTGGCTGTGCTGGACTGTATATGTTACCTGGAGGCTGTGCTGGGCTGTAGATATTACCTGGAGGCTGTGCTGGGCTGTATATATTATCTGGAGGCTGTGCTGACTGTATATATTACCTGGAGGCTGTGCTGGGCTGTATATATTACCTGGCGGCTGTGCTGGGCTGTATATATTACCTGGAGGCTGTGCTGGACTGTATATATTACCTGGCGGGTGTGCTGGGCTGTATATATTACCAGGCGGCTGTGCTGGGCTGTATATATTACCTGGAGGCTGTGCTGGACTGTATATATTACCTGGCAGCTGTGCTGGGCTGTATGTTTACATTACTTTGTTGCCACTATGAGGGGCGGGGGGGGTGGTGCCCAAAAGATTTCTTGCACCGGGGCCCACTACAGTCTGGGTCCGCCCCTGGGCTGGAATAATGGAGGACATGATCCTACTGCTAAACTGTGTTCCTGGCTCTGTGAGATGTGGTTTTAAGAGCAGTGTCACTGACTGTAGTAGCATATTAAATCCAAGCAAATGTGGCTAAAATATCCTTTCATCTAAAATCTGCTTTTTTTACAGTCAGCTACGGAAAAGGTAACACCGTGGAGGTAGAGGCTCAACTGTAATTGAAAAGTCTGGTCGCAGAACATTCTGGAAACATCATGGTCAGGAAAGTAACTCTCTGGCTTTGCAAAAACAGAATAGTCTGCCAGATCATAGCATGATTTGAGACTTAGCAACCTGCTCAGTCCTGCATATGTTGGAGCATCTGCACAAGCAGCATGAAGTGGTGATGGTCTATATCATACAGCAGAGAAAGTGGAATGTGGATTACTGTAAATTCTGCCCTTGGCAGCAGATGAGAGATGCATGTTGCCCACTGAAGCCCTTCACAGAGATGGCAAAATGTGTTAGCTGGCAATCACAAACTATGTCATCCATCTTATATTTATCCTGGAAAATAACACCAGAAAGCAAGAGACGATGTTTAAGCTTATATCATGCTGCAGTTTTTGCAGAAGGAGGGGGAGGGGAGGATAATTAGCAGGTTTATTTGAAGGGGAACATGGAGTTGGTACAGGCAGGGAATGAGGCTTGCAGAGTGAAAATGACGATGATGACAAACTGCAATACTGGCTATGACAACCCACCGTCACAGCTGGGTAATGTAAATGAACCAATGGGTCCCATAGTCATCCTGGTGAGCATGGAAAGCTGTATACTGGATCGCTTGTGTGATCACCAGCATATTGTTGCCATGAAACAAACATGGATCAGTGCCAACTTTCATTTACCTACAGCTAATGCCATTGATTAAATGATCTCTTCCATTTGCATTCATGACTGCCTGTTGTCTGATTTTAAACTGTATTACCGTACTTCCACTAGTGCCTATGACCCATGCTCAGCCAGACATCTACTCTTTATCCATTATGTCATCTTACTGTAGCACTGCTGCTCTTGCTGGTCCTACTATCAGACATATCCTTACCTTCCCTGTCTTATTGTTCTATGATGTGACTTTTTTATATAAATCAATGTTTATTAACTTTTGGGTGTTTACAATGACCAAAACAAGTGGTACTTGAAAATCCATTAGCATGTTTTGTACATATAACACAATAAACTGGGAAACTGTCCATGTGGCATGCTGCAGACTCGTACATTTGACCAATACGGGCCATACGGGATATGACCCTGGATGAGTCACTCATCTCCTTGACATATGCTCATGTTGCTACAATAAGTGGGAATTGAGTCAAGTAAGCAACATTGTTTAAAGAATCTCAGATGCAGTAAGGTACTCTAAGCACATAATATATTTAGTAAGTAAAAAGGATATACAGAAAGGTAAAGAAAGAGAAAGAAGAATTTGAGGAGTGGGTGAGAGAAGAGGGGAGAGGGAGTAGGGTCGAGGGAACTGGAAGGATCAGTAACCTCATATTCGCGTATTCAGGTGTCAAAAAATTTTAGGTGTTTAATTAGCTGTGCTGTGTCAACCAAGACTTTAAGGATTCAGATTCTCGTGCCAGTAACCAAGGTGCCCACAGGTCACAATGTCTCGTGATACTACATTCATCCGGCATGCTATGAGCAATCAATTCCTCCAATCTGCAGGTGTTATTCAATTCGTGAACTAAGTCTCCCCTGGTCGGGCGTTCGGGCCTCAACCACAATCTAGATATAAGAAGTCTCGCTGCCGTGAGAAAATAACGGAGAAGGGATTTTTTGAATTTAGCTATGGACATATTCATGCACGACAGTAAAGCCATGTGTGCGTCAATTTTTATTTGAGTATGGGTTGTCCTACCAAAAGGTCCTCCACATCGCTCCAAAAGGTACGCAAACGGTTGCACCCCCACCATATGTGGAGATAGGTGCCTCTTTGACCACACTGTCTCCAACAATCGGCTGATCTGGATGGAAACAATCTGTTAATCTCCGCTGGACATCTGTACCATCGTGCCGCTATCCTGTAATTGCGGTCTTGAGAATCCACAGACATAGAGGATTTGCGGATAAAGAGGAAAATTTTCTCCCATTCCAATGCAGTGAAAGTTCTATTGAGATCATGCTCCCATCTAGTGGTGAAGGTGGGCATAGTGTCTGTGGAGCCTCCCGCCAAATCTTGGAATAATTTGTATAAGGTAGATACTGTACGGTCCAAAGGACAGCCGCCTGTACACCACTTCTCAAATTGGGTTAGTGGTCGGAAGACATTAGATCTGGGTAGAGACTGGACCTATGATGTGACTTTTATCCCTACCACAACACATTCACTCTAGTTACACATTCACTGACTGCCCAATGTGTTTTATAGTTCCATACTGTACTGTTGCTCCTGTCTCTCTACACCTGACAGGCATCTTCATGCCTGACTTGTCCTATTTTTCTATTGTGCAAATGTAGTGCCCAGGCTATGGGGTACTCGGGTGTCAGGCGGCAAAAGAGTTCAGCGGTGTCATGGGGAATGGCAGCCGTGCCTGACCACGTGTACTGGGGTATCTTTAAAAAGGGGGAAGATATCTACAAGGGACTATTTACAAAGTTTGTCGTGACGCCACCTGCAGTATCTGGTGAGATGCCACCAGCGCCCCCACAGTCCGACGGAGGTAGATGGTATTGTGGCAAGTGTGGTAAAGTCCTCCGCAGGTAGGACTGGACCTCCAGGGCAGCGTAGTGAGAAGGGGCAGCTTGTAGTGAAGCTGGGATGGTATAGGGAGTGTTGGAGCAGTCAATGGGGGGCACGGTGAGTGGAGAAGAAGAATACAAGCACACTGCAAAGTCTCTTTTACCTATTACTGATGTTCAGCAGGTAAAGATGTCCAGGGCACTAACAGGTGACCAGGTTGCACAGTGGGTCCCCACAGCAAGTGGCTATAAGGCCTCCTCTGCTCTGTAGTGATGATTGAAGCCCAGCCTGTTTGTAGCCAGGCTTGCCTCCTCTCTCTTCCTGACTGTAGTGTCTCTCTCTCCTCCTGTGCGGTCTTCGGGTTACCCTCTCTGAACACTGCGTGCTGTATTGCTGTGTCTGGCTCCCTCAATTGACTCACAGGAGACAAACCGGATAGCCGAAGCCTCCACGGTGTGACGGGGTTTTCTGTGGTCCTAGAGTATCCCACAGGTGCGGATCCCCAATATCCGGTACTTCTCTGGACGAAACTCTTCTCCAGGTTCCTCACTGCCTTTCAGCTAATTGCTCCTTGCCTTCAGTCCCACTTAGGCTTGCGGGACGTAGAAGGGCCACTCCGGGTCACTGGCTTGGGCCTAAACGTGGCACTGACCACCAGGACGCAGCTCTCCTCTGCCAGCAGCAGTATTTATAGGGGAACTCACCTAAAGGCGGTGAGTAGAGCTCCCCCTACTGTGTCGGGGTGGACGGTGTTGTATGTAGTAGGTACCTGCTGTGGAAACCCAGCTGTGCATTAGAGAGATTTGTGGCTACCTGCGTGAGCAGGGCGCCACACAAATTCTGTCTCTGCCTCTGTACAGCCATGCCAGCCACACATTTTCTGACAGCCCACTATGTTTTATTAGACTTTCCCCTCTCCAGTCCATCCTTAAAGCAGTAGCCAGGATCACCTATCTGGCTAACCGTTAATTGGATGCCTGCACTCTGTGCCAGTCACTGCACTGGCTGTCTATACACTACAGGATCCAATTCAAATTGCTTGTTCTCACCCACAAAGCTCTTCACAGTGCAGCACCCCCCTACCTCTGCTCACTCATCTCAGTCTATCAGCCTACCCGTTCTCTACGTTCCAAAAATGATCTTCGACTAACATCTGCACTAATCCGACCCTCCCACTCCCGGCTACAACACTTCTCCCGAGCTGCACCAATTCTCTGGAATGTTCTACCCCAAGAAATTAGGACTATCCACAATTTACACAGCTTCAGACACTCCCTAAAAACACTTCTTATTAAGGTGGCCTATAATGCTCCCTAATAGAAGTCCTTTATATGGTATATAGCCCATTCACTACCTCTCTGAACATAACTCTAATTCAAACTCCACCAAACCAAAAAGCTCTACACAGATTGTCTGGTGACCATTCATGTAATTTATTCCTATCCCCCACTTCCTCAAGATGCCTGGACCATCATTGTAATAAGTCCATGTACCTTGTGTAACCCCCATCTCGTAGATTGTAAGCTCTTTTGAGCAGGGTCATCTTTATTTTTGCTTCAATTATTGTATTTTATTTTTTACATTGTTTCTGAATTGTAATATGTGTTTTTACCACTAAAAACGCATCCAAACCCATGCGTTTTTGCCCCCATTGATTTCAATAGAAAAGGCATAGAAAATGCATGCAAAAAACGCATGTGCGTTTGCAAAAACGCAAAACGCATGCGTTTTTGCAAACGCAGCCCTAGATGCAACAGCTCACGTTTTTGGCTTTGTTTTCTATGCATTTTCCATTGAATTCAATGGGGGCAAAAACGCATGGTTTGGATGCGTTTTTAGTGGTAAAAACGCATAGAAACGCAAACGCAGCAAAGCGCAGACCTGCATTACATGTGAACTAGGCCTATGTTTTGGACTGTTTCTACTATTTATATAGCTTAACAAGTGTGATATGTAATTGTATTGCTAAGGCTACTTTCACACTAGCGTTTGTGTCTGCATGCGTCTGACATGCAGACGCAAACACAGTACAAACACTGGCATACTGATGCGAGCACAGCGGAGATTCTCCGCATTAAATCACATAGTATCATGCCCGGCCAGCCAATCAGCGGTCTCGGCGGCGGCCGGGAGGCAGAGATCAGCGGCGGAGATCTCCACCTCCCGGTGACCAACGCGGAATAGGTGATGTCAGCACGGGAGATTTAAACAGCTGTCAGATCAGCTGTTTCTTTAAATCTCCCACGCCAACACCGCCGGGGGGAGATCAGCGGCATCTGTGCCCGGGGGATCAGTGGCTGCTCCAGCTGCTCTCCCGGGGGCCGCCGATGATATCCTGGGGACTGACACTGATCTCTCTGGAGATCAGCGGCAGTCACCGAGAAAGATTTCAATGTGATCTGCAGTGTTCTTCAGCGCTGTCATGCAGGGGACACTGCGGATCGATTGACTTCCATGCATTCTTTGTGTGCTTGTGGATGCTTGCTCTTAAAACAAACACCCGTGAACGCACAAAAAGTGCAACATATTGCGTTCGGAGAGCGCAGGAGGGTGCGCAAATGATACGCATCCAATCGCAAGTGCAACCGAACACAGCCAAACGCAGTTACCATGTGTTCCCATGTTAAACATAGGAACGCAGTGCGAATGCGTTTGGCTGCGTTTGGTACGCTGAGTTCAAAAAGCTAGTGTGAAACCAGCCTAAATACTGGAGTCTCTTATACTGTTATTAGAGATGAGCCACCACCCTAATGTTCGAATTCGATTAGATTCGTCAAATTTGAGATTTGTTCGTCGAATGTTCGTTGAATGTTCGACGAACAACGCGAACCCCATTGAAATCAATGGCAGGCTACAGAAAACACATAGAAAACACCTACAAAGGGCTAAAAAAGCTGTCAAACTACTCAGAATGGACAACAAACACCACAAAAAGTGACAACAATTCAAACACTGTACAAATAGTCACAGGCTAAGTGGCTTAAGTTTTCTACATTAAGTAAAAAGAGGTGGAAGAGTAAAAGGAGAATGAGACACAGGTATGGGAATGTCACACCCTTCTTAAATCATGGAAAACATAGCAAGGGGACTCCAACAAGAATCCTTACTCCTTTCAAAGGGTCACACCTACATTAAAATTACATCAATTCTCCCAGACCCAAAATTGCTGAATGGCCCAGCTTGCATGAATGGAACAGGTTCTGGAACAGGACCTAGCCTAGCATTTCAAGGTTAAATCTTGCTCAGCAACTAAACGTTTTGTGGAGTATCACAGTAAAAACTACAGAGGTAGATCAGTGACCTGAATAGGACTAGTGGGCCAGATCCCCTCGAAGCTCATGCAAGCGCTCCCGTCAATGTTATGCCCCGCCACACACAGGTGGGACCACCATTAGTTTTGTGGAGTACTACATGAATTCACAGAGAGGTAGGTCAGAGACCTATTTAGGCCTAGAAGGGCCTAGATGTTGCATTTCTTGTGCGGACGAGACTGGGTGATTTGTGCGCGGGCATCCGCCTGCGCACAGATCACATATGGGAGTGAATGGGTGTGCACGGTCATGCACGGTCATGCACAGTCAAGCGCAGGACCGTGCGCTCCCATTCAAAAGATAGGGACCTGCGGTGCTGCGCTTACATTGCGGCTCCCCTCCGCAGAACGCTGCGGAGGGGAACGCTAATGTGAAAGCACCCTTAGTCTCCCCAGGATGACACAGGGGTAGAAAAGTCCTTGCGGATCCATGCCTTGTTCATCTTTATGGATGTTAGTCTGTCCACATTCTGGGTGGACAGATGCGTGCGCCTTTCTGTCAGCATACCACCAGCTGCGCTGAAGACTCATTCTGAGAGAATGCTGGCTGCGGGGCATGACAAGATCTCTAAGGCGTGAGTGGCGAGCTCAGGCCATTTTTCCAGTTTGGAAGCCGAAAATGTGAAGGCTCCAGTTCCCCAGTCATTACATTGATGTTAAGTTGGAGATACTGGTGTACCATCTGCTCCAGGCATTGACTATGTGTCAGACTTCTCGTGTCTTTAGGCCTTGAAAATGATGGTCTGAAAAAATCTTGAAAAGAGGCCACAAAATTGATGGTACCACCACCAGATACGGTGTTACTGTTACATTGTGAGTGATGATGATGCGACAGTCCTACGGTTGACAATTTGGAACTGTGAGATTCACTCTGTCTACTACTACCACTGGTGGTTTGTGGAAAAGCCGATCTGAGATTATGTATCAGCTTTTGCTGATAGTCCTGCATGCGTGAGGCCCTTTGTATGGCAGGAATTATTTCAGCAAATTTGCTCTTGTACCAAGGATCTCATTGTGTGGCAACCCAGTAGTCTGCATAAGGGTGGAGGTACACTGGCGTGAGACTCGCGCGAGTGCAGTGCGTGAAAAAAAACGCATTGCACTCGGGCCAGTGTTGCCCTATCAGGCAGGGCACACTGGTGCGAGTCCCCCGCACCTAACTCGCACTGCGAGTCAGAAGCGAGTGCAATCGCAGCATGCTGCGATTGCACGCGATTCTGACGCGAGTGAGGGCAATGCAAGTGTATGGGGGCGAGAAAATCTCGCCCCCATACAGCACACTGTGCGAGTGTGCAGACAAAAACGCTTTAAACTCTCCGGCTGTCAAAGCCGGCAAGTTTAAATTGCCCGCTGTGCTGTACAGTAAGCTATCATCTTGTACTGCTGTGACAGCAGCGGTACAAGATGTTTAGCTAAGACAATGATGATTGTAGTAAAATAATGTAGTCTGGGGTTATTTTACTGATTAACCCCCTCAGCATCCTCTGGACTGCATGTGTGCACAGAGGATGCTGAGAGACTCTAAACCCAGTGCTGAAGGGGTTAATATGCAACTGGTGTAGTGACACCATGTATGTGGAGAGTGTCCTCACTCTCTGCAGACATGGTGTCATTACACCATGTGTGTGAAGGGGTTAATTTTTATGTATAATAGCTTTAAAGAACTGTCGGGAAAGCCGGCTTATGTTACTGCCTATGGGGAGCTGTGGCTTCAGCACCATGAGAGGGGACAGCTCCCCATAGACAGTAACATAAGCCGGCTTTTTATCTGAAGCTATAAATCCGACAGTTCTTTTAACCCATTATACTTAAAAATTAACCCCTTCACACACATGGTGTAATGACACCATGTCTGCAGAGAGTGAGGACACTCTCCACATACATGGTGTCACTACACCAGCTGCATATTAACCCCTTCAGCACTGGGTTTAGAGCCTCTCAGCATCCTCTGTGCACACATGCGGTCCAGAGGATGCTGAAGGGGTTAATCAGTAAAATAACTCCAGACTACATTATTTTACTACAATCATCCTTGTCTTAGCTAAACATCTTGTACCGCTGCTGTCACAGTGGTACAAGATGATAGCTTACTGTACAGCACAGCGGGAAATTTAAACTTGCCGGCTTTGACAGCCGGCGAGTTTCTATTCCTGACAAATGCTGTCTTCGGTCCTTCAGGACTGTGGACAGCATCACAATCACGCAGCACACACGCACTCACACCTCACAATCACAGCACACTTGCATACATACAGCCAGCCACACTCACCACACGCACCATACTCGCACCATACACACCCACAAACACGCACAGCTCTCGCATCACGCGGCGTTTTTGATGCATGATAGTGTGCCTCCACCCTTACTCCTAATTCGCACAACCCGAGGGTCATGTTGCAGGCAGTGCAGCAAGAAGGCGGTCATGTGTCTTGTGCACCCAGGAGGACCAAGTCCTTGTGGTGTTTGTGGTGGGGAGGTGAGAATGATGCTTCCTTCCTCTGCCCTCTCCCCCCAACCTCACACAACAGAGATGTCATCAAGGTCTTCCTCATCTGCTGACTCGTCAATGCCCATCGCCAGTTCATCCTCCATTTCTTCCTGGGCTCCTGCACCTTCCTGAAGAGGTTGGTTGCTAACATGCACCCTCGTGAATGCCTCTCCACCACCCTCCCATGCCTGCCATCTTGGTGCTGCGACTGTGAAGTCCTGCAGATGTTGTCATCTCTTGCGCATAGGACTCCTCCTGTACTTCCTCAACCTCCTCTTGTCCCACCACCTGACTCCGAATATCGTTTAGAGTGTGCTCCAGCATGTAGATGACCGGAATAGTCATGCTGATAATGGCATTGTCAGCACTAAACATGTTCGTTGCTATCTCAAAACTGTGCAGAAGGGTGCATAGGTCCTTGATCTGAGACCACTCCTGCAGCGTGATCTGCCCCACCTCTGGATCTCGTTGGCCCAGGCTATACGTCATAACGTATTGCACCACGGCTCGGCGGTGCTGCCATAGTCGCTGCAACATGTGCAGAGTAGAATTCCAGCGTGTCAGCACATCGCATTTCAGCCGGTGAACAGGCAAGCCGAAAGACTCCTGGAGCGAAGTGAGTCGTTGAGCTGCGGGATGCGAACGCCGGAAGTGAGCACACAGCGACCGTGCCCTCTGAGAAGCCCATCTAGGCCGGGATAGTGTTCAAAAATTGCAGGACAACCAGATTCAACACGTGAGCATACAAGGCACGTGTGTGATATTGCCCCGGCGAAGGGCCGCACCCAGGTTTGCAGCATTGTCGCACACGACCTTCCCTGGCTGCAGGTTCAGTGAAGACAACCATTGCTGAAACTCGGTCGCCAGAGCTGACCACAACTCCTCAGCTGTGTGACTCACATTTCCTAGGCATTTCAAGGTAAAGACCGCCTGATGGCATTGAGCCCTGCTGCCAGCATAGTAGGGAGGTGTGCAGGATTCCTTCTGTGCAGTTACAACGCGGGTGGCTTTAGCAGACAGGCTTTGGGCGGAGGTGGAGGACCGAGACGAGGTTGAGGAGGCAGAAGCAGTGGAGGAACTTCTACCTACAGAGGATGGACACACAACTCGTGGGGACGGAAAGACTTGAACAGCAGCCCCTTCTCCAGCTCTCACCATAGTTAACCAATGCCCAGTCAGTGACATGTAACGCCCGTGTACATGCTTGCTGGTCCAAGTGTCTGTGGTGAAATGCACCCTGTCACACACAGAGTTTATAAGGAAGCGGTGATGTTGTCTGCGACATGCTGGTGTAGCGCAGGCACACCTTTCTTGGAGAAGTAGTGGCGACTGGGCATCTGGTACTGGGGCACTGCGACGGACATAAGGTCTCGAAAATCCTCTGTGTCCACCAGGCGGAAAGGCTGTATTTCTGAAGCCAACAGCTTGCAGATGGTGAAATTCAAGTTCTTAGCTTTCTCATGCCTAGGAGTAAATGGCCTTTTACTTGTCCACATCTGAGGGACGGAGGGCTGGCTGCTGTGCTGAGACTTAGTTGAGTATGGTGTCCCCAGCAAACTGCTGGTCTGGGAGGGAGGTGCAGGCGAATATGTAATGTTGCCTTCATCCAAAGGTGATGCTCTCGATGTCTGAGAGAGGCTAGGGTCACACATAAGTCCTTGGTCCATTTTTGGCATCAGTTTTTGCATCTTTTTTTTCTAAGTCCAAAAACTGATGGAAAAACGGATTATATGTAATAAACACCCTATCCGTTTTTTTCTGCTCCTAAAAACATTGCTAGGAATGCTTTTTTTACCCAAAAACGTTGCTCCCAACGTTTTTGGGTGCCGTTTAAAAACGGATCCTTTTTTTTAACATGGGGCCCTATGGAAAAATGGATCAGTTTTTTTTGGTACCTTAAAAAAATGGATCCTTTTTTTTAGCATTTTTTGGCAAAAAATGACTAAGTCCAAAAAACGTTCAGGGGCAAAGGAGGCTCAAAAAGTACAAAAAAAAAACGCATTGATCATGGAAAACACTTCCAAAAACGGATTGCTATATGTGACCCTAGCCAGAGCTTAACACCAGCAGCATTGTCCACTTGAAAACCAAGTGACGACCTGCCAATCACACTGCCTGTTGCGGGTAAAGAGGTGAAAGGCGTACGTCTAAAAGCATGTGTGACAGTTGTCCCCACAGTCACAGACGATGAACAGCACACGGATGCACTTGATGGGGCAGATGGTGGTAGGCCCGCCCCGGTAGCCCACACTCTAGCACGCTGAGTTTCCCACTGCGACTTGTGCTTCATGTCCATGTGGCGGTTCATACATGAAGTACTCAAGCTAGTGAGTTTTTGGCCTCTACTCAGAGATTGGTGACAAATCTTGCAGATGAAATGAGTTGGGAGATCCTTGGCGATGTCAAAAAAGGCCCAGGCTAGGCAAGGCTTAGAGCCCATGCGAGCTGCAGAGCCAGCACGACTTCCGCTCAGAGGCAGAGTTGTGGCTGCGGATGCAGTTGTTGGCATGCTTCCAGTGATCCTTCTATATCCAGGAAGGCACAACCTAACCTCGTCGTCGGTAATATCCTCCTCCACCTCCTGTGCTGACCTCATCGACTGGCTGACTGTGGGTTGACAGTAAGTGGGATCTCCAACCTCATCATCATCCTCTGTGTTCTCACACAAATCATCCTCAGAGACAACCTCTTCCTGCTTTGACCGATAACTTAATTTGTCAATCAAATCCGGTATCTGAATCTCATCAGCATCATCCTCCTGGTGTCCACCAACAGTATGTACTGTTAGGGAATGAGGGTCTGCATAAAGGTCAGAAGAGGCAAAGACCAGTTGAAGGGTGATTACATCCGAAACAGTCACTGTTGTCTGCACCTCCAACACCCCCTCCCCTGCAACCTGCACCCTGCTTCATGCCGGAAGGCTGAATAAAAAAGCCTGAGACCAACTTTACATATGGGTGAGTGCCTCATTTCTTTATATATTTGGACTATTATCTAGTGCTGACACAGGCGAGCACCCCCATTGAATGACTGTCTGCTGCTATATTGGTACAAGGTGTCCAGTGCCCCGATTCATTCTTTGTGAAGTCTATAAAGGTCAGAAGCTTCTTCATCTGGGCCTGAGTCTGATGGTGGGTTTACACACACCAATCATTGTATCCAATATCTGAACAGATCTCTGGTTGCAGTGAAATCATGGACAGATTGCTCCATGTTGTACACAGCCACAAAATGGAACTATGTGTCCATGATTTCACTGCAACCAGAGATCTGTTCAGATATTGGATACAATGATTGGTGTGTGTAAACCCACCATGACTCACAAAGCTTCTGGGCATCAGGGCAGATCATTAACTCGTCTGGACTCATTGCAGCTTTGGTGCAGACCTCTGATTCCCAGGCTATTGTGTGACTGAACAGCTCTGCAGACTCAAAGGCTATGTTCACACACAATTTGCGTTTTTTTTAGCACTCTTAAAAGCACTTGCGTTTTTTTAAGAGTGCTAAAAAATGTCCCTTGTGTGTCTGAAAGGATTTGCCACGTTTTTGGACTTAGTCATTTTTTCACCAAAAACGCAGGCAAAAACGCAAGCGTTAACGCAGGGTGCATAAATGTGCCTTTTAAAAACGCATGTGTTTCCCATAGGGCCCCCATGTTAAAAAAACGCATGTGCGTTTTTTCAAAAACGCATGCGTTTTTTTAACATGGGCCCCTATGGGAAACGCATGCGTTTTTGAATGGCACTAAAAGGTACTAATGTACCATGCGTTTTTGCATGCGTTTCCCATAGGGCCCCATGTTAAAAAAACGCATGCGTTTTTGGAAAAACGCACATGCGTTTTTTTACAGCACCCAAAAACGCTGCATGCAGCGTTTTTTGGACTAGGGGTAAAAAACGCAAATGGAGCTGAAAAACGCAGCTACACTCAAATGTACCCTGCGTTAACGCACCTGCGTTTTTTTTAACAGCCCAAAAACGCAGAGATGGTCAAAAAAACGCATGTGTGTGAACAATGCCAAACATGTCTGGCTGCCTTCAGACTTGCAGATGCATCTGCAGCGTTTTGCAGATGCATCTGCAAGCATCTGCATGCAGACGGCAGCCCCTATCTTTATAATGGGACGCACGGTGTCTGCAGATGCTTGCAGACAGCCGTGCGGACCCATTCACTCCTATATGTGATCTGTACGCATGCGGATGCCTGCGTACAGATCACACACTCTCCTCCGCACCAGTGACGCGACATGTTGCGTCCCTGGTGCGGGCGGGAGTGTGTGATTTGTACGCAGGCATCCGCATGCGTACAGATCACATATAGGAGTGAATGGGTCCGCACGGCTGTCTGCAAGCATCTGCAGACACCGTGCGTCCCATTATAAAGATAGGGGCTGCCGTCTGCATGCAGATGCTTGCAGATGCATCTGCAAAACGCTGCAGATGCATCTGCAAGTCTGAAGGCAGCCTTACCCCAGACTGAGTAGGGTGGCTGGACTCTTGGGAGCTTGGAGGAATCAAGTGTGTTTGGTCTTGAGGTGGAGGAGAGGCCACTTGATGGAGCACTTGAGATCCATTCAAGCACCTGCTGTTTTTGTGCCTCACTTCCAAGTGGTATCGATGGTCATGTCCGTAAGAAAGGGATCATATCCAATTGGCCACAGAAAGAAGTAGACATCTTACTTTGGCTGGAAGATTGTCTTTTTTCAGCAGATGTTAATGTAGCTTTAACATCTACCCCACGGACACAAACTTTTTTTCCCTTTCCACCACGCCTACTCCCATTTCCACCAGCAGCAGGCCTTTTGCCACTCATTTTGTATGTGAAAAAATTGGGAGCAGTACAGTTGTTTTACAAAAAAAGGAGAATGTCAGGCTGGGGTCACACATAGAAATCCGTTTTTGGAAGTGATTTTCATCACCAATCCGTTTTTTTCTGGGTGCTTTTTGAGCCTCCTGCACTCCTGAACGTTTTTGGAATTTTCATTAAAAAAACGCATGCGCGAACGCATGCGCAAACGCAAGTGCATGCGTTTGCATGCGTTCGCGCATGCGTTTCCCATAGGGCCCCATGTTAAAAAAAACGCATGAAAACGCATGCGTTTTTTAACTGATGCCAAAAACGCTGTTTACTGCGTTTTTGGCTCAAAAACGGACAGGGCAATGTTTAGAGCTCCAGAGAAAAACGCACAGGGTGTTTATTACACCCAATGCGTTTTTCTGTCAGTTTTTGGACTTAGAAAAAAAAAATGACAAAACTGAAGCCAAAAACTGACTGAGGGCTTATGTGTGACCCCAGCCTCAGGCTGGGGTTACACATAGAAATCCGTTTTTGGAAGTCATTTTCATCACCAATCCGTTTTTTATAGGGTGCTTTTTGTGTCTCCTGCACTCCTGTACGTTTTTGGAATTTTCATTAAAAAAACGCATGCGCGAACGCATGCGCAAACGCAAGTGCATGCGTTTGCATGCGTTCGCACATGCGTTTCCCATAGGGCCCCATGTTAAAAAAAACGCATGAAAACGCATGCGTTTTTTAACTGATGCCAAAAACGCTTGTTTACTGCGTTTTTGGCTCAAAAACGGACAGGGCAATGTTTTGAGCTCCAGAGAAAAACGCACAGGGTGTTTATTACACCCAATGCGTTTTTCTGTCAGTTTTTGGACTTAGAAAAAAAAAATGACAAAACTGAAGCCAAAAACTGACTGAGGGGTTATGTGTAACCCCAGCCTCAATCAAGCAAAGCTGACTGAACCAACACTGCTAGTAGGCCCAAAGTGAAACCTGGTCAAGGTGCAGTTAAAAATTAGTAGGAAGTACACTGGCGGTGTAGTAGCTTGTATTACAAGTGGCGTACACTAATAGTTTTTGGCACGCTGCGACTTGACCAGAAGTCAGATGTGGCCAAGGTGCAGTTGAAAATTAGTAGGAAGTACACTGGCGGTGTAGTAGCTTGTATTACAAGTGGCCTACACTAATAGTTTTTGGCACACTGCGACTTGACCAGAAGTCAGATGTGGCCAAGGTGCAGTTGAAAATTAGTAGGAAGTACATTGGCGGTGTAGTAGCTTGTATTACAAGTGGCCTACACTAATAGTTTTTGGCACGCTGCGACTTGACCAGAAGTCAGATGTGGCCAAGGTGCAGTTGAAAATTAGTAGGAAGTACACTGGCGGTGTAGTAGATTGTATTACAAGTGGCCTACACTAATAGTTTTTGGCACACTGCGACTTGACCAGAAGTCAGATGTGGCCAAGGTGCAGTTGAAAATTAGTAGGAAGTACACTGGCAGTGTAGGAGATTGTAGTACAAGTGGCCTACACTAATAGTTTTTGGCACACTGCGACTTGACCAGAAGTCAGATGTGGCCAAGTTGCAGTTAAAAATTAGTAGGAAGTACACTGGTGGTGTAGTAGCTTGTATTACAAGTGGCCTACACTAATAGTTTTTGGCACGCTGCGACTTGACCAGAAGTCAGATGTAGCCAAGGTGCAGTTAAAAATTAGTAGGAAGTACACTGGCGGTGTAGTAGATTGTATTACAAGTGGCCTACACTAATAGTTTTTGGCACACTGAGACTTGAGCAGAAGTCAGATGTGGCCAACAAGTGGGCTACATCGCTGTGGGACACTGCTAGTCTGCTACTAGCCCGAACAAAGTGCCTGGACTAGCTGAAGCAAAAAAAAATGCCTAATTAAGACAGGTGGTGTAGCTTTCTTCACAGCAGTGCTACACTACCTGCCCTAATGGATTCAAAGAGCTATATAAGGCTGGGGTCACACATAGAAGTCCGTTTTTGGAAGTGATTTTCATCACCAATCCGTTTTTTTCTGGGTGCTTTTTGAGCCTCCTGCACTCCTGAACGTTTTTGGAATTTTCATTAAAAAAACGCATGCGCGAACGCATGCGCAAACGCAAGTGCATGCGTTTGCATGCGTTCGCGCATGCGTTTCCCATAGGGCCCCATGTTAAAAAAAACGCATGAAAACGCATGCGTTTTTTAACTGATGCCAAAAACGCTGTTTACTGCGTTTTTGGCTCAAAAACGGACAGGGCAATGTTTTGAGCTCCAGAGAAAAACGCACAGGGTGTTTATTACACCCAATGCGTTTTTCTGTCAGTTTCTGGACTTAGAAAAAAAAAATGACAAAACTGAAGCCAAAAACTGACTGAGGGCTTATGTGTGACCCCAGCCTAACTGTGGCCAGACGCTCTAAGAAAGACTTGCACAGCACTGGCACACACCTGACACACCCCTGCCTGGCAAAAACTAATAGAGACTGCTCTAACCCAGCCCTCAAAAGGGCTGCAATTAAAACTAGTCTCTGCTTCTATGAAGTAGCCCTGAAAAGGGCTGATAGACTACTAGTCCCTAGTCCCTGTCCCTAATCGCTACTCCTATGGTGCAGCCCTAAAAAGGGCAGATATTGCTAAAATATGCACTCTCCCTCCAGTCCCTACTCTCTAAACCTATCTATCTAACTTTGTATGTGCTCACTAGCTGACTGAGAGAACACAATTTAGAGTAGACACTGTTTAGCGCGCGCACACAGCTGCAGCGGTGCCATCTAACACCCTGCAGCAGCTATCAGCAAAATGGTGGCGACTGTTAAAATGGCTTATAGGACTAGGACATGTGACAGGCACAGCCAATGATGACCTTGGTTGTGTGAAAAAATGCACTTTGCAGTGTGGGAGTGTGATTGGCTAGCAGCCTGAACCGCCCCACTGTACGTGCTTTAGGAGAAAAAAAAAAAAGGGACCTTATTGCTGCAGCTCTGATACAAGCTCCCCTGCACATTACTGTATATACACAAACTGGATATTAACATTCAGTTGCAGTATTAGGGCTAGGTTTAGGGTTAGGAAGATTAGGCTTTTGGTGATTGAAGCGTTATCGAACATATACTAGAACTGCCGAATTTCAAGCAAATTGTTCTAATTCGGCGAATGACTCGAACACCGCCAAAAACAGCTCGAATTTGAGATTGGCAAACAATTCGAATGGAAGACAGCTCATCTCTACTTGTTATCTCTTCCGCATACGCCTCCTCCTGTACTTCCAACCCTTCCTTTTGGCCCACCCCACCTAACTCCGAATACTGGTTAAAGTGTGCTCCAGCATGTAGATGATGAGAATAGTCACGCTGATAATGGCATCATCAACGCTAAACATCTTAGTAGCCATTTCAAAACTCTGCAGAAGGGTGCAGAGGTCCTTGATCTGAGACCACTCCAGCAGTGTGATTTGCCTCACCTCTGAATCATGTTGGCCCAGGCTTTACATCATAACATATTGCACCAGGGCTCGTCGCTGCTGCCACAGTCGCTGCAACATGTGCAGAGTGGAATTCCATTGTGTCGGCACATTGCATTTCAAGCTGTGAACCGGCAGGCCGAACGACTTCTGTAGCAATGCAAGTCATTGAGCTGCGGAATGCGAATGATGGAAATGAGCACAGAGTGACCGTGCCCTCTGCGGAAGCACACCTAGGCCGGGATATTGGGCTAGAAATTGCTGGATGGCCAGGTTTAAGACGTGAGCTATACAAGGCACGTGTGTCACCTTGTCCTGGCGAAGGGCCACACCAGGTTTGCAGCACGCAGCCTACCCTGGCTGCAGGTTCAGTGGAGACAACCATTGATTAAACTCTTGATGGCGTTGAACCCTGCTGCCAGCATAGTACAGAGGTGTGCTGGATTTCTTCTGCGTAGTTTGAACGCGGGTCACATTACCAGACAGGCTTTGGGCACAGGTGGAGGAATTAGAAGAGGTGGAGGAGGCAGAAGCAGTGGAGGAACATCTAGATACAGAGGTTTGACGCACAACCCGTGGGGATGGCAAGACTTGTACAGCAACCCCTTCTCCTGCTGTCACCATAGTCACCCAGTGCCCAGTCAGCGACATGTAATGCTCCTGTCCATGCTTACTCGTCCAGATGTCTGTGGTGAAATGCACCCTGTCACACACAGAGTTTGTCAAGGAAGTGGTGATGTTGTGTGCAACATGCCAGTGTAGCGCAGGCACAGCTTTCTTCGAGAAGTAGTGGCGACTGGGCATCTGGTACTGGGGCACTGCGACAGTCATAAGGTCTCGAAAATCCTTTGTATCCACCAGCCTTAAAGGCAGCATTTCCTTAGCCAACAGCTTGCAGATACTGAAATTCAACCTCTTAGCTTTAGCATGGGTAGTAGGAAATGGTCTTTTACTTGTCCATATCTGAGGGACCGAGGGATGCCTGCTGTGCTGAGACAGGGTTGAGTAGGGAGTTCCCAGAGAAACTGCTGGTCTGTGAGGGAGGTGCAGGCGGACATAATTTGTCGCATTCATAAAAAGGTGGTTCTCTCGATATCTGACAGCGCTCAATACCAGCAGGTGTTTCTGTGGAGCCCACTGGGACGGGGTAGTCAGTACCGGACCGGGGTATCACGGGGAATCACGGTGGTCTTGGTCCAGACCGTGTCTCGGGCCCACAAGTATTGGGTTTGGGGGTTATTTACAGGGGATATAGCCGTGACGCCACCTGTCGTATGCGGTCAGGGTGACCACCGCTGCTGCAGATCCTGCGGGGATAATGTTTGGCAGCTGGTGATGTAATGGCTCTCCACGAGCAGAGCCTGGTTCCCCGGGGCAGTGATGATGATAGTCTATGGATGATGCAGGGTAGGGGTAGTGGTAGAGATGATAACTGTTTGTGAGGGAGAGTAGGGCAAGGATTACACAGACTCACGGTTTTGTAGTTTTCCAAGTCTTTACTGCAGATGGTATTCAGATATTATATATATTCAGGTATTATAGATATTGTCCACGGAGTCTGTACCAGGGCCGGGTTGCTCCCACCCTGGCCGGATCCTTGACTTCCTACTCCTGCGCTGTGTGTGGCCCTGCTGCTGCTATAGCTAGGCTGCAGGCCCTGTCTCTCCTCACTGGTACCAAACTTGCTAGGCAACTTAAGTCTTATCTTTGTGTTTCTGACCCCGCCGTGCTGCTTTGCTCTGGTACAGTGAAGATATATAATCTTCACTTATCCAATGTTTTTCTGTGCTGCTTGTGTAAGGCACAATTGCAGATCCGGTATCTGGTCTTTGCGCTTCTCCGGGGTGAGTTTAGGGCAGCTCCGTGTCCCGGGTGGGTTCCTCCGCTTCTCCTATTCCTCAGACCCTGGCTGGCCTGGAACTGGACAGTGGACCATGGGGTGAGCCTAACGCAGCCCTTTTACACCCTGGTCCTTTCCCTCAGTCCTCTCAGGAACTGAACTAACTGCCACTTCCTCTCCACCCAGAATATATAGGGAAGCAGCTTTAGCTCCTCCTTCTGGGCTGGAGGCGCTAGTGTAGTGTTGTCAGCTGTGTGGGGAATTAACCCTTGGTGTTGTTACTGTGGCACATTAACCCCTGGGGTGCCACATTTCCAAAACAGCTGATGACCTGTCAATCACACTGGCTGTTGCGGGTAAAGAGATTTAAGTTCTGCAGTCCCACAGTCACAGAGGATGAAGAAGCCGCAGATGCACTTGATGGGCACTAGATGGACCAGACGGTAGTACAGTGGTACTACCCTAAGTAGGTTTTGTTATGTAGGTTTGGGCAGATGCAATACAAAATCGTTTTCTGCGATGTGAGGTGGTAGATTTCAACAGAACACTGGACCACAGCTACCTAGTCAAACAGTGCTAGTACCCTAAGTAGGTTTGGGCAGATGCAATACAAAAGAGTTTTCTGTGCCGTGTGGTGGTAGATTTCAACAGAACACTGGACCACAGCTACCTAGTCAAACAGTGGTACTACTCTAAATAGGTTTTGGTAAGTAGGTTTCAGCAGATGCAATACAAAAGTGTTTTTTTTCTGCACTGTGTGGCAGTAGATTTCAACAAAACACTGGACTACAGCTACCTAGTGAAACAGTGGTACTACTCTATATAGGTTTTGTTAAGTAGGTTTCAGCAGATGCCATAAAAAAGTGTTTTCTGCACTGTGTGGCAGTAGATTTCAACAAAACACTGGACCACAGCTACCTAGTCAAACAGTGGTAGTACCCTAAATAGGTTTTGGTAAGTAGGTTTGGGCAGATGCAATACAAAAGAGTTTTCTGCGCTGTGTGGTGGTAGATTTCAACAGAACACTGGACCACAGCTCCTAGTCAAACAGTGGTACTACCCTAAACAGGTTTTAGTAAGTAGATTTCAGCAGATACAATACAAAAGTGTTTTCTGCACTGTGTAGCGGTAGATTTCAACAGAACACAGGACCACAGCTACCTAGTCAAACAGTGGTACTACCCTAAATAGGTTTAGGTAAGTAGGTTTGGGCAGATGCAATACAAAAGTGTTTTCTGCACTCTGTGGCAATAGATTTCAACAGAACACTGGACCACAGCTAACTACTCAAACAGTGGTACAAGCCAAAAAGGATTTGCTTGGCTAGATGCAGTAAAAAATGGCTATTAAAGACAGGAGGTGTAGCTTTCTTCACAACAGTGCAACACCACTGCCTGGCACACACTGCTACTTGCCAAATAGGATTTACTTGGCTAGATTTGGCCAGATGCTGTAAAAAATGATTGCTCAGCACTGGAACAGACCTGTCTGGCACACAGTGCTTTTAAGCCCTAAAAAGGGCTGTTCTTGGAAATAGTTCCTAAACTGTCCCTAAAACTACTAATTTCTCTCTATCTAACTTGGAATGGATTCGCTATCTAACTATCTTTTTAGCGCACACAGCAGCAGCGGTAGCTCCAACACTGATAAAATGGCGAGGAAGGAAAATGGCTGGTTCTTATATGGCAAAGACATGTGACATACCCAGCTAATGACACAAATGCTTGTGTGCAAAAAGCGCACTTTGCTCTATGCGTGCTGATAGGCTGACAGACCGGACCACCCACATTAAGTGCAGGAAAGAAAAAAACATGGAAATCTGCATTATTTGACCACACACCTCTCCCCAGCCCCCCTCCCACCCACTATTCCTAGACTCTGAAACTCATAATAACGTTGAACAAAGGCATTACTGTGAAAAGTCAGTAACACTTTTGGTCAACGAAGCGTTATCGAACATAACCTCGAATTACCGAATTTTTAGCAAATTGTTCACATTCGTCGAATGACTTGAACATAGCCCAAAACAGTTTGAATTTGAAATTGGCGAACATGGTCAATTAAACATCGCTCATCTATATTAATGCAGTCTAGGAGAAAGGCTTGTTAAAAAGTCAAATATGACTTTTAGGATTGCTACTTTCAATATGTGCTACTAAAGTTCATCTACTTCCTCCCTGAGGTGACAATTTGACCAAAATTGATTTATTGGTGTTGCTTTCTGGAAGCCCAAAACTTAACGCCGGGTGGATCGTGGACAGGTGAGCATAGATTGTTTATTATTTTTAACCCCTGCCTTACTTAATTATATACATACATTGCGGAAGTAAAATTAGATGTTTAGAGCATTTTTACTGTACTGAGCATGTACTGAGCATGCTCAGTACAGTAAAATCGGGTCCGAGGACACATCCGATGTTTCCTTGGACCCTGCTCCATAGGGCCCCATGCTAAAAACATCGGACCAAATCGGATGTGCACTAAATGGCATCCGATTTTGTCCGATCCGATTTTTATCGGACAGCATCGGATTTGCAAAATCTGTAATGTGAAACCAGCCTTACTCTGTTAGATACAAGACTTCTCGACACTGTATAATCGTTATTCAAATAGAAAAAGAGCTAAAACATATATTAACAATAGCATAATAAGTGAAGGTGGGGGCTGTGAAATGCTATTATGAGGACTCTTCACCCCACACAGGCAATCATAGGCTGAGCCTTACATTTGAGCCATAGTTAACCCATTTATTACTCTGCTCTAGGAGTCTTGCAGCAATATGCTTAGGCCAGTTATAGATGAGTATGTGAAAAATCCTCCATTTTTCATGCAGAAGAAAGTGACCATTTTTCCTCCATATTGTCATCTCTATGTCATACCTCTCAAGCAGCAGGCTCATTGCCTTGGTGTCATACTTGACAAACAAATTTCCTTTGTCCCCTATATCCACTCAGTTACTAATTCATGTTAACTGCATCTTAAAAACATCTATAGAATCCAATTGTTTCTCACCTCTGAAACTGCAAAAACACCTAGTCATTCTTATTCATTCTCATGTGGACTATGCAACTCTTCACTGATTGGTGTCCCTCTAGTGAAACTTTCTACTCTCTATTCCATCCTTTATGCTGCAGCCAGGGACTTTTTCTGTCCATCCGCTTTGCCGAAGCCTTTATCTTATGCCACTCATTACACTGATTGCCAGGGGCGTAACTACCGCGGGGGGTGCCTCCAGCCGCCCGACGTGACCGCTGGTGTCCCCGGTGATGATGGAGGATGGGGAGGAAGTGAAGCAGAACTTCCTGCAGCTGTGCCCACCCCTCCTCTCCTCCTCCTGGTATCGGCGGCTCAGCATGCGGCATAGTAAGTTCGACGGCGGCCGCAGCAGCAGCTCATACTCTCCCCAAACCCTGACAGCACCCCTAACCCCCACTCCCCCACCGCTCCTCAAACCCTGACAGCACCCCCCCATCCCCGCTCTTCAGGCTGGAAAGTTCCTAACATCACCCCCATCCCAACCCACCCCCCCTTCCCCGCTCCTCAAACCCTGACAGCACCCCCCTTCAGGCTGGAAAATTCCTGACAGCCCCAGCAAACCCCCTTCCCCCCCACTCCTCGCCAGAGGGGACCCCGGTGTAAATGCTGCACCGGGGCCCGCAGTGGACTTGTCACGCCACTGCTGGTTGCCCATGAACTACTCTGAATACAATACAAACTTATATCTCTCACCAGTGGCGTAACTTGAAGCTCATGGGCCCCAATGCAAAATCTCTAATGGGGCCCCCAATTATTGCAAATCTTTAATAGCATTAATCTTTTCTATAGGCCAAAGAGACTTTTGGGGCCCCCCTAGGCTACATTAGAGGGACTATTAGTATGTACTACCTTTTTTTTTGTATTATGTATTCTCATACATTAATGATTATCATCACATCTGATGTATTGCATTTGAATATCTTTTCTTTGCTATTTATACTAAGAATATTTCATGTACTGTATACCGTATGTATTTTATACTGTATTGCTATATATATATAAATATAATATACAGTTATAACCAGAAGTTTACATACACTTCATAAAAAGACACATATGCATGTTTTTCTCACTATCTTACATGAAATCAGCATAAATCTTTCCCATTTTAGGTCAATTAGGATTTCCATAATTATTAATATTTGCCAAAGGCCAGAATAATGAGAGAGTGACAATGTTTTAAGGAATCTTTATTACTTTCTGCAAAGTCACAAGTTTACATACACTAAGATTGCTATGACTTTAAACAATTTGGGGCAGCCCATATCATGATGTCATGTGTTTGAAAGCTTCTGATAAGTTTATTGGCAATATCTGACTTAATTAAGGACACACCTGTGGAAGTATTTTAATACACACCTGAAAGACCCTGCTTCTTTGTGTAGCATTATGGGAAAGTCTAAAGAAATCAGCCAAGATAGTAGGAAGAGGATTGTGGACATGCACAAGTCTGTTTCATCCTTGGGTGCTATTTCTAGATACCTTAAAGTGCCTTATTCATCTATACAAACAATTATATGCAAGTACTAACAGAAATATGAATAGGAAATTTTGAGCCATCATACTGCTCAGGAAGGAGATGGGTCCTGTGTCCCAGAGATCACATGTTTATATCAACCTAAGAACAAAAGCAAATGACCTTGTGAAGGTGATGGAAGAATCTGGTAAGATTGTGTCATTATCCACAGTGAAATGAGTACTGTATCAACATGGGCTGAATGGCCACTGTGCGAGGAAGAAGCCATTATAGCAACAGAAACATAAAAAAGCCAGATTAATATTTGCAAGTGCACACAGGAACAAAGACCTACATTTTTGAGATATATCCTGAGGTCTGATGACACTAAAGTTGAACTGTTTGACCATAATACCATCATTATGTTTGGCGGAGAAAGGGAAAAGCTTGAAAGCCTAAGAACACCATCCTGTGAAACACGGGGGTGGCAGCATCATGTTGTGGGGTTGTTTTGCTGCATAAGGGACGGGGGCTCTTCAAAAAATAGATTGCATCATGAGGAAAGAAGATTATGTGGCAATACTTAAAGATAAACCAAGATATCAGCCAGGAAGTAAAAGCTTGGGCGGATATGGGTCTTCCAAGTGGACAACGACTGGAAGCATACTGCCAAACTGGTTACAAAGTGGCTTAAGGATAACAAAGTCAAAGTTTTGGAGTGGCCATCACAAAGTCTTGATCTCAGTTCTATTGAAAATTTATGTAAAACAAAAAGGAAAAGGGGCGCAAATGTGTAGGATCCCCTTATTAAAAACGTCTAACTGGCGTGGGTAGGTGGCCACTCACCTTATTGGGTTGTGCAAGTCCTGCACAACCCGGTTTACCAGCCTCCGCCGCCGGCGGTATGTGCACTGTCTCTCCGCTCTCCTCTCTCCTGTTCAAAGCAGATCGTTTGTGCTGTTCCTGAGCTGCTCCAGCCGCCAGTCCCTCAAAAAGGGAGTCGTTTTCATACAAAAAATAGTAATGGCGGTCTGATTAGGAGCGCTCTAAGGAACAAGCAGACATGTAAGATATTTAAATAAATGACAAACCTTTTATTAACTTCTTAGCTCCCCTCACAGCTCCACTATGCGTTTCAACTGCATACAAACAGTCTTCATGAAGACTGTTTGTATGCAGTTGAAACGCGTAGTGGAGCTGTGAGGGGAGCTAAGAAGTTAATAAAAGGTTTGCCATTTATTTAAACATCTTACATGTCTGCTTGTTCCTTAGAGCGCTCCTAATCAGACCGCCATTACTATTTTTTGTATTGAAAATTTATGGGCAGAGCTGAAAAGGCAGGTGCGAGCAAGGCGCGCTACAAACATGGCTCAGTTATGCCAGTTCTGTCAGGAGGAATGGGACCAAATTCTTACCAACGTTTGTGAGAACCTTTTGGAAGATTATCCAAAACGTTTCACCCAAGTCATACAGTTTAAGGGCAATGGTACCAAATACTAATGAAATATATGTAAACTTGAGACTTTGCAGACAGTAATAAAAACATTCTCTCTCTTTTAATATTCTGGCATTTGGCAAATATAAACAATTATGCTAATCCTAGTTGACATGAAATGGGAAGGGTTTATTCTTATTTCATGTAAGATTATGATAAAAACATGAATATGTATCTTTTTAAATAGTGTATGTAAACTTCTGGTTTTAACTATATGTGATCATATGCTGTCCCCAACTTTGAATTGGTGACCTCTGTCTTTGTAACACCTTTCTCAGTTATTTAAAAATAACATTTCAATAAAAAATATACATTTTATTCTTTATATGGACTGTGTAAGTCGATTGTTATGCTTTCCCATGAGCCAATAGCAAGTGCATATAGACTGGCAGATTATCATGCAGTTTGACATGAAAACCCATATTTATCATAATGATGGTTGGACCAGACACCACAGGCACATTCTACCTACTGTGTCCCCCATCTCCTCATAGATTGTAAGCTTGTGAGCAGGGCCCTCAACCCACCTGTAACTGTTGAACTATATGCTACCGTGTATTGTTTTTATTGTCTGTACATTGCTCTCCGCTGAACTGTTAAGTGCTGTGGATTATGTTGGCGCTATATAAATAATATGTATTATTATTATTTTGCCATCAGTATGTCATCCATACATAATTTTTTTACTTCTGTATGACATCCTTTTTATACATCAATAAAGTAATTTTTATATATAAACAAATAAAATATATGTGAATCCAATGCATACTTTTGCCCCCAAAAACTGGGAAAACTTATTGACTCGCGTATAAGCCGAGGGTGGACTCCAGCACAGGTATACAACCCCCAGCAGTGAGGTATACAGCAGCAGCCCCAATGGTAGTATACAGCAGCAACCCCAGTGGTATATACAGCAGCAGCCCCAGTGGTAGTATACAGCAGCCCCAGAGGTATATGCAGCCCCAGAGGTATATACAGCCCCAGAGGTATATACAGCCCCAGAGGTATATGCAGCCCCATATGCAGCCCCAGAGGTATATACAGCCCCATATGCAGCCCCAGGAGGTATATGCAGCCCCATATGCAGCCCCAGAGGTATATGCAGCCCCATATGCAGCCCCAGAGGTATATACAGCCCCATATGCAGCCCCAGGAGGTATATGCAGCCCCAGGAGGTATATGCAGCCCCATATGCAGCCCCAGAGGTATATACAGCCCCATATGCAGCCCCAGGAGGTATATGCAGCCCCAGGAGGTATATGCAGCCCCAGGAGGTATATGCAGCCCTCCCCCATCTATATACAGGCCCCCCCCCGCCGAAATCCTGTGAAGGAAGAGATTAGTATACTTATCCCTCCGCTGTCCCGCTGCCGCTGTCCCGCCGCCGCTCCTCCATCTTCATCCAGCGTCTTCCGTCTTCTTTCAGCTTCCTCCTCTGTCGCGCCGGCAATGACGTCATTGCCTGCGACCATCGGAGGAACCCGGAAGTAGACGGAAGACGCTGGATGAAGATGGAGGAGCGGCGGCGGGACAGCGGCAGCGGGACAGCGGAGGGATAAGTATACTAATCTCTTCCTTTTCAGGATTGCGGCAGGGGGGGGGCTTGTATATAGATCGGGGCACTGTATACTGTATACATTGTATACAGTATACAGTGACTCGCGTATAAGCCGAGGGGATAACTTTTCAGCCCAATTTTTGGGCTGAAAAACTCGGCTTATACGCGAGTATATACGGTATGAATGATGTATGTATGGTGACGGAGAGCACAAATATCTCTAATGTACACTAATTTCTGCCTTAAGTTAAATAAATCTGTCTGGTTGTAGTTGGTGCTGTTAGTAATTCCCCATGCCTGTTACTTTTCTGAAAGGTGGAAGCACAAAAAAGATTTTTTGTGCAAAATTAATGAGTGCCAATATTTGCAACTTATTTTAGTTAGAAAAGCGGAGTGTGCAAATTTACCTCTTGATGTTTAACCTCTGCATAAAAATGTACTATAGCTATACAGGCTGTTGTAAACACTTTATATCAGTCACAAGAATAGGGGTACTCACTCGCTTTGCTAGTAATTGAGGAAACAGGAAAGGTTTCTCTAGTTTCAAAGTTCATACGGTTTATTATGCTCTATAGACCAACATAAGATGTAGAAGCCTTTAATCAACTGTATTGCAACATCATTACATAGTACATATAAAGTCCATTACCATTCACAGGTCCATAGACATTTCCACTGACCCCCAGTCAGTGAATGTGACACCCCTGCTGGGGATTGCCACAGGACCCATCCGGTGCAAAGACGGATTTACACTTTGGTACCCACAGCACACAATATCTACCTCCCCAGACCTGGAGGGGGAGCTCCACTGGCTGCCTTAAGCCAGATCTTCTATAAAAGATCCAGGCCTGAGGGGAGGAGTTGGTTATGCAGTTAGGCAGGTAGTCTGCTCTGAGGAGTGAAGTCCAGTGAAGGAGCCTAGAGAAGGTGTTGGAAAGACCTGGTTGCTAGGCAAAGCAAGGCCCAGAACCAAAGGACACTGACCCGCTGTGAATCACCCCAGAGAGAGGGATGGAGACCTGTGGAGGAGTAAAGAAAAAGGACAAGGGACCGTATATAGGATCCCTTTAGCTCACCCGGACACCAGAGTCCGACCCTGCAGGAGAAACACTGAAGCAGGAAAAGCCCGGAGAAACCAGGAGGATCTATTCCCCTGAGGTACTAACTTAATAGAGACACTCAAACCTGACCAAGCACAGGACCAGGAGCCCAAGAGGAGTATAGGGACCCCACAGAAGGCCCTCATTGTCGGTTAAAGAGTAAAGCCCTGAGAGGGAAGGAAGCGGCGAGTTCAGTTATAGGCAGGACTTACCACAAACCACCGTACACAGTAGCAGAGGAGGCCTCACAACTCTCAAGGTGACAATCCCAAATTGCACCGAGAACCTGGTACCCCTCTTGGACTGTACCTGTTACCGGACATCAGTAAAAGACTATTGTGTGTGAGTCTGCTTCCCCGCTGCTGCCCACAGCGTCCCCCGCAAGCCGCTAATACAACTCCCCACATCCACCCTCGCTGCCCTGAGGTAAAGCACCACCTATGGGGAGCTGTACTACACTGAGCTGCACCACCATCACCTCAGCGGCCGGCCGCAGCGCTGGTATCCACCGTTACCAGGAACCACAGGTGGCGTCACGACACTACTACCCCCATCCTCATCACCATTCCCCCTAATCCCCACCGCTGAGGGTCCAGGGCATGGAATCGGGAATCGACCAGCTGTGATCCCTCATCAAAGCAGTCGTCCTGTCCTGCTACCCTGTCGACCACCTCATGTTCAGATATGGATTTCAGTTCTGTTACTCTTACAGAAGCTCTGCCATGCTCCAAACACACATAGGCTTCACAGACGGTCCAGCAAACGTGCAGGAACTTCTTTACATCACAGGACCAGGAAGGAGTCACATTGTATCTGCTAAATACACCCATTGGAGGTATGTAGTCAGTCAGACTCACCTAGCTCTCTAACCTGTTAAACCAGCCCTTAATACAATAAATATGATTCCTGGAACTATAAGTCCCAGTGAAACTATTTTGTTTTACACTGCAGCAGGTCACCGCCTCTACAACACATACCGGCCACTTATAACATAGCTGGTTGTAAGATAACAAGGCCTAATCATGTCCAAAAAGAAAGTTATATGGTAACACAGAATTGGCTATTACAATTACAAATCATATGCTCATTCGTGTAACATCAAGCTGTAGATGTTTGCTAAAAAATTCAGTGGAAAAAATGCAGAATTATGCAGTCCTTATGCAGGTATTAAGTAAATGACAAAATAAAACAAAACAAAAGTATAAAATACAAGAAAAGTTCAGTAAGTGTGAAAAGGTCATGTAGCTTTTCACAGTTGTTGATAGTTATCTTTAATGAAAAAATCCCCCTTTCCAGAAGTGTTACGGTAATTTGTTTTGACTTTGATTTGTTTTTTTTTTTGGCGTTTTCACTAAAACAGTGTGTGCAATTTTCGCATCATTTTTCATTCTCTCCCCTATAGACAGTAATACTAAAGAAGTAATATGCGTAATGTATTATGTGATGGAAAAAAAGCTATGTATGCTCATAATTATGGAGGGTAACAGAAACCTGTATTTTTCAGTGCTCAAGTTTTCATGATATTGGGGAAACAGACACGGAGCTTCATGACGGAACACTGATTGGGTCTAAGATGAATAGAAAAGAAAAAAATGAAGTCCTAAGGTGCTGTCTGTGGAGTGTTGAAAAAAGTCCACCAAATTTATTAAAGGTCGGTTAAAACCTATACAAAAATGCATACATTCACATTCCCCCATTTTATTCTTAAACCACTGTATTTTGATTTTAATCTTTTAATACATTTAGTGGATTTTATTTAGTTCTCCATGGTCCGTGCCAAGGAACTCAATATATCCTTATCCAATACATGGTTGCCCATGGAAGAGAATGCCAGAAGATCAGTGGAGGACCTAGCACTTTTTCAGAGGCATGGGATCAGTACAGGAGTATGGTGGATTAATTATTTTTTGACTATGTAGGACCACTTTAAGATATTAAAAAGAGAGACAACCCTTTTTAACAAGTCTACCAACTATACTGCCTAAAGGCAGCCACATTTGTACAATCACAATTATGTAGTACTAGCTGTGAGCCCGATGCAAATGCATCGGGATTCTAGAACGTGCATTAATTTGATTATAGTAGTTATAGCTGTTAGCCTGATGCAAATGCATGGGTATCTAAAATATGTTTATTGTTTTTTTTAAAGATTTTTAAATAATAATCGCATCATCAATAGCAATAATATAAGGCATAGCATTATTATTAGCAGTAATAGCAGTATTAATAGCATTATTAGCAGTATTATGAGCATTAATAACAGTATTAATAGCATTAATAGCATTATTATTAGCATTAATAGCATTATTAATAGCAATATTAGCATTAATAATAGCATTTATAGCATTATTATTAGCATTAATAGCATTAATAATAACATTATTAGCATTAATAATAGCATTAATAACATTATTAATAGCATTAATAGTATTATGATTAGCATTAATAGCATTAATAATAGCATTATTAGCATTAATAATCAGAATAATAATTATTAATAGCATTAAAAGCATTATTATTAGCATTAATAGCATTAATAATAGCATTATTAGCATTAATAATAGCATTAATAACATTATTAATAGCATTAATAGCATTATTATTAGCATTAATAGCATTAATATCCATTAATAGGATAAATATTAGCATTAATAGCATTAATAGCATAAATAATAGCATTAATAGCATTATTAATAGCATTAATAGCATTATTATTAGCATAAATAGCATTATAATAGCATTATTAGCAGTAATAATAGCATTAATAACATTATTAATAGCATTAATAGCATTATTATTAGCGTTAATAGCATTAATAATAGCATTATTAGCATTATAATACTATTAATAGGATAATATTAGAATTAATAGCATTAATAGCATAAATAATAGCATTAATAGCATTATTAATAGCATTATTAGCATTATAATAGCATTTATAGCATTATTATTAGATTAATAGAATTAATAATAACATTATTAGCATTAATATAGCATTAATACATTATTAATAGCATTATAGTATTATGATTAGCATTATAGCATTAATAATAGCATTATTAGCATTAATAATCAGATTAATAACATTATTAATAGCATTAATAGCATTATTATTAGCATTAATAGCATTAATAGCATTATTATTAGCATTAATAGCATTAATAATACCATTAATAGGAAAATATTAGCATTAATAGCATTAATAGCATAAATTACAGCATTAATAGCATTATTAATAGCATTAATAGCATTATTATTAGCATAAATAGCATTAATAATAGCATTATTAGCAGTAATAATAGCATTAATAACATTATTAATAGCATTAATAGCATTATTATTAGCGTTAATAGCATTAATAATAGCATTATTAGCATTAATAATACTATTAATAGGATAAATATTAGAATTAATAGCATTAATAGCATAAATAATGCATTATTAATAGCATTAATAGCATTATTATTAGCATAAATAGCATTAATAATAGCATTATTAGCATTATAATAGCATAATAACATTATTAATAGCATTAATAGCATTATTATTAGCATTAATAGCATTAATAATAGCATTATTAGCATTAATAATACATTAATAGGATAAATATTAGCATTAATAGCATAAATAATAGCATTAATAGCATTATTAATAGCATTAATAGCATTATTATTAGCATAAATAGCATTAATAATAGCATTATTAGCATTATAATAACATTAATAACATTATTAATAGCATTAATAGCATTATTATTAGCATTAATAGCATTATTAATAGCATTAATAGCATTAATAGGATAAATAGTAGCATTAATAGCATTAATAGCATAATTAATAGCATTAATAGCATTATAATAGCATTAATAGCATTATTATTAGCATTAATAGCATTAATAATAGCATTATTAGCATTAATAATAGCATTAATAACATTATTAATAGTATTAATAGCATTATTATTAGCATTAATAGCATTAATAATAGCATTATTAGCATTAATAATACCATTAATAGGATAAATATTAGCATTAATAGCATTATAGCATAAATAATATAGCATTAATAGCATTATATAGCATTAATAGCATTATTATTACATTAAATAGCATTAATTAATAGCATTATTAGCATTAATAATAGCATTAATAACATTATTAATAGCATTAATAGCATTATTATTAGCATGAATAGCATTTATTAATAGCATTAATAGCATTAATAGGATAAATAGTAGCATTAATAGCATTAATAGCATATATTAATAGCATTAATAGCATTATTAATAGCATTAATAGCATTATTATTAGCATTAATTAGCATTAATAATAGCATTATTAGCATTTAATAATTAGCATTAATAACATATATTAATAGTATTAATTAGCATTATTATTAGCATTAATAGCATTAATAATTAGCATTATTAGCATTAATAATACCATTAATAGGATAATAATTAGCATATTAATAGCATTAATAGCATTAAAATAATAGCATTATAGCATTATTAATAGCATGAATAGCATTATTATTACCATAAATAGCATTAATAATAGCATTATTAGCATTAATAATACCATTAATAACATTATTAATAGCATTAATAGCATTATTATTAGCATGAATAGCATTATTAATAGCATTAATAGCATTAATAGGATAAATATTAGCATTAATAGCATTAATAGCATAATTAATAGCATTAATAGCATTAATAATAGCATTATTAGCATTAATAATAGCATTAATAACATTATTAATAGTATTAATAGCATTATTATTAGCATTAATAGCATTAATAGCATTATTATTAGCATTAATAATACCATTAATAGGATTAAATAGTAGCATTAATAGCATTAATAGCATAATAATAGCATTAATAGCATTATTAATAGCATTAATAGCATTATTATTAGCATAAATAGCATTAATAATAGCATTATTAGCATTAATAATAGCATTAATAACATTATTAATAGCATTAATAGCATTATATTAGCATTAATAGCATTAATAATAGCATTATTAGCATTATAAATAGCATTATATAACATTATTATTAGCATTAACTAGCATAATTATTTAGCATTAATAGCATTATTATTAGCAGTAATAACATTATTATTATCATTTTTATTTGTTAATTATTATTTTTTATTTAATTATTTATTATTTGTGATTTATTTTTTTATTTATTTATTTATTTATTTTTTTATTATTAATTTATTATTTAGGCTGAGACCGAGTTCTCTTTCAGGTGCGCTGAAAGGGCTGATATTATTAGCATATATTTAATATTTTTATTATTATTTTTATTTAATTATTTATTAATTAATTTTTTGTTTTTATTATTTTTTAATTATTTTTTAATTATTTTTTTATATTATTAAATTTAGTATTTTTTAATTATTTTTTAATTATTTTTTTTATTATTAAATTTATTAATATTTTTAAGTTAGAGTGATACACAGTTCTCATTCAGGTCGGCATTTTTTTTTTTTTATTATTATTTTAATTATTTATTAATTTTTAATGATTGTTTTTTTATTTTTTAATTATTTTTAAATTTTTTATTTTATTATTTAATTTATTTAATTTTTTAAGTCAGACTGAGAGACAGTTCTCATTCAGGTCCGCTTTTTTTTTATTTTTTTATTATTATTTTTATTTAATTATTTAATATTTTTTAATGATTTTTTTATTATTTTTTAATTATTTTTAAATTATTTTTTTTATTATTTAATTTATTATTTTTTTTAAGTCAGACTGAGACACAGTTCTCATTCAGGTCCGCTTTTTTTTATTTTTTTATTATTATTTTTATTTAATTATTTAATATTTTTTAATGATTTTTTTATTATTTTTTAATTATTTTTAAATTATTTTTTTTATTATTTAATTTATTATTTTTTTTAAGTCAGACTGAGACACAGTTCTCATTCAGGTCCGCTTTTTTTTTATTTTTTTATTATTATTTTTATTTAATTATTTAATATTTTTTAATGATTTTTTTATTATTTTTTAATTATTTTTAAATTATTTTTTTTATTATTTAATTTATTTATTTTTTTAAGTCAGACTGAGACACAGTTCTCATTCAGGTCCGCTTTTTTTTTATTTTTTTATTATTATTTTTATTTAATTATTTAATATTTTTTAATGATTTTTTTATTATTTTTTAATTATTTTTAAATTATTATTTTTATTATTTAATTTATTTATTTTTTTAAGTCAGACTGAGACACAGTTCTCATTCAGGTCCGGCTATTTTTTATTTTTTTATTATTATTTTTATTTAATTATTTAATATTTTTTAATGATTTTTTTATTATTTTTTAATTATTTTTAAATTATTATTTTTATTATTTAATTTATTTATTTTTTTAAGTCAGACTGAGACACAGTTCTCATTCAGGTCCGGCTATTTTTTATTTTTTTATTATTATTTTTATTTAATTATTTAATATTTTTTAATGATTTTTTTATTATTTTTTAATTATTTTTAAATTATTATTTTTATTATTTAATTTATTTATTTTTTTAAGTCAGACAGAGACGCAGTTCTCATTCAGGTCCGCCTTTTTTTTTCCCCATTGACATACATTACCGGTGTGTCGGCGATTTTATGGCCGGCCACCTGGTTCTATTAGTCGGCCCTAAAATCGCGGACACACCGCTAATGCATGTCTATGGGCAGTGAGCTCGAATTCTGATTGGTCGGCGTCCAATCCGAAATCGGGCTGACTGCCCATAGAGATGCATTAGCGGTGTGTGCGCGATTTTAGGGCCGACAAATAGAACCAGGTGGCCGGCCATAAAATCGCCGACATACCGCTAATGTATGTCAATGGGGAAAAAAAAAGGCGGACCTGAATGAGAACTGCGTCTCAGTCTGAGGGGCTCTTCTGATTGGCTGAGGGCAGTATACATCGACCAATCAGAAGAGGTCCTCAGATCTCATTGAGGTAGAATGGGGGATTTTTCGCCCATTCTATCTTAATGAGAAGGAAGACGACGTGGGAGGTGGAAGTTATCGCAAAGAAGAGAGAAGATCCCCGGGGACGGACGAAGACGCGGAGATGGCGGAAAGAAGAGAGAAGACCCCCGGGGCCGGAGGAAGAGGACGGCTGGCCGGACGGAGGACTTGTGGATCGGACGGACGATCAGATGACTTGAAGGCATGTAAGTGATCGACGGGGACGTTAGCTAGGGCACGGCGGGGGCTTCTGGTGTAGGGCCTTAGGTGACAGCGGCGTTAGGTTAGGGGACTGCGGGGGCTTAGGGTGTAGGGCTTTAGCGAGAGGGGCAGGGGACAGCGGCGGGAGCTGAGGGGCGGCGGTGCCTTAGGGGATAGGCGGCGGGGCTTAGGGGGTATCGGCGGGGGCCTAGGATGCTACAGGGCTTAGGGGGTAGGGGCTTAGGGGCGGCGGTGCCTTAGGGGGTAGGCGGCATGGCTTAGGGGGTATCGGCGGGGGCTAGGATGCTACGGGGCTTAGGGGCGGCGGGCTTAGGGGCTGCTAGGGGGCTTGGGGGTAGGGGCTTAGGGGCGGCGGTGGCTTAGGGGGTAGACGGCGGGGCTTAGGGGGTATGGGCAGGGGCTTAGGATGCTGCGGGTCTGGGTTTAGGTGGTCGTGGCTGCTGCGGGGCTTAGCATAGGTGCGACGGGTCGGGGCTTAGAGTGTAGGGGTGCGGCGGTGTTAGCGACAGCGGCGGGCAGGGGCTGTAGTGTACAGCGCGATGGTATACTACAGTCCTATGGCGCTTATGGGCATGGGACTGTAGTATACTATAGCGGAGTACACTACAGCTGCGGCGGTGTTAGCGACAGCGGCGGGCAGGGGCTGTAGTGTACAGCGCGATGGTATACTACAGTCCCATGGCGCTTATGGGCATGGGACTGTAGTATACTATAGCGGTGTACACTACAGCTGCGGCGGTGTTAGCGACAGCGGCGGGCATGGGCTGTAGTGTACAGCGCGATGGTATACTACAGTCCCATGGCGCTTATGGGCATGGGACTGTAGTATACTATAGCGGTGTACACTACAGCTGCGGCGGTGTTAGCGACAGTGGCGGGCAGGGGCTGTAGTGTACAGCGCGATGGTATACTACAGTCCCATGGCGCTTATGGGCATGGGACTGTAGTATAGGATAGCGGTGTACACTACAGTAGTATGGGCTTGTGTGGCTTGGTTAGGGGAGTAGCGACTCGCAATGCCCGCTTCGCGGGCATTGCTTCGCGAGGCTGGAACGACTCGCAATGCCCGCTTTGCGGGCATTGCTTCGCGAGTCGCCGTGGCCGCGTAGCAGAAGCAGCTCGGACTCGCTAACCAAGCCACCGGAAGCAGCGCCGCTCCGACGGAAGTCGCTACGGCAATTATATAATAGATCAGGTAGCTGCATGCCTCTGGCGATTCTTAGAGATGGGCTATTTAAATAGAATTGAATTCTTCACAAGTTTTACAAAAATCCACATTTTTAAGAATGCAGGCTTTTTGTACTTTACTAATGTAATTTCAACAACATGGCAGCTGGCTGGCATTTCTCTTAACTGTAGAGGTCTGGCGAATTGTAAAAAACAAACTAAAATAATACTCAGCTTATCGATCACCTCTGGTGCTTGCTGTCCTTGTACAGTAATTAGTGTATCTTCTGATTACGAAAGAGTGTGCGGCCGAACCTGGGAAGTATAGCAACGTCATGACTATACGATTTGCATTTGTAACCTTCTAACTGACATCCCAGGCCACGACCTCCCGGTTGACCTGCCTTGGCGAGAAGATGCAGAGCGCAGTACCCATTAGAAGATGCATCGGGAACCATCTGGGGGCAGTAAGCAGCGGAGGTGAGCAATGATGTATATTTTTGTTAGGCTAGGGTCACATTTGTGTTGTGACCCTAACACGACGCAAGCGTTAAAAACACTATGTGCTGCCAGACAACGCAGCCTATAGTAACTCAATGTGTACCTTGCCAACCAGCCACACACAGAGCTCAAGGAAGTGCGCTTTAGCTGACTGCACAGGAAAACGTTGCAGACAGCGTTCCCTGTGCACTCAGCTAAAGAGCACATCCTGGAGCTTTGTGTGTGGCTGGTTGGCAAGGTACACATTGGGTTACTATAGGCTGCGTTGTCTGGCAGCACATAGCGTTAACGCTATGCGCTGCGGGCAAAAATTTCTAAGTTTTAGTGGGTCCGTCAGCTGACGCAAATGTGACCGTAGCCTTAGTCTTTCTTTTCGATACCTTATGTTTATTGTGCTCTGAGGTCTCTCTATATACCAGAGCATAGTAAGAAACATTTACCGTAATTTGTAGATAATACATTTGCTGTAAAATTCAATTTACCGCTAGAATTTGTGTGATTTTGTGAATTTGAATCTTGTCAGATTCCTTCATCTCTAGCGATGCTGTATTCATAATGGAGAAACCCGATTTAAACACATTATCTGATACTCCACAATATGTGTTTGCTGATAATGGCCTTTATTATAATCTGAACTACCTCGAGATTATGTTAATTATTAAAAGAGTGCTTGAGCTCATGCTTTTTAAGGGGTTGTACAGCTAGAGAAAGTGGGCTTGATGCTTAATAAAAAGCCTGGTATAACTGAATCTCAACAAAAATTCCCAAATACTGTAGGATGATCTGTGACCAATGTCAGAACATGAATTTCATCAAACACTGGTGTCTATTGTCCTCTTCTGGAATTATTTTGGAGATGGAAATAAAATTAATTTTATATTTCCCAATACTACATGCAAAGCATTGTCTTTGGATGTACTGAATATACATTGTTCACATATAACCTGTCAGTATGTATAATAAGGCCAAGCAAATCAGTTTTGGCTTTTAACAACTTTAACATTGGCCATGTTCACACACATGCGTTTTTTTGGCCATCTCTGCGTTTTTTGGGCTGTTAAAAAAAAACGCAGGTGCGTTAACGCAGGGTACATTTGAGTGTACATGCGTTTTTCAGCCCCACTTGCATTTTTTTCCCCCAGTCCAAAAAACGCTGCATGCAGCGTTTTTGGGTGCTGTAAAAAAACGCATGTGCGTTTTCCCAAAACGCAGGTGCCTATATGTGCCCTGCTTTAACGCATGCGTTTCCCATAGGGGCCCATGTTAAAAAAACGCATGCGTTTTCTAAAAAACGCATGCGTTTCTATAACATGGGGCCCTATGGGAAACGCATGTGCTTTTAAAAGGCACATTTATGCACCCTGCGTTAACGCTTGCGTTTTTGCCTGCGTTTTTGAGGAAAAAATGACAAAGTCCAAAAAGGCTGTATTTCCTTTCAGACACACAAGAGACATTTTTTAGCACTCCTAAAAAAACGCATGTGGTTTTAGGAGTGCTAAAAAAAACGCAAATCGTGTGTGAACAATGCCATTTTTGGGAGGTGGGGAAATTTAAAATAGTTGTCTCGTTCGTTCACTGCCTACACACCCCAACAGATTCTTTGACTATCGCTGGTTGTAGTGATGATCTATTGATCAGAGTTGCAGTCAATGTTTTCCTACAGTAGTCATATGTCTGTCTGGAGCAAGCAGAAAGTATAGGACAGACAATAGACCCTTGAAGTGTTCATATGAAAGTCAGGGGATTCAGTAAGGGGGGCAGTACTGGACAAGGTCCTAGACAACAGACTGAGGCTAGGGTCACACATAAGCCCTTGGTCTGTTTTTGGCTTCATTTTTGTCATTTTTTTTTCTAAGTCCAAAAACTGACAGAAAAACGGATTGGATGTAATAAACACCCTGTCCGTTTTTTTCTGGACCTCAAAACATTGCTCTGGCTAGGGTCACACATAAGCCCTTGGTCCGTTAATGGCTTCATTTTTGGCATTTTTTTTTTCTAAGTCCAAAAACTGATAGAAAAACGGATTGGCTGTAATAAACACCCTGTCCATTTTTTTCTGCACTTAAAAACATTGCTATGTCCGTTTTTCAAAAAAAAAAAAAAAAAAAAATATATATATATTATATATATATATATATATATTTTTTAACATGGGGCCTATGGAAAAACGGATCAGTTTTTTTGAGAATTTTGGTCAAAAAATGACTAAGTCCAAAAACGTTCAGTGGTGTAGGAGGCTCAAAAAGCACCCAAAAAAAACGGATTGGTCATGGAAATCACTTCCAAAAACGGATTTCTATGTGTGACCCCAGCCTCTGTCCGTTTTTGAGCCAAAACGTTGCTAGCACCGTTTTTGGCATCACTTAAAAAACGCATGCGTTTTTTTAACATGGGGCCCTATGGGAAACGCATGCGTTAACGCATGGCACATATAGGCACCTGCGTTAACGCATATGCGTTTTTAATGAAAAAATGACTAAGTCCAAAAATGTTCAGGGGTGCAGGAGGCTCAAAAAGCACCCTATAAAAACGGATTGGTGATGGAAATCACTTCCAAAAATGGACTTCTATGTGTGACCCCAGCCTGATACAGAAACGCACGTCGCGGCTGTCACCATTGAAGTAATACATATTTGATATTGGTATAATGTTTTGTTTTTTGCTGATGTAGTCATCTTAATATTTGAATCCCATATTTGTTGCCTCATTGTATATCCTACCGTAATTTACTCTTCTATGATATATCATTCTATCTGCTAGATAGGTTTTTTTTACTGTTAGAAAAGTGTTTTTCATTTTTTTTGTCTTCATATATTATTAATTGTTACATGGACACTTTAAGATAACAATTACATAGATATCCTTACACACTTTATCTAACTTGTGTTGCAATATTTGTATTATTCTTGACCTTCCCCTCTGTGAAATGACACCTTTTCTCTGTGTAAATACTAGAGACATATCCCTGAGGAAGGTGCCAGGTGGGGCGCCGAAACGCGTTGGAGAAGGAGAATAAAGAATGAGTATCTGTTTGATGAACCTCTGACTCTCTTGTGAGTATTTTTGGACTGGAGCAGCGCGGACTGTGACACACCTTTTTCCCATCACCTTTTCTCTGTGGACCCATTTTTTTAAACCCTCTATTTTTTCCCTTTATATATCCCTTAGTCCCAGCATGCGTTGCTGGAGATTGAATTCATACTGGCCAAAGCTTCTGGAGGTGAAAGAAGCTTTCTAGAGATTCCTCTGCTGTGAAGTCATCTGCTGTCTGGTGAACTGACAGCAGACGTGAAGTTGCTGCCTTGTTCCTTGTTTGTCTTCCCTTTCCCTCGTGTCTCTTATAATGCAGTGGTTGTGGACCAGTATTCCCGCCGGCCATTCCATAGTGATGGCTAACATCAGGGCCAGCGAGGGCTCTAGGTATCCTGCTCGGTGACGAGTTGAAATAATTTGTATAGGGATGGTAGGGAGATCAGGGCACAGCTGCAGGTGAGTGAAGGAGGTCACTTCTCTCCTGTTCCCTATGAGCAGGGCCCTTCACTGTATTTATCCCCCCTGGTGTCTCGCTGTCTGTTGTTCTGAGTAACGCACCGGACATTGTTGGTCCATGCTCCGTGGTCACGCATGGTTGTCGGACATTCCCTTGTGCAGCGTAACATCATCACTTACAAAGCTCTGTAGGAAAGAGCTGGAAATCCAAGCAATAAGCTGTAAACAATAAATGTAAAAATCCTTCCGTTTTTAAGGGATTTTTAATAAGAGGCAAATGTCAGTATTTTTAGCCTAATAATATAATAAAAAAAAATCGGCAGGAGTTTCCTTCTCCCTTGCTATGTCGATCAGTGAAGTGATAAAGGGGGTTGGTGATCTGACTGCCTGGTGATTCATTCAGGCCTCGCTGGTTCTGAGGCCTCCCTGCTTCTGTCCACTGGTCCTGGCTGCCTGTAGCTAAGTTGTGACCCTTTACTCCTGCTGGACAGTCTCTCACCGATATGGCAGGCAGCTCAAGCCCTTCCCGGGTGTTTTTCTTCTGGCCACTCTCCCTGAGCTCTTCTACGCTGCTGTGCCTACAAGTGCTTTGGTGGCCAGGAGACTTGGAAACTCCCATCCTCCGGTTTTGGCTGCTCGGCCAAGAACACCCTCGCAACCTCAGACTCCAGTGTCTGGTTCTGGCGCTCCGCTCTGGGGTGAACCGTTAACAGGCTCCTTTCCCCAGGCCTACTCCTCTCATCTCCTCAGACCCTCGCTTATGGGTCCCTCACACTGGCTAGTGAGTATCCTTGGACAAGCCTGACATTGCTCCAGTCCGCAGGATGTCTTCTACAGTTCTCCTAGGAACTAAAATGACTAACTCCGCCTCCAGACAGAATTTATAGGGGAGATGCCCTGAACCCAGGTTAGAGTTCCCCCTTCTGGTCTGGAGTGTTGTGTGCTTTGGGTACCTGGTATGGATACCCTACCTTGCATCCAAGCATGACCTTACCCCCGAGGGAGGCAAGGCCATTGTGGCAACCGGACTCTGGGTTGCCACACTTAGCACACGGAACTGATGTTATTTGACAACTTCATGTCAACCATTGCTCACTGAATCAAATATGGAAGCAGTGTCCTCTACTATCTACTACCCAGGTAGGTCTCAGATTAGGAAACAAGTGCAATTGCACAAATGAAATAAATATTTCAGATAGCTAAGTGGGTGCAGACAGGACAATTGGCTTTGTCTAAAGGATCGAGACTTGGCTAGTGCAGTCTGGAAAATCCTGTAAGACATTTAGAGCAAATGCAGCTCTTAGTTAATTGCCACCACATTGCATTTGAAATGAAACCTCTATAACAGAATTCAAGTGCAGAATGTAACATTTAATTTGAAGGATTGAACAAAAATATGTGATAGAAAATGTAGGAATTGTACACATTTCTTTACAAACACTCCACATTTTAGGAGGTCAAAAGTAATTGGACAAATAAACATAACCCAAACAAAATATTTTTATTTTCAATATTTTGTTGCAAATCCTTTGGAGGCAATTACTGCCTTAAGTCTCGAACCCATGGACATCACCAAACGCTGGGTTTCCTCCTTCTTAATGCTTTGCCAGGCCTTTACAGCCGCAGCCTTCAGGTCTTGCTTGTTTGTGGGTCTTTCCGTCTTAAGTCTGGATTTGAGCAAGTGAAATGCATGCTCAATTGGGTTAAGATCTGGTGATTGACTTGGCCATTGCAGAAGGTTCCACTTTTTTGCACTCATGAACTCCTGGGTAGCTTTGGCTGTATGCTTGGGGTCATTGTCCATCTGTACTATGAAGCGCCGTCCAATCAACTTTGCAGCATTTGGCTGAATCTGGGCTGAAAGTATATCCCGGTACACTTCAGAATTCATCCGACTACTCTTGTCTGCTGTTATGTCATCAATAAACACAAGTGACCCAGTGCCATTGAAAGCCATGCATGCCCATGCCATCACGTTGCCTCCACCATGTTTTACAGAGGATGTGGTGTGCCTTGGATCATGTGCCGTTCCCTTTCTTCTCCAAACTTTTTTCTTCCCATCATTCTGGTACAGGTTGATCTTTGTCTCATCTGTCCATAGAATACTTTTCCAGAACTGAGCTGGCTTCTTGAGGTGTTTTTCAGCAAATTTAACTCTCGTCTGTCTATTTTTGGAATTGATTAATGGTTTGCATCTAGATGTGAACCCTTTGTATTTACTGTCATGGAGTCTTCTCTTTACTGTTGACTTAGAGACAGATACACCTACTTCACTGAGAGTGTTCTGGACTTCAGTTGATGTTGTGAACGGGTTCTTCTTCACCAAATAAAGTATGCGGCGATCATCCACCACTGTTGTCATCCGTGGACGCCCAGGCCTTTTAGAGTTCCCAAGCTCACCAGTCAATTCCTTTTTTCTCAGAATGTACCCAACTGTTGATTTTGCTACTCCAAGCATGTCTGCTATCTCTCTGATGGATTTTTTCTTTTTTTTCAGCCTCAGGATGTTCTGCTTCACCTCAATTGAGAGTTCCTTTGACCGCATGTTGTCTGGTCACAGCAACAGCTTCCAAATGCAAAACCACACACCTGGAATCCACCCCTGACCTTTTAACTACTTCATTGATTACAGGTTAACGAGGGAGACACCTTCAGAGTTAATTGCAGCCCTTAGAGTCCATTGTCCAATTACTTTTGGTCCCTTGAAAAAGAGGAGGCTATGCATTACAGAGCTATGATTCCTAAACCCTTTCTCCGATTTGGATGTGGAAACTCTCATATTGCAGCTGGGAGTGTGCACTTTCAGCCCATATTATATATATAATTGTATTTCTGAACATGTTTTTGTAAACAGCTAAAATAACAAAACTTGTGTCACTGTCCAAATATTTCTGGCCCTAACTGTATATAAGTGGCTATATATAAGTGACAAAAATCTTACCAACGAGGATGGGCAGGATTATTGGAATCAGGAGTTATTAAAGGGAATCTGTCAGTAGTATTTTGCTTTGTAATCTGACAACACCATGAAGTAGGAACATTTACCCTGATTCCAGTGATGTATCACTTAGTTTACTGGGTGCAGCAGTTTATATATATAGTCAGTTTTCTCTGTTACAGATGTAGCAGACCTAAGCTGTTGTATAACTCACCCACATCTCAGCTTTCTGTGTACAATGTGTAAGGACATAGAGCTGCTAATCAGTACTGGGGTGTGGTTTGACTACAAAGCATGATATCAGTTGTCCTGTAATGATAATTTTTTCCTGATAAAACATTGTATTGAAACAGTAAAACACAGCCTAGTAAGTGACACAGCCCTGTAAGCAGGCTTTCTGCTCCTAAATCATGGTGTTCTCAGATTACATAACAAACTAATGCTGACACATTCCCTTTAACTGCCAAATGAGCCAAAATACAAATGCCTGATGCCATTTTTATGCATTGTAGATAAAGCTGGTCACTTAATACTAATGTTGGTCAATAATCCGACTCAATAATTATGATTTTATCTCACCATTTAATTTTTGCCAAAACTGATTGGTGGAGAGACAGATAGGGTGACTAGATTTTTAATATTCACAATTATTTTGTTTTCAGGGGAAATACGTCACCACCAAGGTGCATACACATGTATTGGATGATTGGGAGTGTAATAGGTTCACCTCAATGAATTAGGATATCATCAAAAAGTTAATTTATTTCAGTAATTCAATACATAAAGTGAAACATATATATTATATAGAATCACTACAAACCGAGTGATCTATTTCAAGTGTTTATTTCTGTTAATGTTGATGATTATGGCTTACAGTCAATAAAAACCCGAAGGTCATTATCTCAGAAAATTAAAGTAGGGAGGATAAAGGTTTAAAAACCGCACTGCCATATTCCACGAGACATCAAAGGGTGAATATAATATTGATTTATTAGACAACACATTTCAGGCCTCCATGAAACACCCTGAAACATGGCAATATGATATTGATTTGTCCTGAGGAAGAGGCCAGGGAGCCCTGAAACGCGGTGACTAATGAATGAATATTATATTCACCCTTTGATGTCTCGTGGGATACGGCAGCGTGGTGTTTAATCATTCATCCTCCCTACTCTATATACACCACACTGGGGACTGCAGCAGCCGTGATCTGCTTTTATAGTGGTTGTGACTCTCACAACCACACAAGGTGAAGCCTCTGATACCTATTTAGGCAATATTTTATCTCTCAGACCCTTCAGCCTCCCTTCTTTAATTTTCTGAGATAATGACCTTTGGGTTGTCATTGGTTGTAAACCATAATCATCAACATTGACAGAAATAAAGACATGAAATAGATCACTCTGTTAGGCTGCCTTCACATTTGCGTTTGTGTCTGCATGCTGATGGCATGCAGAAACAAACGCAGTGAAAAGCAGGGTCATTTTGATGTGTCCGCAGCGGAGAATGTCCGCCTGCGGACACATCACTATGGAGCCCGGGCAGCCAATCGGCGGTGTCCGGGGGCGGGCCGGAGGCGGAGATCAGCGGCGGAGATCTCCTCCTCCCGGCCGCCGGTAAGCTCCGGGACGTGTCAGCGGGGTTAAACAGCTGATTTGACACCTGTTTGAATCTCCCGCGCTGACACCGAGAGGAGATGTCGGCGCGGGAAGATTCAAACAGCTGTCACATCAGCTGTTTAACCCCGCCGACACGGCTAGGAGATTACCGGCACCGGGGAGGAGGCGATCATCAGAGGCTGAGCTGATCTCCCGGTGGCCTCGGTGATCTCCTGTGACATCACCGGCGGCCACCGGGAGAGATTTCAATGGGTCTGCAGCGTTCTCCTGCGCTGTCAAGCGCAGAACACTGCGGACCCATTGATGCCAATGCATTCTTTTGTGCGCTTGGGGACGCTTGCTGATTTCCAAGGTCCCCGAGCGCACAAAAAATGCAACATGCTGCGTCCCGGGTGCGGACGGGAGACCCTGGAGGGAGCAGATATCTTCCGCATCCGCACCCGAATGCAGCAAACACAGACACTATGCGTTCCTATGTTAAACATAGGAACGCAGTGTGCATGCGCTTGACTGCGTATGGGAACGCAGCATACGCTGCCTTCCCATACTCAAATGTGAAGGCAGCCTAATGACTCTATATAGTATAGGTGTTTCACTGTCTGTATTAAATTACTGCAACAAATTAACTTTTTAATGATATTCTAATTCATTGAGATGCACCAGTATATGGGCAACCTAAGAAAGGATTGAGGAGTGTCTTCCTTAGTTGCCAGCTCACCATTGTCTTACATTTCATGTTTTTGTATAAATCTTTTTAAGGCGGCTGTCACACGCTGAGATATCTCTAGCGATATTGTAAGCGATCACGTGCACGCGCGATCGCTTACAATATCGCTCACATCGCTGGTGAGCTGTCACACAGACAGACTCACCAGCGATGTGGAGCCGCGATCTCGCTGGTAACTATGGTACACATCGGGTAACTAGGCGCCGCGCGTCGCTTAGTTACCCGACGTGTACCATAGTTACCATCTCCCAGCATAGGCTCTGCGCTGGGAGATCGTTCATCGTGGTGTTATACACCACAATGAAGCAGATCGTGGCATCGTTCATCGCTAGATCTGAGCTCCGCAGCTCAGATCAGCGATGTCACGATCAAGCGATTTCACATCGTAAATCGCTTGATTACATGCAACGATTTCTTGCCCGATATCGCTTAAGCGATCAAAAAGGAGATCGCTTAAACGATATCGGGCAAGAAATCGTTCCGTGTGACGGCCGCCTAAGATTTATCTTAAATATCTCAGTTTAGTGTCAGGAATCTATTGGGTCTGACCCAGTTGCTCATGATAGTGGTAAGATAAAGAACACAAACAGTTGATTAATTCAGAAGAGGAAAAGGACTAATATTTAATTAAAAAAAACACCATTTAGGTTAATATATATAGATTTTTTTTAACAAAAGCAAGATCTTAATTGTAGAGATTCTTCTTCCAATATCAAGGCGCCCCAGTATCTTTCCATATATTCCTTGTAAAGAAACTAGTTGGATTTGAATGTATGGACAATTTCCTCTCACTAAAGACTTCACCTTGATACTGCTTTCAAAGAGGAAGAATTCTCACTTTTCTGCTAGCATGAAGCTATTAGTTCTGTTCATGATGGGTTTTTATTTTAGACATAATATGAGCATTTAATGACCCTCTCTGCATGTAGTGAAAGCTCTCGTGTCTCACTGTGAGCTGAAATCAGTTCGTCTTTGACACAGCTTCATTCTCTCTGCATTTTCATTTCTTTAATCAAAGAATAATCACATAGTGGAATTTGCTAAGAAAAGAGAAAGAAAAGAATCTTAAGTAAACAACATGGGGTATGAAGAGAGGCTTGGAAGAAAACAATTGTAAAGGTGTAGTTTTAGAATAATAAAATGAATGTCCTTGTATGTCAATTTCTTATATTTAATAAAATATGACATGTTTCTATTGAATTCTGATCTAATAAATAATATAAAAAAACAAAAAATGTAGACCTATAGTTACATGCTCATCCAATCGTTCACTTTTGACAAATGTCGCACCCCGAGGACTGGGGTACTCGGAACCGGGCACTGTCGTCTGCTAGGGCTGTGGGGTGTCACGGTGATGTGTCCCGACTCCGTGATCCCAGGTGCGGCAATGAAAGGGGGGCTTGATAAAAGAGAATAAAATTTATAAAAGTTATTTGATACACACCGTAGTGTGTGGCTATATGAGGCCACCGCTGCAATCGGGACCGCTGGGGTGATGGTGGGTGAAGCCGGATGGTGAGCCCTCTACGGGTAGGGCTGATACCCAGGGCATCCGAAGGTGTATTGTCGTGTAAGGGCTCGGACACACTCATCCGAATTTGACTGACGAGACTCGAAAGGGCTGGAGCAGTAACCCTGAATGGCTTCTCCTTGTCTGGATGGGGCTGTAAGCTGCTTGTGTTTTTGTGCAGCTCCAGACTCCCCGTCCAGAGAGGGAGAGGCCGTTCAGGGTCACTGATCAAGCCATTTCCGAGTGTCATCCATCAAACTCGGATTTAACTAGGAAAGTGTGTCCAAGCCCTTAGAGTGTAAAGTCCCCCGTACCTTCAGGCAACATTCACAGTCTCTGCACGGTTGCGGCTTCCCTTCTTTCCTGTGAATAAACAACTGAGTCCACACTGTACTGGGCTTTACCGGGTTTTTATTTGTAACTTCTCACTTAACAGTTCAAAACAACTTCACAGTTCTTTCACAAGAGTTACAACGTACCTAGGTTCACACAGCGCTCTGTACAGTTCTTACAGGCTTAGGTCCTTACTGCAGCTGGGACAGTTCATCTGCATCACGCTCCCCTCAGTGTACCTCTCGGGCCCTCTCGTTCTCATCTCCGCGTGTGGGTACGGTCCGGCCATCACAGGTTCTGTAGGGATTTGTCCCACTCCTTGGGTCACTAGTCCTAGTATGATGGTTTTCTCCTTTACCACACCGGTTGTGAGGTTCCGGGGCATAGAGTTCCCATACCACACTGGGTTTCTTGTGGTTGGGGACATAAAGCTTTCCCTGCTACATCTACAGAGCCGGCACTCTGGTTCTTTGGCCCAGCCATCTGTGTCCCGGGTTAATCAGGCACACCTGGCTCCTTCTGCTCTTCCTCGGGTTCAGCCTGGGTTCCCAGCCGGCCATCAGTGGTGCAGGCCACTGGGCCCCGCTTCTCTTGCAGTGTGGTCTCAGTCACTGCTTAGCTGACGAGTGTTTCTGCTTAGAAATTTATTTCTCTGGCTCTCTCAGAACCAACAAACAAACAGCTACCTTAGTGTTCCTGGGTTTTACTCCAGTTCCTCCACCCCTTCCTGGGTGCTTTACTACATTCCACCCTAACTTAGCTCCTCCCACCATCCCTTACCCAACATGAAGTGACTTGGGCTTAGGATCGTAGTGTGTGGGGTGTTGGTGTAAGGTGACCGTCTTACCAATCCCACCTGCAGTTCTCCTCTGTGGCCACCCTGTAGAAGGGGCACCACACAAAGGCCATCTTGCTGGTTATGGTCGTGGTGGGGACTACAGTGAGAGTGGTGTCACCTCTGTTGCATGTTGTGTACAAGAACCAATCTGTGTAAATGATAGAACTGCCATTGTTAGTAAAGGGCCTACTGCCTTGCCACAAAGGCCATAAACAGATCAATGAAATGGCTGGTTTGGAGCCACTGGGAAATTTATTTACTCTATTTAAAGCACCACTTCAGCATTCATCTTTCAGTTCTGGATTGCTGTTTTTAATTTATGTTCTCTGCAACTTGTCATATACTCAACTTCCAGTGCCTTCACCTTTATCAACGCTGCTCTAGCCCCACGGCCCCATCTTGTGACTGTAACTTCTTACTGTCCGGAAATCAGGACTTTCATCACAAGCTCACAATGCATCTCTATGAGTGACAGAATGAGGCTCTCTCAGAGTTGCATTGATTTTGCCCACCAGCTCGCTCCTTTAAACACTTATCACAAATCCCCAGAGACTGACCAGAGCAACAGTGATAGAAGATCCGAATAAGTGTTATAATGGTTCCCAGTGCAACCCTTGTCCAGGGATGTTTATTAAGTAAATATGTGCAAATACAAAAATACCTTGTCTTAAAATTGTAAGCTTTTTGTCAAATCTTTCCTAAAGCTTATATACGACATAAAAAAATTAATTAAAAATGAAAAATAATATGGTTAAAATTCACACTTTAAAATCCTTGAAATGTCAATGTATACTCTGTGATTGAACTTATAGTCTCTATGGATAAGTGCTTTCTTGTTCTCATTCACTTCAAATTACTGCTAATGTGTTCTGACTTTGTAGTAATCATGATTCTTGTTAAAAGATTTGTGTAGAAAAAGTTATTGCACTTTCTCCTCTGCTTTTTCAGGTGTTGAATCTACTGGGATTGACTGCCGTCTTCCAGCACCCCCTCCCCTGCCAAATGTAACTTGAAGATGATCCTTCAATAAAGAAGAAAATCATTATATTGGTGAGTGCCGCCTCAGATCTCTTTCTTTAAGAATTATATTTACTTACTATAATTCTCTATGGGTTTATATGTACTGGTGATGGTGGGTGGCTTCCTCTGGCTGAGTGGCCTCCTTTTTATGGAAAAGGTGAATAGATGTGCGTCTTTCTATCCACCTTTTCCATAAAAAGGAGGCCACTCAGCCAGAGGAAGCCACCCACCATCACCAGTACATATAAACCCATATGGCCACTTTACACGCGGCAACAGGAAGATAGAAAACGGCAGGTGTCGGAGACAATTGTACCTTTTACCTTCAAAACACCTAGAAGTGGTGTTTTGAAGGTGTTTTGAAGGTAAAAGGTACAATTGTCTCCGACACCTGCCGTTTTCTATCTTCCTGTTGCCGCGTGTAAAGTGGCCATTAGAGATATATTTTAATTTTTAATACATTTTTTATGTCGTATATAAGCTATAGGAAAGATTTGACAAAAAGCTTACAGTTTTAAGACAAAGTATTTTTGTATTTGCACATATTTACTTAATAAACATCCCTGGACAAGGGTTAAAATTACTGTATTGCACAAAGTCCATATCTGTAGCCATAGCATAAGGGGGAGTTAGCGCTGGGAACCATCATAACACTTATTTGAATTTTAAAAGGAAAAGGGAGGTAAATCAACATGGTAACCCTCCGGTCCCCTTAGCAGCAACACACCAGGAGCAAATTGGTGAGATACCTTCATAAAGGCGAGCTCCGGTATACAAAGATTAATCCAAGTGATAGAAGATAGAGCCACCAGAAGGTGAGTACAAGACAGAGGGCAGAGGGCTAACATTTAAAACACTACTCCAGCAGTGCTGCTGTGGTGCTTTAAACCCCCAGTATCATATTGTCATTGCCACCTATGGTATATACTATCATGCCCTTTGTGTGCTCTACCCCCTTGATGCCCCATTGGATTAACCCTTGCCTATTTATTGTCTCTATCTAATATTATGGACTGACTTCTTTTAGTTGTACCCTTGAATATACTTTTTGATTACTCCTTGTTCCCATCTCTTTCTAGTAAAGACCCATCAGACCTACTGATCTGTTACTTTCTTATCTTTATCTAAAAATGTGAGATAATGCGCAATAGGGTCTTATATTTGTATGCAACAAAAGGTAAAACAAACCAGAATCTGCTCACCTGGTCCGGTTGTGTGTACTCACAACGAAGTATGAGCGCAAGGGGTCAGCTGCTCCAGGATCCACACATCCACGGTACACCGCGGTGCAAGTAGTACTCAGAAGGATGATGTGCCGCATGATCCGCACTGCTGCCAGAATGAAGACACCAGAAGACCGGAATTTATGGGAATGTTGTAGCTTTATTCCTCCAATCCTATGCGTTTCGGAGCTATACCCAGCACCTTCCTCAGGATTGTCCCTGAGGAAGGAGCTGGGTATAGCTCTGAAATGCATAGGATTGGAGGAATAAAGCTACAACATTCCCAGAAATTCCAGTCTTCTGGTGTCTTCATTCTGGCAGCAGCGCGGATCATGCGCCACATCGTCCTTCTTAGTACTACTTTATTACCTTTGGCACTTTTCCTCAACTCAACTCCCTCCTCCACCCAGCAGTTACTCTGTGAAAGCTATCTGGCAACCCAAGCAGCAAAGACCAGATGACTCTATAGGGGTGAATACATAAATATAAGGGGCTCCCTTATTAGCTTCTTTAGTTGATGAATTCCTAACATTATGGCATTGCCTTGCAATAACCATTCCATAAATCAAATTGCTTCAGTTCATACACATTAAACTCTAAATAGTTAACCTGAATGAACCCCGATATTGGTGGGGAAGGCCAAAAATCTAAGATCAACAGGAGTCACCCAACTCCCCTCCACCTGAGTGATGATGTCAGAAACAACTGATAACATAAGAGCACACCAACTGGTAAGAGATAATAGGGAGATTAGAGAGAAGTTGGTAGCTAACTGTGTAGGATGGATCATGATGTAGTTTCATCAGCATGTGTACACCCATGAGAGACTTGGTGTCCATTTTGAAACCCATCATTGTTGAGAGCTGGTTTCTACACTTTTGCACATTTCAGGAACTGGAGTACATTTCTGGAGTAAATCATCACAAAAGGGCCATAATATTTCATAAATTTGTTTGGCAGGCATAGCCACGCCTAGTTCCACCTATGATATGCCCATGATGTGTATCTTCAGAAAGAAACTGTGGAAGATATGAGAGATATAAGTGCAAAAGGGTATTATCCTCATAAAACCATACACAAATAAGCTATTGTTGCACACATGGATAGGTAGTGAGACCCACAGCCAGTTTTTATTACATGTATCGGCTGCTGCAGAATACACATGCTACGTGTATAGCATGGTCACAGAGGCAAAACAAGTGGATGAATATGTGGAAGATCTGTGCAGCTGTCAGATAAACAAGACCATAGGGTCATACGGATCAAGATTGGTGGCTTTATTCAATGCGTTCGGAGCGTCAACCTCACTCCTTCCTCACAAAACCTCAGGTTAGTTTCCTGAGGAAGGAGCGAGGTTGACGCTCCAAAATACGTTAAATAAAGCCACCAATCTTGATCCCTATAACCCTATGGTCTTGTTTATCTGACGGCAGCGCAGATCCTCCACATATTCATCCATTTGTTTTCCATAATGGCGTATCTGGCTGTGCAATGGCATAAGAGTACTAAAAGTTCCACATTTCTGCACAACTTCTGAGTTGTTTAAAAATATTGTAACTTTAGGGGTTTCCGCTAAAATTTTGGTGTAAACATCTGAAAGGGAACCTCTCATTTCTTAAAATGCTATAAACCTAAAGATAAAGGGTAAATCTTCAGATTAATAGTGTTCTAAAGCTGTGGGTCCACATCCATCTTTCAGTCAGGAGCATGGCCCATGTGTCTTCAGTCACTGCTCAGTGCATAGTGATCTGTATCCATACCCTTGTACTTACCGACAGTGCGCTTAGAATTGCATCATTACAGAACTGGTAGCTAGTGCAGGGGCATGGTTTGAATCACCACTCACTGTGTACTTAGCAGTTACTCTCACTTACAGATAGGTAAAATATCTGCCATGGAGCGATACAAATGGACAGTGTGATGGTAAAAAGGGTAAGGAAGGCCTTAACAGTAGAGAGCGGGAATGGGGATATCCCTTTCCGCCCTGACACCCTGAAAAGGTCCTTCCCACTGCTGCCGTCATGTGCCTAGTCCCTAACTGTCACCTAAGGTAACAGTGGCTAATGCACTGACCGGCAAGGGCGCTAGCCTCACCACTGCACATAATAAAACACAGAGATAGGTTAAGCAGGGAAATCACAATAAGGATATTTGGAAATAGGCAGCATCACTCCAAGGCAGAGAAAGGGGTCTCCAGGAAAGCTTCAGAGCAAGGGGTCTCCAGGAAAGCTTCAGCAGCTTCTACTATCACAAAGCAGGTTGGTCTGGCTAAGAATGAACTCTAACTACGGCATCAGGTGATGGGTCATGTGACTATTTTAAGGTAGGAAGATAATCAACCGCATCACCTGTTGAAAGTCTTCAGCAGCAACAAGGAAAAATCCGACATTAGCTTTTCATGTTTCAAAGGAAATGAACAACATTAAATATACAGACTGCAGAGCAGTTGATTTGTGACAGTTACTTAACCCGTGCCAGCTGTGCCTCTATGATTGAAAGTCGGAAGCTGTCAGGAGGTATGAAGTTTACTATCAGTTGCTGCTCTTTCAGTATGGCGGTCATACAGTTTTTGAACGCTATTCACAGTGGTGTACTGCTAACAGCGGCAGACTACTTGTTTACTCTGGGGCTTGTGAGTCGAAGATTTCAGCACTGTCGCAGGGCCACCCAACATAACATTACACATTTTCACTGTAGCGGTATCATGCAAGGGGTACCTTAACGTATAGCAAGGACTTTCAATAGTAGAGGAATTACTTTGTAAGGACTGAAGGACTGGAAGGTTGTGAGATATACTCTCCTGTGACCCCTCCAAATATTATTTGTTTTGTAAGGAGCGCACATTTAGGACTTCTGCTATGGGACCCCATGAATTCTATTCAGGCCACTGGATATTAACCTGTATATTACTTTATATCTGCAGGTTAATAGCATTTTTGTTGTGACAGATTCCCTGCAATGAGTTGGTCCTGTTGTTTTTATGAATATAAAGTTATGATTACCAACAACTAGACCCCTAGAGTTACAAAGCCTTACATATTTTGACCGTCTAATGAAACTTGCGTCCTCCACATCAAGAACCTGAGCAGACCATTGTATTGTTATTATGATTATTATTAATTATAAAAATGATTTATTAATTACTGAGACTCATGTTTCCATGGTTTTCCTATGTTACTCTTGCAGGGTTCACATCAGGTGTCTCTCTGTAGCCGATGTTAGACTAATTTGCTCATGACTTACAGTGTTACTTACCGTAATTTTTTTTGACAGAGTAAGAACAGTTGATTCCATGTCTATATTGGTCCATCATAAAATAATATCCACATATTTATATATATCTCCAACGAGACAGGGAAGTCATGTGTCCCTACCACGCATTTTACTTCCCGTGAGGAATTAAGTCATATTATTAATAAAGCTAATTTCTGTCTTTAACATTCTCACTTGCGCATTGTAAACTTTACTTGTTTGGCACTAGAAAATATTTATTACCAGCGGGGTTACTGCCTTAATTACGTTTAATTTATGAATTTGTGCATGGAAAAGAGTGTGAAGCTCTACACTTAAAGTGTGGAGAGCAAATGCAGATCAAGTAACGTGTGATATCAGGTTTGCTTGTGAAAATGATGGTCTGATATTATGCAAATACTTGATAAGCATCTAATGGGGTTCAACCTCTTAATTCTTTAACTCACATTGTAATGTTTAACCCTATAGTATAGTCCACAAACTTAATAAATCCTTCACTTGTGTTTTTCTATGTGCAACAAGTAGGTAGACTACCATTAATTTTAGGATTTTAAGTTTATAATCAATTATAAGGAACGATTGGGTATAATATATCTAGATTCTTTGAGAACTTCATAATCATAAAGTAAAAATCGAATAAAATTAAGTTGCATGCCATGTGCTGCTAGTTTCATCCTTGCATAGATAAAGGATCTGTCCTGATTTTAATAATCTATGGCCCTAACAGTTAAAAGGGATTCTTAATAGAAGTACTTATCCACAGGATACGAAATAAATATTAAATCAACTGGCATCAACTGCTTAATGACAATTCAACTTTAGTATCTTGTTTCCCCCAGAATGGCTGCTTCTAGAAGTTTGGTTAGACAGGTGTTTGTGCTCTTCTTCTCCATTTATCATATTTTGGCACATTGGAAGCACCTATTTATGAAGATTGATTGAGGTCCATGCAGTCATACAATGTGTTGCTAATGTTTTCCTTACATAAAAAAGGTTCTGTCCTAATTGGAAATATATGTGGCCATGAGAGTTAAAGTTGAATTCTTATCAGAAGTAGAGATAAGCGGACCCATGGACGTTCAGGTTTGGCGGGGTTAGCCGGACTTTAGATAAAGTTTTGTTCTGGACCCAAACTTGACCCAAACCTCGCTGGAAGTCACTGATAGAGCAGTTCAGATCTCCATCCACATCACATTCAGCCAGCTATAAGCAAAGCACTTACGGAGCAGGGAGGGAACGGTTTTGTCATTTCCTTTTTTCGGCTCAAACACTACATGCGATAGCGCAAATTTTTACCCAAGTGCAGCCATTCAAACACTGAAAGCGGATCACACAGGGCCGAGTACCAAGTGTACACTAGCACAGCGATGCTTGCTCCAGTGACTTATTGTTGGCCTAATGCATATTGATCTGCATGTATTGCAACAACTATTGTTTGTTTAATATGATGTGATTTTATGTCTGCATGCATATTGTTCAGATGTCAACAAAGTTAAAAAAAAAATAAAGGTCCTCAGTCAGAGACAGGATGTCCCTCCCCCTGCTCCTTGCATGTACATTCTAGTATGGAGCTGAAAGCTGAAAGTCACAGCAGATCTCTCTCTCCCTCTCCAGAAACCAGATTGATCCTATTCTCATGTTATAAGCTGTATGTTGTTAATTCTGAATAAATGAATATTCTCTGTTGCTCGCTGTGGACATCACGCTGATTAACACGCTGCTAACACTTATGTACGTAAAGCCCCTAAATGTCAAACCCCAACACTGAAAAAGTCTGTAAAGTTTGTGTTCGGTATGAACACTGAACTTTAAAGTTCGGTTAGCTCATCCCTAATCAGGAGTATTAATTCACAGTATCAGTGATAAATACAATATAAACAGACAGATGCTGACAGGATTACATCAATTGGAGCAAAAGGGATATTACTGAAGGAAAAACTAAAATCGTGGCATGTTTCATCTTTAGGGTGCCTTCACACTTGCGTTTGGCGCGCAGCGCACCGAACGCAGCCAAACGCTTGCGCACATGCGTTCCTATGTTTAACATGGGAACGCATGTGCCTGCATTTTGGCTGCGTTCGGTTGCGTCTGCGTACGGATGCGCATAATTTATGCGTCCTCCTCCGCACTCCGAATGCAGCCCTGTTGCCTTTTTTGTGCGTTCGCGGGCGCTTGTTTTATCCGCAAGCGCCGGCAAGCGTACAAAAAATGCATGGATCTCAATGGATCCACAGTGTCCTCCGTATGACAGCGCAGGAGAACGCTGCGGATCTCATTTAAATCTCTCCCGGTGGCCGCCGGTGATCACTGGCAGCCACCGGGAGATCAGCTACAGCTGCCGCTGCTCTCCCGCCGGTGTCAGCGGGGAGAGGGGGGAGAAACAGCTGATCTAACAGCTGTTTAAATCTCCCACGCTGACACCGAATAGGTGAGGTCAGCGCGGGAGATTTGAAGCAGCGATCAGCTGTTTCTTATCTCCTGCACTGATATCACCCTATTCGGTGTCGGCATGGAAGATTTAAACAGCTGTCAGATCAGCTGTATCTTCAAATCTCCCACGCTGACACCGGCGGGGGATCAGCTGTGGCCAGGAGGAGGAGATTTCTGCCGCTGATCTCCTCCTCCCGGCTGCCCCCGAGACAGCTGATTGGCTGCCGGGGCACCATACTAATGTGAACGCATGCGGAGATTCTCCGCTGCGTTCACATAAGTATGTGCTGCGTTGCACTGCGTTTGCGTCTGCATGCCCTGCACATGCAGACACAAACGCTAGTGTGAAGCCACCCTTACTTGGTTTTGTTGCACCTGATCTGTATATGACTAACTTACTGCAATTACTTTATAATATGCAGAAGATTCTTGGATGTCCAAGTAGAAGATCGAAGTAGATATTTATGGAGAGAAGAACGTATGTTTTGAAATTTATTCTGGCTAGGCACGGACAATAGTACAAATTTAGAATCATTATTTTTTCTTTTACTAATATTTTGTTACGAGATTTTTACGAGACTTTTGTAGGTTTTAAATATTAAGCAATTTAAAAAATTGTATTTGTTTTTAGTAGAGATGAATGAATTAATTTGAATGGAATTGAATTTGAAATTATTCATATTCGCCAAAGTGCATATTTTTTTTGTAGATAGCTTCTACAAATCTCAACAAATCCTAAAGAGCCAATACAATGATTAAAAAAAAGGTTAAAAATTAAAATAAAGATATTAAACTCACCCCTCAGGCCTCTTCGCTATTCATCAACACTAGGGATGGGTGAATTCCTTGCTACTATTCGGGACTCGCCCGAATAGTAGCGGACTCGGGGGACTCGCTACTCGCCGAGTTTCCTTAGGAATTACTCGGGGGTAGCGAGTCCCTGTACTTTTGCAGTGTATCTATACAGATACACTACAAAAGTACCCTAAAAGTTAATCTAAGGGGTTAAAAAAAATAAACATTAATACTCACCTCCTGTACTCCTGTACCGGGACCGGGACCGAAGACCTCCGGCTGTTACAGGACCCCCGAGACCACCGGGAGAAGATGGGGAAAAGGACCTTGCAGTTCAGCCAATCAGCATTCGGCTAGCGGTCACATGGGTTTGTCATGTGACCGCAGTGCAGCCGCGTCACAACCCATGTGACCGCTAGCTGAATGCTGATTGGCTGAACTGCAAGGTTCTTTTCCCCATCTTCTCCCGGTGGTCTCGGAGGTCCTGTAACAGCCAGAGGTCTTCGGTACCGGTCCCGGTACATAAGGTACAGGAGTACAGGCGGTGAGTATTAATGTTTATTGTTTTTAACCCCTTAGATTAATTTTTAGGGTACTTTTGTAGTGTACTACTCCAGTCCACAGGATGTCTTCCTCAGTACTGCTCCGTACTGAACTAAGTCTGCCCCAGACCAGAATTTATAAGGGAGCTACCCTGGACCCAGGCTTAGATCTCCCCCTTCAGGCTTGGAGTCAGAAAGATGTTGCGTGCTTTGGTTTCGTCTGGTGTGAATACCCTCTGTTGCTCTCAGGTATGACACTACCCCCTACAAGCATATATTTGCATTTCAGATACTATTTTTTGTTTTCTTTGTTTTTTTTTGCAGTAAATATAAACTATGGTGTGGTCTGCGTTTCTTTGAGCCGGACATTATGTGTATTATAGCTTCCCATTGCTGGGCTTTCCCTGTTGGGTCTCTGGACCCTACTCAGTCCTCACAAAACTACCTCAGTACTCAGGCAGCCTCTTGCAGTACAAGCTGGGTTTAACCCCTTCATGACCCAGGAATTTTTAGTTTTTCATTTTCGTTTTTTTCTCCCCTGCTTCCAAGAGCCATAACTTTTTTATTTTCAGTCAATATAGACATATGATGGCTTGTTTTTTGTGGGACGAGTTGTACTTTCATATGCAAAAATTTATTTTACCATATAGTGTACAGGAAAATTGCAAAAAAATTCTAAATGCATTGAAATTGCAAAAAAAAGTGCAATGACACATTTGTTTTTTGGGTATTTTAGTCGCCATGTTCACTATATGGTAAACCAGACATGACAGGGTGATGCCTCGGGTCGGTACGAGGTCATAGACACCCAACATGTATACCTTTACTAGTATCTAGGTGGTGAAAATTTTTTTTTCGGGATCTGGGGCTGCATGAAGGCTTATTTTTTGCGTCTTGAGCTAACTTTTCTAATGATACCATTTATGGGGGGATGCGCAGTTTTGATCGCCCGTTATTGCATTTTATAACAATGTTGCGGCGACCAAAAGAACGGAATTTTGGCGTTTGGACCATTTTTTCTGTTACGGCGTTTACGGCTCTCATTAACGGATTTAATAGGATGATAGATCGGGCGATTCTGAATGCGGTGATACCAAACGTGTATTTTTTTAATACTTTTATTGTGATTGGGGGTAAAGGGGGGTGATTTGAACTTTTAATTATTTTTTTTTTTTTACAGGTTTTTAAAAACTTAATTTTTTCATTGATTCTTATTTTTACACTGCCTCTTTAAGAGGCACCTTGCTGCACAGTCCGATCACTTCTGGGAGATACAGATGAGCTGCAGCTCATCTGTATCTCCCAGAATCGCGGACCTATTGTGGTTGGCAGCGCCTGCCATCCACAACAAGAAACTGCACTCTGACAGCATCCGGGGTCTAGCCAGGACCCTGGGCTGTCATGTAAGCGCTGGAGATCTCGCGATACTATTGCGGGATCTCTGGAGCAGGCGGGGAACAGTGTGTTCCCTGCCGCAGCCGCCTTGGATCCCGCTGTCAGTGATTGACAGCGGGATCCAAGGGGTTAACAGCGCCAATCGGATCCCAGATCCGATCGGCGCTGTTAATCTGACATCTCAGCTGACCTACGTCATAGGTCGGGAAGGGGTTAAAGGGAACCTGTCACCTACGAAAAGCCACCTAACCTATAAAAACATGTCCCTGCATCATCCTATGACCATTCTCACAATCCTTTTGTCTGCTAAATGCTGGCTGTAAAAGTACTCAAAAGCGTTTTTATAATTACTCATTATCCATTATAATGACAAGGGACCATATTCCTTAACCCTCAGGGCGTGTTGCTTTGCTGCCTACCTCATCAGAAGATCACACCCTAATGGGCGTGATCTTGTATTCATATTCTAGACAGGCCCTACCTGCTTTTCACGTCGCTGTTTGGGCATGTAATGACACGAATCGCATCATTTTTGGTTTGGGTGACGTCAGTACACCCACGCAGCTCTGTCCTGCCTCAAGCACACATGCACAATGCGGCTTTTTGGAGGTGACAGGTTCCCTTTAAATGGTGCAGGGTGATTCCATCCCTATATAGGGTTGCTGTAGTGGGAGAAGAGATAAGACTGGCTGTGCACTCTGCTGGAACCGGAACATAACACTCATTCTTGATATCAGTTCTAGATGCCTCATCCTTAGGACGCATTCAGACATCTGTTTTCTTTTATTGCATACTAGATATAGACTAATTGTCACCCAAGTCTATGGTCCAATTTTTGTCAGATTTTTGGGCCGGGAGTCCGTTTTTTGTGTACGAGTGGTATCCATGTTCTCATACATGAAAAAATGTCACAATTTTCAAATATTGAATATTTATTCTGTTGAGCCAGAGAGTAATGTGACACAAAACAGTTAACAAATAACATTTCCCGCATGTCTACTTTACATCAGCACAATTTTGGAAACAAATTTTTTAGACAGGTTCAAAATTCATCAGCAATTTCTCATTTTTCTTGCAAAATTTACAAAACCATTTTTTTAGTGACCACATTACGTTTGAAGTGATTTTGAGGGGCCTCCAAGACAGAAAACACCCAGAAGTGACACCATTCTAAAAACAGTAACACTGTAAATAGAAGCAAGGGCAGATAGAGTCTTATCGTTTTAAACAGCTCAGCGGCTTTGAAGCCGAAAGTGTCAATGCTCACCTTGTAAAGTTGTCTGACACACAACCAGTATAATAAGCAAAATGGTGCTGCTGGACCCACGCTTCCATGTGCAATGTGGTCAATAATCCAGAGATTCCTAGGGACAATGTGTTGTTGGTCCGCGCTGCCACAGAAAACACGTAATTGAAGGCTTTATATTATAACACCTTTGGATGGATCGAATAAAGCTGTTATAATTTGAAGCCTTTGACTACGTGTTTAATGTGGCAGCGCGGATCAACAACACATTGTCCCTAGGAATCTCTGGACCATTCTAAAAACTGCACCCCTCAAGTTGCTCAAAACCACATTCAAGACGATTATTAACCCTTCAGGTGCTTCATAGGAACTAAAGCAATGTGGAATGACAAAATGAACATTTTAATTCTTCCAACAAAAATAATATTTTAACCTCAATTATTTCATTTTCACAAAGTAAATGTCGAGCCCCAGGCTGTGGGGTACTCGGGTATCAGGCGGCAGAGGGTTAACTTTGTCACGGGGAATGGCGGCCGCGCCTGATTCTGTGTCCTGGGTGACACTTCAAAAGGGGTTTTATGTACAGAGGATTATTTACAAGTTTGTTATCGTGACGCCACCTGCAGTTTTCTGGTGAGTGGCACCAACGCCGCCACAGTCCGCCGGAGGTCGGTGGTATCGCGGCTGAGATGGTGTAGTCCTCCGCAGGTAGCACTGGACCTCCGGGGCAGCATAGTGGAAGGGGACAGTTGGGAGTGGAGCTGAGTTTATACAGGGAGAACTGAGGCAGTCTATGAGGGGTTCTGAGACCAGGGAAGAATACACACACGCAGGAAAGTCTCTTTTACCTTTTACTGTTGTTAACAGGTAAAACGGTCCAGGGCACTGACAGGTGGACAGGTTGCACTGTGGGTCCCCACAGCAAGTGGGTATAAGGCCTCCTCCTCTGTAGTGTTTGTCTGTAGCACAGCCTGCTTGCAGCCTAACTTGCCTCCTCTCTCTCTTCCTGACTGTAGTGTTCTCCTCTCCTCCTGTGCGGTCTCCGGGATACCTTCTCCTGATCACTGCGGCTTTGCCTTGCTGTGTCTGATTCCCACTAATGTCCCACAGAGGATACCGGGTAGCCGAAGCCTCCACGGTGCGACAGGGTTTTATGTGGCCCTATAGAGCCTCACAGGTGCGGATCCCCAACATCCGGTGCTTCTCCTGGGACGAACCCTCGCAAGTTCCTCGCTCCCTTTTCTGTCTTACGCTCCTCGCCTTCAGTCCCACTTAGGCTTGCGGAACGTAGAAGGGCCACTCCGGGTCACTGATTCGGGCTTAACCACGGCTCCGACCACCAGGACGTCTTCGCAGCTCTCCTAGCGTCTGCTCACTCTGACTAACTCCTCACCTAGCAGCAGTATCTATAGGGGATCTTGCTTAAAGTCAGCAAGTGGTGCTCCCCCTACTGTGTCGGGGTGGAAGGTGTTGTATGTAGTAGGTACCTGATGTGGAAACCCAGCTGTGCATGAGAGAAGTCTGTGGCTCCCTGCGTGAGCAGGGCGCCACATAAAAGCACAAAAAGGACCCTAAAATTTGTTGTGCAATTTCTGCTGAATACGCTGATACCCTATATGTGGTCAAAAACCACTGTTTGGGCACACGGCAGGGCTCAGAAGGGAAGTAGCGCCATTTGACTTTTGGAATGGAAAATTTGCTACAAGCATTAGCGGACACCATATTGTGTTTGGAAAGCCCCTGATGTGCCTAAACAGTGGAAACCCCTCATAAGTGACCCAATTTTGGAAATTAGACACCCTAAGGAACTTATCTAGAGGCATTGTGAGCACTTCGAACCCCCAGGTGCTTCATAAATTGAGCCGTGGAAATGAAATGTACTTTTTTTTTCAACAAAAATGTTCTTTCAGACTCAATTTTTTATATTTTCACATGGGCAACAGGATAAAATGGAGCCTAAAATTTGTTGGACAATTTCTCTAGAGTACACCGATACCTCATATGAGGTTGGAAATCCACTGTTTGGGCGCAAGGCAGAGCTCTGAAGAGAGGGAGTGACATTTTAGAGCACAGATTTTGTTGGCATGGTCTGTGGGTGTCATGTCCTTTTTAGATATCCCCTGATGGGCCTAAACAGTGGAAACCCCCCACAAGTGACCATATTTTCAGTTAACCGCCATGGGGAGCCCTGGTGACTTAGTGAGTGATGTCACCACTCCTCTGTGGCAGTCTTTGACTGCCGCGCGTGACGTCACTCACTGAGTCCCTGCAGTCAGTGTGATTACAGACTCTACAGGGAGAGGATGCTTGTTTTCTCCCTGCAGACTCTGGGTGAAGAATCGTGGAGGGTTATGTGGGAGTAATAAAGATGGAGCTGAGATTTTTTTTTTGCTCTAAAATTATTTCTCTCTGAGTGTTGTGTATTATTTACTATTTACTAGAGATTCCTAATGGCGGGGTCTAAGACTAGCCTGACATTATGAATCTCGGGCTTAGTGTCAGCTGCCAATAAAAAAGCTGAAATTAACCCCTTTATTGCCCAGTTTGCCACTGGCACCAGGCAACTGTAAAAGTCTGGGTATAGCACCAGAAAATGAGGCGTCTAATGAATGCACCATTTTCTGGGGTGGCTGTGGGCTGCAATTGACAGTGTGGGGGCCCTGAATGTTTGGGCCTGTCCATGCTGACAAGTGTCATCTTGTTGTAGTCTCTGAGGTCACAGTGATGTTGCACTATATGACAATGATCTGCCATACAGTGTAACATCACTGTGATCCCAGCGACTACAACAAGAACTTGATCCCTTGTTGTAGTCTATCATCATAGTGATGATCATTGCCATACAGTGCCACATCACTGTGGCAAACTCAAGTCTCAGAGATCACATGATAACAGCCATCGGCACCATAGGGATGCATGGCGGGCAAAATTGGATCCGGTTCTGTCCGGTTCATACCGGACAGACCCGGACATGAAAAATCGTGGTGTGAAGCCGGCCTAAGTCATCTTTAATCACTTCTGGGCTATTGCTTTCATCTGCTGCTCTCAGTGTTGTGAATAGGAAAAGTAAATCATCTGGGTAAAGCTGCCTCAATTTTTGGTGATAATCCGTTCGAAAACTATTGATGAAAACCAAAACCGACGAAAACCAAGGCAACGATTTCCATAGGAGACAATGTGAAATCAATTAATTTGTTCAAGACACTGAAAAAAACCTACAAAAAAAACACATTTTATGCTGAACTAGCTGTAGAGCCTGGCGTTGCTTGGGCATAGGAACTAACTGTTTTTAGTTATAAGCTGAGTGCATGTCTGTGTGTGTATGTATGTTCACTATAGACTGTGGCTGTTCACTTGTCTCTGGCTCGGGCCTAGTGCGGCTCCAACCACCAGGACGTCTTCACAGTTCTCCTAGCAACTGCACACTCTGTCTAACTCCGCTCCCAGCACCAGTATTTATAGGGGATCTTGCCTAAGAGCAGCAAGTTGAGCTCCGCCTACTAGGTTGGGGTGGAAGGTGTTGTTTCTGCTCGTGTACCCACTGTGGAAACCCATCCATGCTGTAGGTGAGTCTGTGGTTACCTGTGTGAGCAGGGTGCCACACTGTCTTCTCCTTTCCTGCAGGATGTCTCTGCCGGCGCAGAAAATGCAATCGGCGGCTCCACAGGTGCAGGCGAGCCCCAGCTAATCACCACAAGAATTAGTCTCTCTCACAGAGTCCTGAGTTTGTCCTATACTTTACTCACTGCATCATTCTTATTTTACACAGTACGGTTTACAGTTCAGCAGTGTAATTTCAATCCCGATTGCCGGTCTGCAGCTAGGCCGGCTTGCTAGAGGCACCCCCTCTCTCGTACCTTTCGGGCCTCTTCAATCCCGCACACATACTTTGGGCCAGCAATCGCAAACTTTCTGGTGGGCGCCCCACTTGGGACTCCTAGCCCTATGTTACAATGTGGTGCCCCGGTGGCGAGGTGCCACAGGAAAATATTACAGTTTTAATAAAACGTAATGTCAAGCGGTGATGGAAGTGGAGAGAATTGCAGAGTCCAAACCTGAGCACCCTGATAAGAAGCCCACCTTAGCATAGGGACCGTATATTCAGTAGGTCCAGGGGGTGGAGCTTAGTGAGAGGGGGAGCGTTTTGACAGTTAGTGAGTCAAGCCCAGACTGTGAAGGAGAGAGAGACAGAAAAGCATACAGCGGATCTTGTAGTTGTGACGAGGGCATTCTTTTTCAGGAAGGGTGACCCAGACAAAATGAGGGGGTAAATCCAGGACTGGTTGGAACCAGCTCGAAACCCAGGTTGACACCAGTACTCCGGAACATAGGCGGTCAGTAAAAGGTTCATCCCTGACCGCAGATCGGCAAGCTGTGGGCCCGGTAAAAGGGGAGCGACAGCACCACAAGATTGACACCCTGACCTCAGTCCTAACTTGGGTCCAGGACACTTTAGGGTAAGGACTGAATTCCGGTGGCGTAAAGATTAGCTTGTTGTCGCTACCGTCCGTACTGGTAAGGAACCGACTGTACCTAACAGTAACAGACCAGGGGCTGGCTTATGGGCTCTGTCAGTGTGGAAGAATTAGAGACCACGAGAGATTCAGTTTGACATCTCTGAGGGACACTGCAAAAATCTCCATGATCCACAGCTGCAACCCCAGGAAACCTGGTGAATATTGTGTACCATAACAAAAGAGTACCAGTAAAGAAACATCAAAGTCAAATCTGGTGTCTCATCACATCTATCTGTCGCTAGAGGGTTTCATCAGCATCTGTGAGGTGAGAACTAGTACCCACAAAATCCACTCTTCAGCCCTGAGGTAAAGCTCCACCTGTGCGGAGCTGAAAGATCAAGCTGCGTCACATCACCTCAGAGGCTTCCTGCAGCGCTAGTACCCAATTACCAAATGCCACAGGTGGCGTCACGTTAAGTTATATCCCAATTTCCCATCATCATCACCACCATCCTGCCATTGAGGGTCCAGGGCACAGAACTGGGAACCGACCAGCCGTGATCCCCATCGAAGTATCCATCACCCTGGTATCTGAGTCCCCCACCCTGTGACCGACTCAACTGCCTTTCCTTTTTTGTGCCGGGTGTGGGTTTTGGGACAGGAAGACCCCGCACCTAGCCGGTTAATTCATGATTGGGGTCTTGAAACTTCCCCGACCACATCTACAGGGCTGACCTCCTGGTGTCGACCCGGTCTCTCGGTGTACCTGACTCCTAGTTCCACCTTAGACCCCTTCTGCTTCTGCCTCTAGTCATTAGCCCTGGGCCTGGACTGGCTATACAGTGACACCAGTGGCACTGGCCGCAGGGTCCGTGTTCTTCCTGGCAAGTGTGTCAGTTCCTGGGCTGCATGGGTGTCTCTGCTTAGGGGTATCGTTCCTCACCCTCTCTCGCCAGGAACCTCAACCAGAACTCTCTGAGCTCCCCCAACTTTGTGTTCCCAGGTTTTATTCTGGTTCTTCCTCCACCCATTTTCCAGGGTTTCCTTCACTACACTCCATCCAACACTCAGCTCCCCCCATTATCCCCTACCTGACATGGAGTACTAGGTCTAGGGAATGGGGATGTGTTGGGTGTTGGTGTGGAGTGCTTAGCTTACCTGATCCAGCTGCAGTACCATGCTGTGGCCACCGGTCTGCTGGGGCGCCACAAATGTATGTCCACTATACACATCAAACCAGCCCCCCACACCAACCCCCTACCCGCCCCACCCACTCCACCGATACACATAGCGTACTGGGAAATGGGAAAAAGATTCCAAGCGTGGTGAAATATATAAAAAAAAAGTGCACTTCCACAATGTTTTTTGTGGTTTTTATTTATCATGTTTACTATATGGTATAACTCACTTTGCAGTATGATTTCCCAGGTCAGTATGAGTTTATAGATACCAAATATATAGTTTTATCTTTAATTTTAGTGGTAAAAAAAAATTCACAAATTTTGTAATAAAAAGTGCCGAGACCCTTAATGTGTTTCATTTTTGGGATCTCGGGCTGTGGGTAGACTTATTATTTGCGCCCTGAGCTGATATTTTTACCTATGCCATTTTGGAGTAGTTATTATGTTTTGATCACCTCTTTCATTGCAGTTCTAGCTGTAGATCCCGGAATTGCTCCGGCATAACTGTTTTTAGTTGTAAGCTGAGTGTATATCTGTGTGTGTTTATGTATGTCCACTATACACATCAAACCTGCCCCCCACACCAACCCCCCAACCCGCCCCACTCCACCCAAACCTACCACACACCCCTCCCTCCCCCAACTCCCACCCGAAAAAATTCCCTTCCCCCAAACCTGCTCCCCCATATCTTCACCCCCTCACAAACCCTGAGATAAATAGGGCGTGTGTGCAAACTGTGATTGTAGGTGCGACAGTGCAAATTCCTTTAGTGGGCATAACATACATACATTGTGAAAGGGTGAGGGTTATAAAGTTGGTGAAGCTATAAATGGGTAGGGCTATGTGGAGGGGTGTGGCTATGTGGAGTAGATGTGGCTATGTAGAGTGGGTGGGGCTATGACAAAGCTGTTGAGTGGGTGTGACAATGTGGAGTGGGCATTGCCCAGGTGTAATATCCATATATGTTCATAATGCTTATATGATATTGCTCACATATAGCAATATCGCCCATATATGGTAATGTATGTATGTGTTTGTATGTAATATAGCCCCACCACCCTCCCAGTAGCAGCACTCCTTCATAGTTCTGCCCCTATACATAGCCCGACCCCTTGTAGTATCTCCACCACTTTCATAGAACTGCCCTCATGTATAGCCCAGCTTCTTTACAGCTCCATCCCTCCACATAGTCCTGGGGGCAGGGCTATTTGGAGGAGGCTGTGATATGTGGAGATGCAGATTGTGAAGTGGGCATGGTTATGTGAGCGACAGTTGTGATGTGTGTGGCTATGTGGAATGGGCGTAGCTATGTGAGGTAGGTGGTTGGTGTGGTTGTGGAAAGTGGGTGGGGCTATGTATGAGTGGGTGTTGCTGTGGGGAGTGGGCAGGGCTTCATACACACATACACATACACTCAGCTTTATACATTAGATAATGATAGCACTTAATACTGGAAACACTCAGAAATAACAATAAAAGTAATATGAAACACTTTCTTAAAGAATAAATAAACGTTTAATGTTTATTTTATTTCTATTAATGCTCTTTTTGGTTTATGGAAGATGCCGAGAAGAGAAGACAGGGGTGCACAAATTATGTTTTGGAAGGAGAATCACATTTTGTACAGCAAAATTAGCAGCGACGTGCTAACAAAAAAACGACAAAATCGGAGGCATCGATGAAAACTGAGACACATTTTTCGTTGAAAAAATTTGACGAAAACTGAAACCAACGATAACTGAAGTCGACAAAAATCGAGGTATCACTGTATACCGCAAGTCTACAGTCTTAATCTTTTTATTGACTTCTCAAACCCACATCTTTTTCTTCTAGAGGAAATAAAAGAACAAATGTGGCCCCCTCCCTCCATAAAACACTTTATTTCATGCACATGAGTAATCTTTCAAGAGGTCCAAGGACCATCCCTTCTGAAGTTATTACCACTAATTTCAGTAAAGTTGGTATTACTCCCAACAATTACAGCAAATAATGATCCGTTAGAACTATATTAGAAAATTGAAAGCCTGACCTTATGATATGTCCTCTGTGCAGATGGGCAGGCAAGAGAGCAGGATCAGGTAAATAAAGATCCATCCATTCCTCCCTCTGGTAAACAGTCTCAGATCTGCTGACAGTGATGGATTACCCTTGACAACAGGCATTTACAGCAATTCATACCTAGTGTGACACCTAGAGGCTGGAACTCTGCAGTTATTTTTGTGGGGTAAGACAGATTGTTTATCAAATGAGACAAAAGTTGCCTGAAAGCACAGTGAAATTTAAAGTTGAAAGGGGCTGTGTCATTGTTAATAATGGTTAAAATTGCAAAGTGCATGGAAAACAAGCAACTTTGCATTTCACTTCTTATTAAAGAATCTTTCTTCTATTAAGAACAGAGGGTTATTTAATTCTGTAGTGAACTGATCATTGCCCAAGTTACCTGCCACCTCAGAATGGCTGGTCTCCTAAGCAAGGAGCAGTGCTTCCATACTGCAGAGGCAAAGCTGGCCTCTGATAGCAGCATCAGAGAGCGGACAGTTCAGACCAGCGGCGTGACCATTCTGCTGGTTTGAACTGTCAATCTTCCGAAGACCACTGATTCTATCTTATTCCTGAAGACAGAAGATGAGCACACACCTTTAAGAAAAGTTCAAGCTGGTAAAATAATTGAGGAACCCCAAAAGTCTAAAATGGGAGGGTTAGTGCCCATATTTGAAATGTTTTTCAAGAATCACACTCATATGTATAGTAACCGTATTTTTTATTGAAAAACACATAATAAATTACAGGGTGTGAACATTCTGAAAAGTTAGATGGTGGATAAAAAATGATTCAAAAGGGTCGGTCTTACAACGGTGATGTTACGGAAAGTGATTCCCCTTTAGGAGGGTGAAAAACCCACATAAGTAAGCAGACTGCAAGTGCCTAGGTCAGCAGAAAAAAGATGCAAATAGATATAGCTTGTTATCAAATGAATGAGCCCAAAGTTAATGAGCCACAATTAACAGTGATTATATAGAAGGGAGAAGTCTAATAATGTCCTTAAATCCGGGCCAGTATACAATAATGCAAGATACAGCATTAACACTACAGTGCTGCCCGGCCCAGGTAAGCATATCACTCCAAATAACAATCCTGTTCCTATGGCTCATACTATTGCCTAGCTAGCAAAGTTCCAAATGCTGCTTACACATTCTGTCACTGATGTGTAGATGTGACCCAGGTGTAGGGAAACACTGCCTACGCATTTCACATACAGCTTCGTTGGGGGGCATTGCATTGGCAAACATTTCAAATATGGGCACTAACCCTCCCATTTTAGAATTTTGGGCTTTCATGTATGTAGGGAGGGGCCCAATTAAATATCATTATTCTCAATGTGTTCCCAAAACTCTGTCTATATTAAAAGAATTGTGGGTAGAGATGAGTGGACCTGTAGAAGTTCGGGCTCTGGAGGTTCAGCTAGACTTTCTATAAAGTTCTGTTCTGGACCAAAATTTGACCCAATCTTATTGGAAGTCACTGATTGGGCAGTTTTATGATACACTATAAAGGAAAAAGAGCGCAAATAGGGTCTTATCTCAATAAAATATGAAGATCCCAATTGTTACTTGCTCATCTGGGAGGGTTGTGTAGCACCAACCAGCATATGTGTAAAGAGATGGCTGCTGCAGGGTCCACACATTGACGATAAACCGTGATCTAGAGTGATGATATGGACTGTGTTATAGGGATCTGTGCTACTTCAGAAAGGATGGCTGCTGCAGGGTCCACACATTGACGATAAACCGTGATCTAGAGTGATGATATGGACTGTGTTATACGGATCTGTGCTACTTCACAAAGGAGGCGGTCAGAAGATGTACATGACAAATGGCTTCTTTATTTTCCGACACGTTTTGGAGTCAGACCCAACTCCTTCTTCAGGGAGCCAACAATGTTGGAAGTCAATGATTGGGCAGTTTGGCTCTCCACCCAAATACAGCCAACCATAAAGCACTTCCAGAGAAAGGAGGGTGGGGTTTTGCAATTTTCGTTTTTGTACACTCTACATCCAATAATGCTGATTTTACCCCCAGTGCAGCCATTCAAACACTGCAAGCAGCTCGTACTGGGCCGCTCACTGAGTGTACCCAAGTGCTCGCTCTAGTGGTTTGCATCCATAAAGCACCTGAACTCCGAACCCGAACACTGAAACTTTTTGTAAAGTTTGGTTTGAACATTGAACTTTAAAGTTTGGCTCGCTCATCGCTAGTTGTGGGTCATCTCTGTCCATTGACTTGTGGGCACTGCCCTAATGTATAAATTGATAATCGTCTCTGTTTGGATTTCCTACAGCAGGTGGGACTCATTAAAGGGATCCTGTCACCTCCAGAACACCTCCTAAGCTAGCAAAACATGTCCCTGCAGCATCCCATCACTAATCTCACACTTTCTTTTGTCTCCTAAAAGCATCCTGTGAAAGTGCATAAAAACGTTTTAATACTCACTCATTAGTGATTATAATTAGCAGGGGCTATATTCTTTAGTCACCAGGGCGGGCTGTTTTGCAGGCTCCAGGATCCACCCTCTCTCTGTCTGTGTTCTCTGCTTGTGCAGGCATTGCCCTCCTCCCTCTCTATCACTCACAGAATGCAAATCATTAGTCCTGCCTTCAGCTCCACATCACAGCAGCACAGACAGAGAGAGGGTGGATCCTAGAGCTGCAAAACAGCCCGCCCTGGTGACTAAAGAATATAACCCCTGCTAATTATAATCATTAATGAGTAAGTATTAAAACGTTTTTATTCACTTTCACAGGATGCTTTTAGGGGACAAAAGAAGTGTGAGATTAGTGATAGGATGCTGCAGGGACATGTTTTGCTAGCTTAAGAGGCGTTTTGGAGGTGAAAGGATCCCTTTAAAAAGATGGAATGTTGGCTTTATATATATGTATATATATATATATATATATATATATATATATATATATATATATATATATATGTATATATATATATATATATATGTATATATATATATATGTTTTTTTGAAGAGTATAACTGACCCCCCAGCAGCACCATGTTTTCCTATCGGTGGTTTCCAGACCTGTAATGTGTTGACCCTCCTTCCTACTAGGCAAATGAGACTAGTAAAATAAAGCAGAGGGTGAAAGTCCTCCACTACTGGTTGTTAATCTGTATTTTTTCATTTTTTTCTTTATAAGAGGGCTCTTTCTTCTCTCTTTTGCCTCGATAGAAAGAAACAAAGTTTTGTCAGCACTCCTGTTCCTTTTGTTGTTTTCTCTTTCTCAGAAGTCTTTTTCTTCCCTTTTATCCTAATCCCAGTCATGCATGAAGGAACAGTTGTGCTGTGTTGTTTGTCTGTTCTGCTAGTTTCAAATCAGTGGGACTCCTGCTTTGTTCTCTTTATTTTCTGAACACAGAAAGGTAAAAGAGAGGGAGCGGTGATTGAAACTCTTAAGAAAAAAAAAAAAAACAACGATATCTTCTTAGAAATGTTTTTTTTTCTTCCACGCACCGAATATGGATGGTTATAATTAGGAAAAGGCTTTTTTTTATGAAAATCAATAAAACGGCCACTTCACGTTGGGCGACTTCCGAATCTTCATTAGCAAAACAGGAAAACAAAAGTCTTCAAACGAGAGGCGGTGAACAAAACTGCAGATGAGAACTTTATAAACTGATGACAAACTCCACCTTTCTTTTTAACCCTATGGCGCTATGGAGACTGAGTGATATATTAGTATAATTTAGCTGTCATGTCTGGCTTCGTGTAGACACTCGTACACTTAGGGAAGAGGAACAGTCTTAGGTGTTTTGGCAGAGACTACAACAACATCTACTTTTTGCAACCAGAAAGCTTTTATGATATTAGAACTCAGCATGCGCCGGCTGATGGTTGCCATAGTGACACGGTAGGCCTCAAACCTTTCACAAGCTTTAACTATGAAGTTTGCAAAAAGTATTTTTTTTTATACATTTTTGCCTACTTCACTGTATCCTTCAGTTAAACCGTTTTCTCTATTATCTCATTCTTGATTTATGGCAGGTTGCTGTCATTTAAATTGAGGTACATTTTGCATTTCTGTTCACTTTACTGATGCAAAAAAGAAATATATAGTTCATGCAAGTCATGCTCAATGAGTTGGTTATTGTTACTTGCTAGGTTTCTGCTCTCTGTGGTTGTCGGGGCTAATTAAAAGTAATTCAGACTACTCAGTGGGTGCAGTGCATAGCTCCACAGGAAATTATGATCGCAAAAGTCTTCCTGTAGAGTTCTACACTTAGTACTACAAAGTGCCTAAGGCTGCAGTTACCTGAATAGGCTTGAATTAGACTAGACAACCGCATCATCCCAGTTCTTAATCTATTAGAGCGGTATACAAGTGGCGATTGTTGATTGCAAAAATGGGATTAAGAGGCTCTTCAAGTGAATTGATTTTCGTTGTGAGAACAAAAAGAGGAAAAAGAGGCTGAGCTTGAATCACACAGCCAGAAAGTTTAGTGAATGGGTTTACTCCAAATGTTAAAATTAAAGCAATCAGCATTTCCCCATGGGGTCTGCAGGTGAGTGGGGGAAAAAGTGAAGAAAAGCCGTAAATCAGTGATTTATGGTCGGACTAATAATTTACTGAAATGCTATTTTCACCTTGTGAAATCAACACATGACTGTTGACTGCGGCTCGTGTTTTCATACTTGTCTGGGATTGGATTTCTTGACTACAAAGTGTGCCCTGAGACTATAAAATTCAGACTTGAGACATTTTAATGAAGAACTGAAACATCGTCGTAGAATTTTAATATTTAAATATAGATTGGTACTTATTTACATATACAACACTGTAGAAAAATACTTCATCACCTAGTCAAAACCTACCGACTTGCATATACATTCTTAGGGTATGTTCACATGTTTGCGCTGATATTCTGTTTGTTTCACATTGATGAACAGACAAACAGGAGTAACATATAAGATGTGACAGAATTCCAGGTGCTCCGAAATGCTTTGCACATATGTGTAGATGTTCACATTTGTAACGTCATGATGATTTTAGCCTCCTGCAGTGAACCATCCCTGGTGCCATGATGCTTGGAACTCCGATATAGTGCGAGAGGACCAAAGATTCTACAGCGGGCAGTGGGGGGATCCGAAGATGTGGAGAGGACAGGACAAGTGGCTTTAAATAGCAGAGGAGTCAGAGAGGTGAGCGGTTAGAGAATATAGTCTTTTTTTACTTTTTGCTTATTACATATATTATGCCCTAGGGCACGGATAGGGAACTCCAGGACTTGAGAGCCGCAAAAAGTGCAGGTTTTCAGGATTTCCTCAGCATTGCACAGGGGTTGGAATCATAACCAGTGTAGATGATTATATTATCACCTGAGCAATACTAAGGAAATCTTTAAAATCTGTATTGTTTGTGGCTATCAAGGCTTGGAGTTCCCTACCCCTGCCCTAGGGTCAGGAGAGACCCAAAAGCATAATAAGGGACATTAAATTAGATGAGAATAATTGAACTTCCCAAGCAAAAATGTGCAAAGTTCAAATTTTGCCTGATATGCTTACGCTTATCTATCATCTCATCTCTAGTTCTAACTCTTAAATTCCTCCTAGTTAGCATGACAGTGGCAAGGAGGAGATTGTGTGGAGCATTAGGTAATCACGCAGTTGGTTGATTGATAACTACCATAGAGCTTGCATCAAACAGCAACAATGTTACTTGACTGATCAGTCAGATGGAGGAATAACAGGAAACCAGAGCCCCAAAGCTATTGATAGGTAGACTCAAAGCAGGGGGCGTAAATATAGAGAGTTCAGAGGTAAAGTCACACTCAGGCCCTGTAGCCCAGAGGGCCCAAATAGTCACTCTTGCCAACATGGGAAGATTAATACTATTAAAGGCCTGTGATAGTTTGGGACCATGTTTGATAACTTACTTAGAGGCCCATAGGTTTCAAGTTATGCCACTGGCTTCAGTGATTTCAATTTGATAGTAAATTTTCATAACTTGCATATATTCTTTCAAACAACAGGAAAAGTAAAAATGGAAACAAGAGTTTTCTTTGTTTTAAAAAGAGCAGTATCATTCTCATACATGAGGTGTGTCTGGCATTGCAGGAATTCCTCATTCAATGAGATGAGATCCATAATTAATCATAATTCTGAAAAACAAGTAGGTCTTATTTAATGCAAAAGGTGATTTTTATTTTATTTGTTCATGGTTAAGATAGAAATATTAAATGTAGCGCTCAAAAAACAGCTGAGTAGATGGTAATGTGATGTTTCCCTAACCCCCAAAGATGTGAATATGAATTATGAAAACAGCTGTCAACTTGGAAGTTGACATAAATGATATGATTTATGATAGTGGTTGCGATTATCTAAAGTCATGGTCATTATGTTTGAACCTCCATCTGATTGAAATCTCCATCTGCCCAGGCGAGCCCAGACTCATACCTTGGTACAGTATTCAAGAATATATTCATACTAGCTATTGAACCTATTCTACGCTCGGATACTGAGTATTTTTATTGCCCCATTTTTAATTTTATTGAAGCATTACCTGATAATGAAATGTATTTAATGTGCAAATAAACAACATTTTTGGCGTAAACTCTGTGGTCTTTCTTTAGTTTGCCTATTGGTGTGGAACTTGGTGGGTTGTGTTTTCTTTTTTCGATTCTCCTCCTCTGGCTGTTTTCCTCCCCTTTATTTAAATTTCGCACCACAGCCGCCATAATTCCAATAGCCGGTGCATATGTAGTGCTATGTTCACATTGTAGTTGGATCCTTCAATAAAATAACGCCAGAGTCAACGCATTTGCATACTGCGATCTCCAGCGCCATTTTATTCCAGACACTGTCTCTGCGAATATCAGCTGAAAGAAACTGGTGATATTTTATGTCTGCAATAAAATGGTGCCAAGGTTTGTAACATGCGCACACCCTGACTCCGGAGCAGTTTTATTGAACAATTCAACTACAATGTGAATTCAGCACTGCACACACACCAGCTATCCTGGCTTTGGACAGAAGGACACATTAGTGGTTACACTTGATAAGGGTGTAGTTGTCCATAGCAACCAATCAGAGTTCAGCTTTCACTTTACCTCAGCAACTTTAATGTTATAAGCTGCACTCTGGTTTCTATAAACGATGTTATAACTAATAATGCTTTAGGTGTAGTGAAATGTATAGATATATCAGTGCTTGTAGTGATATAAGGGTATAATATAGGATGTGTGTAGCATAGGTTACCCAGCAACCGACTGCAGGGTAAGTGACAGTTGGAATTAGTACAGGGGGAGGAGCTAGTGCTTAGAGAGTGAGATTTCTGAAGCCTGGGGAGCGTCTTTCTTGCCATCTTGTCATTGGTGGCTATCCAGGCTCACAGACAGATGCGGTTCACCGTTATAGATGATGATTTGCTAGTCAAGTTCCAAACACACAAATCAAATACATATTATGTAATAGAGGATTTAACCTTTCATATTTCATTTCCATCAACTAGAAAACTAGACCGTTTCTGCTTTTTTTGCACTTCCAAGAAAAATGGAAATATTTATTTTGCTTTTGTCTTGGTACACATGAATTGTCTTACGGCCCTTTGTCATCCTTGATTATACAGGACCAAGCTTACGCTTCTTCTCTGATGGCCAAAAACAAAGAAATTTAAATGTTTTCCTATGGACCTCAATTATGCACAAATTCATTGAAAGCAAAAAGTGCACGTGGCTTCTTAAAAAATAGGGCATATTGTGAATAAAGATAATGCCATAATTGATTGGGAGTCCTTTTGATGTAAACGTTGAAGTTTAGGATACACAATGCATATGGATGTGCTTAAAAATGCTCATGCAATTTACTTCAAAGTTTCCTCAGTGCATACTGCATCTCATATTTGTCTAGAGTGATCAGTTATCTGGTAGCTTTTGCTGTCAGAAGCTTCAAGAGTGTGGAGAATAGAAATGACATTGTAATGCCACCTGTGGAGACGGAACTCAGTTGGAGGAAAGACTTGCATTACCTCAGGGTAAGTAACTCTACACACAATGATTAACAGCCCATTAAAGAAGAGATCTTGTGATCAATAATATTGGGTCTTAAGAGTGAGACAAAGCAACCAGACACTGTACAAGGTTAGAGCCTCATCTTTTGGACATTACACCTTGGATAAATCCATCACCTTCTCCACTCTTAGTCATCAATAATGTTTTACAATTTTCATGTATAAAACATACAAATCCAGTAGGTGAAACATGAGTGATTGGATGAAGATTCCCAGAAACGTGCCATATCTTGTGATGTATATGAAACTTTTATATAGAGACACATTTTCCCATTTATAATATATGGTTAAATGGTAACCAATAACATTCTAAAACTTTAAGCATCCATTCCACGTATCATATAGCAGAATTCATTTTTCTTGCTATCATTGCACCCACAGGACATATCAATAAGAAATAATAGGATTGCTTTAGTTAAATGATACCTAGAGATGAACAGATCTAAGTATGACAAATTTTGCATCACAATCCAATTTGCAGCACATACGTTTGCATGGATCTCAGTACTGGAAAGCTTGTAATTGCTCAGAAAATACACGAGGAAGAGGAGAGGCAGAGAGGACCACAATGACCATAAGAACTTACATAAGAACTAGTATTGAGAAAGGACCCCACTGACCAAGATAGCTTACAGTCCATAGCAGAGAGAGAAAAAGAGTACCCTGTTCACCATAAGAGCTTACAATCTACAAAAAAGAAATACTCAGTGACTCTGGAGATGGAGAATGAGTCTTTTGTAAAACTGTACTCTACTGGGAACGGCTGATTTGTGATGGCCTTGGTACTGACCAACACATTATATAGTATGATAATCTGTAAGATGTCATAGCTGCAGGGCATTACGAGGAGGCCCGCTTGGCCACACAAAATGACCTTAACAGTGATGCTTCAGCAAGTTGGGAAATAAAATCATGAAATTTAAGAAATTTCAACTTGAACTCAATCCTTCATGATTTGATCTAATGATAACAAAATGACCCTAGTGGCAAGTGATTGATGCTATTGTTTGCGCTAAATGGGGTTTCCTTTGTCTGAAGCCTTGGAACCCTCAAACTATTTTTGTCCCATTATTATGTGTAAAGCCTCCCATACGCTTTAGATAGCTGTCGGCTGATCAATGGTATGGCTGAATGAACCGATCCCGGCTCCTCCATATGTTGTATTACTCACTTTGCCAAGCCCTCTTGTGTTCTCTATGAAGAAATGTTGCTAGACGCCATCTCAGACCATAGTTGTATATTTTTATATTTACACTTTGCATCATTTGGTCTGAGAGATACTGTGGTTTTACTGATAAGTGGGACAATATGGCTTTGGCTTAGGTTTATTGTATGGTGATTTTGGCGATAAGATGGCATGGGAGATGGTTGACTTGGAGTAATTAATCTGTCCTAATGCTGTATGCCACTGGTGTTTGAAGAGTTCCTAAAAGACGTAATAAATCCATATGGGACTATGAAGATTTATCGGTGACACCCTTATAGCCTGAAAGAACCACAGAAACAAAACTTATTGCAATGATGCATAGTTTAAAAGAATCCCTATCAAGTCTATAAAAAAATACAATAGTGCAAATCGTTTGTTTAATGATATAATAATATATCGCTATCTATTATGTATGAGTGAACATAAATGGGTGTATGAAGATGGCCGCCACTATGGAAAAGCGCTAATGCGCATGAGCATATGAACTAATATGGCCTCCGAGGTTGCCATGGTGCTACTGCGCATGTGTGAGGTCTAATTTCAGTGCTGACATGTGCAATATGATCTTTAGGATGCCCACAACATGGCGTTTTAATAATACACATGTTTTCATAAGACGGTTGAGTTTTTCATATTTAATAGAAAACACATGTGCATAAATGGTTCAGTTTATAAAATGTTGCCTATTCCAGAGATATGTTTTAGCACTATGTCATTGTATTAGAAATAAACACAAAGCATAAGAACTATATGTCATGTAAAACACTTGATGTTGTTTTATTTTTATTGTTCGGATAATGTACACAATATTATTAATCTGTATATTGAAAGACCTGATGTGGGTCTTATATATGTATCCTGTGCACAGACTGTCACTGCTTGAAAAACGCTAGTGAAACGTTGAGGTCCTGGGGGGAATAAATAAGTCCACTTTTTGCATCTATTTTTGGTGTTCTGCAAACCATTTTTTCTTCTATTATCAAGCCTGTGAATTTATGGTAGGAGGGCTTTACACCCCCATTTATTATTTTTTAGTGCTGTTCCGTTTTCTTTTATATCTATCTATAGATGCATCTCAATGAATTAGAATATCAACAAAAAGTAAAATATTTTCAGTAATTCAATACAAAACGTAAAGCACATACTGTATTTTATCCCTTTATAAGATGCACCGGATTATAAGGCACACCCCAAATTTGGTGAAGAAAAAGAGAAAAAAAAAAAAATTTTAATGTTAAACAGGGTGCGTCTTATAATGACAGTGTCCACCTTACAATCTGTATATATGTTGCTCACTCTGATACATTACCCCCCAATCCTGGTATATATGTTCTCCCATGCTGAATATGGCTCCCTCATGATGGCATATAGCTCCCCATATGATGGTACATGGCCCCTCATATGATGGCACATATCCCATGAAGAAAAATGATGGGAGTGTAGGTGTGCCACGGTCTGCGCTGCTCCAGGGCTTAAAAAACTCACCAAAGAGACAGTCAGATTTCCATCCTTTATTCTCCTCCTCCTACGCGTTTCGGCACCTAGCCTGGCACCTTCATCAGGGATATAGCCGAAACGCGTAGGAGGAGGAGAATAAAGAATGGAAATCTGACTGTCTCTTTGGTGAGTTTTTTAAGCCCTGGAGCAGCACGAACCGTGGCACACCTACACTCCCATCATCTTTCTGGATTAAACCACTGTTCAGTGGTCGGTGGAGGTCCTGCAGCAGCTTGGAATAATATTTCCAAAACGCCTTCAAACCAGGTGAGTGGCTTCTCGGCATCACCCCATTACCATCAGTGTCACTAGTAATAGGGCACTATTGCGCCTCTTGTCCCCACCCTTTTATATTTTTACATATCCCATGAAGGCACATTCCCCCCATATCAGGGTACATGGCTCCCTCATGATGGCACATACCCCCATATGATGGTACATGGCCCCCCATATGATGGCACATGTCCCATGATGGCACATACCCACATTTAATGGTACATGGCTCCCCCATGATGGTACATAGCCCCCATATGATGGTACCTGGCCCCGATATGATAGCACATATCCCATGATGGCACATACCCCCCATATGATGGTACATGTCTTCCCCATGATGGCACTCAGCCCCCCATATGGTGGTACATGTCTCCCCCATGAAGGCACTCAGCCCTCCATATGATGGTACAAGTCTCCCCCATGATGGCACTCAGCCCCCCATATGATGATACATGGCCCCCATGCTGGCGCACACGAACAAAATAATAACCGATCATACTCACCTCTCTTCAATGTTCCCTGCAGCCTGCACCATCCCTCCTTCTATCTGCTGAGTCGGCATCCAGGACTGTGAGCGGTGCTCGGGGATGATGTCACTGTGCACTGTGCAGTGACGATCATGATGTGACCAGATGTCAGTACACTTGGCATCGAGAGCGGGGATGGCGCAGTCTGCAGGGAGTGATGGAGCTAGGTGAGTATGCTCCTCCATAGCCGGGATAGTCACTGCCTCCCACGCAATGACAGCGTGGGAGGCAGAGACTATCCATATATCGCACGGGGCTGCAGCAGCTGATCACCTGCGTCCGCTCAATAGCTTAATGTAGTAAGTGCCACTCTCCCCAGCCTAAGGAGCGGCCCCACGTGATCTCGGGCCGCAGCTGCAGCCTATTCCTGGTCCCTTCAAGCCCCGGACACCTGCTCCAAAGATGCTCCCCACTCCCTGCACATTAGATTCATATTATAAAATGCACCCTCCACTTTCCCTCAAAATTTGGGGGATCAAAAGGGCGTTTTATAATCCTAAAAATACGGTATATTATATAGAGTCATTACAAACAGAGTGATCTATTTCCAGTGTATTTTTATGTAAATGTTGATGATTAAGGCTTACAGCCAATGAAATCCCAAAGGACATTATCTCAGAAAATTAAAGTAGGGAGGAAGAAGGGTTAAAAACCATGCTGCCGTATTCCATATTCCACAAGACTCTGCCCTTTCAGGTTTGCAACCATTATTGTTGATTTGGTAGTGCTGTCCATTTATCTGTCTATCTATCTATCTATCTATCTATCTATCTATCTATCTATCTATCTATCTATCCCTGCAGCTTTGCTAGCACCAGTTCACATTTGTCTTTGAGTGCTGTGCAGTTTTTTCTTTTTCTTGTTATTTATCATATGGAGTTGCAGGTTCCATGCTGCAATTTGCACCCTCATTACCTACAGGTGATGGAGGGTCTAGATGGTGTCTGCCCACTGAAAAGTGGGGGGGTGGACAAGGAGGGCAGGGATGTCAGATAGGACTCATCAGACCTGAAGTCACTTTGTCGCAGTTGATGAGCAAACAGACATTGGCCAATGTGTGTACTAAGAACTTCAGAATTAAATACAAAATTGGAGATTTTTGAGTTTTTTTAAAAAAACGTAAGTTTTTAAACTTTTTCCTCAAATATATATAGCTGGTAGCTTATGTACATCATTGTTAGTAGCTGTGTGCTGCAAGGATCTTTTTCATATCTATCTATCTATCTATCTATCTATCTATCTATCTATCTATCTATCTATCTATCTATCTATCTATCTATCGGGCAAATGATCCGGTATCTGCTCCTATATAGTTAAAGGGGTTGTCCACTATTAGGTCAACCCTTTCTTATTCCCCATTTGTGCCCCCATAAAATTAAAAAAGCCTATACTCTTCCAGATTTAAAAGGACACTATTGCTGTGGAAATCCCAAATGTAAATGTTGTCATATTGATCAAACATGTTTGCATTACTTTTCAATCATCAGTTACTATGTTACTATGTTACTATGTTACTATGTAGGTGTTTGGAATTTATCATTTTTTCAACTCTAATACTTATTTTGTTATTTATTTACTTGCATACAGTCTTCAGTACATTGAAAGAACAACCAGTTCATTGTAGGCTTAATAAGCATACATACACCATATTTTTTGCTATAAAAGACACATTATAAAATACCCCCCAAATTTAAAGGAAGACATTAGGGAAAAAATGAATTCAAAATATGGGGTTTTATAATCTGTTGCATCTCATATACAGTGTAGCTTACCACGAGCGGGCACAGTGGTGGTGGAGCAGCAGCATCGCAGCAGGCAGAGTCACAAGGGGCAGGATTGCGGGGGTGATGGTCATCGGCGGCATGAAGGGGCATTGCTGTGGGTAAGAGGCAGGGTCACTGGTGGATGTCGACAGTGGGGTAACGCTTTTGGGCCTGGAACTGGGGTTGTCATGGCGGGGGCCTTTTTAACTTCCGGGTTCCAGCAATGGCTGCAGAGGCAGCACAGATGCAGATGAAGATCTCAGACAGTAGAAATCTCCAACTACGTACAGTGCCTACAAGTAGTCTTCAACCCCCTGCAGATTTAGCTGGTTGACACATGCGGAATTAACTTGACATTGTGACATTTGGACTGTAGATCGGCCTGGAAGTGGGAAATGCACTGCAGCATTAAAAGTTAATTCAGAGGGTCATTTATTATTTAACCCCTCAAACCACCAGCATTCTGTTTGGTCCCCTTAAAGTATTAAGAAGTAGTTCAGGCACAAAGAACAATGAGCATCACATTAGGGATGGGCGAATCTACTCGCTAGGACTCGTTACTCGGGGAGCAGTAAGGGACTCGCAGGACTCGGTACTCTGCGAGTTTCCCAGCGTTTACTCGCACGAGTCAAATGCAAATCAATGGCAAACACTGACAAAACTAGTATTGCCATTGTCTTGCATTAGACTCGGCTACTGTGCCAGTGATAGCAGGGAAACTCGCAAAGTAACTGCTGTTTCTTTGCGAGCCGAGTCCAGCTGTCTTCTCTGTGCAGGCTGCCGCAGCTCCAGGGTCCTAGAGCCCGCCTGCTCACAGAGATGATGTAGCAGTGCTGAGATTGTTCTCAGTCTGCTCATTCCCTGTGCATAGACATCTATATCTATGCACAGGGGATGTAGCAGAGAGGACATCGCGTTTTGGACTGCGTCGGACAGAAGAGGATTTTTTTAATTAAAGATGGAGTCCCTAATGGCTTTTTTTTTTATTTCAAATAAAAAATTTTCTCTGTGTTGTGTTTTTTTAACCCTTTATTGGAGATTCTTAGTGGCTGGGTCAAACGTGGCCTGACATTAAGAATCTCGGGCTTAATACCAGCTTGTACAACAAAGCTGGTATTAAGCCCTTTATTACCCAGCGTGCCACCGCCACCAGGGCCGCTGGAAGAGCGGGGTTCAGCGCCAGAGGATGGCGCTTCAATGAACGCGCCATCTTCTGGGGCGGCTGCGGGCTGCAATTTGCAGCGGGGTGTGCCCAGAAAGCTTGGGCGTCCCTGCGCTGCGGATTCCAGCCCCCAGCTGCTTAGCTGTACCTGGCTAGAAATAGAAATTGCGCGGAGCCCCACGCATTTTTTTTTAATTATTTCATGAAATTCATGAAATAATAAAAAAAAAGGGCTCCCCTATATTCTTGTATCTGGACAGGTAGAAATAGGCACCTGGGGGTTGGGGGCAGCCCGTCGCTGCCTGCTGGATCCGGCTGGTTCCAGAAATACGGCGAAGCCCACGTGAAATTATTTTGTGACAAATCCATAAAACAATGTAAATAAAAGGGACTGCATCTTTATTAACCCCTGGACCATGGGCGAGGGGTTAATAAAGATGCAGTCCCTTTTTTAGGATTGTTTTATTGATTTTTCAGAAAAAAAAATTACATGGGCTTCGCCGTATTTCTGGAACCAGCCGGATCCAGCAGGCAGCGACGGGCTGCCCCCAACCCCCAGGTGCCTATTTGTACCTGGCCAGACACAAGAATATAGGGGAGCCCTTTTTTTTTTTATTATTTCATGAATTTCATGAAATAATTAAAAAAAAATGCGTGGTGCTCGCGCAATTTCTATGTCTAGCCAGGTACAGCTAAGCAGCTGGGGGCTGGAATCCGCAGCGCAGAGATGCCCAAGCTTTCTGGGCACCCCCCGTTGCAAATTGCAGCCCGCAGCCGCCCCAGAAGATGGCGTGTTCATTGAAGCGTCATCCTCTGGCGCTGAACCCCGCTCTTCCAGCGGCCCTGGTGGCGGTGGCACGCTGGGTAAAAAAGAGGTTAGGGTCAAGCTTTGTATTATCAGCTGGCCCTGAGCCCGAAATTTATGGCGGTCACGCCAATATTAGACATGACCGCCATGAATTTCTATTAAATTGTTTTAAAAAAAACACAACACAGAGAAAATTTTTTATTAGAAATAAAAAAAAAAGCCATTAGGGACTCCATCTTTAATGAAAAAAATCCTCTTCCGTCCGACGCAGTCCAAAACGCGATGTCTTCTCTGCTCATCCCTGTGCATAGATATAGATGTCTATGCACAGGGAATGAGCAGACTGAGAACAATCTCAGCTCTGCTACATCAGGCAGCAGGCGGGCTCTAGGACCCTGGAGCTGCAGCAGCCAGCACACAGAGCAGACAGGACTCTTATCTGTGCGAGTTTCCCAGCGATTACTTGCAAAGTAAACGAGTCCAATGCAAATCAATGGCAAAACTAGGATTGCTTCAGGCTGAAGCTTCCGAGACACATCTGTGATTTGTAAATCGCACACTACTCGCTATTACTCGCTTCCCCATTCATTAATATTGGACTCGCTAGACTCGCAACGAGTAGCGAGTCCCGGACTCGGACTCGCTAGAGTCAAGCGATTCTGAGTAATTTAGGATTCGCCCATCACTACTTCACATATGTGGATTAATTATCTCTTTTGCCAGCCTTTTCTGACTATTTAAGACCCTCCCCAAACTTGTGAACAGCACTCATACATGGTCAACATGGGAAAGACAAGGGAGCATTCCAAGGCCATCAGAGACAAGATCGTGAAGGGTCACAAGGCTGGCAAGGGGTACAAAACCCTTTCCAAGGAGTTGGGCCTACCTGTCTCCACTGTTGGAAGCATCATCCGGAAGTGGAAGGCTTATGGAACTACTGTTAGCCTTCCACGGCCTGGACAGCCTTTGAAAGTTTCCTCGCGTGCCGAGGCCAGGCTTGTCCGAAGAGTCAAGGCTAACCCAAGGACAACAAGGAAGGAGCTCCAGGAAGATCTCATGGCAGTGGGGACATTGGTTTCAGTCAATACCATAAGTAACGTACCCCACCGCAATGGTCTCCGTTCCAGACGAGCCCGTAAGGTACCTTTACTTTCAAAGCGTCATGTCAAGGCTCGTCTACAGTTTGCTCATGATCACTTGGAGGACTCTGAGACAGACTGGTTCAAGGTTCTATAGTCTGATGAGACCAAGATCGAGATCTTTGGTGCCAACCACACACGTGACGTTTGGAGACTGGATGGCACTGCATACGACCCCAAGAATACCATCCCTACAGTCAAGCATGGTGGTGGCAGCATCATGCTGTGGGGCTGTTTCTCAGCCAAGGGGCCTGGCCATCTGGTCCGCATCCATGGGAAGATGGATAGCACGGCCTACCTGGAGATTTTGGCCAAGAACCTCCGCTCCTCCATCAAGGATCTTAAGATGGGTCGTAATTTCATCTTCCAACAAGACAACGACCCAAAGCACACAGCCAAGAAAACCAAGGCGTGGTTCAAGAGGGAAAAAATCAAGGTGATGGAGTGGCTTAGTCAGTCTCCTGACCTTAACCCAATTGAAAACTTGTGGAAGGAGCTCAAGATTAAAGTCCACATGAGACACCCAAAGAACCTAGATAACTTGGAGAAGATCTGCAAGGAGGAGTGGGCCAAGATGACTCCAGAGACCTGTGCCGGCCTGATCAGGTCTTATAAAATATGAATATTAGTTGTAATTGCAAACAAGGGTTATTCCACAAAATATTAAACCTAGGTGTTGAATAAAAATTGACCCACACTTTTATGTTTAAAATTTATTAAAATTCAACTGAGCATCATAACTTTTTGGTTTGTAAGATTTATGCTTCTATTAATAAATCCTACTCTCGTTTGCAGTTTGAAGGCTCTAACTTATTTGCATCTTATCAAACCACCTAAATCTGCAGGGGGTTGAAGACTACTTGTAGGCACTGTATGTGCTACCTCCACAGTCATTTTCTTGAAGTCCATCGCTGTAGAGGCAGTGCAGGCACAAACTGAACTCTTAGCGGTCTGAGAACTCAATCTGTGTCTGCGCTGCTATGCAGCCATTTGTCAAAAGAATGCCCCACTGCCGACATCCACCGTCAACCCTGCATCCTTTAACTTCACTGAACTGCTGCCGCAACCCTTATCAATAAGCAAGACTCAGATTATAAACCGCACCCCCATTTTCCCCCAAATTGGTGTATTTTATAATCTGAAAAATATGGCAATATAAAGAATGGCTTTTTTAAACATAGCCCATCTAATAATGTTTTATTAGAACATAATAAAGCAAAAATATCAATAGATATAATAACAAGTGCCTCACTAAATTTATGCCTAACTATATTGGAGCATATACTGGATTATTTGCCCAATACATTTCAAAGAATGGTCAATTGTGAATACTATTGGATCTTTAAATTATCCACCCTATTGCTTGAGGGGTTAAATGAGACTATTGACAACACAAGTTATCTTTCACAAATAGAATATTAGAAATAACTGTGAACAGGTTTGTAGAACCATGTTCACCACCAAGGATCTATATCACAAGTGTTAATAACCGGGTACTTAATTAATACGTATTTTGCAAAAAATGTACGAAAGCCGATCTACCACGTCACGGTGACCTTTTATCTGAACGGTCCCTAAAACTAATGTATTTAAAACCTGAACTAATGTGATCATACCTCAAAGATGCAGGATGCAGCAGGGCCAGAATCCAATATGGGCACAGAGTAGAAACAGCATTTATGTGTCTGACTTAGTAAGGAAGGAGTGGGGGCACTTCCCATTTTGCATAACAAGAAACTAAATGAATACTGATAACTGAGCCAGAACACGATGTGAACAGGTCTGTAGAACTGTGTTCACACACCAAGGATTTATATCACAAAAAAGACAATATAAAAAATGTCCAAAGTTACTCTGCTATATAAGTAAAAAGCAAATGCAAAAAAAAAAATGTTAATAACTGGATTCTTAGTTAATATGCTTTTTGCAAAAAATGTACGAAAGCCGTTCTACCACATCATAGTGATGTAGTTTTAAATTAGTATTATAACTGGCGGGAAACACCACGCCCACTTCTTATGAATACCATTATTGTATGTATCAAACCTGAAGAAAGAGTTCTACTAACTACAAAACACATAGTTTTTATGTCTCTGAAATAAATAATTCATCATATTAGCTGATGGCTCTAAATCGTCTTTCAGGATATTATTTCTTTCCACCCATGGGTGTGATTGAAGCGGCCGGAGCAGCAGCCTGAACATTTCTCTGATTAATCTGTATTATAACACAGGGAGTTTTTTCTTGCATTTCCTCTAACATGACTATGACTTGGTAACGTTCTTTTGTACAACCTGTATAAAAGTCACAGGTGATAGATGCTATATGATATTTATGATAAGGAGCTCAGTCTAAGCTTGAAGCTTCACAACTCCATAGGTACAAATCTATTTTTTCATTCCCCCATCTGAGTTGTTCTTTTTGGGAATTTCTCCCTTTGATGTCATTCTATTGTTTGCTTTGATGCCCTTTTCAAAGAACAATGCCTAGAGAAGATAAAGTTGTAAATTTTACTTTAGGTGAAGATAGAGTAGTGCATTTTTCTTCTATTGAAAAATTCAATGGTAAACCATATCAGAATCATGAAACTTCTAAAACATGCAAGGGAGAACCAATTCTTCAGAGTCCTACCATGCTTTAGAATCAGCTTCTTATAAATTTCATAAACTGATGCAAAATATAATTGATTAAAAGATTACAATTTTTAAGAAATTAGACTTGATATCGTTTTGCATATAATACTTGAACATAGGAATCTATATGTTTTTTTTAAATATTAATAATTTAAATAAAGTATTTTGCAACTAATTTTCTATTTAATGAATTGAAGTTATTTTGGATGTGACTTAGGCTGGCTTCACACTTGCAGATGCATCTGCAGCGTTTTGCAGATGCATCTGCAAGTATCAGCATGCAGACCACGGCCGTGGTGTGAATGCTCTCATTGATTCCTATATGTGAGCCGTAAGCAGGCGTATGCCTGCTGACAGATCACACTCTCCCGCCCGCACTATGGACGCGAGATGTTGCGTCCAAGGTGCGGGGCGGGAGTGTGTGATCTGTCAGCAGGCATACGCCTGCTTACGGCTCACATATAGGAATCAATGAGAGCATTCAGACCGCGGTGCGCCCTATTATAAACATAGGGACCGCGGTCTGCATGCTGATACTTGCAGATGCATCTGCAAAACGCTGCAGATGCATCTGCAAGTGTGAAGGCAGCCTTAATGAACGATCAAGTATCACGAGGCAGGAATTGCATGTTGTATACGGTAATGCCATGTTGGCTACTCGCATTACTGCGATTGGCCAGCAGCATTGTATTCATTGGACCTGATATGAGACGCAGGGACGTGATGCTCGGTATACCCTCCTCTGGAACCAGTTCAGGGAGATTTGATCTAGGAGGGAGAGCAGGGTTTGTATAGTTGCACCCTTTAATGCCTTGCATGTGGCACTAAAGGGTGTTTTAGCTTTGTTTAATTTTTTAAAGAAATACATAAATAAATAATTAATAAAAAATGACGTGATAACTTGCTAATTTAAGGCAGACAGCAGATGACTGATATTATCTGGCTTGGAAAGTCTATGGTTGTTTGCCTCTTTACAGCCTAAAATACCAGGCTGCAAGCCCAAGAAGTTTTGCATCACATTAGATGCACCAATTATGGCACTTTGCTTCGACTCTTCCCGATTTCTCTGGAGCGGTATATGGAGGAAAATCACTGCACTCTCAGAGGCGTTTCAATGCAAAAAGTGAAAGTTTTTATTGTGAAAGAACAACATGCGACCTCTGACGTCGTTTCGGTCCACAATTTACTAAAGATAGTTAACCTGTGGTAGCTTCAGGCTGATTAATTTTTGGCGTACTTAATTGGACCGTCCCAATGATGTAGTACTGATCCACCTTAAGTGTAGGTTAAGAATGATCCCAGCACTCCTAGGTAATGTAGTTATATCTAGGACAAGTATAAGGTAATGCAGCCACTCAGCACCTGAATGCTGTGTGCTGCACTGCGCTCCTGCTACCACCGGTTACCTATCTTCAGAAGTTCCTCCAGACAGGAGTAGAGGTACCTATAAATCCATCTTCAGTACCCTAGGCTCTATACCATCCAAGCGACACTTTGAGAAAGGTCCAAAATTGTGGACCGAAACAGCATCAGAGGTCGCATGTTGTTCTTTTACAATAAAAACTTTCACTTTTTGCATTGAAACACCTCTGAGAGTGCAGTGATTTTCCTCCATATATGACTAAGGGTTCCTGCAATCCTTTCACTAGCACCTCAAAATCTCTTTCAGTGCACGCCATTCCCACAAGTATTTAAGATGCCCTGGAGCTGTGACAGTTGGGATAATGGTTTACGGGATTGATATCAGCTGTCTAGTTTCAGCTGGCACTAAGCCCTGGTGTTAGTAATGGGAAGGCGTGTATGAGACATCCCCATTACTAACCCAGTAAGTGAAAATAAAAAAACACACACACACAAATAACTTATTTTAAAAAACACCCCTGACTCTTGCCCTGGTTCATCAATTTATTAAAAAAATATTCATGAAGATCCAAAGTAGTCCACCAAATTTGACGTAGTCGACAACTTGACTGTATGTACAGTTGTGGCCAAAAATATTGACACGCCTGCAATTCTGTCAGATAATACTCAGTTTCTTCCTGAAAATGATTGCAATCACAAATTCTTTGGTATTATCTTCATTTAATTTGTCTTCAATGAAAAATCACAAAAAGAATTGTCCTAAAGCCAAATTGGATATAATTCCACACCAAACATAAAAAAGGGGGTGTTGGCACTGTTGGAAAAATCTTGTGATGCTCCTCTAATTTGTGTAATTAACAGCACCTGTAACTTACCTGTGGCACCTAACAGGTGTTGGCAATAACTAAATCACACTTGCAGCCAGTTGACATGGATTAAAGTTGACTCAACCTCTGTCCTGTGTCCTTGTGTGTACCACATTGAGCATGGAAAAAAGAAAGAAGACCAAAGAACTGTCTGAGGACTTGAGAAACCAAATTGTGAGGAAGCATGAGCAATCTCAAGACTACAAGTCCATCTCCAAAGACCTGAATGTTCCTGTGCGCAGTGTCATCAAGAAGTTTAAAGCCCATGGCACTGTGGCTAACCTCCCTAGATGTGGACGGAAAAGAAAAATTGACAAGAGATTTTAACGCAAGATTGTGCGGATGGTGGATAAAGAACCTCGACAAACATCCAAACAAGTTCAAGCTGCCCTGCAGTCCGAGGGTACAACAGTGTCAACCCGTACTATCCGTCGGCGTCTGAATGAAAAGGGACTGTATGGTAGGGGACCCAGGAAGACCCCACTTTTTACCCCGAGACATAAAAAAGCCAGGCTGGAGTTTGCCATAACTTACTTGAGAAAGCCTAAAACGTTTTGGAAGAATGTTCTCTGGTCAGATGAGACACAAGTAGAGCTTTTTGGGCAAAGGTATCAACATAGAGTTTACAGGAGAAAAAGAGGCATTCAAAGAAAAGAACACAGTCCCTACAGTTAAACATGGCGGAGGTTCCCTAATGTTTTGGGGTTGCTTTCCTGCCTCTGGCACTGGACTGCTTGATCGTGTGCATGGCATATGAAGTCTGAAGGCTACCAACAAATTTTGCAGCATAATGTAGGGCCCAGTGTGAGAAAGCTGGGTCTCCCTAAGAGGTCAAGGGTCTTCCAGCAGGACAATGACCTAAAACACACTTCAAAAAGCACTAGAAAATGGTTTGAGAGAAAGCACTGGAGACTTCTAAGGTGGCCAGCAATGAGTCCAGATCTGAATCCCATAGAACACCTGTGGAGAGATCTAAAAATGGCAGTTTGGAGAAGGCACCCTTCAAATATCAGGGACGTGGAGCAGTTTGCCAAAGAGGAATGGTCTACAATTCCAGCAGAGCATTGTAATTAGCATTGTATTAGGCTGGGGTGCCAATACTTTTGTCTGGCCCATTTTTGGAGTTTTGTGTGAAATGATCAATGTTTTGCTTTTTGCTTCATTCTCTTTTGTGTTTTTCAGTTAAGACAAATTAAATGAAGATAATAATACAAAGAATTTGTGATTGAAATCATTTTCAGGAAGAAACTGAGTATTATCTGACAGAATTGCAGGGGTGTAAATACTTTTGGCCACAACTGTATGTATGTCACTAAAGAAATCTGCACCGTCGTATTTACAATTAAGAAATTTTTATAGAGCAGGAGGCCACACGTAGCCCCCTTTACTACAGCAGCAGGCCACACATAGCCCCCTGTATTACAACATAAGCTCAAATATAGTCCCCTGTATTAGAGCAGGAGCAGCCCATATATAGCCCCTAGTGTTCAGCTGGAGGCCACACACACAGCCCCAGAATACAGGAGTAGCTCGCACACAGGCCCCAGTATACAGCAGGAGGCTTAACACAGGCCTCAGTATAGAGAAGTAGGCCGCACACAGCCCCCAGTATACAGCAGGAGACTGCTCACAGTCCCCATATATAGCTGTAGACTGCACACAGCACCCCGTATAAAGCAGGAGGCTGTACACAGCCCCCAGTATACAGCAAGGAGCTGCACGCATCCCTTAGGCTGCTCACAGTAATCTGTATACAGTAGGAGGCCACATAGCCCCCAGTATAGAGCAGGAGGTCACACATAGCCTGTTGTTTTACAGCAGGAGGCCGCATATAACCCCTGTATTACAAGATGAGCTCACATATAGCCCCTTGTATTAGAGCAGGAGCACACACATATCCCACAATATACAGCAGGAAGATGTACACAGCCCCCAAGTATAAAGCAGGAGGCTGCACATAGCCCCCAGTATACAGCAGGAAGCTGCTCACAGCCATCAGTATACAGTAAAAGGCTGCGCACAGTCCCCAACATAGAGCAAGAGGCCACACATAGCAACTTGTATTACAGCAGGAGGCCACGCATAGCCCCCTGTATTAGAGCAGGAGCCCACACATAGCCTGCAGTATACAGCAGTAGGCTGCAAACAGCCCATAGTATAAAGCAGGAAGTCATACACAGCCCAATGCAAGAAGCTGCACAAAGCCCCCAGTATACAGCAGGAGGCCGCACACAGCCTCTAGTATACAGAAGTGAGCCGCACACAGCAGGAAGTCATACACATCCCTCAGTATACAGCAGGAGTCTGCATACAGCCCCTAGTTTACAGCAGGAGGCCGCACACAGACCCCTGTATCACAGCAGGAAGCCGCAGATAGCCCTAGTATTAGAAGATGAGCTCACACATAGCCCCCTGTATTAGAGCAGGAGCCCACACATAGCCCCCACTATACAGCAGGAGGCACACACAGCCCCAGTATACAGGAGGAGGCCACACAGATCCCCCAGTATTACAACAGGAGGCCATACATAGTCTCCTGTATTACCTATGTCTTATATAGCCCCTATTTTACACCAAGAGCTCACACATAGCTCTCTGTGTTACAGAAAGAACCCAAACATAGCCCCTTGTATTAATTTAGTAGCCCACACATAGCCCTCAACATACAGCAGAAGGCCACACACAGCCCTCAGTATACAGCAAGAGGCCGCTCCTAGTCCTGGGGAGGCACAAAATGCAGCAAATATGTGGCGTATGAACGCACCTTCAGGGCTGAAAAGTCCAGCACCAACTGTCTGCAACTGATTTAGTTCTGGATGAAATACTCTGATAATTAAATGTAGAATTAAAGTTCTTGCAGACCAAGGAAGTCCAGAAGTATTGAAGCTTTTCTCCAAGAGGTCTTGCAGGGAGGAAACCAACAGCAAGATGAGGATAATTTACCTTAGGCTGCAGGCAGCTGAGAGTAATGAGACAGAGCAAGAGCACAGACCAACTAGCACAAAATACTCAGGCAGTGATTAACACCTGGAACTGGATTTCTAACAGGACAGACAGGAAACTCAAGGGCAAGGTGAGGCACAGTCTCCATCTTGGACAAGGGCAGAAGATACATTAATTCTATGAAGAACCTTACATCAACCTCTCTAGTAACTTGGCTTTCTCCTTAGCTCATTCATTCGACCTCGATGGTAACATGGTAACTCAGCCTCCTGGCCTCCTCAGCTCACTCAATCGACCTTCCTTGTAACTAGGCTTCCTGGCATACTCTGCTCACACATTCGACCTCACTGATAACTCAGCTTCCTGGCCTCCTCAGCTCACATGTTTGACCTCTCCAGTAATTTGGCTTCCTGGCATCTCAGCTCAATTATTCGACTTTTCTCAGTTAAATCGGCTTCCTGGCATCTTCAGCTGACTCATTTGACATGTCTGGTAACTTAGCATCCTCAAAGAACCTTTTTGACTTCTCCAGTAACTTGTCCTCCTGGCATTTCAGCCCACCCATTTGGCCTTCCTTGTTACTTAGCTTCCTGGCCTCCTCAGCTTACTCGTTCCACCTCTACGGTAGCTTGGCTTCCTGGCCTTATCAGCTCAATCATTTGCCATCTCTAGTAACTCAGCTTCCTGGCCTCCTCTGTTGAGGGGAGCCACTCAACTCACTCACTCGATCTTTCTTGAAACTCAGCCTCCTGGCCACCCTAGCTCACCCATTCCACCTCCCCAGGAACTTCAATTTACCTGTTTGAACCCACTTATAATTAGACATGAGCCACCACCCCGGTGTTCGAATTTGATTCTTTACTTTACTTTTAATGGTCTTTTTATTGAAAAATTAAATCACAATCAAACATTCAACGTTTTTCATTCCCTAACATAGGGAAGAAAGCGTAACAGTTAATACAGATAGTTCAACAGGTATAATTGTAATAAAGAAGTTCGAGTAAATACTCTGTATCAATAGCAAGAAATGTAAAAATGGGGGAGAATCAACAAGGGGGGAGGAATATAGAGAAAAGCAGGGGTGGACGGAAGGGGGGTGGGGGGGTGAGTATGTAGGAGAGATCTCAGTATGTTCCTCACTCGGAGGTATGCAATAACATAAATTCAGGAGTTGAACGATACCACATCCAGGGTGTCCAGGTTTTCTCAAAGGTCTCTTGCGAGCCGAATGAGAGGGCCGCCAGTTCAGCTGCACGGTACACCATGTCTACTTCTCGTATTATTTGTGCTTTCGTTGGAGTCTTATCAGATTTCCAGAGGGTAGATATAAGAAGTCTACATACGGCTATGATGTTAGAAGCTAATTTGGATACGTATAGTTCTTTTGGCCATATGTAAAAGTTGAGAAGGGATGTGAGAGGTGTGAGAGCTATTTCCCTCTGCAGAACATCCGTGAGTAATGTTGATACTAATGACCAATATACTTGGATAAGAGGGCATGTCCACCACATATGGAAGTATGTCCCTGTTTCGGAGTTGCATCTCCAGCAGGAGTCTGGCGTTTGTGGGTGCCATCTATGTATTTGTGAGGGGGTGCAATACCATCTCGTTACTACTTTATAAGCGCTTTCTTGAATTTTTACACAAGGGGAAGGGCCATGAGATCCTCTGTATATCTGTCTCATTTGTTGTTCTGAAAATTTTATTTGTAGATCCCGTTCCCATGGTTCTAGAAAGTCTCTTTTAATATGGTTCGTGTCTAGCGTTAGTTGTTTATACAGTAATGATAGTACTTTTTTGGGCTCAACTAGTTGTGAACACAATTGTTCAAACAGTGTTAAAGGTCTCATGAAGTCTAAATTTTTCAGGTGTTTGTGTATAAATGTTTTTAATGCACCGTATTGCAGAAAGGATAAATTTGGTAGCGAATTGGATTGCTGTATTTCTTGGTGGGAGAGCAGTGCTCCGTCCAATAGAAGGAGGTCGATTGGGATGGGATCGGCAGGGTTCCGCTCCAGGTCCCTTGGGTTGTTTGCTGGAGAACCCGTCGGTAATCTGCCAACGAGATCCCTCAAATCTAAAATTGGTGTCATTGGAGGGAGCAGCCGACCACATTCTTTTTTCCAAATGGCTACAATAGTTTTAGTAAAGGTGTTACTAATTAATTTTGAGTCAGTGTAGTAATCTGGAAGAAGTGCCAGAGACCTTAAAGGTATTGGTGACATAGTTTCCTCAATCGGCAACCATAACTTATGAAGTGGTCGCCTAATCCAGTCTACAACTCTCGTCAGCATAGCTGCCGTATAATATTTACGGATATCTGGAGCTCCCATACCTCCATTGTCTCTCGGCATGGAAAGTGTCCGGTATTTGATACGTGGTTTTTTATCCTTCCAAATAAAGTTTGAAATAAAGGTGTGAATTTTGTTTAATATATATTCCGGAATGCGGATTGGGAGCATTTGAAATAGGTAAAGGAATTTCGGTAGGATCATACTTTTAATTACCGTATATACTCGTGTATAAGCCGACCCGTGTATAAGCCGACCCCCCTACTTTTGCCCCCAAAAACTGGGAAAACGTATTGACTCGCGTATAAGCCGAGGGTGGACTCCAGCACAGGTATACAACCCCCAGCAGTGAGGTATACAGCAGCCTCCCCAGTGGTAGTATACAGCAGCAGCCCCAGTGGTAGTATACAGCAGCCCCAGAGGTATATACAGCCCCATATGCAGCCCCAGAGGTATATGCAGCCCCATATGCAGCCCCAGAGGTATATGCAGCCCCATATGCAGCCCCAGAGGTATATGCAGCCCCATATGCAGCCCCAGAGGTATATGCAGCCCCATATGCAGCCCCAGAGGTATATGCAGCCCCATATGCAGCCCCAGAGGTATATGCAGCCCCATATGCAGCCCCAGAGGTATATGCAGCCCCATATGCAGCCCCAGAGGTATATGCAGCCCCATATGCAGCCCCAGAGGTATATGCAGCCCCAGAGGTATATGCAGCCCCATATGCAGCCCCAGAGGTATATGCAGCCCCATATGCAGCCCCAGAGGTATATGCAGCCCCAGAGGTATATGCAGCCCCAGAGGTATATGCAGCCCCATATGCAGCCCCAGAGGTATATGCAGCCCCAGAGGTATATGCAGCCCCAGAGGTATATGCAGCCCCAGAGGTATATGCAGCCCCAGAGGTATATGCAGCCCCATATGCAGCCCCAGAGGTATATACAGCAGCAGCAGCCCCAGCCCCAGGGCTGTATACAGCAGCAGCAGCCCCAGCCCCAGGGCTGTATACAGCAGCAGCCCCAGGGCTGTATACAGCAGCAGCCCCAGGGCTGTATACAGCCGCAGCCCCAGGGCTGTATACAGCCGCAGCCCCAGGGCTGTATACAGCCGCAGCCCCAGGGCTGTATACAGCCGCAGCCCCAGGGCTTTATACAGCAGCAGCCCCAGGGCTGTATACAGCCGCAGCCCCAGGGCTGTATACAGCCGCAGCCCGGAGGTATACAGGCCCCCCATCAAGTTCCAGGGCCCCCCCCCACTTGCGCGCCAGCCTGTAAGGTAAATTCATACTTACCGGTGTCCAGTCGCGCCGCCCGCAGCTGCCGACATGACGATTCCGGGCTCCATTCAGCGTGTCTTCCCGCGGCTTCCTGTAGTCGCGGGCAATGACGTCATTGCCCGCGACTACAGGAAGCCGCGGGAAGACACGCTGAATGGAGCCCGGAATCGTCATGTCGGCAGCTGCGGGCGGCGCGACTGGACACCGGTAAGTATGAATTTACCTTACAGGCTGGCGCGCAAGTGGGGGGGGGCCCTGGAACTTGATGGGGGGCCTGTATACCTCCGGGGCTGCGGCTGTATTTTTTTTTTTTTTTTGATACTCGCGTATAAGCCGAGGGGGGACTTTTCAGCCCAAATTTTGGGCTGAAAAACTCGGCTTATACGCGAGTATATACGGTAGATTTTTTCTTCCTATCCATGATAGAAAGGGTGCCCTCCATGATTTAATCGTTTCTTTTGCCTTTTCTAATGTGGGTAGTACGTTAAGGGAGAGAAGGTCTTTATCTGCGTGTCCTATCTTTATACCTAGGTATGTGATGTATTTCTCTGGCCATTTAAAGGGGAATATAGTTTTATATTTGGTTATGGTATGTTCGGGAATATTGAGGCCTAGCGCCTCTGATTTAGACAAATTAATTTTATAATTGGAGAGTTGGCCATATTTTTCTAAAGTTTGTACAAAGGCAGGGATGCCCCTATCCGGTTCAGATAGAATTACCAGCAAATCATCTGCAAATGCTGCTGACTTGTGGTGTACATTATTCAGTTGGAATCCTTTAATGTCTTTATTCATTTGAATGCTCCGTAGCAATGGTTCCATAACTAAAACATATAATAAGGGGGACAAGGGCATCCCTGTCTCGTACCATTTTTTATTAGAAAGGGGTCTGAAAGTGTATTATTAATTTTCAGTTTAGCTGATGGGGACGTATACATTTTGAATATGGCTTCTATTAATGGGGAAGGTATATGAAAAGCTACTAGGGTGCTACGGAGAAATGTCCAGTCCACCCTGTCGAAGGCCTTCTCGGCGTCTGTACTCAGAAGGACCATCTGTTTTTGGTGTCTTTTGGCGTATTGCATTAAGTGTAAGATTCTGCTTGCATTATCTCTTCCCTCCGTCCTCGCACAAATCCCGTCTGCTCCAGCGAGATCAGATGGGGAATCAGGTCCGTCAAGCGTCTTGCTATTAGGCTAGCATATATTTTTAAGTCGACATTGAGCAAGGAGATGGGCCTGTAGTTCCCGCAGTGTGTCGGATCTTTGCCTTCTTTATGCAGAAGTGTAACATGTGCCTCTAAGGACTGGGAGGGAAGAGAGCTGCCGTTCGAATTTGATTCAATTAGTCGAATTTGATGTGTGTTCGTCGAATGTTCGTCAAATGTTCGTTGAACACCGTCAAACCCCATTGAAAATAATGGCGGGCAAACACAAACACATACAAACACATAGAGAACACCTTCTAAGGTGTCCAAAAGGTGACAAACTACTCAAAACACACAACAAACACATGGAAAAGTGACAAGTACATATACAAATGCGAAAAGAAAAGAGATGGACGAGTAAAAGGAGGAGACACAGATATAGGCATGTCATGCCCCTCTAAAATCTGTTTTTACTCCAGTATTTGTAAGGAATCATGCAGACGATGAGCATTTGGTGAGTTTTATTTCAGTATCTGTAAAGGTACCTTTACACGCCACCACTGAAAGGTAGCAACTGCCTGGCATTGGGGATAGTTATGCCTGTTGCTATGAAATTGCTACGAAATGGCGGCGTGTAAATAGGGAAGTTCCTTCCTGTGTCCTGTAGTGGACTCAGATACCTGTTGCTGAGCCGTGCTCAGAAACCGAAGGCAACAGAAAGGCACAATTGCCATGGTAGTGGCGTCTAAACGGGGCACAGGCATGGATGTTGCGTCGCCTAGTGATTTCACAGGGGCGTGCCACAACGTCATGGATACCACGCCCCATCAGCGATCATTGGTGGGGGCTACTGTGTAACCATTGGCTGTCCCTTCACAGGGCGCCATACTTAAAGAGCTAACCATTCACACTACACAATTGCAACGGCCTCATGTGTTAGCCAGCCTTCCTGCGCAGGCTGGCCAATCATGATGCTATTGCGTTGTCCAATCAGCGTACGAGCGTCACGGAATGCACAACTCTATCATGCCTATGTACTTGCGGCGCTAAAGATGTCCGCCCATATTCCTTTGTGGTAGCGGCGTGTAAACCAGGGAAGGTATTCAATAGGAAGTAAGCCGCAGGAGCTTTCGGCACTTCTGGGGAACACAGATACCTTCAGTGGAGCATGCAATGGCGGCGTCTATATGCGGCATTAGCGATCGGTATCCACCGTTAAAAACATGCACGTGCATGTGCGGTGGATACCTGTTGCTAGGCACAGTGGCGGCGTGTAAAGGTACCTTAAGGCCACGGTCAGACGATGAGTATTTTGTGAGCTTAACTTCAGTATCTGTAAGGCCATTTTCAGACAGGAGTATTTGGTGATGTTTTTCCTCACTATCTGTAAAGCCTCATGCAGATGATAAGTATTGTGTCACATTTAAAGGACTACAAGAAGAGTCTCCATTTTTCTTAAAAACTTGGGCACAGACACCACTTAAGTGGCATCAATTGCCCCACAGTTGCAAAATTTAAATGGTTACTTTTAGGCCAAAAACCACAAGACTTTAGTTTCCCCAGGATGAGACAGGGGTAGAAAAGTCCTTGTGGATCCATGCCTTGTTCATCTTTATGAACGTTAGTCTATCCACATTCTGGGTGGACAGACGTGTGCGCTTTTCTGTCAGCACACCACCAGCAGCGCTGAAGACATGTTCCGAGAGAACGCTGGCTGCGGGGCATGACAAGATCTCCAAAGCGTGAGTGGCGAGCTCAAGCCATTTTTCCAGTTTGGAAGCCCAAAATGAGCAAGACTCCAGTTCCCCAGTCATGGCATTGATGTTAAGTTCGAGATACTCGTGTACCATCCACTCCAGATGTTGACTAGGTGTCAGACGTCTCGTGTCTTCAGGCCTTGCAAATGATGGTCTGAAAAAATTGTGGAACGAGGCGACGAAATTGGTTTTACCACCACCAGCTACGGTGTTACTGGTTATGTGTGAGTGATGATGACTCGACAGTCCCATGGTTGACAAGTGAGAACTGTGAGATTCACTCTGTGTACCACTGGTGGTTTGTGGAAAAGCCGATCTCAGATTATGTATCAGCTTCTGTTGATACTCCTGCATGCGTGCGACCCTTTGTATGTCTGGAATTATTTCAGCAAATTTGGTCTTGTACCGGGGATCGAGGAGTGTGGCAACCCAGTAGTTGCCATTGCTTCTAATTCAGACAATCCGAGGGTCATATTGCAGGTAGTGCAGCAAGAAGGCGCTCATGTGTCTTGCGCATCCAGGAGGACCAAGTCCTTGTTGTGTTGGTGGTGGGGAGGTCAGGAATCATGCTTCCTTCCTCTGCCCTCTCCCCCCAACCTCGCACAACAGAAATGTCATCAAGGTCTCCCTCATCTGCTGACTCTTCCATGCCCATCGCCAGTTCATCCTCCATGTGTTCCTGGGCTCCTGCACCTTCCTCAGCAGTTTGGCTGCTACCATGCGCCCTCATTAATCCCTCTCCACCACCCTCACATGCCTGCCGTCTTGTTGCTGCAGACCGTGAGGACCTTGGAGATGTTGTCATCCCTTCCGCATAAGACTCCTCCTGTACTTTCTCCACCTCCTCTTGTCCCACCACCTGACTCCGAATATTGTTTAGTGTATGCTCCAGCATGTAGATGACCAGAATAGTCATGCTGATAATGGCATCGTCAGCACTAAACATCTTCGTCGCCATCTCAAAACTGTGCAGAAGGGTGCATAGGTCCTTGATCTGAGACCACTCCTGCAGCGTGATTTGCTCCACCTCTGGATCTCGTTGGCCCAGGCTATATGTCATAACATTTTGCATCAGGGCTCGACGGTGCTGCCACAGTCGCTGCAACATGTGCAGAGTAGAATTCCAGCGTGTCGGCACATCGCATTTCAGCCGGACAAGCCGAAAGACTTCTGGAGCGAAGCAAGTCGTTGAGCTGCGGGAAGCGAATGCCAGAAGTGAGCACACAGCGACCGTGTACTCTGCAGAAGTCCATATAGGCCGGGAGAGTGTGTCAAAAATAGCTGGACAACCAAATTCAACACGTGAGCCATATAAGGCACGTGTGTGATATTGCCCTGGCAAAGGCCGCAACCAGGTTTGCAGCATTGTCACACACGGCCTTCCCTGGCTGCAGGTTGAGTGGAGACAACCATTGCTGAAACTCGGTTGCCAGAGCTGACCACAACTCCTCAGCTGTGTGACTCACATTTCCCAGGCATTTGAGAGTAAAGACCGCCTGATGGCGTTGAGCCCTGCTGCCAGCATAGTTGGGAGGGGTGCAGGATTCCTTCTCTGCAGTTACAACGTGGGTGGCATTACCAGACAGGCTTCGGGTGGAGGTGGAGGACCGAGATGAGGTTGAGGAGGTAGAAGCAGTGGAGGAACTCCTACCTACAAGAGGATTGACGCACAACTCGTGGGTCCGGCAAGACTTGGACAGCAGACCCTTCTCCAGCTCTCACGATAGTTACCCAGTGCCCAGTCAGTGACATGTAATGCCCCTGTCCATGCTTACTGGTCCAAGTGTCTGTGGTGAAATGCAACCTGTCACACACAGAGTTTCTCAAGGAAGCGGTGATGTTGTCTGCGATATGCTGGTGTAGCGCAGGCACACCTTTCTTGGAGAAGTAGTGGCGACTGGGCATCTGGTACTGGGGCACTGCGACGGACATAAGGTCTCAAAAATCCTCTGTGTCCACCAGGCGGAAAGGCAGCATTTCTGTAGCCAACAGCTTGCAGATGGTGAAATTCAAGTGCTTAGCTTTCTCTTGGCAAATGGTCGTTTACTTGTCCACATCTGAGAGACAGAGGGCTGGCTGCTGTGTTGAGATGGGGTTGAGTAGGGTGTCCCTGGCAAACTGCAGGTCTGGGAGGACGGTGCAGGCGAAGATGTAATGTTGCCTTCATCCAAAGGTGGTGCTCTCGATGTCTGAGAGAGCTCAACACCAGCAGCATTTTCCACTTGAAAACCAAGTGATGACCTGCCAATCCCACTGCCTGTTGCGGGTAATGAGGTGGAAGGTCTTCGTCCAAAAGCAGGTGTGACAGCTGTCCCCACAGTCACAGACGATGAAGAGCACACGGATGCACTTGATGGGGCAGATGGTGGTAGGCCCGACCCACTAACCTGAATTCTAGCATGGTGAGCTTCCCACTGTGACTTGTGCTTCATGTCCATGTGGCGGTTCATACATGAAGTACTCAAGCTATTGAGTTTTTGGCCTCTACTCAGAGATTGGTGACAAATCTTGCAGATGACATGAGTTGGGAGATCCTTGCCAATGTCAAAGAAGGCCCAGGCTAGGCAAGGCTTAGAGCCCATGCGAGCTGCAGAGGCATCACCACTTGTGCTCAGAGGCAGAGTTGTGGCTGCGGATGCAGTTGTTGACATGCTTCCAGTACTCCGTCTATATCCAGGAAGGCGCAACCTAACCTCTTCGCCAGTAGCATCCTCCTTCACCTCCTGTGCTGACCTCATCAACTGGCTTACTGCGGGTTGACAGTAAGTGGGATCTCTAACCTCATCATCATCCTCTGTGTTCTCACACCCCTCGTCCTCCTCAGAGACAACCTCTTCCTGCCTTGACCGAAAACTTAATTTGTCAATCCAATCCGGTATCTGAGTCTCATCAGCATCATCCTCCTTGTGTCCAGCAAAAGTGGTCACTGTTAGGGAATGAGGGTCTACATGAAGGTCACACCCTTCTTCATCTGGGCCTGGATCGGACTCACAAAGCTTCTGGGCATCAGGGCAGATTATTAACTCGTCTGGACTCACTGCAGCTTTGGAGCAGACTTCTGATTCCCAGGCTATTGTGTGACTGAACAGCTCTGCAGACTCAACCATGTGTGTTATCCCAGACTCAGTAGGACGGCTGGAGACTTGGGAGCTTGGAGGAATGAAGTGCGATTGGGCTGACACCTCAGATGACTGGAAGGTTTGTGATGTAGTAGTTGAGGTGGAGGAGAGACCACTTGATGGAACAGTTGTGATTCATTCAAGCACCTGCTGTTTTTGTGCCTCATTTACAAGTGGTACCGATGCTCGTGTCTGTAAGAAAGGGATCATATCCGATTGGCCACGTAAAGAAGTTGACATCTTACTTTGCCTGAAAGATTGTCTTTCTTCAGTAGATGTTAATGTAGATTTAGCATCTACCCCACGGACACAAACTCTTTTTCCCTTTCCACCACGCCTACTCCCATTTCCACCAGCAGCAGGCCTTTTGCCACTCATTTTGTATGTGACAAAATTGGCAACAGTTGTTGGACAACAAAAAGCTGGATGTAAATCAAGCAGAGGTGGCTCAACCAACACTGCTACTTGACCCGAAGTGAGACCTGGGCAAGGAGCAGTTAAAAATTAGAAGTAAATAACTACACAGGCGGTGTAGTTGTTTGTATTAGAAGTGGCCTACACTACTTCTTTATGTGGCACTGCTACTTGACCCGAAGTGAGACCTGGGCAATGTGCAGTTAAACATTAGTAGGAACCGCACAGGCGGTGTAGTTGTTTGTAGGCGGTGTAGTTGTTTGTATTAGAAGTGGCCTACACTACTTCTTTTTGTGGCACTACTACTTGACCCGAAGTGAGACCTGGGCAAGGTGCAGTTAAACATTAGTAGGAACTGCACAGGCGGTGTAGTTGTTTGTATTAGAAGTGGCCTACACTACTTCTTTATGTGGCACTGCTACTTGACCCGAAGTGAGACCTGGGCAATGTGCAGTTAACAATTAGTAGGAACCGCACAGGCGGTGTAGTTGTTTGTATTAGAAGTGGCCTACACTACTTCTTTTTGTGGCACTGCTACTTGACCCGAAGTGAGACCTGGGCAAGGTGCAGTTAAACATTAGAAGTAACTAACTACACAGGTGGTGTAGTTGTTAGTATTAGAAGTGGCTAAAGACGTGAGGACTACCACTTCTGGATAAGTATTAAAATAATTCTTTTATTAATTCTCTTTAAAAATGACTGGTTTAGTCAACAAAGTATACAAAGGTGAAAAAAGCGTATATTTACAAATTCACTGGAGGAGAAGAGCACATCACAGTATGGGTATCCCTTTTCTGCCCCTACATCTGCAAAACTGCCTGACAGTGGAGGTATACCACCTTAATGTTCCGGGTGCCCCCACTCCACGACGGCTTGCCCTATGATAGCCCTATGTAGAGGTCATCAAGTTATAACGACATAGTTTATACAAAGGGGTGTCGTAACTTAAAGGATAACAACAGGACAAGAACCTGGATCAGGATTAACTTTTACTCAACAGAGTGTCAATGTCCTCAGATTCAGCAGATTCAACAGAAGTCCAGTGTGCGATCAGTTTCTTCCTCCAGTTGTGATGTTTAAAAACAGTGGGAAAGCTCCATTGTTTTTGTCTTACGCGTTTAGCCTTAACGAGTACCGTCAGGCTAATCAGAGAACTTATAGGAGTATTCACACAATTGCCTACAAAGTGAGAACAACCATTAGTGGAAAAAACACCCAAACAAATATAGATATGATCAATTTAGAACTTTTTAAATTATATCCCATAGTATTGATATCTCTAAATGTTTAGTACTGAAATAAAGAGAGGAATAAAAAGGGAGAAGTAAAAAGAGGAAAAGGGAAAAATAAAAAGGGGGGGAGGGATGAATATATAAATATATACATTATACTTCCTAGTTTTGTACCTGTCACTTTTTTCTTTTTGGAGACACAATAGAACCATAATAGTAGTCCCTCATTCAGAAAAAGTTCCACAATAAAGATCACTAGACTGTATTCACTGTGGAGGGAAATATATCTATGATCATATGGGCTATTTTGATATATATATATTATGTAACACAATCTCCAATCTCGCTCTCCTACCAAACCCCAGGAGACAGGATACACGCAATGGTTAACATCCAGTACCTTTATGTGTTTTTCGGACACTCAATTCTACGGCCACCATAATGACATGGAGTCTATGATAAATCACACAGGGGTATATTATGTATATAATGCTATAGGGCACATGCTTCAACAAAGTTCCATTTCATATTGTCTGGCCTTACTTGCAAAATCCCCTTATAATTGAAATCACCAGAGAATCACCAAGGATTGCTTCAGGCTTAAATAGCCCCCATAGAGTTAAAGAGACTAGAGGGTGAAAAGCATGTCAGTAAAGCACTCAAATAAATATCCCCAAAGTGAAAGTAAACTTATCTACTACCTCCATGTGATCTGGTTCCAGGATGGTATACCTCCACTGTCCAAGGTGGTATACCTCCACTGTCAGGCAGCTTTGCAGATGTAGGGGCAAAAAAGGGATACCCATACTGTGAGGTGCTCTTCTCCTCCAGTGAATTTGGAAATATACATTTTTTTCACGTTTGTATACTTTGTTGACTAGACCAGTCATTTTTAAAAAGAATTAATAAAAGAATTCTTTTAATACTAATCCAGAAGTGGTAGTCCTCACGTCTTTAGCACCTTGAAAAACAAAAACTACCCCATTTATTAAATAACCCTTGTTATAGTATTAGAAGTGGCCTACACTACTTCTTTTTGTGGCACTACTGCTTGACCCGAAGTGAGACTTGAGCAAGGTGCAGTTAAAAATTAGGAGTAAATAACTACACAGGCGGTGTAGTTGTTTGTATTAGGAGTGGCCTACGCTACTTCTTTTTGTGGCACTGCTACTTGACCCGAAGTGACACCTGGGCAAGGTGCAGTTAAAAATTAGTAGGAACCGCACAGGTGGTGTAGTTTTTTTTTTTGTTAGAAGTGGGCTACACTACTTCTTTTTGTGGCACTGGTACTTGACCAGAAGTGAGACCTGGGCACGGTGCAGGTAAAAATTAGTACCAACTACACAGGCGGTGTAGCTTATTTCACAAGTGGGCTACACCACTGTGTAAGTGACACTGCTACAGTACTAGCCCGAACAAATTGCCTGGACTAGCTGCAGCCAAACAATGCCTACTTAAGACAGGTGGTGTAGCTTTCTTCACAGCAGTGCTACACTACCTGCCCTAAAGGATTCACAGAGCTAGATGTGGCCAGGTGCTGTGAAAAACACTTGCACAGCACTGGCACACACCTACCTGGCAAAAACGTTTAGGGACTGCTCTAACCTAGCCCTAAAAAAGGCTGAAATTAAAATTAGTCCCTGCTTCTATGAAGTACACCTGAAAAAGGGCTGCTAGACTACTAGTCCCTAGTCCCTAATCCCTACTCCTATGAAGCAGCCCTCAAAAGGGCTGATACTTCTAAAATTTGCACCCACCCTCCAGTCTCTACTCCCTAAACCTATCTATCTACCTCACTAGCTGAATCAGAACACAATTGCTTGATTTCACTCACAGCAGCAGCAGTGCCGTCTGACACAGAGCTACAGCAATGAGCAAATGGTGGCGATGGAGAAAATGGCTGGGTCTTATAGGGCTAGGACATGTGACTTACACAGCCAATGATGCCTGACCTTGCTTGTGTGCAAAAAATGCACTTTGCTGTGTGTGTGATTGGATGACAGCCTGCACCACTGTATCTGCAGTTTGGAGAAAAAAAAAAAATGGAGATCGCTATTATTTCTGCAGCACTGTTACAACCCCCCCTGCACACTATACACAGAAACTGGATATTCACATTCATTAACATGGTTAGGGTTAGGGTAAAGCTTTTGGTGATCGAAGCATTATCGAACATAACCTCGAACTGCCGAATTTCAAACTACCCGTATATACTCGTGTATAAGCCGACCCGTGTATAAGCCGATCCCCTACTTTTGCCCCCAAAACCTGGGAAAACCTATTGACTCATGTATAAGCCAAGGGTGGACCCCAGCACAGGTATACAGCCCCCAGCAGTGTGGTATACAGGCCTCCCCAGTGGTAGTATACAGCAGCCTCCCCAGTGGTATATACAGCAGCAGCCCCAGTGGTATATACAGCAGCAGCCCCAATGGTATATACAGCAGCAGCCCCAATGGTATATACAGCAGCAGCCTCAGAGGTATATATAGCAGCAGCCCCAGAGGTATATATAGCAGCAGCCCCAGAGGTATATATAGCAGCAGCCCCAGAGGTATATACAGCAGCAGCCTCAGAGGTATATATAGCAACAGCCCCAGAGGTATATATAGCAGCAGCCTCAGAGGTATACATAGCAGCAGCCTCAGAGGTATATATAGCAGCAGCCCCAGAGGTATATATAGCAGCAGCCTCAGAGGTATATATAGCAGCAGCCCCAGAGGTATATATAGCAGCAGCCTCAGAGGTATATATAGCAGCAGCCTCAGAGGTATATACAGCAGCAGCCCCAGAGGTATATACAGCAGCAGCCCCAGAGGTATATACAGCAGCAGCCCCAGAGTTATTTACAGCAGCAGCCCCAGAGGTATATACAGCAGCAGCCCCAGAGGTATATATAGCAGCAGCCCCAGAGGTATATATAGCAGCAGCCCCAGAGTTATACAGGCCGCCCGCCCACCACCATCAGTATACAGGCGCTCCCCTATCAGTATCCAGGGCCCCCCCTTGCAGCCCAAACCTGTAAAGTAAGATCATTATACTTACACATGTGGCCGTCCCCGCTGCCGACATCGCGCTCCTCTGGCTTCATCCTACTTCTTCCGGCTTCCTCCTCTGGCGCAGACAATGGCGTCATTGCCTGCGCCCATCGGAGGAAGTCGGAAAAAGACGGATGAAGCCGGAGGAGTGCGATGTCGGCAGCGGGGACGGCCACAGGTGTAAGTATAATGATCTTACTTTACAGGTTTGGGCTGCAAGGGGGGCCCTGGATACTGATGGGGGGGGGGGGCGCCTGTATACTGATGGTGGCGGGCGGGCGGCCTGTGTACTCGGCGTATATACTCGCGTATAAGCCGAGGGGGTACTTTTCAGCCCAATTTTTGGACTGAAAAACTCGGCTTATACGCAAGTATATACGGTAATTGTTGTAATTCATCGAATGACTCTAACACCGCTCAAAACAGCTCGAATTTGAGATTGGTGAACAATTTGAATCGAACACCACTCATCTCTTGTAATTCAGATTCCTGGCCTCCTCCGATTACACATTCAACCTCTCCAGTAACTCAGCTTCCGGGCCTACTCGACTCATTCAATTGACTTTTCTGATAACTCAGCCTCTTGGTCTCCTCATCTCACACATTCCACCGTATTATTTTAAATGTTCACTGGATTATCCATATCCCTTTAACCACTCATATGATCATCCATCCTACTGCATCACCTTTGTTGTTTTCCTCTTTGTTAATTGGGCTTCTTAGTCTGAGTACAGGATCTCGTCCTTCCATTTTCCTTCTCTTAGATGTAGCTGTTACCCAGTTCAGCTAACACTGCACGTCTTACACAGGTCCACCGGATGGTGCTGAGGTCACAGGTGGGTCACAATTGGTTTACAACATCTCCTCCTACATTCTCTCCCCGGCAGAACTTCATGTCCTACAGAAGGGACTATCCTTCAGTCCAACACCATCATACAACTCCTTTCAATTAGAACAGGAGTTGAAAGGTTTTTTCAGGTCTTTGAGACTCAAAACTCACTTTCATGTCAATCCATTTCTACCCAGCAATACCAGTGATAACACTCTATGCCTTAAGGAACTCGGGTTAACCTTTCCAAGCTCCTTTATGCCTCCGAAAAGATATCATCCAGTGGAGGCTTTTGTAGAACTAGTCACACGTGATATAAAAGGTATTGAAGATAGAATTCACAATGGGGAAGTACATTTGAAACATAACCTAGCACAGATTGAGTCCAGGGCCTTAAAATCTCTTAAGAATAATACAGGTATAGTAATAAAACCAGCTGACAAAGGCGGTGCTTTGGTAATACTTGATAAAGACTATTATGTCAGTGAGATAAACTCACAACTTTCTGACAAAATGACCTATACGATGTTGACAAGGGACCCTACAAGTGACATTCAGAAAGAGATCAAAATAACAATAGACCGTTACAGGTCCAATGGGGCAATCGACCAAAAATTGGCCGGCTTCCTCAATATGCAACATCCTATCACACCTGTCTTGTACACTCTTCCCAAAGTTCACAAGAACTTGACGAGGCCACCAGGGAGACCTATTGTGGCTTCCACTAACTCAATATTATCTCCTTTATCTCAGGTTCTTGAGAAAATGTTAAGTCCACTTGTTCCATCCTTGAGGTCATACATTAAAGACACTAGTGCATTTTTGGGTATCATCAGAGGGTTGAATCATGTTCCCCCAAATTCTATTCTTGTGACAATGGATGTGAACAGTCTCTATACCTGTACAGATCATGAGATGGGAATTGCTGCTGTCAAATGGTTCCTTGATCTACAAGAAAATTTTGACCCCCTAAGGAAGGAGTTATGCATTGATCTGTTATACCTTGTATTGAAAAATAACTTTTTTCTTTTTCAGGACACATTCTACCTTCAGAAACGAGGCACAGCAATGGGGGCTAATGTAGCCCCCCCATACGCAAATATTTTCATGGGCAAGTTTGAACATGACTTTATATTCAACCATCCCATTGTAACGGAACATGTCCTCATATGGCGCCGTTACATTGACGATGTATTCTTGATTGGGAATGGTACCATCACTACGCTTAATTCCTTTTTTCATGAGCTCAACACTTTGGTCCCCAATTTGACATTCACTATGCACTACGACGAACGGAGCATTAATTTCCTTGACACAATGGTCACGATTGATCCCACTGGAACTCTGACCACTGACCTATATATAAAACCTACGGACAGGAACAGTTTGTTGCACTATAGCAGCAGCCACCCACACCATGTAAAGATCTCCTTACCAAGATCTCAACACATGCGAATTGACCGCATTGTCTCTGACCCGGTAACGAAATCTATCAGACATAATGAAATGACAACCAAGTTCAGGAACAGGGGATACCCGACACAGATTGCTGAGGGCCACTTAAATTCCTCAACTCATCAAATACGGTCTGGTCCAAGGATTCCCTTTGTATCCACATACCACCCCTTTAACAGACTTATACAAGGAGTAATCCGTGAACATTGGCACCTCTTACACACAAGTTACCCCGAGATTCCTGAATTTGCAAATGCTCCACTCTTTTGTCATAAAAAAGCCCCAAACATTAAGCAAACAGTGGTAAGAGCTGACATTGGCTCAAAGAAAAAGACAACCCAAATGACCCTTCAAACCCAAAGAAAAGGAACTTTTCCCTGTCTGGGCTGTAATCAATGTAATAACGTCATTAAAGGCGAATTTCTCACACACCCCCGCACAGGCAAACGCTACCCCATTAAGGGTTTCTATACCTGCGCATCCTCTTATGTGGTGTACCTAATTAAATGTCCATGCGGTCACGTGTATGTTGGTGAGACCACTCAACATATACGTGACAGCATAAGCAAACATAAGTCTACTATTCGTTGCAATAATACACTTTTGCCGATTCACTTTCATTTTTCGAATCATGGTCACAACGTATCTCAATTACGGTTCCAAATTATAGAACATATCCCTCCACAAAGAAGGGGTGGGGATCGTATACGGAGGCTTAAATTGATTTCCTCTCAAGGCTGTTATCCTGTTCTCTTATAGGTTCCATATACCTCTGAGCTTTGACTCAGCCTCCATAGGTCTGTATTTCTACTACACATTCTGATGATTGTTTTTTCAACTTTGCTCCACTCATCTTAGCTAATCCCTTTCTATCTATAGATGTGCCCAAGCCCCTTGTTTGGCTTTTCAAGGTAACTCACATTGTTTTAATTATAGGCATCCACTTTTCACTCAAAGATCCCCTTATATGTTTAATCTTATAGAGGATTTTCTTATGTTTTACCCTTTAATAGCACTAATACCTGACAACATTGTTTGACTGGTCTGGTGACCGACCTTGATTGTCCCCAGATCTTACTACCCCTAGGTACCTTTACACCACGATTGACTTTCTCAGAACTCCTTTTCCCCTTTTTCGGACTGTTTTAACTACAAACTATGAAGTTTTTCTCTTCTATCACACTTGTTGGTTGCTCACACTATGCAGCATATTTTCCCACATGGGACGTTGGAGTTTGTACCCCCCTCTCTCTCTCTCCCTTTTTTCTCCCTTTGTACATTTTTAGCCTTTATACAATAGTCATCACTTCTAAGACCATTCTTCCTGGAATATTTTCAAATATCACCACACAATCCTAACATTACTCACCCTTGAGCCTGAATTTATTTTTCCAGCTTTTTCTATATTTTGCTGCTGTTGTTTAACTTACTTGTCATTTCTAGTACTTGGGAACATTGTTTGATCCCCGACAGATCTATTTGGCTCTATCTTTAATCCATCACCAGTACTATGGGTAATTATATTGTCTTATCTTGATTCTCTTTACTCTTCCCCCCCTTTTTGCCTTTTTTTCTTTTTATGGCTGCCATCTTTCTAACAGAATTCCTACACTATACCTCACTGCCCCCCCTTCTTTTTGCATTACTGGCAATAAGAGATTAGTTCTGGTATTCTACACCTGTTCGGATCCACGTTTCACAATTTTCTATTGGAATACACAATGAGTTTCTTTTAATTGAGTCACCACATATCACGAATCACTCGGGATCACCTCACACACTCTAACCCTTGCCCCATCTTGTTGTGTTACTAACACATTGCATTTTTTTTCTGTATTGTTATCTTTGTTTAATTAGTACCCTGATGAAGGCCTGCTGGCCGAAACGTTGGTCTGTGTACTGTGTGACCTAATAAAGAAACATTGCAATTTTTGACACCTTGATCTACTTGTGGACGTGCATTAATCATTTTTTGGTGTGCCCAATCTACACTTTTACTACTTACTCTTTTTATTGGTGCACCCAATCTCACATACGTTGAGCCCTCTATATTCTCTATTACACAGGTCCAAGTGATAACTTCTCTCCTGTCCTGGTCTTAGGGTTTTTTTATAATTTCTAACTACCACACAGCTTGTTGCACACACTTGTCCCTCTTGCTTCTTTTTCCCCATGGGAACCAATTCTCTTTATCTCAGTTCCTGCATAAATCTGTGAGTTACTGCTCTCAAAACTCAGACCAGCGAATGGAGATATTTGTCCACACAGGTTTCACCTGTGCCTTTTCTGATGTGGGCATCATCCACCTCCTTATAATATCACCACTACTGCCATGTCAACAAAGACCGAGGGCAAGGCTGGAGAAGCAGAGCTTGCATACCCTACCTTTGAAAATAATTCAGATAAGACTCTTTTACTGATGACATGTCTCTTTAAAAATTAATATTAGTGTGGTCTACCCAAATAGAAAATATCAATCAATATACATGGCGATAAATGACAATGCTTGTATTTCAGAAGAAATCGGCTATCATTTAAAAACTACATGAATACTGGAATCTGCCATCCACCCCAAAAAATAAAGTAAGGCAGAGGGGTAACTTGTAACTCTGCAGCACCAAGCAAAATCTGTAACTCTACTAACCACATACCAATTACAATACTGGTAACACCTTTTATGGTGGAGGGACCTCTGAGCCCCCATGGTACAAGGGTATGGTGTAATTGCTATCTCTGCTGATAAAAATCGGACAGCATCGGATCCGAATTTGGCCCCATGCAGCCCTATGGGCATCGGATGTGCACTAAATGGCATCCGATTTGGTCCGATCCGATTCTGTCCGATTTTTTTATCGGTGCAAAAATCGGAGCATGCTCCGATTTTTGCACCGAAAATAAAATCGGACAAAATCGGATCGGACCAAATCGGATGGCATTTAGTGCACATCCGATTCGGTCCGATCAATTTAGCATGGGGCCCTATGGAGCGGGGTCCGAGGAAACATCTGATGTCTCCCTGGACCCGATTTTACTGTACTGAGCATGCTCAGTACAGTAAAACTTCTCCAAACTGGGAGACAAGGGGTTAAAAAAAAAAAAAGTATATGGTCACCTATCCCCGAGCCCCCGCCGTCTCCCTTCGGCTCCCGGTGGCTCCTGGTGTCCTCACGCTGTCTGCAGAGGTCTTCTACTGCAGTACAGGACCTGCCGTGATGTCACATTGGAAGTTTTGTGGGCTGTTTTTGAACGTTTTCCGTCGGCGTTTTCCGCTGAGTTTTATGTTAATTTATGTTAATCCTAACCACCGGTTGGATTAACATGCTAGTCTATGGATTTCAGAAAACGCTGTGTACATTAGAACGTTTTTTTTTGTCTCCTTTCCACTTTCTTCACCGGTTTTCCACCGGTTTTCAAAGATAGAGCAAGTGACTTCTTTTGAGCGTTTTTCCAGCGGTTCCAGCTTACAAGTGCACAAAAAACAGTCTTAAAAACGCCAAGAAAAACTGCCAGAAAACCGCCGACAAAACGCTGTATAAACGCTATAAAACCGCTCAAAAAGCGCTCAAAAAACGATGGACACTGCTGAGGTCAGAAAACTCAGTTTCTGCAATTCTCAACCGGTTTTCTGATGGTCTGCAATGATGCAGAACCGTCCAGTGGACACATACCCTTAGATGGCCCTGTTTTTCCCTCCTTTGCAGACTTGTCCCAACTTTACAAGATTCCCAAAACATGCTTTTATCAGTACCTCCAAATTTGTCATTTTATCCAGTCATGCACATTTCCAGCTTGTATATAAATAGCAATACATGATCAAACGTCCCATAGTTTGCAAAAACAAGTGATTTTTAATGACAAGTAATAACAGGGGGTTACAACCACAGTACAAGCAGCATTATGGCAGGCTGCACCACTGACACACACAAGATGTGATGTGAGATTGTATCAATACACAAGGTTATTGACTTAAAACTTTCCCTTATAATGTCGTTTAATACCGATTTCCAAACCTTCAGAGAAACAGGTAAGGTACCGTCACATGGGGCGAAGTTGCCTGCAACATCGCTGAAAAGTCCCGGGTTCAGCGATGTTGCAGCGACATCGCAGGTGCGTTGTCCCGTGTAACAGCACAATGCAGCTGCGATAAATCGCTCGATCGCAGTTGACAGGTTTACCGACATGTTAGTAAACCTGACGATGTTGCTCCAGCGATCTGCAAACATCGCTCTGTGTGACACGGCGATAGTGGTGTTGCCAACGATTTCGCCTATTAACAAAATTGATGCGTATCGCTCGCTGGGTTGTGTCGCTGGCAACATCTCCCCGTGTGACACCTAAGGCAGCAATGTGAGAAGCGAGCGCGCACCCGCGGAATCACTTCCGACATCGCTGTAACGATTTGTACCTTGTGACGGTATTAGAATTATTTATTAGTTTCACCCCTACAAGACCTGTGCATGGACTTCCACAGTGCTTGTAGATGTATGCTGATTCAAATAAGTCAATTTGTCCAGCACTGGAGGCTGATATCAAAAGTTATAATAATAATAATATTTATTCCTTTAGATAGCACCATTAATTCCATAGCACTTTACATACATCAGTAATGCTGTCTCTCTTGGAGCTCACAATCTAAATATCCTATCAGTATGTCTTTACAATGTGGGAGGAAACCAGAGTGCCCGGAGGAAACCCACACAAACACTGGGAGAACATACAAACTCCTTGCAGATGTTGTCCTTAGTGTCCTTGGTGGGAATTGAACCCAGGACCTCAGTGCTGCAAAGTCTGCAGTGCTAACCACTTGAGCCACCATGCTGCCCAAAGTTAAAACTTGTTGTACTTTATTAGTCCATTAAAGAAATGTAGATTGATGCATCAACAAGACAACGATCCATCCAACAATACAGAATATAAAATCAAAAAAAATTACAATGCCATCAAGATGTGTTTTGTTTGAAACGCGTTTTGATGGCATTGTACACTTTTATGGATTCAAAAAAAAAGTTCAAACCTACAAACCGTACAATAGATATTGTTAAAATGTGCTAAATATGTCATAATTTAATAGGCTATTAGTTGTCTTATAGTGGGTTTACACGTCGCGATATCGGCGTCCAATTTCAATGAAAAGTGACGTGGTTCGATCGTTGGAGCCGATATCGTTCCTGCGTTGTATGGTGTGAACGTCCAATACGATGCAGGAACGATGTCAATGCAATATCGGGGATTGAATGAGCGTGCTATTCAATGCTCCGATATTGAATGGAGATTGGAGCCGGATCGTGCTGTGTGACAGCCCAACTCCGATGTGTACTGCCACGTCACCCATTCACTCCCATGTTAAATGGTCGTTCCTGGGTTGGGGGGCGTGCACATCGTCGGGACGTTGTATCCCGATATCGCGCTGTGTAAACCGATGATGCGATGCAGGGAAAAGTGCGCTCAAAAAGCGCGCTCCCGCGTCGTTGGATACGATATCGGCCCGATATCGCGACGTGTAAACCCACCATTAGTTTGTACAGATATTTGAGCTAAAATTCCTCTCAAAAAGGGCATTTTTTTCAGCAACGCTCAAACCACCTAATCCGGCACAACACAAAATATATAGAACACATAATCCATATTGTACAAATCATGAAAGACTACTGGGTGACATGACTCCAGATTCTGGGGCATTTAGGATGGTTAAATCTCTATGTTTGTAAATATCAACCAACATTTTTTGACAGATTTTACAACTGATATTTTTGTGTATTCTGTGATATTTTTTCTTTCTCCTTGGAAATGTAGAACCTGCAACAAATTCCAGCAACACAAAGAAATAAAAATATAATATGTCTAATTTAGTCTTTCGCGCACTACCCAAGGGTGACCATCTGATTGTAGGAAACTCCTTTCTCCTCAGACTGTTCTGACTGAACAGGTTTATTCAGCTGTTGTACTAAGCCCTATAAAAAAAGAACAATGGCTTCTGATCTGCCTTTTATGGTTTATTGGGAACTGGCGGTCCGCACTGAAGCTTTGGTCAGTGATTAAGCACAGTGAAAACAAACTACACAAGGCTACGTTGATGTTGGAGGAAGAATTCGCCACTTCATTAAGGCTTTAAGAGGAAACCTTTTCTTCTGCAGTGCTTGTTCAAAACTTCTCAGGTCTCTATTTAAACACGTAATTCTCTCTAAGTAGCACAAAAGCGATCGACAAAGCAACTGTTCCATCTACATGACAACTCAGCAAGATAAGTGATATATAAACATCAAGCTTTTTCACATGGAAATCAATTGGGGTATAAATGTGTGAAATTATTTCCTTTTTATTAACTGAAGCTTCTGAGAAATGTGACAACATAATATAGAATGGTTATAGTTAGCGAGTCACTAAAGAACATTTAATGACAATTCTCCAAAGTACATTTTACTTCATGGCCACGTGTCTTCTGTCTGATCTTTACTTGCTATCTGACCACATAGAAAAACACAGATACAACTTAAAGGGATCGCGTACTTAAACACTTTTTAAAAGGCCGAGAATGGTTTTAAATTATAAAATAAAGTAATACTCATCTCTTTGATCCCCAGTCTCAGTGCTGCCCAATTATCACTCATCTCTACTTAGGCCGGTTTCACATTTGCGTTTGTATCTGCATGCGGAGGGCATGCAGACGCAAACGCAGCCATACTGATGTGAACGCAGCGAAGAATCTCTGCATGCGTTCACATCAATATGATGCCTGGCCAGCCAATCAGCAATCTTGGCGGCAGCTGGGAGGCGGAGATCAACGTCACAGATCTCCTCCTCCCGGCCGTCGCTGATCTCCCGTCGGTGTCGGCACAGGAAATTTGAAGAAACAGCTAATCTGACAGCTGTTTAAATCTCCTGCACTGACTCCGAAGAGGTGATGTCGGCGCGGGAGATTTAAATAGCTGTCAGATCAGCTGTTTCTTCAAATCTCCCGCACCAACACCACGGGAGATTAGTGGTGCTCGTGCTCCAGCTGATCTCCCGGTGACCGCCGCTGATCTCCTGGGAGATCAGCGGTGGCCACCGGGAGAGATTTCAATGTGATCCACAGCGTTCTCCTGCACTGTCATGTGGAGGACACTACGAATCCATTGAAATCCATGCATTGTTTGTGTGCTTGCGGATGCTTGCTGATAAAACAAGCGCCCATGAACGCACAAAAAATGCAACAGGCTGCGTTCGGAGGAGGGCGCATAAATTATGCGCATCTCAACGCAATCGCCACCGATCGCAGCCGAATGCAGGTACCACGCCTTCCCATGTTAAACATAGGAATGCAGTGCGCATGTGTTTGGCTGTGTTCGGAACGCTAGCGTTCCGAATTCTAATGTGAAACCAGCCTTACTGCTCCAGTGATGATACATCTTTACAAAGACATGTAACCAGTGCAGCCAAAAACTACTGCTGCCTGTGACTGTCGGCAGTGGTTCCATGTATCTGTGTTGGTGCAGTAGGAAGCAGAGACTGGTGTGAGATTGTGCCATGGGAACAGAAGGGAGTTGATTCATTTACTTTAAAGGGGTTTTCCCAAGAACAAAGTTCATTTTATTTAATAGATATTGGAATAATTATTATTTCCACACAGATGTTTAAAAAAAATGTTCCTCTGCTGAGATAATCTTATATATGTGTCCCTGCTATGTACTGTGTAATGGATGTGTTTGACTGTACAGGGAGATGATCTGATCATACCACATCTCCTGTGCTGAGATAGGGTAGGGTCACATTGAAAACCTAGATTGCATTCACCGCATCCGGATCCGGATGCGGTGAATGCAATGCCGGTCGCACACAGTTTTTTTGAAAACTGTGTGCAGAATACCGCACTGCGGTCACCGGATGGCTCAGGATGTGTAATCCTGAGCCATCCGGTAACTGCAGAGTGTGCGGTTCCCGGCTATTGACGGGACCCGCAACCGTAATAAAGAGTGAAATTGCTGACCTAAATGACTGATAGAGGTCTGTAGGGGGGCTTAGACCCCCCTACAGACCGGGCTCCCACTTCCATAGTATTCTTCACCAATTTCGCACCGGGCACGGGCTCCTCGGAGCTGCGTGCATGTCAACCAAGGTGCCCCCCCCCCCCCATCACTATACAGGGGTGCATAGACCCCTCTAATACAATTATGCTTACATTGATGTGTTTTACACAAAGAATAATCACAATTGCATTGTTAATTATATATTTACATGTGTCCGGAGCCAGAGTCCAGTGATTTCCAGGGGCGGGGCTGTGTGCAGCAGCCTCCGCCCGCTCCTTCTTGATGGCCGCCCCCTCTGGCCGTAATCCAGTCTTGTGAGGGCGGGCACGTCGTTAAAGGGGCGTGGCTAACTATGTGCCGCGGTTAGCCACGCCCCTTTAACGACGAGGCCGCCCTCACAAGACTGGATTACGGCCAGAGGGGGCGGCCATCAAGAAGGAGCGGGCGGAGGCTGCTGCACACAGCCCCGCCCCTGGAAATCACTGGACTCTGGCTCCGGACACATGTAACTATATAATTAACAATGCAATTGTGATTATTCTTTGTGTAAAACACATCAATGTAAGCATAATTGTATTAGAGGGGTCTATGCACCCCTGTATAGTGATGGGGGGGGGGGGCACCTTGGTTGACATGCACGCAGCTCCGAGGAGCCCGTGCCCGGTGCGAAATTGGTGAAGAATACTATGGAAGTGGGAGCCCGGTCTGTAGGGGGTCTAAGCCCCCCTACAGACCTCTATCAGTCATTTAGGTCAGCAATTTCACTCTTTATTACGGTTGCGGGTCCCGTCAATAGCCGGGAACCGCACACTCTGCAGTTACCGGATGGCTCAGGATTACACATCCTGAGCCATCCGGTGACCGCAGTGCGGTCCCAGAAACGCTGCGAAAACTGCTGCCTGCATGATTTTAAACGCAGGCAGCAGTGCCGGATCCGGCCACCGGATGGCTTGTGAAGCCATCCGGTGTTTTGCATCGGCTTCCATCAGGAGCGTTTCCTGGTCCGGTTTTGAGCTTTTTTAAAGCTCAAAACCGGATCAGGATTTAAAACAAAAAACGCCAATGTGACCCTAGCCATAATCTTATACATGTGTCCCTGCTATGTACTGTGTAATGGATGTGTTTGACCGTACAGGGATATGTTCTGATCATACCACATCTCCTGTGCTGAGATAATCTTATATATGTGTCCCTGCTGTGTACTGTGTAATGGCTGTGTCTGGCCATACAGGGACATGGTCTGATCATACCACATCTCCTGTGCTGAGATAATCTTATATATGTGTCCCTGCTATGTACTGTGTAATGTGTAATGGCCGTGTCTGACTATACAGGGACATGGGCTGCTCATGGGCAGGGGAGGATGCAAAAAGTGTACGGACATTACAGCACAAGATTGCAAATAATTCTTTTTTCTTGCAAAAAATATTTTTATTAAAATTCAAACACTCCATACAAATGGTAAATATGACAATACATATTATATAACTAGCAAAATATCTGTGTTCCATCTCCACCATAAGAATAAATGGGAAAGTTAAAATGCAAATTCGGAGTGGGACACCAATCAAGTTTTCGAAAATAACAAAGCTTCCACTGCAGTTCAGTCTCAATTCAATGTAATATAGTAAGCCGGGGAAGCATACTACCAAAAGATCAAATAAAGAAAAGGTGAAGCATTTAAGGAAAAAGAGAAAAGAAATAGGAAAGAAAGAGAGTACAGCAAAGAAAAGGGGAGAGTGGTAGAAAGAGAAGAAAAGAGAGAAGAGAAGAGGGGGTTTAAAGGGGGGGGAAGGGAAGGATACCAAGCCTATCAGCTCCTCGACTGACACCCAAATAGTTCAATGGTGAATCAACCGGGGGAACTCTGGGCTCTCCTTGAACGAGTGCCGAAGAGACCATGTATGTCCCTGCCCAGCCGTGTTGTCGTTATCTTGAGCCATAGGTGACAACATGCACTCCAGCCTATCCATCTCGACCACCCACTCCACAACAGTCGGGATCCTCGGAGATCTCCAGTGCCTAGGAATAATCAGCCTAGCTGCCAATAAGCAAAATCTAAAAATACCCCCTCTTGATCGCTGGCAAGGAGTCAGGGGCCAGGGAGAGGAGGGCGATCTTAGGGGGATCCTAGCGCTCCTTTGGCCAAGTGAGACCAGGGGGTTGGGGGAATGGGGGGATGCTGGCGCTGCTTCACTCACCCGCCGGCTGGCTGCTCCCGCCGCTCCGATCCCGCGTCCCGCCTGCTGTATCCCGGGTCCCGCTAAAAATCAAGTGAGTGCGCGGCAGCTCTCACTGTGGGGGCGGCCCTAAAGTGGGACTAAACCACCGGCCTGGGGGGCATATGTCTCCCTGCCACCTGGGCCAGTCCGCCTCTGCCTCCAGCATATGTTTGAGACCTCCAGATAGATTTTGAGGAGCAGGGCAGGGTATCTGTACCACCTTGTTAAAATTTTGTAATTTTTTTTCCTGTGACTCGCAAGAGATGGATAGTTTATGAGTGAGGGTAAAAAATGTTTGATGGTCAGCTTCAGAAAGAGTGGTCTGTAAGTCCATCTCCCACGCCTCGATAAAATGAGGAATGTCAGTAGACACTAAATCAGATATCAGGCTATAGAGCAATGAGACAGTTTGAGAGAACCCTCTGACAATTGCATCAGGGTCTTTAAGGAGGTCGGCGGGCCAAGACACAAACCGGATAGATCATTTTTAAGCTGAGATAATTCAAGCCAAGATAGTGGTTTCCCCTGGCAGACCATCCACAACGCCTCCACTGTGGTGAGCCCCAAGAGTCTTTCTGCCATGTTTCCCAGTCCAATCCAGTCACTAGACTTCCAACAAAGAAACGAGTTCCTCGCCATGGCAGATGGAAAGTCAGCATTGCCAAAGAGGGGACTTAGTCTGTTGATAAGTTTCAGCTGATCACAATGTTTGTCCCAAAATCTCAGGACTACCTGTGTGAGGGGGAAGGGGGGGGAGGACTCTGAGATCGGAGGTGAGCGGGGGGCATGGAGCCATGGTAGCCAGTGTAAGGAGCAAGAGGACATGAGTTTTTCAAGGGTCACCCATTGTTAATGGAGGTCATATGCCACCAGTCTACTATACTGGATAAAAAGATGGACTGATAGTATCTCTTAAAGTTAGGAAGACCTGTATCTCCTTTCGACTTTGATTTGGTTAAATTGAGAACCTAAGTTATGGCCTACTTGTCCCCCATACAAAACTATTGATAGCTGATTGAAGGTAGTTAAATAAGTGGACTGGGAGAGCTATTAGAACTGGCTAGAAGAGATAGAGGAAATGGGCAAGGATGTCCATTTTAACGTCATTAATTCGACCGAACCAAGAAAGTTGGGACCTGTTATATCTGTTCAGGTTGGTTAAGGTTTTATTAAGGAGTTGTGTGCAATTAAGAATAAAAAGGTCATCAGGATTTTTTGGTATCATGACTCCTAAATATTTTAAAGCCCTGTCATTTAAACAGGAAGAATGGCTGGAGTCTGGCGACTACATCATCCGTTCGTTAAGAACTTCCGTCTTCGAATAGTTAACATTGAAGTTAGAGACTTCTCCAAACTTCAGGAACTTACGCTTAAGCACTGGAAAGGCTACCGTTGCCTTTTCGGACACAATCGATAAAAGAAGCTGGGATCTTATGTTTGCGGACATATGAAATAAGAAGAGATGTTTAACAGTATTGTCTTTGGCTTCTCTTCTATGTACAAATCCAACCTGATTGCCGTGGATAGAGCCCAGGAGCAGGGGACTCAATCTGTTCACTATCACCTTCGCAAAGACCTTCACATCTGCATTAATGAGGGAAATAGGGCGATAGTTTGAACATAGAGAGGGATCCTTGCCAGGTTTGGGAATGACGGTGATCATGGCTGCCAGGGTTTGCGGAGTAAAGGGACAATTCTCCAAAATGTAGTTAAAGAGTTTTGTCATGGTGAGCAGAAAGCTAGGTGCGAACAATTTATAGAAAGTAGCTGAAAACCCATCAGGGCCAGGGCTTTTACCATTTGCTAAGGACCTAATTGTGTCTGAAATCTCCTGTTCTGAAAACGGGCTCTCAAGAGCAGTTATTTCTGTAGCAGAGAGAGAAGGAAGTGGGGTGTAGTTTACATAGTCGTACACCTTATTTTGCAAATCAGCTGGGGACACGTCAGTGAGTGGTCTTCTGAGGTTGTAAAGGGAGTCATAGTAGACTCTGAAAGAGCCCACGATCTCCAATGGGAAATGTAGAAGCATACCCGCTCTAGATTTTATAGTAGGAATATAAGTGGAGAGTATACGGGGGTGCAGAAATCGTGCTAGGGCCCTACCAGGTTTATTGGAAAATTTGCATAGGTACCTTTGAAAACAGTCACATTGTCTCGCTGATGCTGCATCCAGCAGAGAGCCCAAATCAGCTCTGGCCTTTAACAAATTGGCCATGACTTACGGGTTCTGGGTTCATTTATGATCAAACTCTAGGGTTTGAATATGTATGATCAGATCATTAATGCTAGATACCCTGTCTCTCTTCAACTGCGCTCCCTGCTGGATCAGCACTCCCCTGACCACTCCCTTCAAGGCCTCCCGTTGATATGGAAGAGCTGTGTGGTCGTCTTTGTGGAATTCTAAGAAATCTAAGATTGCCTTCTGGATTGCCAGTTGGCATGTGGGATTTTTAAATAACCCTGGGTACAAGGACCAAGTCCACTCTGTGGAGGAGAGGTCTGGGAGTCTAAAGGATTACAGGACAGGGCATGATCTGACCAGATCATTGGGTCGATGTGTGTCATCGGATGGTGGCTAATCAGGAAAAAGTCTATCCTGCTATATGAGTCATGTACAGCAGAATAGAAGGTACAGTCATGCGTAGTAAAGTGAATCAGTCTCCAAACGTCCACCAGTCTAGAGTCTACCATTTTAGCCTTCAGGCTCTCCAGGTGTGAGGCAGGTACAGATGACCTACCCAAAGGCGAGTCCATGGCATGGTCTAGTACGGAATTGAAGTCCCCTCCAGCAATTACAGAGCCTTCAGCAAATGTTGAGAGGCAATTTAGATACGTTCTGCATTCTCAAGCCTGGTCCTGATTGGGGAGATAAAAATTAGAGATGGTGAAAATGTCTTTAGCTCTTTTGATCTTTAAGAGTAAGGCTGGCTTCACACTTGCGGACCCCTCCGCAGGACGCTGCGGAGGGTCCGCAAGTGTGAAGCCAGCCTAAGAATCTGCCATTTGGGTCAGGTTTAGAGGCAAGCACTTGAGCCTGGAGTGATTTATGGAGGGCAATTCTAACCCCCTTTGACTTTGACTCCATGTTAGTCCTATGAAACCGCTTGGTGTAGAAGCTATTTCAAAGGGCTGGGAATCGGTCTGACCTGAAATGTGCCTCCTATAACATAAATATATGAATACGTTTCTTATGCATATTGTAAAGTACTTGCAAGGGCTTTTCAGGGGTGTGAACACCCCTGATGTTCAGGGAGCACAAGTTCAAGGTTGCCATGCTAATGGGTTATCTGGAATGTAGGTAAAGAAGGGCTGAGGGATTGTACGCAGGTCAGGGAGTGAAGACGTCACGGAAAGGAAGAAAAAAGAGGAAGTTAAACAAACAGAGCAGAGAGAAGAGTGAAGCTCAGATAGAATTGCGAGAAGAAAAATCAGATGGGAGTAAGTGATCCCGTCTAAACAGTCCACAGGCAACTAATCCTATGAACTGAAGATATATACAGAGAATACTCTGGAAAACAGTGTCAAAGACACACCCTAGGGTGGGGAGATGACTGGGTTTGGGTAATCCGAGACGTCAGTCAAGCCCCCACAGCAAGCCAGTTATACATTCTAACAAAGAAAAGCTAACTCCAGAACTAGCCCAGTCCAGGAGCAGCCTTAGACAAAAAACTATGATAGATAATAGGCATAAATAAATCCACAGTCAATGAAATAAACAATTGAAGAACCCCGAGTTTGTGATAGTGTGGCACCCCGCATATGCAGGCGTCACAGAGAGGTATTGCACCCGTAAAAGAGGTGTAAATGCCCCAGCTGCAGGTGGACACTAGGATGGAGGGTGGGACCCATTCCCAGCACTCCCACATTAGTTGAGCAGTGGGAGGTTACCTGGGAGGGAATATATTCACCTCTAGGGGGATCAAGGAGGTCTTTGGTCTTTTGTGTTTGGTCTTGGGCCCCTGGTCTTCGGGCTAGATGGAGGAGGAGGAGAGGAGTTAGGAAGACTTAGCTAATTGGAACAAGGGGGAAGGTCAAACTGGGTCGGTTTCAAGCAGAACCAGAGGGAAGAAGAAGGGACCATGAGGAGGTCCTGAAAGATGCCGCCGGACGGGAGAAGTCCAGGCCCTAGAGAGTAAGGGAGATCCTCAGAGTGGAGTGACCATACTCCAGGGGATACTCCAGTCCACCACGGGAACGCCGGGCTCAATGATCCGGCCAAAGTCCAGCTTTGCAGTTGGCAACCAGCAGCTGTGGCTTGTTTATCAGCCTCAGCACCCTGCCAGTGGAGCGGTCTGCCTGCTTCCTCACCTCGAGGGAGAGGACTCCCAGTACTACCTACATGGAGCTACTGGGTATAGGCCCATCCTAGGTGGGGAAGAACGGACGCGGGTTAGTCAATGAAGGTACACCAAGGGTTCCACCATACCACCTGGGATCCACCTGCAGCCACCCGTAAAGCCACCTGTTGTTTATAACATCTTGCTGAACTGTGCCTCTGCGAGTATTTTCCTACATGAACTTGTTCCCTTTACAGGAACGCTGCCCTGGAGGGATCACCCTACCTGTAGAGGGCTTTGCCAACTCAGCCGCAATACCATCTACATCCGGCGGACTGTGGCGGCGCTGGTGACCCATCATCAGGTACTACAGGTGGCGTCACGTGAACTGTAGAAAACTCTAATCCCCTGTAAATATACCCCTTTTTGAAGTGTCACCCAGGACATGGGATCAGGCGCGACCACCACTCCCCGTGACACAGCAACGCTACCCTTGTAGCCTGATACGCAAGTACCCCAGGGCCTTGGGCTTGACAATAGCAAAAAGGAAATTGGAGGTGGGGGGTGAGAGGGGAGGAAAGAAAGGAGGAGGGATTGGGGCAAAAGGGAGAAACGTGAAAGGAAGGCTCCATATTAGACAGAGAGTAACAAGGCATTTATGAAATAGACTCAGATCATGGCACATAAACATCAACATATAAATTGAGCTCATAAGCCTCCTGTCTAGGTGGGGGAGGCCCCAGCTCTTGATAACACCTGCGAATGAAACCTGGTGGCCAAGTAGTCACTCAGTAAGACGGGCCCATGGAAGATGGGATCCTAACGATGATCATGAAAGGTATGTCCGTGATCCTTCCAGTTTCAAGAAACATGTCTCGCAACCACCTGCTCCAGTATTATCTAAACCCCGCAGCCAAGAGAAAGAGAGAGGAGTGAGGTAATAGAAGGACCTCTCAAAAACCGGCCCATAGGGAGTTAAGAATCTCCACCAGGGACCTCGGAGCTATGTCTAGGGCCTCGCTTCTTCCTTTTCTCCATGCCTGGGAGTGGCTCCCCCCCCCCACGTGATCCCCGTAGCATGAAGGAGGATACCCAGGGCCACTCCTGCAAGGTTACAGGTGGGAGGTCCAGGGCAGCGGAAAAGCCCGGTAGGTTAGACGGAGACCTTAGTACCACCAGGCCAGAGTCCCCACGCACCTGGTGTTGAAAAGGGTACCCCCATGAATTGTTAATGTATTTTGCACGTAGGGCTTCCAGGATCGGTCAAAGTGCCCGTCTTTTGGCTAAGGTCAGGCGTAATAAATCTGCCATAAGATGAAGAGCTGAGCCATTAAAATCTATGGCCTCCTTTTCCCTGGCCCTTTGCATGATATCTTCCTTAAGTTGGAAGAAATGGATTCTGCATATGACATCCCCTAGTTTAGCAGGGTCAGGATTTCTAGGACCGAGGGAACCATGTGCCCTATCCATTTCAATATGCTCATCCGAAGGTATGCCCAAAAGTGAATTGAAGATATGCCGGAGGGCTGGGGTGAAGTCCTTCACCATCACCGACTTTGGGATCCCGCAGAGTCTGATGTTATTTCTCCGATTTCTATTTTCGGAGTCCTCCATCATATTAAATACTAACTGGAAGGTCTGGGAATGTTGATCCAAAAGCTGCTGCTGTGTGTGTAGCTGAGAAGTGAGTTCTTCAACCTTAGTCTCCAGTGTAGAGACAGTGCCCTTAAGCTGTGACACATCCTCTTTAAGGGAACTGATTTTGCCTGTACACACAGGGTCAACGTGCTGAATATAGCTCTCCTTGTTAGTCTTAGTGGGGATGGCACTTAATTGGGCACGCAGTTCATTAGTGTCCATGCCCCAGGGTTCAGGGTCCCAGGGTCCCAAAGAAACAGCAGGGACCAGGGCTCCAGGTCCCAGAAATGTCTCACTGTGTGGCGCCCCGCAACGAGTGCGTCACAGGAGGGTATTGCAGCCAAAACAGCAGCAGCAATATTCTCTGACTAAGCAATGACACAGTTAACTCAGAGATCCATACCCTACATGCATCATCAGTATAGAGGACCAATAAGGTCCTGGTGGGCGGAGTGTAGTGGTAGAGTGTAGTGGAAGTTTAGTGCAGGACAAGTCTGCAAGAATGTAAGAGAACTCTCCGAAACAACGTAGGAGAAGGAGCTAAACCAACGAGCTCTGCAACCTAGGAGTGGGGGCCTGCACAGTTCCGTGCAGCCCCCTGGCCGTCACCCCGGTTGAGCACCATTACTCCCGGTGCCTTAACTTTTTCTTTTTTTTTTTTCTTTTCAAAATTCTTTTTATTATTTTTGCAAGAAAGAAAATAGTAGCATTTATACAAGATGAATGGTACAAGATAAACAGAGTAAATAGTATTACATGAATAGAGCGAAGGAGTTCAATTTCAAGAGAACACAGGATACAATGTCTTTGTTATATACAGTACTATAACCAGGAACAAGGAGATTTAACAGCCAATGAGTCTTGAGAGTGTTTAAACATAGGGTACTGTTTGCTTTGGCAATGAGTGCCTATCTTTACATTGTAGCTACTCCATTCATAGAGATCTCTCAGACCTAACATACAATATTAATATTTAGAAGGAAGCTAAGTTATGCAAGTAAAGCAGGTCCGAAGAGAAGCAGAGAGAAAGAATAGAAAGTGGGGTAGGAGGTGAAGGGGGAAAGAGGGGAGGGGTGTAACCGGCACTGTTATTTGATATAGTAAGTATGTTCAAGTAATTTTCTATTTTACTTTGTTAATATAAGACAACCATGGTCTCCAGGTAAGTAGGTTGGTTGGTGTGGTATTATTCACTGATGCCACTATCTCAGCCACGTGGTATAAAGAATGGATTTTCTCCTTCAGTTGAGTCAACGTGGGAATGTCATGTGTTTTCCAGTATAAAGGTATTAAAAGCTTTGCTGCACTGAGTATTTGTTGTGCTAAGGTTGAGGATATTTTGTGATTGGGCCATATCGGGAAGTGCAGTAAGGCTTCTTCTGGTCTCAGTTGAGTTGGTCTGCCAATAATTGTCTCAATGAGGTTCTCCACTCGCTTCCAAAACTTCACTAGTGTCGGGCAGCTCCACCACATATGTATGTAAGTGGCTTCCGAAGCTCCACATCTCCAGCATTCAGAAGGGTATTTAGTATCCCACATCTGAATTTGGTCTGGGGTATGATACCATCTGGTGATTACCTTATAGGAGGATTCCTGAGCTCTCACGCACTGAGTCGGACCATGTGAGTGGTTATAAATATAGTGAATCTGTGAGTGTGTAAATTTATAACCCAGGTCCTTTTCCCAGTGTGCTATATATGCTCTTTTGAGGTTGGTTTCGGTAATCAATAATGATTGGTAGATTTTGGAAAATATTTGTTTAGGTTTTGCCACTGCAGCACAAAGCTTCTCAAACTCAGTCAATCCTCTAGTAAGGTCAGATTTCTTTAGAAGCGGGTGGAGAATGTGTCTAAGTGCATTGTATTGTAAAAAGTTTAAGTTAGATAGTCCAGGTATCGTTTGTAAGTCAGTGAGGGACCTAATGACTCCATCATGATGTAATTGGTCCACTGGGCAAGTATACTGTCTGTCATGTGTTTTCGCATATGTATTTCGTAATGTCTCTTGGTGTGCAAGTAGATCATTAATATTGGCCAATGGGGTTAGTGGTGGCATCAAAGCATTTTCAACTTGTTTCCATATCTTTAGTGTGGACTTGGTGAAAGGATTTAGTATGGTTACATTTTGTTTAATATTGGAATGTACGAGGAAGAGTGACCTGAGACTATATGGTGCCATGGCGTTTTCAACTTTCAGCCATTGTTTGTCTCTATTTCCTCTTATTATGTCTATTATTCTAGAGAGTTGTGCTGCTCTATAATATAGTTTAATATCTGGGGCCCCCATGCCACCAAGACGTCTTGGGAGTGATAACGTACGTTGTGATATGCGCGGCTTTCTACTTTTCCATATGTATTTATTAAAGAGTGTGTTTACTTTGGCAAGGTGGCTAGTCGGGATTACTATTGGCAACATTTGGAAGAGATAGTTGAATTTAGGTAATATCAAACTTTTTAGCATATTCTTCCTCCCCATCCAGGAGAGATATGAGTCTCTCCAATTTTGTATTAGTGTTGTCGTAGCAGTAAGAAGTGGTAGGACATTTAATGCAAATAAATCACGATGGTTCCTACTTATTTTCACACCCAGGTAAGTGATATATTGTTTGGGCCACGAGAGGGGATACAGAGTTTTTAGTTTTTGGAGAATTAGTGGTTTGATCTGTATCCCTAAGGCTTCAGATTTAGATATATTTATTTTAAAATTGGACAGTCTGCCATATTGGTCCACAAGTTCCATGAAAGCACAGAGTCCTCTCTCGGGGTTTGTAAGGATTATTAATAGGTCATCCGCGAATGCAGCAGTTTTAAATTGCTCACCATCTATCGTAATGCCCTCTATGTTACAATTATGCTGAATCACCATCAAGAGAGGTTCCATTGCTATCACAAATAATAATGGAGACAACGGGCAGCCTTGTCTGGTTCCGTTACCTATAGTAAATGGTGGTGTTATAGAATCATTAATCTTTATTCGTGCTGTGGGATGTCGATACATTGCCATGATAGATATGATTAAGGCTGTGGGGATTCTGAATCTCAGTAGGACCTCTTTTAAGAAGGTCCAGTCCACTCTGTCAAACGCCTTCTCCGCATCCGTTCCTAGAAGGACCAGTGGGAGATTGTGCATTTTCGCATATTGTATTAAATGTAAGATTTTATGTGCGTTATCCTTCCCCTCCCTGCCTCCAACAAAACCTGTTTGATTTGCTGATATCAGATGTGGTAGAAATGTCGCCAACCTGTGAGCAATCATTCCAGCCAATAGTTTTAAGTCTACATTCAATAAAGAGATAGGCCTGTAATTACTACACAGTGTTGGGTCTTTTCCCTCTTTATGAATCAGCGAAATCTTAGCTTCGAGCATCTGGCCAGGTAATGGTTGGCCTGCAAGTGTTGCATTACATAATGTCAGGAGATGTGGAAGAAGCAGGGAGGGAAAAGTTTTATAATATACAGCAGAAAACCCGTCGGGGCCAGGTGCTTTGCCCTTAGGACAGCGTGACAGAGTGGACTGGAGTTCCCGGAGTGTGAAGGGCTGCATCAATGTGTGTTGGTCTGTTTCCGAGAGAGTCGGAAGTTGCAGGTCCTTCAGAAAGTCCTCCGCTTTCCGGCTCCTCTGGCTAACAGTTTCAGCAGAATCATTAGGGCGTAGATTGTATAGTTGAGTATAGTAATCAAGAAAAGCTTGCTCAATGTGTTTCTGGTCTTGTGATTCTACTCCATTTTCGTTTTTGATCGAATGTATTTGCGTGCGTAATTGTCGTTTACGTAGGTAAGAGAGCATAAATTTGGAGGCTTTGTCGCCATGTGCATACATTTTATTTTTCCATTTTTTATATTGTTTCGCTGATGCTGTGTTGATTAGATTTTTCAATTGCATTCGTTTAGACGTTAGCAGAGATATTATGTCAGGATCCTGGTATTTTTTGTGTTGGAGTTCCAAGTCTGCAATCTCATCGTATAGTTGTTGGGTTTCTGAGTGTCGTCTCCTATTGAGGTAAGACGCCACCGAGATCAATTCCCCTCGTATTACAGACTTGTGAGCTTCCCACAAAGATTGTATGGGCATATCGGCTGTTTGATTTTCTTTAAAGTATTGTTGGAGTTTCTCTGTAAGGCGTTTTTTCAGTTCAGGGGAGTCTAGCATTGTTTCGTTTATTTGCCAAGATTTGTGTGTTGAGTGGCGTTTAATGGTAGATATTGACGTTAAAACCGCCGAATGGTCTGAGAAGATACTAGTTTTAATCACAGACGATTGTATGTCGGGTAATGTTCTCCTTGACACTAGTATATAGTCCAATCTATGGTAAGACCTATGGGGGTTGGAGTAATACGTGTAGTCCCGCGTTGATGGATTCATATATCGCCAGGAGTCCACTAATTGCATGGATTGTAAGCATGCACGTATTCTGGATAAGTCCTTACTCGAGATGGAGCTCTTTTGTTTGGTGGTGTCTAGTGAAGGCTCTAATGCAACATTTAGGTCGCCCCCTATGATTACTTGGCCTTCTCTGAATCTTTCTACTTTTTTCATTGTGGCTAAAATCCATGTCAATGTTTTTTTGTTCGGAGCATAGAGGCTGCCCAGTGTCATTAATGTACCCTGTAGGAGGCCCTTAATCAGAATGTATCTGCCTTGTGGGTCTATTAAAGACTCTCTTAATTGGAATTGTATGTTTTTCTTGAATGCTATTGAGGCCCCTTTTGCTCCGGTTTGGGGTGATGTAGCATGATACCATCTGTCAAATACTGACTTCTCAAAGTTTGGGATTTTGCTTGGTTTAAAGTGGGTTTCCTGGGCAAACAGTACATCGGTCCCTTGTTTCTTAAGGGCATGTAGTGTTGGGTGTCTGGTGCCAGGTGAGTTAAGTCCGTGTGCATTGAGAGATGTAAAAGTTAATACTTTACCATCAGCCATGGTCTTTAAGGTTACTTGTTCGTTGATCAGTGCTTTGAGAGATGCATCGATCGTGCCTGGTAGGGAAAGGAGAAGTAGAGACGAGGGGAGAGGAGGAGGGCGGAGAGGAAGACATTAGTGTGTTAAAGAGAGAGAAAAAGAAAGGTAAGATGAACATTAATAAATCAAAAAACAATAGTCTTCTAGGGTTAACTGTTCCCATTAAGGTAATCATCTGAGTTTTGATTCGCCAGTCCAGAGGGGGCGGTCCCTCTATTGCTAACTAGATATCATAACCGTACACAAACATGGAACATCAACTATCATATTCTTTGTTCTTCAGAATTAACATCTCAGGCTTAGCAGGCTTAGCAGGTTCAATACTGAGTTAAGAGCTATTTGTATCATATTCAAATGGATTGGGGTGAGTGAATAGTGGGGCGTAGAGAAAAGGGAGGTGAAGGAAAGATATGTGGACAGGTAGGGCTCAAGTGGGGGATGTGTAAAGGTGTATGTAGTGGTGTTAGCCAGTATTTTGGAAATAGGAGTGTAGGGGTGAGGATGGGGAGAGGGGATGTAGAGGTGTCAGATGTAATGAGCCGGAAGGGTCTTTACCGAATATTCTCTGATCAGTTACCTGAGTTATCAATCTAGTATTGCCTGCTAGAACCTGTTTTAGTGATAAACATATGCAAAAACAACATGTAAAAGATTAACGTTAAAGTATATACTTGCGATCACACAAAGATGGTATGATCAATATCTTTGAGTACATTTGTTTCGGGGAGGTTATATTTCACAAACAAATGTGAGGTCATTCCATAAGCAGTTATGGAGGGAGGAGAGTTAAGAAAAATAAAGAAAAACTATATTTTCTCAGGTGGCGTCGTCTGGGCCTTTCGTCGTTGGAGACTTTGCTGTTCTCCTTTTGGAACGTTGGGATTTCGGAGTCATCGCTTGCTGCCAGGGCGGTGGAGTTGGGAGCGCCTGTAGTAGCGATGCAGCGTGGAATGTCTCTAAGTCCGGATAGGTTTCTAGGATGATGTCTAGTGAGGCGCATGCTGCTTTTATGTCGGCCGAAGATCTGGCTATAATAGGTCTCTCTCCGGCAGTGATGTGAATGCCGAATGGGAATAGCCAACGAAACCTGTGACCCTTAGCTAGGACTGCTTCTGTGAAAGGCTTCAGTAAGCGTCTTTTTCTCAGGGTTATTGCCGATAGATCTTGGAATAACAGGATCTTGGAGTCTGCATAAATGAGGTCTCCGGCCTCTCTAGCTCTGCGCATCACTAAATCTTTCTTTCGGTAGTCCAGGAATCTGCATAATACATCCCGAGGGGTGTCCCCAGGTGCTGGTTTGGGACGGAGTGTACGATGTACTCGGATCAGTTCGATGTCTTGTGGATCCTCCTCTTTCAATACTGACTTGAATATTTCTAGGGTAGCTTTGCCCAAAGCTTCGAATGCCACTGTTTCGGGTAGGCCTTTGATCCGTATGTTGTTGCGGCGCTCCCTGTTCTCGTGATCCTCTAGTGTGGAATGGACCTGGTGAAGTTGCTGTTCGTGAGTTGCCAGGCAATCTAGTATGGAGTTGGTATGCTGTATTAGTGGTCTCTGGGTGTTTTCTAGTGATTCAATCCTGTATCCTTGGAGGGCTAGATCTTGTTTAATATCTGCTAAGTCTCGCCCTATGGGTTCCAGAGCTTTAGTTAGTATTCTCTTCAAAAATGATCTAGAGACCACAGAGTCTTTTGTTTTGGTGCTTGTGTCAGATTCGTACTCCATATCTGAATCTGAATCGTCTGCATTTGGGAGTGTAGATTGTTTACTCATTTTCTGGGTGTCTGAAGATTCAATTTGTTTGCGTAAAAATTGATCAACATCTGCCTGTGTGACCGTTTTGGATGTTTTATTTACATTCTTAGGTGTTTTTGTACTTGTCTTCCCCATGATGTGGTTAGGTATTGTGTACGGTGTTAATCCTTGTGTCTGTCGAGCTCCACGCCCCCTATTGGCTGTCTAGCAGCTCAGCATGTTAGTGTGTGGAGTAGGGACATTGATGTCAACCTAAGACAAGAGTTTCTTTGGAGATCCTACTGGAGCTTAGGTGACTCACTCCAGAAAATAGGAGAATTAGGCTGGGCTAGGATTATGCCCACAGTTTGGAAGCGATTAAGATCTTGATTGTTACAGAAGTTTATTCTCGCCCTCTCATAAATTGTGTCTGCAGCTGGTGGGATTAGCCTTCCCTCAGTCTCAGTCAGTGATTTGAAGGGATGCTTGGTGTGTGTAGACTTGGGGTCTTAAGTGATCTCCCACAGGGGCAGAATTGTCTCTGTTGTGGGGTTAGTGATCTTAGACTGGGGCTCCCTGCTGTGACCGCGGTCACCTCAAGCCTGTGATGTTGGTTGCACCGCGGGTGTATTGCTCCACAGCTGCCTGTAATGGCTGCCGGACTCAGGATGGGGGGGATCACTTTCACTTCCCTCACAGTCTTGCGGGCACCGATCGCGGTTGGTGTATCCCGCGGCACGAGACCTCCTAGCTTCCCGCACCCGTCCGCCTGACCCGTTACCTCGGAGCCTCGGTGTCACCTGGTGTCAGCGGCGGGGGATCTAGCTGCGGCGGTCCTCCGGCTCTTTCGGCGTCTCCCTCGGTCTGCACGTGTCCCTCCGCTTCTCCGCTCTCTCTCCACGCGGCGCGAAGCGCAGACTCCTCAGCCGCGCCGGGCAGGCAGCCCGAGAGTCAGGGATCTGGCTGCAGACGTCTACACGTGAGAGTCTGGCGAGAGGCTGGTGAGAGGCTGGTGAGCTGGGGATATCCAAGGCCCTGGGGGGCCGGTGTGCTCCGTCTGTGGGCGAGTGACTGTGTCTCTCCGGGGCTCAATTTCTTCCGTTATCGCCTCCCAACTGGGTCTGCTGTACTGGGGTGGTGTTTTTGTGCAGGTTCCCGGTGTCTCCTGTGTAGGATGCCGCGGATCCTAATATCTGCAGTTGGAGCTGTGTTTCACACAGCCTCCTAGGTCCGCGGCCATCTTGGATCTCTCCCGGTGCCTTAACAACCGATCTACGGGCATCTACATGCGGGTCCAAAACCATCCCGTGCCCATCTACAGCCGGTTTGCTGGTACCGAAGCTAGTAGTAGTTCAGCACTGCTATGCGAACCAGAGGAGTAGAGGGACCGCTTTACAGGAGCACCCCACCACCGCCACACACAGTCATCTAGCCAGCAGTGTACCCACCAAAAGGACCCAAGGCTCCCCAAAACATCCGGAACGTATACCCCGGATAGGGCATTGAAGCAGCATCCTTGTACCCGATCTGGCATCCCTGAGCGACAACGGCAACACAAGTTTAGTTAGCATGGAGGAACACCGCGGATCTCTGAGAAACACTGGTCATTGCTGAGTCCACCCGGTCCACTACCCGTCACTGTATGCCATGTACTGCCTGCTGGTTACAGTAAAGAACCCGTTACAGAGACTTCCAGTGTCCGTGCTTTCTTATGAACTGTATCTATCCGCACATTAAGGTAACCGCAGCTGCCTCAGAACATCTTGCGCAGCTCCTGGCTCCGGGGATCACCGCTCAGCCTGTGGGGAGCGTTCCATCTTGCTGCATTCCATCCCCCGGAGGCCCTGCAGCGCCGGTGGACTTCACCGGAACACTCATAGGTGGCGTCACGAAACAATTAACCCCTAATCTGTTCAACCAAAGACGTCTTTATTGAATCTGGACCACCGGGCTCCACAATCGCAGGCTCGGTTCCCGTGACAAGGAGGAAGAAGAAACGCCTGCAACGTGTCGACCCGGCCACGGTGAGTCAACTGGAGGTCATGTTGCCAGCAGGGGATCTCATGGTCTGCATCCCCATACTATTCAGTCTCATGGCCTCATCTCCCTCTCTGTTTGCCCTGAGAGGGATGCAAGAATGGGCTTGGAGTAAGTTGTAGCAGCTTGTGAGGAGGGTTGTACTGATGTTTGTTTAGTGGGAGAGGTACGGGAACCACCGTTCACCTCTCCTTGCTTGTGCTGGCTATCTCCTTTTGTCGTGCCTCAGGGGGTTCCTCCGGGTGCAGCAGAATCCATCCCCGAACCCTCTCCTGTTTGCTGCACCTGAACAAGGCTGCCTCATGCTGCCCTCAAGTTTGCAGGGGGAGAGCGTGTCTCTCCTGAGTGTCGCACTTATGGTGCTGTGCCAGAGCCAGTCATTACTGTGGTGCGCTCCCCGGTGCTGCTGTGATATCCTGGCTGGTGGGTCCTGTGGGGGTCTCCTGGACTGTCTGAGAGCAGAGGCTGGTTTTCCCCTTCATCCGGGCCTCTGGGTCTTCCGATAGAAGCTAATTATCTGCTGCAGGGGCTCAGGGACTGCGGAGCGCTCACCAAACACGTTCACTCGGTGCCATGTCCAGGCCACACCCCCATTCTTTATTTCTTTAAGGTACTTTTTTTTTAAAAACAAAGAGTGAAATGTTTAAGATCACAAAAAATATCAGCAATGATCCCGTGCTGTAATGTCTGTATACTCTTTTGCATCCTCTCCATGCCAGGAGATGTGGTATGATCAGACCATGTCCCTGTATGGTCAGACACATCCATTACACAGTACATAGCAGGGACACATATATAAGATTATCTCAGCACAGGAGATGTGGTATGATCAGACCATGTCCCTGTATGGTCAGACACAGCTATTACACAGTACATAGCAGGGACACACATATAAGATTATCTCAGGACAGCAGATGTGGTATGGTCAGACCATGTCCCTGTACAGTCAGACACATCCATTACACCAGAGGTCCCCAACTCCAGGCCTCAAGGGCCGCCAACAGTGCAGGTTTTCAGGATTTCCTTAGTATTGCACAGGTGCTAATGTGATCAGCTGCACAGGTAATGATCCCAACCCCTGTGCAATACTAAGGAAATCCTGAAAACCTGCACTGTTGGCGGCCCTTGAGGCCTGGAGTTGGGGACCTCTGCATTACACAGTACATAGAAGGGACACATATATAAGATTATCTCAGCACAGGAGATGTGGAATGATCAGACCATGTCCCTGTACGGTCAGACACATCCATTACACAGTACATAGCAGGGACACATATATATAAGATTATCTCAGCACAGGAGACGTGGTATGATCAGACCATGTCCCTGTACAGTCAGGCACATACATTACACAGTACATAGTAGGGACACATATATAAGATTATCGCAGCACAGGAAATGTGATATGATCAGACTATGTCCCTGTATGGTCAGACACATCCATTACACAGTACATAGTAGGGACACATATATAAGATTATCGCAGCACAGGAAATGTGTTATGATCAGACTATGTTCCTGTATGGTCAGACACATCCATTACACAGTACATAGCAGGGACACATATATAAGATTATCTCAGCACAGGAGCATTTTATTAAACACATCCAATTGTGGAAATTATTATTATTCCAATATTTATTGATTAACACTAACTTTAAAATTAACTTTGTCCATGGGAAAACCCCTTTAATCCATACTGAACCTTCTGAATTATAGACTTGGACAACATATTTGCTTTTTATTTATTTTTTAGTGATCAAGGATAATATTGCTTTTAACAGATATTGGTGCATTAGTTTGACATCTACATCTTCAGAGGTATATACACAGACCAACCTCTATAACAATAATAATAATAATCTTTATTTATATAGCGCCAACATATTCCGCAGCACTTCACAATTCAAAGTTCATGTTTAAACAATCATAAGAAACGGTTATTTGAAAATACAATACAATGCAAAAAACAATACAATACAAAGCATAATACAATACAATAATTAGAGCAAAATAATGACAGCCCTACTCATAAGAGCTTGCAATCTAACAATGAGGTGGGGGCGAAATAAAATACAGGTGCTTATTTACAATGGTGGTATAGTCAACTTGTTGAGATGGGGAACTGATAGGAGCAGAATAAACCATTATTTGTGGACCATTTGAGACTAGTGGAGCGGATAGGCTATGTCTAGATGACTGACTAGGGATCGTGGTAGGCCGCCCTAAAAAGATGTGTTTTTAGGGATCGCCTGAAACTATGTAAGTTGTGGATACACCTAATTTCTTGGGGTAGAGCATTCCAAAGAATTGGTGCAGCTCGGGAGAAGTCTTGGAGGCGGGAGTGGGAGGTTCGGATTAATGCAGAATTCAGTCTAATGTCACTTCCAGAGCGAAGAGAACAGGTGGATTCATAGACGAGTTGAGGGAGGAGATGTAGGGAGGTGATGCATTGTGAAGGGCTTTGTGGGTGAGAAAAAGCAGTTTGAATTGGATCTTATAGTGTAGGGGCAGCTAGTGCATGACTGGCATAGAGCATAAGCGTCCGAGTAATGGTTAGCTAGATAGGTGATCCTGGCTGCTGCATTAAGGATGGACTGTAGAGAGGAGAGTCTAGTGCGGGGGAAGCCAATTAAAAGAGAATTACAATAGTCAAGATGGGAGTGAATCAGGGCCACAGTGAGGGTTTTTGTGGTTTCCAAGGTGAGAAAGGGGTGAATTCTAGAGATGTTCTTCAGGTGCAAGCAGCAATAGCGAGCAAGAGATTGTATATGTGGGGTGAAGGAAACATCAGAGTCAAACATAACACCCAGACAGCGAGCCTGCTGCCTAGGCGTTATCGTGGTGCCGCACACTGAGAGAGAGATGTCAAATTTAGAGAGGTTAGTGGAGGTCGGGAGCAGAAATAGTTCAGTTTTGGAAAGGTTGGGTGTCAGATAGAGAGCGGACATGATATTGGAAACCGCAGTTAGTCATTGGTGTTCTTTATTAGAGCGGGAGTAAAGTCAGGGGAAGAAGTTTATAGTTGCGTGTCAGCAGTATAAAGATGGTACTGAAAGCCAAATCTGCTGATAGCTATTAGCCTGTCCAATCGGGGGTGTGTAGAGACAGAAATGAAGATGTTCAAGGACTGAGCCCTGAGGGACCCCAATAGTGAGAGGAAGAGGGGAGGAAGTGGAGCCAGCAAATGATACACTGAAAGAGCGATCAGAAATATAGGAAGAGAACCAGGAGATAGCCGTGTCCTTGATGCCGATGGAGTGCAGCATGGAGAGTAGGAGATGGTGGTCAACAGTGTCAAAGGCTGCAGAGAGATCAAGAAGGATAAGAAGAGAGTGTTCACTATTACATTTGCTGTCAGAAGGTCGTTGGTCACTCTGGTGAGAGCAGTTTCTGTAGAATGTAGGGGGCGGAAACCAGACTGTAATGGGTCTAGAAGAGAGTGAGTGGAGAGGCAATGAGTGAGGCGGGAGTAGACCAGGCGCTGCAGGAGTTTAGAGATGAAGGGGAGATTGGAGAATGGTCTGTAGTTGTTTGGGCAGGATGGGTCAAGAGACGTTTTCTTTAATAATGGAGTAACGATCGAGTGTTTGTGTGGCATTCCTGCAGGGGATTGCCACAAGATCCACCGGTGCAAGGAGGGATTGACACCTTGGTTCACACAACACACAACACACTTCCACCCCAGACCTGAAGGGGGAGCCCTACTGGCTGCCTTAAGTCTGTTCCCCTTTAAAAGATCCAGGCCTGAGGGGAGGAGTCAGTTAGTCCCAGTTAGTCTGCAGTGAGCAGAGGAGAGAGCTGGAGTGAGGAGCTGGTCGCTTGGAAGGATCCAGGCCCAGAACCAGCGAGCACTGACCCGGCTTTGCTACACCCTTGGGAAAGGGTCGGAGGCCAGTGGAGAGTAGGAGAATCAAGGAAGGGAACCAGTCAAGGTTTCCTTGTAGTACACCCGGACACTGGAGTCCGACACTGCCAGCATCTACTGCCGCAGTAAAAACGTGAAAGGACAAGGAGAAGTTAACCCCTGAAGAAAGTACAGTAAGAGACACTGAAAACTGACTAAGTACAGGACCAGGGGGCCATAGGAGGAATAGGGACCCTGCAGAAGGACCTCATTGTCAGTGTAGAGTAAAGCCCTGAGAGGGAGAAGGAGCGGTGGGTTCAGTCACAGGCAGGACTTACCCAAATCACAGAGCACAGATACAGAGGAGGCCTCACAACTTTCTAAGGTGGAAGTCCCAAGTTGCACCGGGGACCTGGTTATTTCTCTGGACTGTACCTGTTACCTTGTTACCAGTACCGAACAAAGATCACTGTGTTTGTGTGTGCCTGCTTAACCGCCACTATTCACGGCATTGACTGCAGAGACGCGACTACTACTCCCCTCATCCATCCCTGCTACCCTGAGGTAAAGCTCCACCTGTGGGGAGCTGTACCACACTCTGCTGCACCCACCATCACCTCAGCGGCCGGCTGCAGCGCTGGTATACCCGTTACCAGGAACTACAGGTGGCGTTACGTTACCAATACTCCTTATCCCCCTCCATTCCCCGCCATTGAGGGTCCAGGGCACGGGATCGGGGACTGACCAGCCGTGATTCCCCATCCAAGTCGCCATCTGCCCCGGTACCCGAGTACCCCCTTCCCTATCGACTGCCTCATTTGAAGGAGGAGAGGAAGATGCCAGAAGAGAGGGAGGGATTGAAGATTTTGGTTAGGTGAGTGGTGAACACCGGAGAGAGACTGGAGTAGGTGTGAGGGGATGAGGTCAACAGTGCATGTGGTGGGACAAGAGGTAGAGAGGAGCCTGGAGACTTCTTCCTCTGTGACTGGTTCATGTGGAGAGTGAGTTGGAGGAAATGTGGGGAGAGGTAGGGGCAACAGCAATTTGAGGTTTGGAGTTGGTTTCCTGATGGATGTTTTCTATTTTCTCTGTGAATTAGAAAGCCAGATCATCAGCACAGAGGTCAGTGATAGGGGCCTGCACCTAAGGACTGAGGAGAGAATGAAAGGTGTCAAAGAGTTTTTTTGAGTTGCTGGATAGTGAGGAGATCAGGGTGGTGAAGTAGATTTGTTTGCCGAGGTGAAGGGCAGCGTTGAATGTTCTCAGCATAAATTTATAGTAAATGAAGTTTTCTGGTGTGCGGGTTTTCCTCTATGGACACTCAACACTCCTAGAGCATCACTGGAGGAATAAAGTTTGTGATGTGAGCCAGGGCTGTCTCACTCTGCGTTTGGAGGTCCGGAAGGTGAGGGGCCCTACTTGGTCCAGGGTGCTTCCGAGTCATTTAAGTGATTTACCTCTAGACTGGGATTTTGGTCTTATTACGGTATTCCACCCCTTCCCCATTGTGTATAACATTCACTGTACTGTTATTTTTGATTATTAATATACAGCAATCTGTGATGGTCCGGACCAAAATGTTTTTTAATTGTTTTTAAACCTGGGGCTCTGTGTAGCCTTCACCTTCTTTGAATAGAATAAAATTCACTTGCATAATTCTCCCTGGTTGCGTGCTTCATATACAGAGGTCTTTTTTCTCCTCTCGTAGTTACTCTCTATCTCTGTGCAAGCCTCACCCTAAACATTTAACGTCTGGGCAGTTGCTCCCCAACCGCATTGTCCTGTTATTAACATAAGTAATAAGATAACCAAAGGTCCCCAGGTTCTCCTTCTAAACCCCAGATGGGGCTTAATAATCTTCCTCTATGGTATTCATATTTACCGTATATAAGAAGTTGCTCTCTCGTGACTGTTCACAGTACCATTTTAGAACCTGAATCAAAAAATGAATTGACTCGTTCATATTCTTTTAGTCAATGGCATCATCAGTTTTTAAATAATTTTCACACAGTACAGTAAGCAATCAATGCCAAATGTATGACTTTCTTCTTTGATTAGGATTTCCATGAAACAGATAGAACTTTCAATAAGCTCTATTCACAATCAACCGGGAGCTCTGGTGATCTAGATCTTTTTTGCAAGAATGATATTGATTCTCACCCCTTTGGGAACTATTTTAAACTTCATGTCATTTTCAAGGGATTGAAATTCCCACCAAGAATGTAAATTTCCTATATAGTATACGGTTAATTTGTGAAAAAGCGTACATATAGCCATGTTCCAGCGATCCCGAACGTTGGTCGAATCGCTGGGACATTGCAGCGTGTAACGCGGCCTTTAGTATTTAGACTTCAGTGTTCCTAGGACTTTTAGTTTGTGACTTCATGCTAATTGTCTATGGTCTTCAGGATGCCTCCTGTTTGCCTGTTGTTTCCATGCTATTTACATTTTTTAGCTACTCCAGAGGTTTCTCTGCTACCTTTGCCCAGTCTTCTATAACTTCTTCTATGTGTCCGCCTGTAACTTCTGTGACATTCATACTTTCTAGTTTGCTCCAGGGTTATGTCTGCTAGCTCTCTGCACTCTTCAGGACATCTCCTGACTGCCTGAGGCTTACAGTTCTTTAGCCATCTGTGGTTTTAAGTATGTCATTTACCTGTCTGTGGTTTCCAGGGTATCTCCTAGCTGCCTATGGCTTCCATTCTTCAGCTACCTATCTGCTTGCAGCTTCCAGTTCTTCAGTTACCTACTTGCTTGCAGTTTCCAGCTCTTCAGCTACCTACCTGCTTGTGGTTTCCAGTATTCCAGTTAACTGTCTGCAGTCTTCAGGATGTCTCATGGCTCCATGTGGCCTCCAGTTCTTCAGCTACCTACTTTCTGCACTTTCAGAATATATATATATCTACCTGCCAGCAGTTTCCAGTTCTTCAGCTACCTCCCTGCCTATGATTTCCAATGTTTTAGCTCCCTTTTTTGTGGGCTTCACCTATCTGCTGCACTGATGCCCATGACCCGTGTGCCCATCTCAATCTTGGGCTTTAAGGACGCAGTTCACCTAGAGACCCTAACAGTTTTATCCTCATTAACTATAATGAGTAGGAAAATTGTATACAACTAGGCGTTCATAGTATTTTAGTGTAACCCATGTGTCGTAAAGCTAGTAAAGGAATATTTTAAGTTAATTTGTGACTCCTCTCGTTTTATATGTAGTTTTAAAATGAGAATGATAATACAGAAGTAAGCTTTATGCAGCTACATTTCATATAACTTAGTTATCGTTGGATCGTTGCATGAAACTGGATGTTTTAAATTAAAATAAAGAAAAAAGGAAGAAAAAATTGTGCAAACTGGTAGCCCCTCAATAAACCACTGTAGGGAACAATTTGCCATTTGATTTATGTTTTCACTTTTCCTTGATGCTTAGTGCTCTGCTCTGACTCTCGTCTTCTTTTTCAGGTATTTCTCATGACTTACCGAGTTGGACCGGTCCACCAAAGTTCGGAAGTAACTCTAAAGAGTTCAGGTTCTGGCACAAAGAATACCTCAAAGTTTCAGCCAAAGACATCCTCATTGGAAATAATTTGCACCTAGTCGCTTGCTGCTAAGGACAGATCATATGGATTGTTTAAAAAAACACTAATCATAATCAATAGGTGCAATCTGAGCATAATTTAAGTTAAAATAAACATTGTTTCTGTATAGAAGGTGGAAAAGGCCCAGGTAAAACATATCTATGTTAGGCTAGGATCAGACTTGGTGTACGACCCACGTTTCCAGGCTGCGCTAATACCAGACAGCGTTAACGGCAAGCGCTGCCTGGAAACGAGGCCTCACAGAAACCCGTTGTGTACCTTATTTGCAGTCACACACAGAGCTGCTGGGCGGCCACTTTTCTTTCTCTGCAGGCAGCATTTCCTGTGCGCTCAGCTAAAGCACACCGCCTGCAGCTCTGTGTGTGACTGCAACTAAGGTACACAACGGGTTTCTATGAGGCCCAGTTTCCAGGCAGCGCTTGCCGTTAACGCTGTCCGGTATTAGCGCTGCCTGGAAACGTGAGTCCTAAACCAAGTCTGACCCTAGCCTTATGCACAATTCTGGCCTAATGGAAAACTCCAGATTAAAATCTACTTGTAAATGATTTATGAAAGTGCAATATTTTCAAATTATTTAATTGTCCTCTAGTGAATAATATTTGCATTTTTCATTATTGAAATCTCACTTTTTTGTTAAATGATATACATTTAACATTTGATTATCGTCAATTGCAGACATCACTTTCTCTGCCTGCTATATGTTATATTGATGGTTTACACGCTAATTAAAAAATAACGGTAACATATATAAAAAAACAATAAAAAAACAAAAAGTGATTTATGGTGTGCATCAATACGACAAAGAGAACACAATATATACACATTATTACTACATTAGAAAGGTGTTTCTTTTTTGTAGTAAATTACCGAGTAGCAAGTTTAACACAATGTGTCGCATCTGCTCTGCTAACACCTTTTTTTTTATTAAATAGAAGGAGTGAAATGAGTGGCTGATGAACTAAATGGAAATTCAGCGTGTAAGCTAGTAATACCCTAGAGCAACAGTAATGTTCTGGGTGTATTTCCATATGAATAAGGCTCAGCACCGAACAAGAACAACATGGAGTTAATTGCCAACCTGTATTGCCTGCTTTCCTACATCATTTAATCACATTGTTTGTTGGTAATTGCTTGCAGATCGAAGCGGTGGATACAGTATTCAGCTGTAGAATGAAATGCTTCTGTAGACACAATCAAGGTGAGAAAACAAGAATAATACCTAGTGCCGCCAGAAGGCTCTTAATATCTGTTCTCAGGATTCGTTGCCAGATTAGACATTTTTTCCATCATCATCTATTTTAAAGCAATATTGACCTCGCGTTATAGTTTTTATTTAATTTAATTCAATATTGTCAGCAGATTCATTTTTGAAAAATTGTCCTAATTGCAGGCAGAGCTCTTTCTTCATGATACAGCGCTTCAAATCAAAGCCGCGTTTCCATGTATTTGTTCAGATGGGCTAAGTGCCATTAGGCACAATTGGAGCTAGAAATGGCAATTGTTATTTTTTAATAAAATGGATAAGATTAGTGTATTCTGCAATTTAACTCTCCCCGATCTAAGTTTCATATAGAAAATTATTCATGTTAACAGGCCAATTAACTTACATTGGACTGTGTTATGTGTAGTCTGTTCTTTAGGCTGGAAACACACGTGAGTGAGTCATGTGAGTCTCTCGGACAAGACTCGGATTAGTGACCCTGAACAGCTTCTCCCTCTCTGGACGGGAGTGTCAGCTGCTTGTGTTTTTGTGCAGCATCACACTCCTGTCCAGAGAGGGAGAGGCCGTTCAGTGTCACTGATCCGAGTCTTGTCCAAGAGACTCTCGCATGTAAGTAGGATAGTGTGTTTACACCCTTACATGGATAGTGTAGGGATGGAAATTACATTGAAGAGAACCTGTCACCCCCCTGGTGCTTTCCAAAGTGAAAGCACCACTGAATGCTGAGTGTATGCTGCATTCAGGGAAGGTGTGCATCAAGTCTCTATTCCCCCAGTAACCCAAAAAAACGCTTTCTAAATTTCATGGTTCATACAGCATAACATTTAACAGGGTGGGCTCTGGTGCTTGCGTTACACGCATGCCCTGTTACAGCAGCCGGGCCCCACTCACTCCAAGACCTCGGTGTGCACCTGCATAAATTCACATGCTAGGCGCCGAAGAAGACGGATACACAAAGAAGAGGAGGTGGGGAGGACCTTGCTGGCGGCAATCTCAGTGCACAGTGAGCAGACCCATTGGACCCCTTAACCATAAACTTTGGAAAGTTTTTTTTGGGGTACAGGGGGTTAGAGACATGATACACACCTTCACTGAATGCAGCATACATGCTGCATTCAGTGGTGTTTTCACTTTGGAAAGGACCAGGGGGTGACTGGTTCTCTTTAATCCAATTTAGTCCTTAGTGAGAGCTTACTTGCTTAAATATATATAAGACTGTTGGTTATGCAGGTCCAACATATTAACCCCTTCACCCCTGGACAATTTTCCATTTTGCATTCTTTCTCGGAGCTATAATTTGATCCTTCTTCACATAAAAATACCATGTTCCATGCTGAGTGGGGAGGACTGACTGGTGAAAACAGTGAGCTGGATTTTTTCACTACATAATTCATTTTACTATATAGTGCACTGGAAAACGGGGAATGATTCAAAGTGTGGTGAAATTGCAAAAAAGTGAAATACCACAATGATTTTGACCATCTGTCATTCACCATGTACACTATATGATTACATTGACATGTTCGTTTGATACCGCAGGTTGGTATGAGTTTATAGATACCAAACATGTATACTTTCACTTTTATCTAAGTGGTGTAAAAAAATTTCATAAATTTGTAAATAATAGAAAAAATTGTGCTTTTGGTGCCATTTTCCACGACTCGCAGCGTTCTCATTTTTTGAGATCTGAGGCTGTGTGATGACTTATTTTTTGCTGTTTGAGCTGACATTTTTAATTATACCATTTTTGGGTAGATGTGATGTTTTGATCGCCTGTTATTTCTTTTTATAACAATGTTGCAGCGACCAAAAAAAATGTAATTTTTGCTTTATTACTTTTTTTTCCATTACGCAGTTTACAGATCTCTGAATACAACAATATATTTTTTTTTTTAAAGTTTCATTTTCAATAGAGCAAAAGGGGGGAATTTGAACTTTAATTTTTTTTCATATTTCTAAGACCTTTTTTTTCACTTTTACATTATTTTACTAAATCCCTTAGGACACCTCAGTAATGCAGTGTCTGATTTCTTGTGCAGTGCAGAGCCGTGATGATCCACAGCTCTGCACAGCACAAATGATCACTTCTGTGGATGCAGGCGCTTGGCAGACATCTCCAGGAAGTGAGTCATGACTAGAGATGAGCGAGCTTTCCCCGAACATGTTTGCCAATTTCTTTTTTTAAATCATATATTTATTAAAGAATTTTGTCATGTCATACAACAAAGAAATAACAACAAAATTATAAGAAAGAAAACATACAAAACTGTCCCTACAGTGGCCCACCCCCCACCTTATTCCACCCCCAGTCCCTTTCATCAACATATCCCATCCACTGGTACAATATTTCAGACTGCTCTGGTATTACACATGCAAAGTACAGTTCAATGTCATCAACTTAACTTCATTCCATCATTGCACATTTCTAGTTAGTAAAATATATATGCACTGTAGCCATCAATCAAATCTTATATTGCTAACAAACATCAAATGTAGGTAGTCCTTTAAGGACGCATAGTATTTAGGATTGCTATAATATAATATCCATGATATACATTCCATTTTCCCCAAATTTTATCAAATTTACACAGGGCCTTGCGTTTTTTTATACACTCCTTCCTCCAGCCTAATCAGAAGACACATCTTATCCAAAAACTCCTGAAGTCTAAGAGACAAGGGATCCAGCCAGCGTACAGCTATAATTTTCCTGACCTGATAGAGGGCTCGTTTTAGTGCTACTTCTTCTTTATCACACCCACTTATACTTACATAACCCAACATGCATACAATAGGTTGCAGTGGAAGATCACATTCAAATACTGTATTGATGTACCTTATGCATTCGGTCCAAAATAATATAACATGCCTTCAGGCCCAGAATTGAAGATCTGCCCTCTCCTCCCTACATTTTGAACATAAACTATCCCTTCTTACACCAATGTGTTGTAGGAATTTGGGAGTTCTATATACCCTGTGCAGTAAATATAACTGTGAAAGTCTCTGGGCCTCACAAGTGGACGGAAGAGGGTTACTAATTTTCACAATATCTTCCCATTGTTCAGAATTAATAATTCCAATGTCTCTCTCCCATCTATCGTTAACCACTAGAGGCCTATCCCATTGGAATTGTTGCATTAATATTCCATAAAGTCTAGGAATCACTCCTTTTTCCCCACTATGGCTTAAGAGTGTGTTGAATAGTAAATGATGTTGAATTTTACTCTGTAAGTGACGTGGTTGTACTGACCATGCCTGTCTCAACTGGATATAGATGTAAAAGGTAGTTTGTGGAATAGACAATTCTTCCTTCAGCTGCTGAAAAGGTTTAAATGTACTACCCTCCAATAATTGTGCCACATAAGAGATTCCCAGCCCCCTCCATATGCCAAAACCCTCCAGTGTATGAATTTCTAGGAGGCCCGGATTATGCCACAGAGGAGTGAACGGAGTATGTCCTGCAATTCCCAGCAGTCCTTTAGTCTTGTGCCACACTTTCCTCATAAATAAAAATGTCGGCAGTTGTGTTTGACCATCTCTACCCAACGGTTCAACTTCCAGAAACGGATAATTGGCAAGTTATCAGTAAACTCACAGAATAAATTATCCAGTTTACCTTGTACCAATTTAAACTGTTGGATCTAAGATGTCAGAAAATATATCCGGGTTAGGTGCAGCCAATCCCCTCTGATCTTTAGATCTTTGAAGTGTGTAAAAACGAATCCTGGCCACCACCTTCTTCCAGATCAGTTCACAAAATAGTGTTTGAAATTTGTAAAAAAAAATTCATAGGTATCCAGACCGGCGAATTGTGTAAAATATACAATAGTTGGGGCATCATAATTATTTTAATTAATTTGGCACGGCCCACCACTGACAATGGGATTTTGCTCCATGTATTAACATTTAATTGAAATTTAGTAAGTCATTTACATTTAGAGGAATAAAATCACTAACAATCGGGGTCACTCGAATTCCAAGATATTTGAACTCTCTTATACCTTTCAAACATGTGACCCCACTCTAGTCTTAGGAGAAAGATTGTCTATTGCCATGAGAACAGACTTGTCACAGTTAATCTGGAGACTAGAAAAATCCCCAACTCACCTATCAGAGTCATGACTGCCATCAAAGACTGCTCCGTGTCACACAAAAACAAATGTTTGCCAATTTCAAATTCGGCACGAACATTGTGGATTCAGTTTAGGATCAGAAACACAAGCAATTTACAAAAAAAAAAAATTGGCGAACCTGACTTTGTTAACTGATAAAAAAACATTACTGAATTTAAGTGATGCTTTTCTTCTACCTTCTGACAGTGTAGGATAGCGGGCGGAACATTTTTGATGAGGGGAGGGGGTGAGGAGAGGTCATAGTAGCGTCGGACTCCATTTTTTTCCTAGCATTTTCTGAGTGGACTATGCCCAAAGGGTCTCACTGAATACCTTACACCACATCAACCGCATCTGCTGCTTCTTCCTCCGCTGCCACCTTGGCAAGTGGTGGCTAATGCGTGTCCAGCCGCAGAACCTCCACTTACTTATCCCCTTCAATCTGGGCAAGTGATAGCTTGTCAGCTGTTATGGAAGTAGAAACGCCTGCTGGTTTTGACCAATCTCAAACACCAAGCACACTACTTATTTGTCAACCAACCATAACATCTCTGCCTGCACCTCCCTCACAGTGCAGCAGTTTGTTGGGTACACCCTACCCAACCCTCTCTCAGCACAGCAGGCAGGTCACAGCCCCCCAGGATCAGTTGCCCAGTTGCCATTACGTTTCCAAGAAAGCTGTGCCTGTGCAGCACAAGTATGTTGCAGACAACATCACCCTGTCCTTGAGAATCTCTGTGTGTGACAGGGTGCATATCACCACTGACACCTGGACAAGCAAACATAGCCATAGGCATTACATCTTGCTCACTGGGCACTGAATGGCTCTGGTGGCTGTGGGGCCAGGCAGGCCAGGGGCCATTCCCCAAGTCTTGAAATCACCAAGACCTTTGAGACAAACCTCTGCATGTCCCTCTTTATCCACTGCTTCTCCCTCTTCCACCTCCTTTATTGCCTACATCTGCACCCTAAACCTCTCCCTTAATGTTTCAACAGTCCAGACAGAATGCCCCCCCATTTACTGCACTGCTAGTGCTCGCTGCCATGAGGCAGTTTTTAAATTAAAATGCCTTGGAGATGTGAGTCACACAACTGAAGAGTTGAGGACAGCTATGCAGGCCAAGTTTCAGCAATGGCTTTCTCCGCTAAACCTGGAGCCAGGAAAGGCCATGTGTGATAACGGTTTAGACCAGGTGGTGGCTCTACATTGGAGCAAATTTATACATGTTCCTTGCATGGCTCATGTCCTCAACCTGGTTGTCTAGAAATTCTTACGCCACTATCCCGGCCTGGATGATCTGTTTCACAAGGCACAGTCACTGTGTGCTCACTTCTGCCATTCTCAACCTAAGACTCATCGACTAACATTGCTACAGAGGTCTTTCGGACAACCAGTTAACCATTTGATATGCGATGTGCCAAAACAGTAGAATTCCACTCTGCACATTTTGCAGTGACTATGGCAGTAACGACAAGCCTTGGTGCAGAATGTAATGATGCGTACAGTGAGTCAAAGTGAGCCAAATGTGGCGCAAATGACGCTTGTAGGGTGGGTGCAGATCAAGGACCTCTGAACCCTTCTGCAGTTTTAAAATGGCTTTTAAGAGGATTAGCGCTGATGATGCCATCATAATCATTACTATTCTGATCATCTACATGCTGGAGCAAACTGAAAAGTCTGCAGGATGAGGTGGTGGTACTAGAGTAAGAGGAGGAGGAAGAAGAGGAGGGTGCAGAAAGGATACCAGTATCTCAAAGGTCTGTACTCTCATCAAACAGCTTGGGTGGCATGTCAGGGTGCAGTAGAGCAACAGAGGGGGCTCATGATACCAGACAAACTGTTAGTGTTAGTGAAGGTGCAGGAGTTGATGAACAAATGGAGGAGAAAGAGGTAAAGAGGTGACGGGCACAGAACAGTCAGGAGATGAGGAAGAAATGATTCCCCTTTCTGTTGTCCGAGGTTGGCGGGAGAGTAGGGAGGAAGGAAGCTCAATTTTTTTTCCCAACACAATAAAGATTTGGACATCATGGGTGCTTAAGACACATGAATGTCTTCTTACTGCACTATCAGGAACATGATGCCTGCACCATTAAGATTCAAATTAGCAAAGACTACTAGGTTGCCACACTGTTGGATTCATGGTACAAGAGTACATTTAGCCATATACTTCCTGCCTTGGACAGGAACACACGCATGCTAGAGTATCAAGAAAGCTTGTAGAAAATCTTAGGACTGGTTTTCCCCAACACAGCAGTGAGATACACAGTATGCATCGCAGAGATACACTTCCAACCTGGGGGACATTAAGTCATCAGCATAGAAACATTAGCAGCAGATGTTTAACTGTCAGAAGCAATATCTGGGAGTGCTTTGACCAATTTTTTAAACCAGCCCATCCACCAGCAGAATTGAGTACAAGTCTGACACATAGTGAATGACTAGAGAGGATGGTACAGGAGCATCTAGAGCTCAATATCCATGCCATCAGGGGAGTTTAGACCCTTTTCCAGTCTCAGCTACAAAAATGGAGGAGTGGCCTGAGCTTGTCGGTAACGCCTTGGAGGTTTTGTCATGACCAGCAACCAGCGTTCTCTCAGAACATGTCTTCAGTGCTGCTGGAGGTGTCCTGATGGATAAGTGCAACAGGCTGTCCCCTGAAAGTGTAGACCACATAGCTTTCATCGAGATGATCAAGTCATGGATCTCCAAGGACTTTTCCACCCCAGTGCCAGACTGATTTGACCATCAAAGCCTATATTGTTTTTTCCACCATTGTGATACCACCTGATTATGATTTCCCAGCACCACAGAGGGGAAAAATTATATGGTCCCTGAAAAGAATCCTTTACTGCCCATGTAGTTGACGGGAGATTTATCCATAAATTTAATAAGTTGATATATTGGTAACAAAAAAAATGTTAAACAAAACAAACAAAAAGAAAACTTCCTGTTACTCAGCACTTCAGGCCCTCTTTTAAGAAGTAGCCAGTTTAACCCCTTCAGGACCCAGCCTATTTTGACCCTAAAGACCTTGGCCTTTTTTGCAATTCTGACCAGTGTCCCTTTATGAGGTAATAACTCTGGAACGCTTCAACCGATCCTAGCGATTCTGAGATTGTTTTTTTCTGACATATTGGGCTTCATGCTAGTATTAAATTTAAGTCGATAATTTTTGCGTTTATTTGTGAAAAAATTAAAAATATGGCAAAAAGTTTGAAAATTTCACAATTTTCACATTTTTTATTTTTTTTTCTGATAAACAAGAGAGATATGTGACAGAAAAAAGTTATTAAATAATATTTCCCACATGTCTACTTCACATAAGCACAATTTTGGAAAAAAAAAATTTTTTTGTTAGGACGTTATAAGGGTTCAAAGTTCATGAGCAATTTTTCATTTTTCAACCAAAATTTACAAAACCATTTTTTTTAGTGACCACATCACATTTGAAGTCCTTTTGAGGGGTGTACATGACAGAAAACACCCAAAAGTGACACCATTCCAAAAACTGCACCCCTCAAGCTACTCAAAACTACATTCAAGAAGATTATTAACCCTTCAGGTGCTTCACAGGAACTAAAGCAAAGTGGAAACAAAAAATGGATATTTTAATTTTTTTATCAAAAATGTTCTTTTAGCCTCAATTCTTTCATTTTCACATGGCAACAGGATAAAATGGATCTTAAAATGTGTTGTGCAAATTCTCCCGAGTTCATCGATATCTCATATGTGGTGATAAACCACTGTTTGGGCGCACGGCAGGGCTCAGAATGGAAGGAGCACAATTTGAATTTTGGAGCTAATTTTACATTCATCCATAAAAATGAAAAAGCACTTTTTTTTCCACAAAAAGTTTCTTTTTTCATTATTATGGATCAATTTGTGAAGCACCTGGGGGTTCAATATGCTCACTACCCATCTAGATATGTTCCTTTGGGGGTCTAGTTTCCTAAATGGGGTCACTTGTTGGGGAGCTCCAATGTGGAGACGCACAGGGGCTCTCCAAACGCGACATGGTATCCGCTAACAATTTGAATGCAAAACGAGCTCAAATTGTTAGCGTACACCATGTTGCGTTTGGAGAGCCCCTTTGCGTCTCCACATAGGAGCTCCTCCACAAGTGACCCCATTTTGGAAACTAGACCCCCAAAGGAACATATCTAGATGCATAGTGAGCACTTTCAATCCCCAGGTGCTTCATATATTAATCTGTAAAAATGAAAAAGTACTTTTTTTTCCGCAAAAATCTTTTTTTTTCATTAATTTGTGAAGCACCTGGGGGTTCAATATGCTCACTACCCATCTAGATATGTTCCCTGGGGGGTCTAGTTTCCAAAATGGGGTCACTTGTGGGGGAGCTCCATTTTGGAGACGCACAGGGGCTCTCCAAACGCGACATGGTGTCCGCTAACAATTTGAGCTGATTTTCCATTCAAATTGTTAGCGGACACCATGTCACGTTTAGAGAGCCCCTGTGTGCCTAAACATTGGAGCTCCCCCACAAGTGACCTCATTTTGGAAACTAGACCCCCCTAGGAACTTATTTAGATGCATAGTGAGCACTTTGAACCCCCAAGTGCTTCACAAATTGATCCGTAAAAATGAAAAAGTACTTTGTTTCCACAAAAAAGTATTTTTTCATTTTTACGGATCAATTTGTGAAGCACCTGGGGGTTCAAAGTGCTCACTATGCATCTAGATACGTTCCTTGGGGGGTCTAGTTTCCAAAATGGGGTCACTTGTGGGGAGCTCCAATGTTTAGGCACACAGGGGCTCTCCATACGCGACATGGTGTCTGCTAACAATTGGAACGGTTAGCGGACACCATGTTGCGTATGGAGAGCCGCTGTGTGACTAAACATTAGAGCTCCCCCACAAGTGACCACATTTTGGAAACTAGACCCTCCAAGGAGCGTATCTAGATGCATAGTGAGCACTTTGAACCCCCAGGTGCTTCACAAATTGATCCGTAAAAATGAAAAAATACTTTTTTTGCGGAAAAAAAAAGTACTTTTTTATTTTTATGGATCAATTTGTGAACTACTTGGGGGTTCAAGTGCTCACTATGCATCTAGATACGTTCCTTGGGGGGTGTAGTTTCCAAAATGGGGTCACTTGTGGGGGAGCTCCAATGTTTAGGCACACAGGGGCTCTCCATACGCGACATGGTGTCCGCTAACAATTGGAATTGTTAGCGGACTCCATGTCGCGTATGGAGAACCCCTGTGTGCCACTAGCATTGCCATCAGCACAAGGGCAACTGGAAGAGTTGGGGTACAGCACCAGAAAATGGCACCTCTAATGTGCTATTTTCTGTGGTGGCTGTGGGTTGCAATTTGCAGCGTGGGGGGCCACAACATTTGGGTCTCTCCACGATGAGGATTGCAGCCCCCCAACTGCCAAGTTGTACCTGGCTGGCATCCAAAAATAAGGCAAAGCTGCTTGTCATTTTATTGGTAGAAGGAAAAAAATGGCATGGGGCTCCGCCATATTTTTGGTCCAGCCAGGTACAACTTGGCAGCTACGGACTGCCACCAGCCCCCAGCTGCCTCGTCATACCTGGCTGGAACCAAAAATAAAGCGAAGCCTATTTTTTTTTTATTTCTAGAATTATTTCTAGAAAAAAAATGACATAGGGCTCCGCCATATTTTTGGTCCAGCCAGGTACAACTTGGCAGCTACGGACTGCCACCAGCCCCCAGCTGCCTCGTCATACCTGGCTGGAACCAAAAATAAAGCGAAGCCTATTTTTTTTTTATTTCTAGAATTATTTCTAGAAAAAAAATGACATAGGGCTCCGCCATATTTTTGGTCCAGCCAGGTACAACTTGGCAGCTACGGACTGCCACCAGCCCCCAGCTGCCTCGTCATACCTGGCTGGAACCAAAAATACAGCGAAGCCTATTTTTTTTTTATTTCTAGAATTATTTCTAGAAAAAAATGACATAGGGCTCCGCCATATTTTTGGTCCAGCCAGGTACAACTAGGCAGCTGGGGGCTGGAATCCTCAGGATAGAGAGGCCCAAGCGTTCTGGGCCCCCCATGCTGAGAATTGCAGCCCGCAGCCGCCCCAGAAAATGGCGCATTCATTGAAGCGCCATTTTCTGGCGCTGTACCCACGCTCTTCCAGTTGCCCTGGTGCCGGTGGCTAACTGGGTAATAAAGGGGTTAATGCCAGCTTTTTATTGGCAGCTGGCACTAAGCCCGAGATTCATAATATAGGGCCAATGTTAGACCCGCCATTAGGAATCTCTAGTACGGTAAATAGTCAATAAATACACACAGAGAAAAATCTTTTTATTTGAAAAAAAAAACAGACACAATTTGGACTCCATCTTTATTATAAAAAGATCCGACGTAGTCCACAACGAAGGTCCCACGACGCTCGATCGCCTCCGACGTAGTCCACAACGAAGATCCCACGACGCTCGATCGCCACTGCTCAATCCAGAGACTGCAGCAAGGGATCAAGTGTCCTCTTCCTACAGCCTCTGGGGTCAGCGTTATAGTGCACTGTATGGCAATGATCTGTCATACAATTCACCAAGACAATGATCCCAGAGACCACAACAAGAGGACACTTGATCCCTTGTTGTAGTCTCTGGGATCAGCGTCATGGTGCACGGTATGGCAATGGTCTGTCATACCGTGCACAATGACGCTGATCCCAGAGACTACAAGAGAACACTTGATCCCTTGTTGTAGTCTCTGGGATCAGCATCATGGTGCACGGTATGGCAATGATCTGTCATACCATGCACCCGACGCTGATCCCAGAGACTACAACAAGGGATCAAGTGTCCTCTTGTTGTAGTCTCTGGGATCAGCGTCATGGTGCACAGTATGGCAATGATCTGTCATACAGTGCACAATGACGCTGATCCCACAGACTACAAGAGGACACTTGGTCCCTTGTTGTAGTCTCTGGGATCAGCATCATGGTGCATGGTATGGCAATGATCTGCCATTCAGTGTACCATGATGCTGATCCCAGAGACTACAACAAGAGGACATTTGATCCCTTGTTGTAGTCTCTGGGATCAGCGTCGGGTGCACGGTATGACAGATCATTGCCATATCGTGCACCATGATGCTCATCCCAGAGACTACAACAAGGGATCAAGTGTCCTCTTGTTGTAGTCTCTGGGATCAGCGTCATGGTGCACGGTATGGCAATGATCTGTCATACCGTGCACAATGACGCTGATCCCAGAGACTACAAGAGGACACTTGGTCCCTTGTTGTAGTCTCTGGGATCAGCGTCCGGTGCACGGTATGACAGATCATTGTCATACCATGCACCATGACGCTGATCCCAGAGACTACAACAAGAGATCAAGTGTTCCCTTGTTGTAGTCTCTGGAGATCGTTTCCATGACGATTGGATCCTCTAAGTGCTGTGATCCCTGAGATCACAGCACTTAGAGGGTTAACACAGCCAGGGCACAGCAATCACACAGATGCTGTGCCCTGGCTGTGACACCGCTCCTCTGCACACTCATCTCTATGCTGGGAGATGACTGTGCAGAGGAGCCGACAGAAGAAGGAGGACGCCGCAGGAAGAGGACAGCGCAGAGAAGACCCGGAGCAGACCAGAGGACAGAGGCAGAAGACCGAAGGAAAGAGGGAGAACAGCGGAGGACAGAGGAGAAGAAAGAAGACAGGTGAGGAAGAAGAGGGAGTGGGAAGAAGAGGGAGCGGGAAGAGAACGGGCGGAGGTGATCACCGCAGGCAGCGGTGGTCACAGGAGGCATGGGGAGGGATCGCAGGGCAGGGGAGACCACAGGGGGGAGATCACCCACAGGGGGGAGCCCACAGGGGGGAGATCACCCACAGGGGGGAGATCGGAGGGCAGGGGGCACATCGGCGGCCCGGGGCAGAGCGGAGGGCCAGGGAACGACGGCGGGAGGGAACTCATCGGCCACACCGCCCCCACATTTGATTGGAGAGAGACACTCTCCAATCAGATCTGAGGGGGGGGGGTGACAAAGGGCCCCTTGTCCAGCCAATGCCTGATGCTGTCCAGCATCAGGCATTGACTGTATTGTAACATCTCACCAAGTTTCATTGGTGAGATATTACAATTACTCCGATTGGCAGTTTCACTTTCACTTCACTGCCAATCGGAGCGGTCCTAGCCCCGGGGGGGCTAAGCCACCCCCCCTAGGGTATAGTGCAGGTCCTTCCGTACCTGCGGCTCTATTAACCCCTTAGTGACCGCGGTTAATAGAGCCGCAGGACGGGAAACTGGCGAGGACGCAGCATATGCGTCCAAGGTCGGGAACAAACTTGTTTTGAGGACGCATATGCTGCGTCCTGGGTCGGGAAGGGGTTAAAGCATAAAAAGTCATGAAAGATTATTTCAATGTATTATTTCCCAATCATGAAAATACTGAAACAAAATGATTTTTACTAAAAATGTTACAAGTTAGTTAAAGATGACCCTTCAGTAAATTTCTCATGTTGAACTGGAAACATGGGGCTTGATTCATCAAGAATTATGTTGCTCACATTGGTCTTGATGAGAGGGAATGCTAGAGACAAATGCACCTGAATCATATAGAACTGAATGCCTCTTTATTGATCTGTAGTGTCTGAAGAGTTATGGTGGGTTTACACACACCAATTTATCTGTTCAATATCTGAACCAATCTCTGGTTGCAGTGAAATCATGGATACATTGCTCCATGTTGTACACAGCCACAAAATGGAGCAATGTATCCATGATTTCACTGCAACCAGAGATTGGTTCAGATATTGAACAGATAAATTGGTGTGTGTAAACCCACCATGAAGGTACCGTTACACTCACAGATAATTGTGCAGACATTGTTCGCAGATCTCTGGTTGTAGTGAAATCATGGACACATTGTTACATTTGTGCACAGCCACAAAATAGAACATTGAGTCCATGATTTCACTGCAACCAGAGATCTGTGAACAAAGTCTGCACAATTATCTGTGTGTGTAACGGTACCCTAACATGCGCCTGCACGTGCTACTCCAGAAATCTCAATTTAGTGAGTACTGGAGAAAGATTTATGTGGTACAGCACACCACAGCTCTGCATGAATTAGGGTCCTTTCACATCAGCGTTTTTCACTGAATGTGGCAGATCCGGCAGATTTACCGTATCTGCCGGATCTGCCGCCTATTGGCCGACTTGCGGCGCACCTGTGCCAAGCCCCCATTCATTCTCTATGTGGCTTGCGGCAGGTGCAGCAAGTGCAATTTTGCCGCAATCCGGCATTTGTGGCCGCGCAAAAAAAAACTCAGCTAACTGCAGTTTTTTGCCCGGCCGCAACCGCTGGATTTGATGGATCGCAGCAAAACCGCACACTAGCCGCACCTGCCGCAAGCCCCATAGAGAATGAATGGGGGCTTGCAGCAGGTACACCGCAAGTCGGCCGTTATGCGGCAGATCCGGCAGATGCGGTAAACTGCCGGATCTGCCACATTCAGCGAAAAACGCTGATGGGAAAGGACCTTTAGACGAATTCTAGTATCTTGCCCCTGTCATGCCACTGTCCTGCTCCAGCTCCACTCATTTTATCAAAGCTGGGAGAATTTTTATGAAAGGGAACAAAAGTTGTTAAATTTAGGTGCAATGCCCAATTGTATATAAATGTTGCGACTTTTCAAAGCATTCACACCCAAATTCCTCCATGAAAAGCTTTAATGAATACAGTCCATGATGAAATAAGAAATAAAGAGAAGAAAAAAACATTTTTGCTTTTTTTTTTTTTTAAAAAGTCCAAGTTGGCATCACCAGAGAGTTTTCACTGGAGCTTGAGCTTCTTCTCTTTCTAAGTCTGACCAATCATAAGCAGGTAGCAATACACTGGATAAAGAAGAACACACACCCACTATAACACTGACATACAGTCTGCTCTCCTTATTGCAGAGGGATGACATGTGCTGGAGCTCAGGAGATCTAACTGTGATATACAGAAGGCTGACAGTGCTGTTCACACATCTCCGCTGCAAGTATTTAGCGGGTCTCCGCTAAATACTTCGCTTTTTTCAGTGAAGCGGAGGTGCGTGAGCGCCGCTGCTTCCTTGTGACGCAGCCCTTGGTTACCCGATGTTGATCGTGGTAACCACTTCACACACAAGGCTGCCTAGTGTCCGCTTAAGCCGAGCGGACAGGGAAACGCTGCCAGCAGCCTTGTGTGTGAAGTGGATACCACGATCAACATCGGGTAACCAAAGGCCGCTAAATACTAGCAGCAGAGATGTGTGAACATGGCCATAATCTGCAGTTTACGGGCCTAAATGCAAAATCTGTAGCAGGGCGGCACCCCAACAACCTTGCACCAAATGTTTTCTATTGTGAAACAGACGTCTTGGGCTCTTTAGGCACTAGAGCTGTTGGGCAGTGGACCCTACATATTGCTGAAGTTTAGGAGCTATGTTAAGTTTTAGAATAATATGTCCAACGATGGGTGACTAATGCGGTGTTAGGGTACCTTTACACGCCGCTACTGGCGGGTGGATACAACCAGCTACATGCGACAAATGTAGCTTGCATCGGCAATATACCCCGTAGTAGCGGCATGTGAAGACGGTAGTAGCCACCCGGCAGTAGCGGCACCTGTTTCCGAGCACTGCCCTGAAACAGGTGGCTACACAGCCGATTGTAGCGACCTGTATCGGCGTGTAAAGAAGCAACAGAAGGGATGTGTCGACACAAGGCTATGTACCTGGTAAGTAGCTGGGGCGTGACACAGGCTCCGGGAAACCACCCCCCTTCAGCGATCATTGGAGGAAGTTCCTGCATTACGATTGGTAGTCGCTGCATAGGGCGGCATATTTAAGGAGCTGACCAGTCACACTACACAATTGCTCGAGCGTCATGTATTAAACAGCCTCCTGCGATGCCTGCCCAATCATGATGTTCTTGCTTTGTCCTATCAGCGTACGGACGTCTCGTAATCCACAATTGTGGCACGCCCATGTGTTGTCCCTGCTGCACCAGGTCCGTCCATATTACCTTGTTATAGCGGTGTGTAAATGAGGTAAGGTGAGCTATAGAAGGTAACTTGTGGCACCCGGCGGTGTATCCAGAGATAGATGTAACCTACCGTAGCGCACCTTGTTGCGGCGTGTAAAGGTGGTGCGATTACCGTTTGCAACCGTTTGTGCGTGCTCGTGCACGTGAAGTAGCTGGTTGTATCCACTCGCCAGTAGCGGCGTGTAAAGGTACCCATAGTGATGCAAAACGTAAAGAAAGTAACAAAATCAAGTAATCAGAATTGTGAAAAGTGAATGACATATGTTTCTGTTCAAGTCTGATTTCTCATAATTATGGTGTTGACTTAATCAATAGTATGCGAACATTTTGTTCAAATGAAAAAGTTCCTCCATAAAACAGAATTGTGGGAATATGAGTAGCTCGAGCTTCTGTTGAGAAATTATATATGATTGACTTTACCCTTTGGGGCTGTGTGAAAAGCTGACAACTTGCAGTGCAAACCTTTCTGTTGTTATACTTTATGAAATACATCTGTTCGTTTCACAGATGTCCGATGTTGCTATAAACTTTATTAAATTCTTTTTAATATTTTTCATAGCTCATACGATGTTGATCTATTTTAGCAATAAAGAAGGATGAAATTCATGTTTAACTGAAGTACAGGTCATATCTGGCAGAGGAAAGACTGATCATGAGTTATAAGAAAGAAAATTAGCTCTGCTCAATATTAAAAAAAATGTGTGTGCCATATGAAATACTGTCTGAGTGATTTTAACCCCTCAATGACCCATGATGTGATATGTATGTCATGAGTCGTTTCTCTGCCGTTGCTGAAAGGTACCTTTAAACGCCGCTACAGAAGGTTGAAAACAACCGGGTTTCGGAGACAAATGTATCTTGCACCGTCAAATCAACCCGAGGTAGCGGCGTGTAAAGGTACCAGAAGGCTCGCATGTATCTTTCTCTGCACACGGTGGTAGATCCGACATGTGCCTCTAAAGGTACCGTCACACGGGGCGATGTTGTCAGAAGCAATTCCGCTGGTGCGCGGACGCTTCCTACATCGCTACCTTAGTTGTCACAAGGAGCGATGTTGTCAGCGATGCTGCCACGAAGTTGCAACAGCTATCGCTTGCTGAGTTGTGCACAACCCAGCGAGCGATAAGCATCAATGTTCCGAATAGGCGGCATCGCTATCAACATCGCTATCGCCGTGTCACACAGAGTGATGTTACCAGATCGCTGGTGCAACATAGCCAGGTTTACCAACATGTTGGTAAACCTGTCAACTGCGATCCAGCGATTTATCGCAGTGGCATCGTGCTGTCACACGCCGGCACGCACGTTATTGGGTGTCGCCCAACGTCGCCGTCGCCTATTTGCACGTGGCGACAACTCAGGCGATGCTTAGGCGATGAGCCTGGCCGGAAGTTGCCTGTGGGTCGCCCAAGCCACACGGGGGATCAAGTCGGTGGTGGCCGCTTCCGTGTCACACACAGCAACCACATTAGCAATGTGGGCATTGTTTTGTCCCACGTCTCGGAGGTAGGCGTTCACATTATTTTGTGTGATGTCTCGTAGACGTGTGATTGGTTGCAAACAAACACCAATTACTGTGTCCTTGTTCGCACTGCCACATCGTAAAATGTAAGCATGCATGTGCGTATTGGCTCGGTGCTCAGTCAACTCTCATGTGATGTGTCGCGGATTATTGCTATAGGCATTGGCATCGCCAACAATCCAAAAACAGGGTGCTCGCGTGTCAAGTTAATTGTATAGTGAAGCCGTATGGCGCTTTTATGTGATGTGTGTTGTGCTATTACGTTGCCTAATAAAATCACTCTTGCTTTGTTGGTCTGGAGAATATTGGAGCCTTGACCAAGTATGTGTGTGCACATATATTTTGTGTGTTTGCAGTTATGTGGACCATATGTATTGTTCACCTAGCATTTCCTTGTCCATTTTTTGTGTGTACAGAATCTGTAGAATTACATTCAAATATATGAAGGAAAACACAGGCACCATACAGTGTCACCACAAAGGCCTGTCCTTGGGTGCCGTACATATGTCTCCAATGCTGTATGTACCCCTATAAATCAAACATTATGTCACCATACGAATTTGGGAACACCATACTGGGACATGCTTCTCTTTCCTGGGACAAAGAAACACACAGTATTTGTAACATAATTAATGTAATTTGGTCGCCAGGAAGGCGTCGCCAAAAGATTGACAACGTTATGGCGTATGAACGCACGGGAGAGATGTCACATGTTGACGGGGCCCAGAGGCCCAAAAGCCACAGGATACACTGTATGCTTTTGCGTCATATACTTTAACCAGGAAGGCTGCCACAACAGCGCTCTGATGCAGACATTACTTGACATTTAATGACAATTGTGTTGATGTTAACACACGTTTTTGCCCGTCGCACATCTCTGCACTTTTGAACACAGCCGCAAACACAGAGGCCACATCAATGCGCTACTTTATAGTATGTATGCTCCTGGGTAATACACCTTTGGACGCGCACATCATCAAATATGGCGCCGAGGAACAAGACGACCAATCGGAACGCTCGAGCTGCCACCAATCCACGCACACCGGCAGAGGTACTAAATACGCCCAGAAACGCCTACCGGAATGGTTTAGGCGATTGTTGCTGTCGCTCTTGACATTGCTCTTGAGACGTTACACACGGCGATCAGCACACATCGCCCAAGAATAGTCGCCTGGTTTCAGAGCTGTGATGTGAAACCAGGCAACCACTCAGATGTGTCGCCCTCGCCCATTTACATTAGGCGACGCTTGGGCGATGTCGCCGGCGACAGGCCACGCCTTAGCGTCGCCATAGAAATCGCCGGCGATATCTCCAGGTGTGACGGTACCCTTAGAGGGAGAAACAAAATAATAATCTTGTAGTTCTGATACCTTTTAATGGCTAACAAAAATAAAGTAATTGATGTTTCAAAGCAAGCTCTCGAGACTTCTCATGTCTCTTCATCAGGTATAGTATGACAAAATATTAGAAGTAACACAAATATATACAAACACAGATGCAAGGTATAATAAATGGACATTTAAATGAACAAATAGAGCTAAAGGTACCATCACACGCCGCTATATCACCGGCGAGATGGCTGGCAATTCCCGATTTTGGCGATGTGGAAACCACATTGCATGTGCGTAGTGGCGTGTGACTGGGCGATTCTAAGACGATAAATTCCTGGTGGAGCATCGCCTGATTGTCCTGCACTGCAGTGAAATTAGGCGATATCCACCAGTCGATTTCAGTGCATCGTTGCGTGTGACACCAGACTCATATACTTTTTCTACTGCTTCACAAGTGTCAGGAGAGGCAGTCAAACTACGAGAGACATAGAGTAGCTCATCAGAATGATACTGCGTGTATGATGCTGGCACGTCGTGACTAAATTAATAATTTTCCGATAATGATGATTGGTGTATGAATTCATACACAAAGATATATGTTTAATAAGCCAAATCCTATTGCTGGTGGCTGCTACAAATAAGAAGGAAAAGAAGCGCACATAGAGTAATACCTTCGGGTTTGATGGTCTCACGGACTCCCACAATACAGACTCACCTGGTCTGGTTGTGAATGGTCACAACTCCCTTGGACAAGCACGTATGGTCGCAGCAGGCTCCCGGCAAAAAGTAAGGATCCACTTGGAGAAAATAGAACCGGATGGATAGAAACCGCGCTGACCACAATAAGAGTAACAGAGTAACACACACACTCTGTTTATTCTGTCTACACGTTTCGTGGCAAACAGGCCACTTCATCAGGACATCAAGATTCAACAGCACATCCAGTTATATATACACACAGGAACAATAAAAAAAAATCACAAAAAATGAAGCTCCACCCCCTCTGACATCACTTCCGATGAAAACGCCCACTATAAGTCAAACATATAAAAATGCCCATTACATTGATTATAATACATTAAAAATACATTAAAACACAATAATCAGTATTTAAAATGACATATGTTCTTCAATAAATAATTAAAACATTTTTGGTAAAAAGATAAACCAGGATTAGAACTAACCCTGGCAGGGGCATAAAACTCTTCTCCGGAGAATAAACCTCCCTCTTATACCACTTAACCACCCGGTCGTCTTAGGTAAGAGCAACTGTTTTAATGTATTATAATCAATGTAATGGGCATTTTTATATGTTTGACTTATAGTGGGCGTTTTCACCGGAAGTGATGTCAGAGGGGGTGGAGCTTCATTTTTTGTGATTTTTTTTTATTGTTCCTGTGTGTATATATAACTGGATGTGCTGTTGAATCTTGATGTCCTGATGAAGTGGCCTGTTTGCCACGAAACGCGTAGACAGAATAAACAGAGTGTGTGTGTTACTCTGTTACTCTTATTGTGGTCAGCGCGGCTTCTATCCATCCGGTTCTATTTTCTCCAAGTGGATCATTGCTGGTGGCTGAAATTTCAAAACCATTGACCATACACAAATCACAAACCATATGAGCACCCAAATGAAATACTAACACATGCATGTCTTCCATTTGCTATGTACGTCCGTCATCCTGCAGTTCATTCTTGCTTTAGTTTGTTGACGCCACGGCGTTCCTGAAAGGTTCACCACTCTGTTGCGCCTTAAGTTGTCTGGGCCCTTAAGTCTCCTCGGCATAATCAGCATGCCCTATTACGTCATGTCATTGTTGGACGTTGTGCCCTGCCTCCCAGGTGCTTTCCCTTCCCCTGCAGAGGTAGCGATGGCATCAGGACAGAGAGCTGCAGCATGGGGGCATGCCAATGCTGCTCATTCTAATAGACATTTTGGATAGGCGGGATTATTGGTGCCACTATCAGCACCAGCACCCATATCTCCACAAGCAGGCCATCCTGCGCAAAGTAAAGAGGGCCCTGCTGAGGAGACTGGGTGTGGACCGCACCACGCAGCTGATCCAGAAGAAGGTGGCTGACTTGAAAGACAAGTGTCCAGGGCGCATTCCCAACATGCGGGCACGGATTATGAGGCTGCGTGGTGAGTAATTGTGATACACACATACCTCATCCCAACAGAAATCAAACCTGTTGCACCACATGGAAGTCTAGCCTGTCAGATAGGTACCCTGAGTAGATGATGTTGAGGCTTCATCCCTCTGAATCTGCAGGGTGTGCAAAATGCAACATGAAGGTGCAGACTACACTACTAAGTGTTGGCATTGTTGACACCAACATTGCCGTTTTAACAGTAGATCAACACACATAGCTGTCTAATAAGGCTGAAGTCAACATTTACATCTTGTAAGTCATGTAATGCCCACCATTACACATACAGCTAATATCTGTGTGCTCTGTGACATATAGCCTGCCACATAATGGTGGTGGGAATGGCAATATATCCATTACACATAACATACATGTATACTGCCAAATGACCAGTCCACCACCTGTTCCCTGAGTGGTCATGTAGATTTGTAGACTAGCCTTGATGTATATGGATGGGTCAGTATTGTTTGTTTCAAAGTTAGCACTGTGGTTTGTTGGCCAATATGCCATAATTACTCCCCTGGATCCACATCATAGGTCTGCACACACATAGTTCAGCCTGTTCTAGACACAATCCATGCACATATGTCCAGAGTGTTGTTTGTTGCATACCAACATCAACAACAGACGCACACATAGCCATTCATAGTGTAATCCACAGAGCAACAGACGAGCCGTCCTGTGTGGCACTTTGACAAAGCCAAAGTGTCTTGCAGAAGCCGCAACACATGACACGAGTGTGGAGTAGCGAAATATTAGCAAGGGCAAATGCGTCATGTAGTGGGCAGACTCCCAGACAAGGCTAACCAATGGTAACTCAGTTGTATAGGTCAATTGGAGTGGTAGGGACGCGGTGTACCACACTCTGGCACACCTGTCTCCTTGGCGTGCTCAAACTCTACGCCCACATTGCTGATGTGGTTGTGACGTGTGATGTGGCGATGTGGGAAGGGAAGATCGCTTCCGGTCTTCGGCAGGCGATTTCCGGAATGCAGGATCGCCGGAGATCGCACGCGAGATCGCTACGTGTGACTGAAAAAAGTGCCCGAAACGTGCGTGCTATTGTCAAATCGCCAGCTATATGGAAGCCATATTGCGGTGTGTAACGGTACCTTTAGAGAGAAAATCCTTAATCAGTTCACCTTAGTGGTGTGAAAGTTTTTATGGTCCCAATTTATATGCAAGTTCTCAACCTGGTGCCCTCAGTGTCCTGGAACCGACTTTAGATCTTGAAGGGAGTCATAAATCCACCTGATAGATTTAAATCTGCTCGAACAGAGTCAAAGGTTGTAATTAATTAGCATTACCAGATCCTTCAAAGTTTCTGTGATTTGAAATTGTCTTTTAATATGACAACGTTCATATTTTCAATGTAATGTCCTGGACGACAGAAATGTTTGCTTGCAGATAAATGGATTTTTTTGTTTGTAACTGTGTGATGATTAAACCTCATCCTTGTTCTGAGTCTCTGTCCTGTTTATCCAACATAGAAACCCCCAATAGGACATATAGTGCACAGAATTAAATATACAACATTGGAAGAGGAACATGTGAATGTCCTGGGAATCTTATAATCCTGCTTTAAGTTGGGGATCCAGATCTTGTGTATGGTCTCTATATGACTATAAGCTCAGGTTTTAAACCTCTTCCCATTGCACGGATAAGTTCCTCCTGGTGTATCTGAGGTCATTGAACTTTGCATCATGATGTTTCTTAAGGGCCCGTTACACGCTACGATATCATTAAAGATATCTTTGGTACATCATGGCTTTTGATGCGGTGCAACGACATCGTAACAACGTCGTTGCGTGTGACACGTAGATACAACCAATGATAAGTCGTTAGATCATTGATCGTAGGTTTATGAACATGTCCATAAATCTGTCGTTCGTCATTCGTTCAACCTGCAAAATCGTTGTGTGACACTTTTCCAACGATCTCATTTACGACTTCGCCTATTCAGAGCTGAAGCACATAGGTGACCAAATGACTGCAAGTATCGTTGGCATTTCACGGAATCGTTGCTGCATCGTTCAATATATTTGTATGTGTGACACCTCAGCAGCGATCAATGAATGACGTTCAAGCAATCCAGGCCAGGTCGGATCGTTGGTCGGATCGCTGAGACATTGAAGCGTGTAGTGGGCCCTTTACTGTAATTGAGCTCTGCCCGGTGGTGTCTTTCTGACATCACTTCACCTAAAACCCATTTTATCTTACCATTTTCTCCCCTTCTAATAAAAACTTTTGTTTATCCAGTGCCAAAGTTAATGCAATGTGCACACATAAGCAGCTACTGGAATATGTCATCACTTAATGATTGGTGCAATCCCATGGGACAGATGCCAGGTAATGTAACTTCCCTCATCATGTGCACGGAAAAGGCTGTCAGGACTTGTGGGGTTTCAAGAGGTGAAATTTTTATGACAAGGTGCTAATCTACTATAAAAGTCTGCAAGAAAAGGAAAAAAACATCAAGAGCAAACTAATTTAAATACCTTTCTCATCAATACCAAAAGGCTAAGGACACATCTTGAGGATTAATAAATCTCCAGTTGTTCTTTTGCCTGCTAACGGAATAGACTTGCTTAATCTTTATTATTTTTGTGCTTATTTTTCTTCCATCCCAATTCCTTTTTTATCTTTGTGTTGCCATTTTCAGCCTTCGTAAATAATTACCAACTTTGCATAAAATTATGCTTTCAGCATACAATGGAACCTATTGATGTTTATTTAATAGTTTGATCACTAAGAAGTCCTTCAGCGAAGCACCAAAATAGAGTTTTGTCACTAGACGTCCACTCATGGAAATTTCTTACAAGTGAGAAGGCTTCAATCTTTTGGATGATAGTTTGTGAGTAGCAATAGTATTCCTTTAGGTACCAAAAACCAGAAAAATTATTCGAAGAACATCAAAGAACTGGTCTTTTCTCTAAATACTTTATAATCATTAGAATTAAATATTTTGCATACATGGACAATACTAGAGATGAACTGATCCATCCGCGGAGGATCTATATCAAGTTGAGCTTCCTGAAATTTGAAAGATTTAAAACATTTTGAGATTCAATATGTCATTTTACGTTGCTGCACAGGCCTTCCCATAATGTGCTGTAACTATGACCTGTAGTGGATTATCATATCTTGTACAGTGGTGGCTAGTACTGGGGTCATCACCGATCAGTGGGTTCCAGTGAAGCACAGTTTGTACAGCCTGGCTGGGGTCACCACCGATCAGTCATTTTCCACCTCCAGAGTCACTAGGTAAGGGCTCCATCACACAAGCGTATAAGACTGATGAGCGCTATCCCATGTTTCATCCCATAGACCAGGGGCAAACTGGTCCAGGTGGCAGGGGGGCAAGTGCCCCCTGGGCTGGTGGTATAGCCCTCATCTAGGGCCCCCCCCCACAGAAATGGGCCGGCTGGTGGTGCTTTTTGGCTGGCGCAGTGAAAGTACAGCAGACGCGGCGCCTTGCGGCCGGCGCTGTGATACAGCAGCAGACATGGCGGGTGACACAGTGAGTGACCGGCGAAAAAGTCTGACAGCACCCCACCCCCGAACAAAACTGCCACCCGGAGTTAGAGTGGCCAGCCAGCCCCTGCCACAGACCAATGTTACACTTATGGAGCAGTGCCGACCACCACTTTTTTTTCTCATGCCGAAGGCAATTGCAACATGGATTGGAAACATATTTTAGATCATGCACACGCACCCATATAAGTTTATATGTGCGTGTAAAACATGTTAATGCACCCGGATAACATTTGGCAATGCACTTTTGTAAGCATTTTTTTTTACATGTTCTTAGACTGGTTTCAAACTTACATTTTTTTTGTCTTTTGTTGTAGCCTGTCCAAATCCTGAAGACTCGTAATCAGCGTGTCCCTATTCTTAAAATGGGTCTGTAGGCATATGCGTTTGCATTCATTTTTCATCGGATCTTTATCACTGCGTCCTTTTGACCTCCTCCTTGGCTGCACAATGTTGAGATTTTGGAGTTCGTCTAAAATCCTGATACATCCAGATACGTCCCAATGCGGCCACAAATATCATGTATTGCAATGGTGTCTGGATCTGGAAATAGGCAGATCTGTCCAAACGGATCCGTTGGAGCACACTGAGTATGTTCAAAGTGGTCTTCCTCTACTTTCCTTCCTCCTTCCTCCTTACACCCCCACTCCTCCTTCCTCGGTCTGGATCAGACATCTATCTGGCAGCTGTGGTGGCATCAATTTGTGGATGCACTGCAAGTGTGAAGCCAGCTTTACCTCTTTTTTGAAGATGCAAATTTGTCTCTTTGGTATCTTATATTTGAATAAAGCTTCTTTGTTTTTGATACTTTCGGGTATTTGACTTTTATTAAACTTTATTGATAGTGTCTTGTGCAAATTACATGCATTTTCCATGTGTTACAGCAGTGGAAACACACTAAACGTGTTAAGGTACCTTTACACGCCGGAACTTTTGGTGGCGATAGGAGGCAATCTAACATGCGTGTGCACGTTTTTCATGTTTGCCTCAGAATGCAGAAGGCGCTTTTACATGCCGCAATTTTGCCCTCAACCTAAGGCGATGTGTTGACCCGGAAGTTGACAAACCAACAGTGGAATCAATCCGGTGCAGTTCCCTCGCCACTTCACACGCCGCAATCCCCAAAGGAATGTGGGCGTACATGGTTAGTGCCGCAAGAACATAGGCGTGACAGACTGGTGTATTCCGCGCCCCAAACACGCTGATTAAACAACGCAATAACGTTATGATTGGTCAGCCTGCACAGGAAGGCTGGCTAATACATGACGCCATTGCCATTGTGTAATGTGAATGGACAGCTCTTCAAATATGGCGCCCTGGGAAGGGACAGCCAATGGAAACGCAGTTGCCACCACCAATCATCACTGACGGGTGCGGTGTCCAGCACGCTGTGGCACGCCTCCGGGAAATGAATAGGCGACGCAGATTCCATTCCTATCGCCTGTTCACATGCCAAAAGCCGGGAATGTGGCCTTCATGAATGCCTCTGATTTTGGAGCAGTGCTGTGAAATCGGAACCAGGCGCAACCTTTTTTATCGCCGCCAAATTCCCCGATTACATGCTGCAATTGCGAGGCAAGTTCACGGCGATGGTGCCGGGGCAAAAGAGATCTCAGATTTATAAAGTTACCTTTAAAGTGTTTTTTTGCCTACTGAATGAGAAATATGCAAACTAGGCAGCAAATTTCTATGAATCCCATTAGTGGTTGATACCTTTTAATGGCTAACGGCCACTTCACAAACTACAACATCGCTAACGATGTCGCTGCAACGTCACAGGTTTTATGACATAATAGCGACCTCTCCAACGATGATGTAGTGTGTGACAGCCACCAGCAACCTGGCCCCTGCTGTGAGGTCGCTAGTTGCTGCACGTCGCTCAGGACCATTTTTTGGTCCCAAGTCTCCCGCTGGTCAGCACACATCGCTGTGTGTGACCGCGAGAGACGAGCGAACCAGCGACCTCACAGGCTGGTATCCATGATAAACAGTGGGTAACTAAGCAGCACACACTGCTTAGTTACCCGGTGTTTATCATGGATACCAACTTTCTCCCTGCTTAGAGCAACCTGTAAGGGGAGGACGCTGGTGACTATGATAAACTGCGGGTATCTAGGCAGCGCTGCCTAGATACCCGCAGTTTATCATGGTTACCAGCGTCCTCCCTGCTTACAGACTGAGCTAAGCAGGGATGACGCTGGTATCCATGATAAACACTGGGTAACTAATCAGCGCGCGCTGCTTAGTTACCGCTGTTTATCATGGATACCAGCGATCTCACAGGTGCTGAGTCGCTGGTGAGTCTGTCTGTTTGACAGCTCACCAGCGACTCCAGAGAGACTTTCCAGCGATCCCAGCCAGGTCGGATCGCTGGTGGGATCGCTGGAACATCTCAGTATGTGACAGTACTCTATCTGAAAAGCTTTCGGGACACTGTGGCCCCTCCGTCATGCAGATTCTGAAGACACATACATACAGTTGTGGCCAAAACTATTGATATCCCTGCAATTCTGTCAGATAATACTCAGTTTCTTCCTGAAAATGATTGCAATCACAAATTCTTTGGTATTATTATCTTCATTTAATTTGTCTTCAATGAAAAAACACAAAAAGAATTGTCCTAAAGCCAAATTGGCTATAATTCCACACCAAACATAAAAAAGGGGGTGGACAAAAGTATTGGCACTGTTAGAAAAATCATGTGATGCTTCTCTAATTTGTGTAATTAACAGCACCTGTAACTTACCTGTGGCACCTAACAGGTGTTGGCAATAACTAAATCACACTTGCAGCCAGTTGACATGGATTAAAGTTGACTCAACCTCTGTCCTGTGTCCTTGTGTGTACCACATTGAGCATGGAGAAAAGAAAGAAGACCAAAGAACTGTATGAGGACTTGAGAAACCAAATTGTGAGGAAGCATGAACAATCTCAAGGCTACAAGTCCATCTCCAAAGACCTGAATGTTCCTGTGTTTACCGTGCGCAGTGTCATCAAGACGTTTAAAGCCCATGTCACTTTGGCTAACCTCCCTAGATGTGGACGGAAAAGAAAAATTGATGAGAGATTTCAACGCAAGATTGTGCGGATGGTGGTTAAAGAACCTCGACTAACATCCAAACAAGTTCAAGCTGCCCTGCAGTCCGAGGGTACAACAGTGTCAACCCGTACTATCCGTCGGCGTCTGAATGAAAAGGGACTCTATGATAGGATACCCAGGAAGACCCCACTTCTTACCCCGAGACATAAAAAAGCCAGGCTGGAGTTTGCCAAAACTTACCTGAGAAAGCCTAAAACGTTTTGGAAGAATGTTCTCTGGTCAGATGAGACAAAAGTAGAGCTTTTTGGGCAAAGACATCAACATAGAGTTTACAGGAGAAAAAAAGAGGCATTCAAAGAAAAGAACATGGTCCCTACAGTCAAACATGGCGGAGGTTCCCTGATGTTTTGGGGTTACTTTGCTACCTCTGACACTGGACTGCTTGACCGTGTGCATGGCATTATGAAGTCTGAAGACTACCAACAAATTTTGCAGCATAATGTAGGGCCCAGTGTGAGAAAGCTGGGTCTCCCTCAGAGGTCATGGTCTTCCAGAAGGACAATGACCCAAAACACACTTCAAAAAGCACTAGAAAATGGCTTGAGAGAAAGCACTGGAGACTTCTAAGGTGGCCAGCAATGATTTCAGACCTGAGTTCCATAGAACACCTGTGGAGAGATGTAAAAATGGCAGTTTGGAGAAGGCACCCTTCAAATATCAGGGACCTGGAGCAGTTTGCCAAAGAAGAATGGTCTAAAATTCCAGCAGAGCATTGTAAGAAACTCATTGATGGTTACCAGAAGTGGTTGATCGCAGTTATTTTGGCTAAAGGTTGTGCAACCAAGTATTAGGCTGAGGGTGCCAATACTTTTGTCTGGCCCATTTTTGGAGTTTTGTGTGAAATGATCAATGTTTTGCTTTTTGCTTCATTCTCTTTTGTGTTTTTTTCATTGAAGACAAATTAAATGAAGATAATAATAACAAAGAATTTGTGATTGCAATCATTTTCAGGAAGAAACTGAGTATTATCTGACAGAATTGCAGGGGTGTCAATACTTTTGGCCACAACTGTATATATATATAAGCAAATGAAACAATCTTAGGCTAGGGTCACACTTGGCTGCGTTTTTTAAGGTGGTTTTTGACAGGCTAGGGTCAAACTTCCGTTGTGGATGAGTTTTTCCCATGAGTTTTTCACACTTGTATTTTGTGAAAAACGCATGCAAAAACTCATCCTTAGGCCCCAATACAAAAAACGCATGCCCCAATGCAAAAAAAAGCATGGCTAAAGTGCCATGAGTTTTCTCCATGAGTTTTGGCTCAGCAACCAAAAAGTGCATCATGATGAGTTTTTCTGATGCTTTTTCAAAAACGCATGCATTTTTGTAACATGGGGCCCTATGGGAATCGCATGCGAATCCATATGGCACTAAATGCGACACTTACTTCAGGGCAGCCGGGCACCAGCAAGTAGACGCAGAGCATTTCTCTGCCTTCTCTCAGGGGCACACTGTATTTCTCCTCACAGCTCTGCTGGATTTCCTGTCCCAGGGTGCACTTCCAGGTTAGAGATAGCGTTAAGCAGAACATTCATCCAGAGAATGGCAGCAACTCCCCGGGCAGGTTTCAGCAGTGTTTCTTTATTGTTTAATCCATGAAAACAGGCAGTTTTTCAGGTGTAGTGGAGGGAGGATGGGGGTCGCAAGAACGGGCCGTTTCGCACAGTCTCGTGCTTCGACAGGTCGCAAACAGGTGACGTAAAACAGAGTCAGGCTAGAGAGGAAGAGAGGGGCTGGGAAATTGAAACTAAAAGTCTAAGATAAGCGGAACAAATTGTATAATGGTTATATGGTAGTGGTCTGTGGAGAACTGAAAATACTTAAATGAGTTGGAAAGCAATAAAAGGAAGCGAGGGTGTTCACATAAAAGGTGTCAAAAGTTCATTGTTCTCAAAATGGAGTCTGTTGGAAGATGTGATAATCCCAAATGCCTTTTCAATTTATGTAAAAACGCATGAATCTGTGATGTCCCCAATTGCCCATTCATTTTATATAAACATATAAGACATCGCAGATTCATGCTTTTTATATAAATTGAAAAGATATAGTCTAGCCTGACTCTGCTTTTCGTCACCTGTTGCATTTACTACAGCATCTAAGGGGCTTTTCACATCAGCGGTAAAGCGCTGATCGCAGCAGTTGTGGTGAAAAAAACACATCTGCCGCAGTTACCGCATAACAGGCGCACTTGCGGTTCACTTGCGGCAAGCCCCATGCCATGAGGCTTGCGGTAAGTGTGCGGCAGGTGCAGCAAGTGTGGTTTCGGCACTTGCGGCAGATGCGGCTGCAAAAAAAAACACGGCTGCCTGCGTGTTTTTCACGACCGCAAGTGCCGAAACCGCAACTATACCTCACCTACCGCAAGCCCCATAGACATTGCATGGGGCTTGCCGCAGGTGAACCGCAAGTGTGGCCGTTATGTGATAACTGCGGCAGATGCGGTTTTTTTTTACCGCAACTGCCGCGATCAGCGATTACCGCTGATGTGAAAGGGGCCTAAGAATGTTTTTTTTTTGTTTTATTTGCTTATGTATATATGTATGTATCTTCAGAATCTGTGTCATTATCTACCTGACGAAGGGGCCACAGTGTCCCGAAAGCTTGCTATGTTTACAATCTTTTCAGTTAGCCATTAAAAGGTATCAACCACTGAGGACTCTCAGATTCTAATATTTTTCTATCTGCTGGCTAACATGGTACAAACATTTCTTACCTTATGAATCCCATCCACTCTTCTGGGACTGTAAGATGCTACATTTTTGGGGCAGCAGAAATATGCAGCATCAAAAGCTCATCGTGGGAACTTAACCATGCAGTTTACCTATTGGTGGACGTTTAGTGCCTGCCAGTTGGTCTGTGCAAATATTCTTACACTCATCATAAAATAATATATTTAATCTAGGAAACCCTATATTGTGCCTTGAAAAACATTCATCCCCAGCCACCCTATCCCCAGTGTATTGACCAAAATCTGTGTCTTCTACCAGGTTAAGACTGCTGCCTTGAGCAGTGGATGTTAATCTTGTTCCTTGTGTATTCTACACTTGGATCTTATGTCATGCCTATTTTGATCCAAGCTAGCAAAATGCAGGCCAAGCAATGTTCAAAGGGGTGGAACATCAAACCACTGCTAGATCTGCAATGGCAGATGCTCGGAGTAATGAACAAATGAACAGGCATCAGATCACAGAAGGAGTAAGCACACAACTGTACACCCGGCTCTGCTATTTGCCATATTAAGTGCAATATTAAGAAGTACTGACATTATGTGGAGGGTGACACTTTATTGTGGTGCAATTTTGTGCAATTTTTGTTTCCTGTCCCCTTGATGTTTATTGGGTGTCAGATCAATGTATTTAATTTGGTGTAACCAATTATTTAACCCTTTCAGAGGGAATATGGCATTGTACCAGCTAACGTTCTACGTCCCTACCTATTGTAGGTTACGAAAGTAATCTCTCTCATTTTGTTCAACCTTTCCCATCAACACTCGCCCGAATCCTTTCAAAAGGAAAATTGAGTTCTGCAAATTGTTATTGAAGTGTCAAATGTGTTAAATCCTTTCAGTACCTGTTAGCAACCCTTTCTGCTATGATCTGCTGCACAATACGGAGAGGAGGAAAAAAAATAGAGTAATTGAAAGGACCCTTGAGCCCCTACTTTTTTTATAACTACACTACATTTTTCTTGCTTGACGGTCTTTGGCAACAGTTAAAAGACTCTCGCAAGTTTATGTAGGAGGTATCGGTTCACAAATTTCTAATCCGCTTTTAGATGTTCTACTACATTTAAATTTACTAGATCTCTTAAGAGAGCAGCAGAATATATTAAGCTCTGTTAACAACTTCATCATAAACTATGCTATTTACTCTGTATAATGCTGTATATTTAAATGACTCACAGGTGCCCCGCAGCACTTGGGTGTCGAAAAAAAGTGTGACTTTCTCTTAAAAAGATATCCAATTTATTTTTGTGATCTGGTTATAATCTTGTTCAAACTAAATACCCAATCTGTGCCAAGAGCTTCCAATCATCACCGCATGTTTGGTTTCATCTCATTGGCTTACATTGACACATTTTAAACCATACACTTTTTCAGGTAAGTCACACGTCTTCCACAGAAGCTGGATCCTGTTTTTTGTTTCTTTCTAAAAACCATAAACAGAATTTGTAGCAATGTAGACCAAAATTCAAGGCACACTGAAGATAGTAAACCTAAGTTTTGGATGGATTTTTTTGCTGTGTTTACTTGCAAGATTTTGCTAAAAAAGACTGCATCCAAATGTTACTCAGGTTCACAAATACCATCCGTTTTTGCCTTAAATCCGTTTTTGGGAACAGTTTGGACTGGTTTTTTTCTAAGTCCAAAAATGCATATGCGTTAACGCATGCATACATTTATAAGAAAAAATAAGGACCCGGAGGTGACCATGTTAGGGGCAGACTACTTAAAAGACATTATACATAAACCAGAAGAACAAGAGTTCTATTGCCCATGTAACTATACGTAATTTACTAAAAATAGAGCCAGAAGCACCCACGGTAAATGAGGGAATATCAAACCTCCATAGTGGTGCACGTCCTACCAGGGAGTCATCCCAGTCAGAGAACAGTTAAATGGAGAGAGACAGCACCACATACCAAACGGGATCCTTCACAACTTCTTTATTCCAGCACACCAGTGCAAGCGACGTTTCGGACTGTGTCCTTACTCAAGCAACAGTATACACAGAAACAGTCCGCTTTATATAGTATAAAACTCCTCCCCTTAATCACATTTCACCAATCGTGCAATATACAAAACAATTAACACTTTCCATAACCATATATAAAGTTAAAATTACCCCATCCATACAGATTTCAGTCCTTAGTGCGTACCGATGCTCATAATGTCTAAGATCGTTATATATATAATCCAGATAATGTCCACATTGTACCTTTATATTCAGTTCATGTAGTTACTTCCTGGTTTTTTCATCCACCAATCCGGGCTGACATTAGAGTGTGTTGTCATAGTAACATTATCATCAAACGTCCTGCAATATGACTTCCTCCACCCCACAGCCAATGAGGGACGCTCCGTATTGCGCCTGCGTTACTCCTCAAGCGCTAATTGGTCGCTAGGTTCAGTTCTATAGCGCATGCTCCGGCGTCCTAGTAATGTCAATCAATGGAGCACACTTCCTCCCAAACTCGCCGTGCATCATTGCATCAGCTCCCTTCCTCTTCCGGTGCGTCCTTAAAATTGTTCCCCCGGAAACACAGTACAAGCTATATGAGTTCCCTTCTACATTTATCCCTATAATTGCAGCACATCTCTCTCTTTTATTAACCCATGTTATACCACATCAACATCTGGCAGGCAGGGGATCATCCAACATGCCAGTGTGGTGTAGCTAGTCCTGCTTTTACATGTACAAGTAATAGTGTATAATATGCATCCAGTGCACATTAACCCATAAAGCTAAAGATCCAAATGCCACAACTATGTTTAAATAAAAGGGAAAAGAGAGAGATATAATCCGCCTTATTATCCAGCTCTACACAATAAGCAAGAACTTACATATTCATCATACTACTCATGGTGATAGATCTGGGGGAACAGTCTAACATATATTAACCCTATCCAATCAATATCTAATTTATCATCCTTAGATTACAACCCGAGATTAGGACTTTGAGAAGGGGGACTCCATTTATCATATTAGTTGTGGCATTTGGAGAGGAGTTTTATACTATATAAAGCGGACTGTTTCTGTGTATACTGTTGCTTGAGAAAGGACACAGTCCGAAACGTCGCTTGCACTAGTGTGCTGGAATAAAGAAGTTGTGAAGGATCCCGTTTGGTATGTGGTGCTGTCTCTCTCCATTTAACTATACGTAATTTACTGTCCACACTTGTGTATATTGCAAAAATAACAGTTTACTAAATGCGCATTTAATAAACTGTTATTTTTGCAATATACACAAGTGTGGACAGTAAATTACGTATAGTTACATGGGCAATAGAACTCTTGTTCTTCTGGTTTATGTATAATGCATGCATTTATGCAGCAGCCCAAAAACACTGCTAGCTGCGTTTTTGCAGTGCTTTCAAAAAACGTATCCGTTTTTTTAACATGGGGCCCTATGGGAAACGCATGTGTTAACGCATGGTGCATATAGGCACCTGCGTTAAGGCATGCATTAACGCATATGCTTTTTTAATGAAAAAATTACTAAGCCCCAAAATGTGCCAAAAACTTCCTGGACCCCTGGGGACACTTTTGACACCCTTAGAAAAACGGATCCGTGAGGATGGAGTGAAGTGATGAAACCAGGGCTAAGGGTACTCAGACACTGGGGCTGATGACTTGAATAGGGAGTTACGGGTGGATGGGAACACGGGTCCGTGCCCTGGTTATCATTTGAAGTAGATGGTGGGGGAGAAGGGAGTATTTACAGGGGATCTTGACGCACCTGTAGTTCCCGGTAATATAGGTACCGTCGCTGCAAGCCGACCTCTCAGGTGATGTTGAGCCCTCCGGGCACCGGCGGGAGGAATAACGGAAACCAGTTCAAGTTTAACTCCACTTTACTAGGTACCGGTAGAAGGTAAAACGGAACACGGTACAGTTTGGTTTACAGGGCAGATGTTGCTAGCTCAGGGTCCCCCTTATGGAGTCTCTAGATGTTTGCGTTCTGTGTCTTTCAGGGTTTCCTTTCTTCCTCACTTCTACCACCCTCGCAGAGCTCTCCTGCCAGTCCCACGGTCTGTATCTATCAGGCAAGGTTTGTGCCCCACCAGTCCGGATAGGGAGCCCAAGAGCTAGTAAACCTCTTTCCGGCATCGCAATTTATAGCCCTTCTCCTGTAGTGTCTTGAACCGGTTCTCAGTCCTGAGGGGCGAGGTATCTGGTGGTGCTGTCAGCAACCCAGTTTCTATAGGCCTGCAGCTCGTCAGTCTGCAGATAGAGCTAAACTTCCATCTGCCTCGGCTTCCTGCGTTGCCGGTATTCCCTCAACACGACCAGCTGGCTCCAACCAGTCCTGGCCTGTTGCCTGCTGTCCTGGGCCCCCACTTGAAGATGGGGCTCCCTCCTGTCAACTGGGCTGTCAGGCCTGACCTTCCTGCCTGCCTTCCCAGCACTGTCTGACTAAAAACTATCACTCTCTTCTGCATCTACCCCTAGGCTCCACCCCCTGTTGGGACCTACAAAATTATCGGTCCCCCCTATTCTAGTGGTCTAATCCTAGGTGTGTGCACTTACAGACTCCACAGGTTTAACCCTGAACTGACAACTTTACAGGGGAAAACACATTTAATATTAAAGTGCAATACTACCCTGTGGTGCCAAGCCCCAGGGGCGCCACACACCCCCTTGGTGAAACACACCCGTCCGCGGGTGTTAAACCAAACCTGGAATAAATGGGAGCTTTATTAACAAATAAACCGGGTAACTTCAAACATGTAAAACGATAAAAATATTTTTGATTCTTCCCTTGCGGGAGGTGCACTACTTTTAACGTTACGTATAACAGTGACTATATTTTAGTCCATACTGGCCCAGCTGGGACCAGTTAACAAGTCTCTTGATTATTGTCCACCAAGTGCTGCAAGAAAAACAAACAGGACAATACAGAAACACGCATTTAAAGGCACATTTTTCAGCAGTGCAATACCAGGTTAAACTTTTTACTGCTTGACCTTATTGGCCCGGATTGCGAACCACCCACAGGGACCTGCGTGGTGCTCGTAGGTGATTACATCCACATAATACAGGTCCCGGTCCGGGTGGCCCTGCGGTAAATGTTCTTCCACATTTCTCCGACCGACATGGACTCCCTGGTAGAGGCCCTCCTCTTTGGCGAACCCGTACCCGGTATTAAGGTTGAAGGTAGTGACCACCCCCCACTTACATTGGTCTAGGGCACTGGGGGCTGATTATGGGCCATGACGCGGGCTTGGCGAGTCTCTAGTTCATTCGCATACCAAGCCTCGCGCCGTCAGTGCCGCTCAGCCTCGTCATTTGGTTCGGGTCGGGTGAACCAGGGGCGACCTAATGGTTGCCAGGTGTGTCCAGTGTTATTGGTGTAGAGTGCTGCTCTCCTCTCTCCGGCCACTGCTGTTGGTGTTGGTACCGTGACCATCCATAGCTCACGGGGCCCATCCTCCTCTGCGCCGCCGACAGCTCCTTCCTCTTCCAGACTCTCCTCCTCCTCCCCGACACTGACCTGGCCACTCGTATACACCTCCGGTTCCTCCACGGTCAGCTGGGGCTCCTCGGAGAACTGTATGAGGCCTGCCACCTCGGCGACTTCCTCCTCTCCGGACTCCACAAGGGGTGCATAAACCGGTCCCAGGGGATCAGCAACCGGCTCGGGGGCTACTGGGCGGGCAGTTTGGGTAGCGACCATCACCAGGGGCTCCTGTACTCTTTGAGCTGCAGCCCTCTGCCGTCGGTTTAGCTTGAGCACCATCTCTGCTCCCCAGCACCGGACGGTCCACTCCGTGACCTCCTGGATCTGAGCCCGTAGGTCGTCCAGGGCCGTCCTCCAGAAGGCGCCGTCCTTGCCGTCCATCTCCTGTAGCAACACACTTGGTTTGGCACGGTCCATCAGTATGTCCTGCTCTATCTCCTGCACCAGTTGCTTAAAATTGGGGACAGCCATCACTTCACACCCGGTTTCTGGTAACATGTCCGGAGCCTGACCAGGTATCTCGAATCTGCTTCTGGCCGCACCCTGCTTAGTTCTTATAGTCCCGAACCGGAGTGGGCTGGCGCTCGATCCGTTCCCTTGGTTGATTGAAAGCAAGAGGGGCGGGGAGACTTTTTGGCGCCTCTTGAATGGCCCATGGATGCAGAGAGGCCAAGGCACGCCCCTGGGCCAGCACATAGTCTCTTACATTTGTGAGCCCGTCATTGCTCTCTTCACTCCTCAGCAGAATGAAGGGGCGGGGCTTATCTTCCCGCTTTTTTTCTTCGCTATGGCGCAGTTGTAGTTCCTGAGGCGATGTAATAGCGGCCACACACACAGTCAATAATAAAGTCTTTTGGGCGTTGGTTCTATCATGTTTGTAGACGCCAGAAAATGATGAAGCCAGGGCTAGGGGTACTCGGACACTGGGGCTGATGACTTGAATAGGGAGTCACGGGTGGATGGGAACCTGGTTCCGTGCCCTGGTTATCAATTGAAGTAGATGGTGGGGGAGAAGGGAGTATTTACAGGGGATCTTGACGCCACCTGTAGTTCCTGGTAATATAGGTACCGTTGCTGCAAGCCGACCGCTGAGGTGATGGTGGGTGCAGCAAAGTGTGGGACAGCTCCCTACAGGTGGAGCTATTACCTCAGGGCAGCGGTGATGGAGTGTGGATGAGGGGAGTAGTTGTAGGTGTTGGTGTTGCAGTTCTTACCCCTCTGCTGAGCTGCTGGTGGTGCTGAAGAGGAATAACCGAAACCAGTTCAAATTTAACTCCACTTTACTGGGTACCGGTAGATGGTAAAACGAAACACGGTACAGTTTGGTTTACAGGGCGGATGTTGCCAGCTCAGGGTCCCCCTTATGGAGTCTCTAGATGTTCGCGTTCTGTGTCTTTCAGGGTTTCCTTTCTTCCTCACTTCTACCACTCTCGAAGAGCTCTCCCGCCAGTCCCACAGTCTATATCTATCAGGCAAGGTTTGTGCCCCACCGGCCAGGATAGGAAGCCCGAGAGCTAGTAAGCCTCCTTCCGGCACCGCAATTTATGGCCCTTCTCCTGTAGTGTCTTGAACCAGTTCTCGGTCCTGAGGGGCGAGGTATCTGGTGGTGCTGTCAGCAACCCAGTTTCTATGGGCCTGCTTGTCGTCAGTCTGCAGACAGAGCTAAACTTCTATCTGCCTCGGCTTCCTGCATTGCCAGTGTTCCCTCAACACGACCAGCTGGCTCCAACCAGTCCTGGCCCATTGCCTGCTGTCTTGGGCCCCACTTGAAGATGGGGCTCCCTCCTGTCAACTGGGCTGTCAGGCCTGACCCTCCTGCCTGCCTTCCCAGCACCGTCTGACTAAAAACTATCACTCTCTTCTGCATCTACCCCTAGGCTCCACCGCCTGTTGGGACCTACTAAATTATCGGTCCCCTCTATTCTAGTGGTCTATCCTAGGTGTGTGCACTTAAAGACTCCACAGGTTCAACCCTGAACTGACAACTTTACAGGGAAAACACATTTAATATTAAAGTGCAATACTACCCTGTGGCACCTAGCCGCAGGGGCGCCACACAAACTGAACTCCCGGACCTACTGCCAGTTTCTGGAAGACAACTTCTTCAAGCAGTGGTACAGGAAGAAGTTAGTATCGTTCAAGAAAAACATAATTTTCATGCAGGACAATGCTCCATCACATGCATCCAACTACTCCACAGCGTGGCTGGCCAGTAAGGGTCTAAAAGAAGAAAAAATAATGATATGGCCCCCTTGTTCACCTGATCCCATAGAGAACCTGCGGTCATTCCTAAAATGTGAGATCTAGTGGGAGGGAAAATAGTACACCTCTGGGAACAGTGTCTTTTGGGTTGATTGAGAACATAGTTGTTGATCAATAATAAAAATAATCCTCTAAAACTTGCCTAATAATTCTGCACACAGTGTAAACAGTAGTTTGCAGTGATTTGGTGCTAAAAACCTAACATCCAGAAGTTTGCTAGGACTGGAATTAGTGTTGAGTGAGTGTAATCGTTCCTATTCGCTACTCAAACGGATAGTACAATATTCATGACATTCGTTACTCGTTGAGTATTGCTAGTGCTCGTAAATGATGTGTCGATTGTGAACGATCTGACATATATTGCCAGCTCCCTTCAGTACACAAAGGCAGTTGGCACCACGGTGAGAGCAGATTGAATGTTAGACTCTCTCTGGGGGCACAACAAGGTGTTATAGGCATTGAAAACACAAAAAGCCCACTCTCTCGCCCTGTTTCAGAAATGCTCGTTTTATGGGCGGATGTGTGTGGGGGAAGCCAATCACTAATTGACGAACACTGGACGAATACGCGAGAATTGCAAAGTACTCGTTACCAGTATAGCGATAACAAATACTTAGCTACTCGCTCATTACTAACTGTAGTAAATAAGAAATTATATTTATATAATTATGAGAATGTCTACACACAGATTTAGAGAAAACTTGAGCAAAAGAATAAGCAAAACTCTTGTCCAGGACACACGTCGATACTCTGTGACTGCTGAACAAAGCCCTGCAAACTGACACCTTCCTCCTGTAATCCCCATTGTCTCTCCAGATTGGTGACTTGGCACAATATTATCTGTACATCGAGCCATCGGCACATTATTTTTCAAGCCAATTCATGCTCAAAGTATGACATTTTTTTATGCCATATTTCTCTATAAAATTGTCAATACTTAACAAAAACAGACAAAACAATACAAACAGGGCCTCAGAATCAGGCTGTAGGCACCTTGGCTTCAGAGAGTTGTACTGCTCTGGATCGGAAGTGCGGAATCCACACGCCAGCGCAATATTTCCGGGAGCTACAATGATGCCATCTCTTAGAAATCATGTCGTCACGCCCACAGGGGTGTGATAACATGGAAAGAGGCTGACTAGTCAGGGTAAACAATCCGCCTTTATTAGCAAAAGGCCTAATTAGCATAGGAACAGCACTTTATGAATGCTTTTATAAACATTGATTTTAGCAAATAGCATTTGACAGGGCTGGATACGAAGGGAATTTTAGTGCACAAACATGACTGATTCTAGGACCTGACAGGTTCCTTTTAATCCTTCTTAACATATACGTATTTAGTGTTTTTTTACCAGTTTAATACCATTAATTATATATTTGAAGTAGCAGTTTATCAAGTTCCACAGAGAAACCTTGTCCAGAATATTTGCAAAAAATCTCTCCAAAACAAAACACATTGGAATAAATTCATGTGACAAATTTATCATAGTGGTCATCTTGTGTGATACATTTTGCCCATCTTTAAACTGTTTAATCTAAAGTTACACCACCTATTAGGCTAAAGGGCCCGTTACACACAACGATATCGTGAACGATATTGTTGCAACGCCACTGGTTTGGTGATGTTGCAGCGATGTCGAAACGACATTGTTGTGTGTGACACATATCAACAATCAATGATAAGTCATTGATCGTAGATTTATGGTCCTCTCCATAAATCTATCATTGGTCTACCGCTGGACAGCCAGCATCGGCGCATGTGACAGCGGGAGACCAACGATGGACGAGCTCCCAGCAGTGCACAGCAAGCGCTGGGAGCTGGTAACCATGGTAAACAGCTGGTACCTAGGCAGCGTGCAGCACCTAGTTACCTGATGGATACCCTGGTTACCAGCCTTTTCCGCTTACAGGCTGGATATCCAAGGTACACAGCGGGTAACTAGGGACAGAGTAGCAATTGCTTTACCAAAGTTTGGGCGCTGTGCAAATTCAGAACACTATTAACCTGCAGATTAACCACATATCTGCTGGAGTTAGTGTTGAGCGAGTGTAATCGTTACTATTCGCTACTCAAATGGATAGTACAGTATTCATTAAGTTTCAGTAGGACAAAGTACCTCGTGGTCCGAGCTGCTGATGTTCCATGAGGAAGGAGTTTGGGATACGACTCCAAAACGCGTTGGAAATAAACTAGCTACTACCTGAGCCAGGCATACCGTTGTCTCTGGTTTTTCCATCATACGAAAGCAGCAGCTTGCACCACGAGGTACTTTGTCCTACTGAAACTTATAGTGACCTCGTTGACCTGTGGAAGTACAGTCCTTGGAGCAGCTGTATTGTACTGAGTGATCACGCCGGTTGTGTGCTACACAACCACATCAGGTGAGCAGTTCCTATATTTCACCTAAATAATCCAGTCTCCTAAGGATAAGACCCTATTTGCGCATTCTCACCCTTATCTTAGAATACAGTATTCGTGACACTCGTTACTCGGTGAGTATTGCTAGTGCTCGTGAAAGATGTGTCTATTGTGAATCTGAAACATATTGCCAGCTCCCTTCAGTACACAAAGTGAGTCGGCACCTCAGTGAGAGCAGATTGAATGTTAAGCCAGCGTCACACAAGTCAATGTCGTCAGTGATCTGATCACTGGCGACATTGACGGCTGATCGCTGGTGAGCTGTCACACAGGCAGACTCAACAGCAATCATTGGACTAGCAACATCGTGGAAATGATTTAAATATCGTTTTCACGTTGTCTGCAGGCTGGTATCCATGGTAAACTGTGGGTAACTAGGCAGCGCGCGCTGCCTAGATACCCGATGTATACCTTGGTTACCAGCCTTCTCCGCTCACAGGCTGGTATCTAAGGTATACAGCGGGTAACTAGGGTCCCTAGTTACCCGCTGTTTACCTTGGATACCAGCCGGTAAGCGTAGAAGGCTGGTAACCAAGGTATACATCAGGCATCTAGGCAGCGCGCGCTGCCTAGTTACCCACAGTTTACCATGGATACCAGCTCCCAGAGCTTGCTGAGAGGCGCTGGGAGCTGGCTTATCGCGTCTCCCGGTGTCACACGCAGCGATGCTGCGTCTCCACCGGACGACCATCGCCAGGTTTTCGGCCCAGTCTGAAAACCTGGCGACCATCAACCAGCGATTTATCGCTGGTTGATGCGCCCTGTCACACGCGTCAATATCGCTGCAACATCACGTGCAGCAGCGATATTGACAGTGATATTGACACGTGTGACGGCCCCTTTAGACTCTCTCTGGGGACACAGCAAGGTGTTATAGGCATTGAAAACACAAAAAAGCCCACCCTCCTGCTCTGTCCCAGAAATGGCAGATTCACTTTAAAGTTTTATGTTGCACTTTACACAAATTATGTATAATTTTGCAGTTTGTCTGTACTGATATATCAGATGGATGACACTTGATTTGCACGTTTTTGATATGTTTGTTTAATAACCCTGCTGTTCTGTTCGGGTCTACTATACACTTATAATGTTCTGGTCATTTTTGACTGCACCTATTAAAGTTTTGATTTTTAGCTAATTTAAGTTTTCATTTGAGTACCTGTTGCATTATTATACTGTATGTGAACATGGTTGTTCAAAAAGCAAATGAAAAATGAAATAAAAAATTTCAAATTTGGTCCTTTTTGACCGAACAGAACAGCAGGATGAAAAGTTTAATTATTTGCTAATCATCTATAATACACAATTGAGGCTTTAATAAGACTATTAAATACACTGATTGAAAATGGCTAAGGCTGGCTTCACACTGCGGGTTACATCCGATCCGAAGCTGTCCGTAACAGCCTATGGGGCCGGATAGAAGCCGGATGGCAGCTCTCTGCCATCCGGTTTCTATCTGTCCGGGACAATCTGGGAGAATTCAGTATTCTCTCACGGACACAAAAACGCTGCTTGTAGCGTTTTTGTGTCCAAGAGGAGAATATCTCCTCTAATTGGCAATTCCCGGATTGACCCGGATTCGCCCGGATCCTTCCGGATCCAGGGCAATCCGTCGCTCCCTAACATGGGAGCCTACGGGGCCGGATTGCAACGGTCCGGGAGGATCCGCACGCCGCTGTTGTCTCAGGACCGCGGCTAGCTCCCTGCCAGCCGTGGTCCTGATTCATCAGTGGCGGCAGCTGAGTGCAGGTCCACACCAGACCGGAGGGCATATTAGCCCTCCGGTTCTGTGTGCTGATCCGATCCGGGACTGTCAGGTTCATCCTGACAGCCTCGGATCGGATCTGACCAACAGTGTGAAGCCAGCCTTGTTAGCTGAAACATAGCTGGTGTGATTAAATATGTAAACATTTTTTATTAACAGAGCATTACCATTACCTACAACTGGTTAAGTCATTACATGTTTCCTCTATGCTATGAAATGTCCTTCAGGACTAATAAAATTGTGCTTCAGATCAAATAACTACACTAAGAATTTGTCTATAGATTTCTTAAGTAAGTCATTGCATGGGACATGTATGATGATGGCAATATAAATGAGTATTTAAATGTGAGCTTGAGATCTGTATCTATGAAGAAACACATTCTGCCGGAATTCGAGTTCCCTACTGTTCACTTTAATTGGCATTTCTTTTACAAATATTGATTGGCTTGGGTACATTTTCCTATGGCTTAGATAACGATCACACCTAATTATTTTCACAATTTACACGTAGCAGTTATCATTATGACCTGAAATTCCCAGTCAGGTCATAGTGAAATCTGCGTGCACAAACATAGCCTTATCAAGGACTACTGAAAGCTTCCTACACAATAAGTTGCCATGGCATCCTTGTAAAGATTGCAGCAGTCATAAATTAGGAAATAATGATTATACCAGTTGTTTTAGACATATTAGATATCACAGAAGAGTTTACACATTGGTATATACATGCGAATAGCAAAAAGAAAAAAAATTAATTTATATATATACTGTTTATCAGAAAAGTGAGTACACCCCCTCACAGTTTAGTACATTTTTAATTATATCTTATCATGGGACAACACTGAAGATATGACATATGACACTTTGATACAACGTAAACGTAGTCAGTCTACATCTTGCATGACAGTGTAAATTTGATGTTCCCTCTAAATGACTCAACAAACAGCCATTAATGTCAAAACCGCTGACAACAAAAATTGTGCAAAGTTAGGCATTTTCCCTCCTCGGTGTCATTTGACTCATTAGTGTTACAAGGTTTCAAGTGTGAATGGGGATCAGAAGTGTTACATTTGGTGCTATCACTAAGGCTGGTTTCACACTGCGGTTTTTCACTGATCAGGTTCGATCAGGTTTGTGTGCCAAAACCAGGAGAGGAACTTGCAGAGAAAAACTATAATTGAAAGATTGACACCTGTTCTAGGTTTTGGAGTCACTCCTGGTTTTGAAACACAAAACCTGATCGAACCTGACCTGATCTGACCGCAGTGTGAAACTAGCCTTACACACTTCTCCATTTCCCTACTATACTGATTACTTAGGCTGGCTTCACACCACAGCAGAGTCCGGTCTGGGGCTGTCCGGTGTAAACCAGACAGCCCCGGACCGGATTTTGGCCCCATAGTGTCCTATGGGGCCGGATGGAGCCGGATGGCTGCTCTCTGCCATCCAGTTTCCATCTCTCCGGCAGAATCAGGGAGAAATCGGATTTTTCTCACCGTACACAAAAATGTTGCTTGCAACGTTTTTGTGTCCGGGGAGAAAAATCTCCCCAAATTGCCGTATCCCGGATTCTCCTGGATCCTCCTGGATTGGGTGCAATCCGGCGCTCCCTAACATGGGAGCCTATGGGGCCGGATTGCACCGGTCCGGGAGGATCCAGGAAGCGGACACCTGCAGCTGCATGCCGCTGTTGTTTCAGGACCGCGGCTAGCTCCCCGCGAGCCGCAGTCCTGATGAATCAGCGGCAGCTGCGTGCAGCTGCACATCAGACCGGAGGGCATATTAGCCCTCTGGTTCTGTGTGCTGAACCGGTCCGGGGCTGTCAGGGTCATCCCTGACAGCCCCAGACAGGACTCTGCCGTGGTGTGAGGCCAGCCTAACACACTCTCTCATACTGGTCACTGGAAGTTCATGGCAAAGAATTCTCTGAGGAAACAATCCTGTTTTTTTCCAGATCTGTCGCCCATAGTCCCCCGTGTTAAATGTTCTGGATCGCCCCCGGATTCGTTTCTGTCCAGTTTGGTCCATTTTATTCACCGGAGCCATCTCCAATTTTGGGGCTGGAAAAAACAGGACAGAAACGAATTGAATTGGCAGAATCGGATGGCCATTTATGACCAATCTGGCACCATAAGGCAATATGGGAGGCAAAACAGGATCCTGTTCTGTCCTTTTCAAAACGGAAAGAACAGGATTTAAAAAAACGTGGTGTGAATCCAGTCTAGGCTATAAGAAGATTGCCCACACCCTGAGCTGCAGTACGGTGGTCAAGACAATTCAGCATTTTATCAAGACCTCTCAGAAGAGGCCTCACTATGGTTGACCAAAGAAGATGAGTGCACATGCTCAGTTTCATGTCCAGAGATTGTCTTCCAAAATAGATGTGTAAGTGCTGCCTGCATTGCTGCAGAGGTTACAGAGGTGAGTAGGAGGATCAGCCTTTCAATGCTCCATCCATATGCTGCACACTGCAGTACATTGGTCTGCATGACTGTAATCCCAGAAGGACGAATCTTCTGAAGATGAGACACAAGTAAGCCCATAAACAGTTTGCTGAAGATAAGCAAATGACTAAGGAGGAGAGGAATTACCAGATCCATCCTGTGATCTGATGAGATCAGAATAAACGTATTTAGTTCAGATGGTGTTAAGTGTGTGTGCAGCACCGACCAATGCGTCTTGCCTACAGTCCAGCATGGTGGTGGGAGTGTCATGATTTGGGGCTGCATGAATGCTGCTGGCTGAGGGGAGCTACAGTGTATTAACAAAACCATGAATGCCAACATGTATTGTCACATACTGAAGCAGAACATGATCCCCTCTGTTCGAAAACTGGGCTTCAAGGCTGAATTCCAACATGATAACGATCCCAAACACACCAAGACCACCACTGCCTTGCTATATAAACTGAGGATAAAGGTGCTGGACTGGCCAAGCATGTCCCCAGACCTAAACCCCATTGAGCATCTCTGGGGCATCCTCAAATGGAAGGTGGAGGAGTGAAGATTTCTTACATCCACCAGCTCAGTGATGTTGTCATAGAGGAGTATAAGAGGATCTTCGGATCTTGTGAAGCTCTAGTGAATGCAATGTCCAAGAGAGTTAAGACAGTGTTTGAAAATTGCAGGCCGCCACACAAAATATTTACATTTTTGGTCATAATTTGTCCACTTCCACTTAAGGGTGTAATCACTTTTGTTACCAGTGGTTTAGACATTAATAGCTGCTTATAACAACTACCTTCAGGGGTGGGAGAGTTTGAATCCATAGTAATTAAATGTAAAAAAGCATGCCAAATATTGAGCAACGGATTCTATTTAGAAAAACCACCATTTAACATATAGACTTTACAGAAAGTTTTTGTTAAAAAACATTTACAGACATGGATCAGTCAAGAGATAACAGGAGATTTTTTTTGTCCCTTTTCCAGTGAGGTAGCGACAGTATAGTACTAAAGAGGTATACAGGAATCACTACACTCTGGCATACAATTCAGGGGGGTATGGTAGTGAATACCTTTATTAGGCCCTTAGACGTTTAGATGCTTAGTGAGGCTGGTAAAGAAACCTTTTTAATCCTCATTGGGCTTATTATTTCTACGTACCCTCATCTTCCACCCCACTCAGCATTACCCAGGTGTATAAGAGTTAATAAAAGTCCTGCTTACCCATGTCAGATCTGCCTCACACTGTCACCAGTAGGGTAAGAAATGCCCCTATGCGTTTCACTACCAAGCTTCCTCAGGGGACCCTTGAGGAATGTAGTGGTGACGCCCCATCGAGAACACTGTGACATCATTCCAAGTATAGTTGTTTTTCTGCAAAGAGGCATTTGACCCATCTCATAGTAGACTATTGTCTGTTAATGGGAAGTGGGGAATATGCTCCTCTTATGTTCATATAGCAAGTCTAAATGAACATGTGTGGGTTTGACCCAATACAGCCAAAGGCTATAATTTTTGTGTGATTCACAGTGGATCGTTCCTGTGGGACCACGTGGTCTTGGTGGCCCACCAGAGCATGACAAAGATATCCTGAAACTGTGTGTCTGTTAGTGTATAGGTGTAATTCTCACTGTATATATGTGTGTTTGTCTAAGAGTGGCGAGGACAAAGCCATCTTTTTAAGTGGTATTTATCCCAGATAAACAATGTGCTATATCTGTTTCATCAAGGTTAATAAAAAAAATTGGAATCCGGCTCAACAGGAATGGATTTTCTGTTTTTCTTTTTTATTTTTCAATAAAATAGTGCATGCAAAAGAAAAAATTACATGGTTGACACATTTTGACTGCAGTAATGCAGTTGAAACGCGTTGACTAGATCATGTTACCATGTAATTTTTCTTTTGTATGCATTATTTTATTAAAAAAATAAAATAAAAAAAGAAATTCCATTCCTGTTGAGCCGAAACGCATAGACTAGGTCATGTCAACCATGTAATTTTTTCTTTTGTATGCACTATTTTATTGGAAAAGAAAAAAGAAAATCCATTCTTGTTGAGCTGGATTCCAATTTTTTCTATTAACCTTTTTTATTTATGCTGAAGATGTTTCTTGTGGACATTGCTTACATGTTCAGGGTCACTGTCCTGCTGCAGAATAAATTTGAAGCAAAATAGATGTTTCCCAGATGGAATTACTTGATGGATTCGAAGGGAAGCAGGCATAATGTGTCTTTTATCAGCTGGCTATGCTTTTTGGCCAACCACTGAATCTGCAGTCCTCAAAGTTGTTAATTTCTGGGTGCTTCTTTAAAAAAAGCTTGAACAACACATCTTCAAACCTCAGTCTCTCTTGCACATAGTTGCTCTACTCAGTCGTGCTATTGTGTATGACTAATGACATGAAACTATCTTGGGCTAGGGTCAGACTTGCGTCTGCCACTAGCCTGCTGGATCCGTCAGAAACGTACTTTCTGGCAAGAGCAGCGCATAGCATTCCCTGCATGTAACACTATGCACTGTCTGCTTTATGTATATTTATGGCAACCGAATGCTTACCGCAGCCACCGGCTCCACAGAGAATCCCTGGATATGCGCTATTGCAGAGCGCACAGGAAACACGGTTTCAACATTTTCCTGTGCCCTCTGCAAAAGTGCATATCCGGGAATTAAAAGTGGAGCCTGCGGCGGCGCTTAGGGTCTGGTTGCTATAGGGATCAATACACAGGCGGCACATAGCGTTACATGCCGGTATCTCTATGTGCTCTGCCTCAGAAGTTCTTAGTTTTCAACGGATCCTGTAGACTAGGGGCAGATGCAAGTCTGACCCTAGCCTTACACAATTCCACTTTTCAAACAGAGTTTAGCTGTTCCTCACCCAGTTTTAAGCCTTTTACACAGCCTGTTCTGCCCATTTAAGACAAAAAGGGGGAGGGGGTGGAACGCATGTGAAGAAAGTTTTTGAAGTGGATTTAGGCCCAGGGCTGTGTGGCCACTCACCAGAGTTGATTGTGTAACCCTGCACAACTGCGGTCTTACGCCTGTGAATCCACCTCCGCTTGGAGGTATAGTGGAGGCACCGAAATTTGCTCCGGGAGCTCCAGCTCCTGCTGCGGTCACGTGACCGGATTGATGTCACCACAGGTCCTTCAACGGTGACCGTGTTATATTGCTAGGCCATGGAGCTCAGGATCTAGGATTAATGGTATCTCTTGTCCAGAGCTGCTCTTGCCAGGTGTGCATAAGTGCAAGAAGCTGAGAGTAAAAAAATTCCTGGTCTGTGGAGCGCTAGGACTCGAGATAAAATGGCACTAGGGTTATTTTTAGAAAATTATTTCTTTATTAACCTCTTACAGGCCACTACGCGTTTCTGCAGCAAAGCGCTGACTTCATCAGGTGATGCAACACCTGATGAAGGCAGCGCTTTGCTGCAGAAACGCGTAGTGGCCTGTAAGAGGTTAATAAAGAAATAATTTTCTAAAAATAACCCTAGTGCCATTTTATCTCGAGTCCTAGCGCTCCACAGACCAGGGATTTTTTTACTCACACTGTTCTGCCCATTTAAACTCAGTAGGAGAAAGCAATTCTAATTTGACACTTGTTATAACTTGTGAGATGTGACAGATTATCTTGTATGTTTAGTACAATCTGGCAGTATTCCCTGCGAATTTCAGCATCTTCTCCTTTAAGAACTCCTTTAAGTGTGTTGTGGGTCGGCCCTCCGCATCTTTTTGAATGCAGCAGTCATTTTAAGTCTGTACCAGACAGGATCCTATGCAGCCTACACGTGTCTCTTGACTACACACCTCTCTTGTGAACCCCTACCTTCCTTGTCAAGTTAATCTGGTGTGAGTTCTACTCCTGTCTGTATGTTTGATACTTTAGAGTCTATTGTTAGGATTGTACAACAATCATTTTTTACGTAGGCATTAGGTCTGCAGGGATGTGTATGTTTATCTTCAAGCCTCCATGGTAGTGCAGGATCTCCTGTACTGAATACTGTCATAACTGTTATATGATGTATGTTTCCATTGCTCATTTGATCTCTGTGCTGTATTATCACTACTGTTTTATGTGATATGCTCAGCGCAGATTTGTTTTATTTGCATTCTTATAGTCTTACCACTCGCACATGTAATTGATGAATCACCAATTAATCATCAATCACTCCTGTTGAACAATAAACAAGAAACTACAGAAGTAACAGTCTATTTACTTCAAAAAATTAGAGAGAGGGGGAGCGCACTAAGGCGGTAAATGAGGGACACCAGCGTGTTATTAACAAAGGTAATCCACTCACCTGGTATGGTTGTGAGAGTCACAACCACCTGTAGAAGTTTTGGCCGCTGCAGATCCCGGGGTGCAGATACATACAGTATAGGAGAAAAAGAGCCGGGGTTTGTCCGCGCTAGACCACAGGGAAAACCGAGGATGCAAGCAAACCTTTATTTACACTCAAGCCAACGCGTTTCATGGCCACCTGGCCACTTCATCAGGGCAGCAATGTCCACGAACATTGCTGCCCTGATGAAGTGGCCAGGTGGCCATGAAACGCGTTGGCTTGAGTGTAAATAAAGGTTTGCTTGCATCCTCGGTTTTCCCTGTGGTCTAGCGCGGACAAACCCCGGCTCTTTTTCTCCTATACTGTATGAGTCTATTTACTTGGGATACAGAGAAGGTTTACGCTAGTGATGGGCGAATCCTAAATTACTCGGAATCGCTTGACTCTAGCGAGTCCGAGCCCAGGACTCGCTACTCATTGCGAGTCTAGCGAGTCCAATGTTAATGAATGGGGAAGCGAGTAATAGCGAGTAGTGTGAGATTTACAAATCGCAGATGTGTCTCGGAAGCTTCAGCCTGAAGCAATCCTAGTTTTGTCATTTATTTGCATTGGACTCGTTTACTTTGCAACTGTAATCGCTGGGAAACTCGCACAGATAAGAGTCCTGTCTTCTCTGTGTGATGGCTGCCAGCTCCAGGGTCCTAGAGCCTGCCTGCTGCCTGATGTAGCAGTGCTGAGATTGTTCTCAGTCTGCTCATTCCCTGTGTACAGACATGAATGTCTGTGCACAGAGATGATGTAGCAGTGCTGAGATTGTTCTCAGTCTGCTCATTCCCTGTGTACAGACATGAATGTCTGTGCACAGAAATGATGTAGCAGAGCTGAGATTGTTCTCAGTCTGCTTATTCCCTGTGCATAGACATCTATATCTATACACAGGGGATGTAGCAGAGAGGACATCGCGTTTTGGACTGCGTCGGACGGAAGAGGATTTTTTTAATTAAAGATGGAGTCCCTAATGGCTTTTTTTTTTATTTCTAATAAAAAAATTTCTCTGTGTTGTATTTTTTTTAAAACAATTTAATAGAAATTCATGGCGGTCATGTCTAATATTGGCGTGACCGCCATAAATTTCGGGCTTAGGGCCAGCTGATAATACAAAGCTGGCCCTAACCTCTATTACCCAGCGTGCCACCCGCCACCAGGGCCGCTGGAAGAGCGGGGTTCAGCGCCAGAGGATGGCGCTTCAATGAACGCGCCATCTTCTGGGGCGGCTGCGGGCTGCAATTTGCAGCGGGGGGTGCCCAGAAAGCTTGGGCATCCCTGCGCTGCGGATTCCAGCCCCCAGCTGCTTAGCTGTACCTGGCTAGACATAGAAATTGCGCGGAGCCCCACGCATTTTTTTGACTCCGACTCCGAGACGACTCCGACTCCGAGACGACTCCGACTCCGAGACGACTCCGACTCCGACTCCGAGACGACTCCGACTCCGAGACGACTCCGACTCCGAGACGACTCTGACTCCGAGACGACTCCGACTCCGAGACGACTCCGACACGACTCCGACTCCGACTCCGAGACGACTCCAACTCCGAGACGACTCCGAGACGACTCTGACTCCGAGACGACTCCGACTCCGAGACGACTCCGACTCCGAGACGACTCCGACTCCGAGAAGGCTCCGACTCCGAGACGACTCCGACTCCGAGACGACTTCGACTCCGAGACGACTCCGACTCCGAGACGACTCCGACTCCGAGATGACTCCGACTCAGACGACTCCAAGACGACTCCGACTCCGCGACGACTCCGACTCCGAGATGACTCCGACTACGAGACGACTCTGAGACGACGACGACTCCGACTCGACTCCGAGACGACTCCGACTCGACTCCGAGACGACTCCGACTCCAAGACGACTCCGACTCCGAGACGACGATGACTCCGACTCCGACTCGACTCCGAGACGACTCTGACTCCGACTCGACTCTGAGACGACTCCGACTCCGAGACGACTCCGACTCCGACTCCGACTCGACTCCGACTCCGAGACGACTCCGACTCCGAGACGACTCCGACTCTGAGGCGACTCCGACTCTGAGGCGACTCCGACTCTGAGACTCCGACTCTGAGACTCCGACTCTGAGGAGACTCCGACTCCGAGACTCTGACTCTGAGCCTCTGACTCTGAGACTCTGACTCTGAAATTCATTAAATAATAAAAAAAAAAAATGCGTGGGGCTCCGCGCAATTTCTATGTCTAGCCAGGTACAGCTAAGCAGCTGGGGGCTGGAATCCGCAGCGCAGGGATGCCCAAGCTTTCTGGGCACCCCCCGCTGCAAATTGCAGCCCGCAGCCGCCCCAGAAGATGGCGCGTTCATTGAAGCGCCATCCTCTGGCGCTAAACCCTGCTCTTCCAGCGGCCCTGGTAGCGGTGGCACGCTGGGTAATAAAGAGGTTAGGGCCAGCTTTGTAATATCAGCTGGCCCTAAGCCCGAAATTTATGGCGGTCACGCCAATATTAGACATGACCGCCATGAATTTCTATTAAATTGTTTTAAAAAAAATACAACACAAAGAAAATTTTTTATTAGAAATAAAAAAAAAAGCCATTAGGGACTCCATCTTTAATTAAAAAAATCCTCTTCCGTCCGACACAGTCCAAAACGCGATGTCCTCTCTGCTACATCCCCTGTGCATAAATATAGATGTCTATGCACAGGGAATGAGCAGACTGAGAACAATCTCAGCACTGCTACATCAGGCAGCAGGCGGGCTCTAGGACCCTGGAGCTGCACAGAGAAGACAGCTGGACTCGGCTCGCAAAGAAACAGCAATTACTTTGCGAGTTTCCCTGCTATCACTGGCACAGTAGCCGAGTCTAATGCAAACAATGGCAATCCTAGTTTTGTCAGCGTTTCTGACAAAACTAGGATTGATATTAATTTGCATTGGACTCGTGCGAGTAATCACTGGGAAACTCGCAGAGTACCGAGTCCTGCGAGTCCCTTACTACTCGCCGAGTAACGAGTCCTAGCGAGTAGATTAGCCCATCCCTAGTTTACGCTATATGCTGAAATTCACATTGCTTAGAACGTGAAGGCAGAACACAGCCTTTCCTGTTTCAGTTAATTACCATATAAAGGTTCCCATACTTTGCCGCTCATAGTCATGTGATATTGGCGCATTTTTCTTATAAAAAACAAAGCAATATTCTTCAAATGAAATAATTAATATTTTTAATTAATTTTTTTTTTTACTTTTTATACTTTATGCATTCAAAACTCGTATACAAATTTGATGTAGTGTTAGGACAAATATGTTAAACTCTGAAGGTTTACATGGTTAGGGTTGAGTCACACTAGCGTGTGACGCGCATGAGTGCAATGCGAGAAAATCTCGTGTTAGACTCGGCCTAATGTTAGATCCGATCTACAAAATTTTCCTCAACCCTAGAAAAATATTAAAATCTGAGAGTCCTCAGTGGTTGATACATTTTAATGATAACTGAAAAGATGGTAACAAATAGCATGCTTTCCAGGCTCTAAGGCCTCGTCATCAGGCTAATAACAAGGCTAGGGTCACACTGAGCACTGCACCTGCGGCAGCCGGATTCCATTACAGCAGAGCTCAGCCTGCTGAACCGCCAGCGGTAACGTCGGGAACTTCGCTCGAACGCTGCCCTTAGTTACCCAATGTGTTCCATAGTTACTGGCCAAACACAAAGCTGCCTGAACTGCGGTAATCCTGAGTGGAGAGAAAAACTATGCAGGCAATGTTTTTCTCTGCACTCAGGATTGCCGCAGTCCGGGCAGCTTTGTGTTTGGCCAGTAACTATGGAACACATTGGGTAACTAAGGGCAGCGTTCGAGCGAGGTTCCCGACGTTACCGCTGGCGGTTCAGCAGGCTGAGCTCTGCTGTAATGGAATCCGGCTGCCGCAGGTGCAGCGCTCAGTGTGACCCTAGCCTAAGTCTACATTCACACATGGCGTATTTGCTGCATTTTTATTCCAGTGGCGCTCTTTTGCATGCATTTTGCACAAAAAAGCACAACTGCATTTACACAGTGCCCTTTTCTCAAGCCCATTATATTATGTGGCCTATTGGAAAAGTGCGCTGAAAAAAGTGCAAAGAATTGACATGGTAATTCTTTGTGCACGTGCACTTTGTAGTGGAAGCACATGCGCAAAAAGCGTAAAAACATGCAACATGTGAACGCGTTTCAGTAAAAGCCATAGCTTTTGCTGGAATGTGTTTGCATAATTGAGTTTCACTGCATTTACATGAGTGCAAAATAGCGCTGCGTGAATGCAGTAAGGCGCAGCAAATACAATACGTGTGAACATAGCCTAGCACAAAATCTGAACCACACTGAAGAAAAAAAAAGCATGTAGCGATTGTCTGCGAGTCTTTAATCACTTGCACCCATACAAGTCTATGGGTGTGAGTGAAATATGCATTGCACTGGCCACACATCCGAGTGTAGTCCGATATACACAGAGGCTGGCAATGAAGGAGATGGGACATTAATCTCTTTCTCTCCTCCGCTGTGATCTGATCACAGGATCAGATCACAGTGTAATGAAACTCTGTGACGCTCACAGCAGTGCCATACGCTAGTCTAATTCCAGCCTTAGAGTTGAGGCACACTGTCATGCATAAAAAATGGAGCGTTTTTGATGTATGACAGTCATGCGAGTGCTGTGCGTTTTTCTGTGAGTGTGGTGTGAGTGTGGTGCGTGTGGGTGTGTGTGCATGGCTGTATGCAAGAGTGTGGTGTGTGAGTCCGTGTGTGGTGCGAGTCAGTGTGCTGATGTCCGCGGTGCTGAACTTTGCTCAGAGGGATTTCTCTGCGTGCTGAGCATTTACCGGTGAATTGTAACACTGCTGCTGTCCCAGCAGCAGTGTTTGAATTTGCCAGATTGCCGGCACAGCCACCAATCAGCTTTCACCACTGTGAAAGCAGCGGTGACAGCCGATGGATTGAATTGGATGGTAAATGCTTTCCATGGTGCTGAAGTTAAAACTTCAGCACACTGGAAAGCATAGACATTTAAACACCAGCAGTGTTTGAAATTCCCAGTAAATGCTGTCCATGGTGCTGAAATTTTATCAGCTGAACAGCATTTACCGGAAAATTCAAACACCGCTGGTGTTTGAAAGTCCGTGCTTTCCATGGTGCTGAAGTATTAACTTCAGCACCATGGAAAGCATTTACTGGGCCAATTTAATCCATCGGCTTTCACCACTGCTGTCACAGCGGTGAAAGCTGATTGATGGCTGTACCGGCAAATTCAAACATCGCATAGCAGTGGTGTTTTAACCAATCGTCTTTCACAGCTGATGTCACAACCCGGCTATTTCAAACACTGCTGAGTTGACAGCAGTGGTGTTTGAAGACATTGTAAGTGCACACACGCGTGCGAGTATCGCACAGTGTGCTGCATGGGTGCGAGATTTTCTCCAACCCATATACTTAGAATGGCCACTCGCATGAGGAAATCGCGTTCAGTCGCATCATGCTGAGATTGAACTTGCATTTCCCTCGCCATGCGAGTTAACTGCAATGAAAACGCACTAATATGACCAGTGTCATTTACTGATACTGGTCCGAGTGCAATGTGAGTTTTTCTCGCATTGCACTCGCACGACCCTCACGCCTGTGTGCCTCCACCCTTAGGCTTAGTTCACACATCCAGTAATCAAACATTAGAACGGACCCTGCAGAGATCAAATGGCAAAAAAGTTCTGCAAACACAACTTTATTGCATGTTTTGAAAAACTTGATTTCTGCAAGATCCGTTTTTAAATAAGGGAGTCTACGGAAAATGGATCTGTTAACCGATTGCTATTTATTTTCCATTTGACATGTGTCAAGTAAGCTAAAAACAAATCCTATACAAATGAAAGAAAAAAGAATGTCTAAATAGCAATCAGTTCATGGATCCGTACTCCACTCCATAGACTCCAATGTTAAGAAAATAGATCCTGTAGAAATTTGTTATTTAACAACGGGCAAAAATGTTGCGTTTGCAGAACCGTTTGTTCAATGGATCTTTGCAGGAAGCTTATTGGGCATGGCAAGTCAGCCTTATATACCGTACATACTCGCGTATAAGCCAAGTTTTTCAGCCCAAAAATTGGGCTGAAAAGTCCCCCCCTCGGCTTATACGCAAGTCATATACAGGCACCCCCCATCGGTATACAGGCCCCCCACATTGATATACAGGGCCCCCCCCTTGCTGCCGCAAACCTGTAATGTAATACATCATTATACTTATCCCTGTCGTCGCCGCCACCGCCATCGCGCTCCTCCGGGTCTTCATGCTTCTTCCGGCTTCCTCCTCCGGTGGGCGCAGGCAATGACGTCATTGTCTGTGCACCAGAGGAGGAAGCAGAAAGAAGCATGAAGACCCAGAGGAGCGAGATGGCGGTTGCGGCGACGACAGGGATAAGTATAATGATGTATTACTTTACAGGTTTGCGGCAGCAAGGGGGGGGCCCTGTATACCGATGGGGGGGGCTGTATACCGATGGGGGGGTGCCTGTATACTACCACTGGGGCTGCTGCGGTATACTACCACTGGGGCTGCTGCGGTATACTACCACTGGGGCTGCTGCTGTATACTACCACTGGGGCTGCTGCTGTATACTACCACTGGGGCTGCTGCTGTATACTACCACTGGGGCCTGTATATACCACTGGGGAGGCTGCTGTATACCACACTGCTGGGGGCTGTATACCTGTGCTGGGGTCCACCCTCGGCTTATACACGAGTCAATAGTTTTTCCCTGGTTTTGGGGGCAAAAGTAGGGGGGGTCGGCTTATACACGGGTCGGCTTATACACGAGTATATACGGTAGTTCCATTGGTTGAAAAAAGACCTAACTCATGAAGATTATCCTTTCTCCATTAATTATGCAGGTTTTTTGTCATTAAATTATTTATGATCAACAATGTTATAGTCACTGAGGAAATTATTCAACCATTTTTAACAAGCTGTTATACTTTCTGCCATTACTACCACTTGTAGTTGGATATTCCACAAAATATTAACCACTACAGGACATTGCAGAAGAAATACTACGGTATACTATTCATTGTTACTGTGCCCCCCATACGAGTGGGCATGATGATGAGATTTTATTCGGCTTCGATATTGTAATAAATACTTTGGCTTCCAGTGTGTTTTTATTTTCTATTTATATAAAAATAAATTCCCTAAATGACAGATTGTGACTTGACATATGCTGTCAGTGGTATTGCTTCAAGGTTGTGATGACGTTTTGTATATGAATCACTAGGATCTTACATAGGTCTATAATTTTGCTATACAGTTTCTATAGTGATGGCAGTACAAGGTTGGCTAGCTCTGTATGTAAGTAATATGTTGTGTATTGAAAACCATCTCCATGCTGTGATACACTTATAGGAAGCAGAATAGGCCACGGAGGTTATCAACTCATGCTATGAACTGGTGGCCAAGGTTTCAGCATTCAATTTAGTGCATAGCAATGTCATTTATATCATTTCTTCTGGTGATAGGTGCTAGACATTTCTAAGCATTTCTTATGTTTATACTATCTACAAAGAAAAATAACTGACCAGCAACTCTGAACAGAATAAAGTAAGGCCGGCTTCACACCGCGGTGTGATCAGGTCCGGGTCTGTCCGAATCATACCGATTTGCAAATAGAACCGGAGGGAAAATATGCCCTCTGGTCCGCTTTGAAGCCGGCTGCCGCTGATAGCTGCCGCAGCTGCTGCAGTTCCAAGATCGCGGCTAGCGGGGAGCTAGCCACTGTCCTGAAATCACAGCAGGGGACAGCCGGTGGTGCTGAAGTTTAGCAGCTGCTAAACTTCAGCCACCGGTGTCCGGTTCCTGGATCCTCCCAGATCTGGTCAATCCGGCGCCATAGACTATAAAAGACTATATTCGACAAGAACTATTTTATTAAGTATATAAAAATGAATAATACAATGTGTATAAATCGAGCCTTCATCAGGTATAATAAAATCGTTTACAAAGTAGGAGTGTTTGCAGTTAAATAGTTCTTGTTAACTGCAAACACTCCTACTGTGTAGAAATTTTTATTATACCTGATGAAGGCTCGATTTATACAGAGCTGGAATGGGTTGTATCATTTGTTTTTATTAACCTAATAAAATAGTTCTTGTCGGATATAGCCTGTTTTCAGATTAATTGATTTTATATTTTGATAGACTGGACATTTCTGAACGCAGTGATACCAAATATGTGAAGACGGCTGTCAAGCTCCTCCACCCTATATCCACCAGGATTCCCAGGCAGTGAATTAATGGCAGACGTCCATCAATGAAGTTAGCTCCAATAAGGAGTATATCTCCGAAACACGTATAGCAGCCCCACTGGGGCATCTGTATGTTTCACATTTAAGAAAATAAAAGGAAATAACCGCAAGTGGCAGTGGATTTTATCTTTCTCATACCAAATATGTGTATTTTTAAAATTTTTTTAATAGTTTTATTTTCAGTGGGGCAAAAGGGGGGATTTGAACTTGTATGTTTTTCTTTTCATATATTTAAAAACTTTTTTATTTTTCCTTTATTTTACACTGTCTCCTGGGGGCCTCAGCACTGCACAGTCCGTTCGCATCTCCTGTGCACAGATGAGCTGCTGCACATCTGTACACAGGAGAAATCATCACTTTCTGTGGATACTGACTTTCGCCGTGCATCCACAGGAAGTGATTCCAGACAACATCTGGGGTCATCACAGGTCCCTGGGCTGTCAAAGTAAGAGATTCAGGTCCCATTATCCCATCATGAGACCTCAGATGCCAGCAGGGAACAGCGTGATCCCCGCCATGGTGTTTTGGATCACTCTGTCAATGATTGACAGCACAATCCAAAGGGTTAACAGCACCAATCAGATCGCTGATCCAACTGGTGCTATTAGCTTCACATGTCAGCTAAACAAATCAGCTGACATATACCGGGAATGATGCCAGCTAAGCGCGTGAGCTCACACAGAGAGAGGGACATGGCTAAGGATGTATATACTATATAAATCCTTGGTTCTGAAGGAGTTTTAAACACAAAATTTGAACTGAATTACTGCTACATGGAATATACTTATAAAAATGAAGGTATTTAGCGCATAAATTGGCCAATTAATGGGATAACATCAGCTGTGACTGACTGAGCACTCCTCTGATTGAGCATTCTTCTCCATCAACCTATGGTTGGTTTTGATTAATGCTGCCTCTTACCTGACCTTAAATGTGTAGAGTTTTAGACAGAGAGAGGCATGATATTAGGTTAGGGTCCTATCACATAAGGAATATTTGGTGCCTAGTCGTAGCTTGCACCTGTTCATACTTGCATTATTCTGTTTGGAGGTGGTGATTACTATTTTGTTTTTGTCAATATACAATACAGACCAAAGGTTTGGACACACCTTCTCATTCAAAGAGTTTTGTTTATTTCCATGTCTATGAAAATTGTAGATTCACACTGAAGGCATCAAAACTATGAATTAACACATGTGGAATTATATACTTAACAAAAAAGAGTGAATAAACTGAAAATATGTCTTATATTCTAGGTTCTTCAAAGTAGTTACCTTTTGCTTTGATTACTGCTTTGCACATTCTTGGCATTCTCTTGATGAGCTTCTAGAGGTAGTCACCGGAAATGGTTTTCACTTCACAGGTGTGCCCTGTCAGGTTTAATAAGTGGGATTTCATGCCTTATAAATGGGGTTGGGACCATCAATTGTGTCATGCAGAAGTCTGGTGGATACACAGCTGATAGTCCTACTGAATAGACTGTTAGAATTTGTATTATGGCAAGAAAAAAGCAGCTAAGTAAAGAAAAACGAGTGGCCATCATTATTTTAAGAAATGAAGATCAGTCAGTCCGAAAAATTGGGAACACTTTGAAAGTGTCCCCAAGTGCAGTTGCAGAAACCATCAAGTGCTAGAAAGAAACTGGCTCACTTGGGGACTGCCCCAGGAAAGGAAGACCAAGACTCACCTCTGCTGCGGAGGATAAGTTCATCCGAGTCACTAGCCTCAGAAATCTCAGGTTAACAGCAGCTTAGATTTTAGACCAGGTCAATGCCACATAGAGCTCAAGCAGCAGACACATCTCTACAACAACTGTTAAGAGGAGACTTAGTGCAGCAGGCCTTCATAGAAAAATAGCTGCTAGGAAACAACTGCTAAGGACAGGTAACAAGCAGAAGAGACTTGTTTGGGCTAAAGAACACAACACAAAGAATGGACATTAGACCAGTGGAAATCTGTGCTTTGGTCTAATGAGTCCAAATTTGAGATCTTTGGTTCCAAAATCCGTGTCTTTGTGCGACGCAGAAAAGGTGAATGGATGGACTCTACATGCCTGGTTCCCACTGTGAAGCATGAAGGAGGAGGTGTGATGGTGTGGGGGTGCTTTGCTGGTGACACTGTTGGGGATTTATTCAAAATTGAAGGCATACTGAACCAGCATGGCTACCACAGCATCTTGCAGCGGCATGCTATTCCATCCGGTTTGCGTTTAGTTGGACCATCATTTATTTTTCAACAGAACAATGACCCCAAACACACCTACAGGCTGTGTAAGGGCTATTTGACCAAGAAGGAGAGTGATGGGGTGCTAGGCCAGATGACCTGGCCTCCACAGTCACCAGACCTGAACCCAATCGAGATGGTTTGGGATGAGCTAGACCGCAGAGTGAAGTCAAAAGGGCCAACAAGTGCTAAGCATCTCTGGGAACTCCTTCAAGACTGTTGGAAGACCATTTACGGTGACTACCTCTTGAAGCTCATCAAGACAATGCCAAGAGTGTGCAAAGCAGTAATCAAAACAAAAGGTTATTACTTTGAAGAACCTAGAATATAAGACATATTTTCAGTTGATTCACACTTTTTTGTTAAGTATATAATTCCATAAGTGTTAATTCATAGTTTTGATGCCTTCAGTGTGAATCTACAATTTTCATAGACATGAAAATAAAGAAAACTCTTTGAAGGAGAAGGTGTGTCCAAACTTTTGGTCTGTACTGTACTATTGGAGAGTTTTGTCTTAATCTTTTTGTGACTGAGCACTCCTCCCATCAGCTAAAGGCTATTTTTGAAAATATTAGATTCTACCTGCTCTTTTAGCCCAGTAGAGACATGATATTAGGATAGGGTCGCATCAAAGAAGGATGCCTTGTTGCAGCTGATGGGCTTTCATCAACTACATAATTTATGCGTTAAGTACCATCATATTAATAAGTATATTTTTTATAGCAGAAATGCAGTTCACATTTCATATGGTCAATGTTTATATATAGTGTATATTGTCTCTTACAGTGTGATGCTGTATTCTTCTTTTTATGTATCTACCTCTACATATATACTGTACAGACCAAATGTTTGGACACACCTTCTCATTCAAAGAGTTGTCTGTATTTTCATGACTATGAAAATTGTAGATTCACACTGAAGGCATCAAAACTATGAATTAACACATGTGGAATGATATACTTAACAAAAAAGTGTGAAACAACTGAAAATATGTCTTATATTCTAGGTTCTTCAAAGTAGCCACCTTTTGCTTTGATTACTGCTTTGCACACTCTTGGTTTTCTCTTGATGAGCTTCAAGAGGTAGTCACTGGAAATGGTTTTCACTTCACAGGTGTGCCCTGTCAGGTTTAATAAGTGGGATATCTTGCCTTATAAATGGGGTTGGGACCATCAGTTGTGTTGTGAAGACATCTGGTGAATACACAGCTGATAGTCCTGATGAATAGACTGTTAGAATTTGTATTATGGCAAGAAAAAAGTAAAGTAAAATGAGTGGCCATCATTACTTTAAGAAATGAAGGTCAGTCAGTCCGAAAAATTGGGAAAACTTTGAAAGTGTTCCAAAGTGCAAGTAGAAAAACCATCAAGGGCTACAAAGAAACTGGCTCACATGAGGACCGCCCCAGGAAAGGAAGACCAAAAGTCACGTCTGCTGCGGAGGATACGTTCTTCCGAGTCACCATCCTCAGAAATCGCAGGTTAGCAGTAGCTCAGATTATAGACCAGGTCAATGCCACACAGAGTTCTAGCAGCAGACACATCTCTACAACAACTGTTAAGTGGAGACTTTGTGCAGCAGGCCTTCATAGTAAAATAGCTACTAGGAAACCATTGCTAAGGACAGTCAACAAGCAGAAGAGACTTGTTTGGGCTAAATTACACAAGTAATGGACATTAGACCAGTGGAAATCTGTGCTTTGATCTGATGAGTTCAAATTTGAGATCTTTGGTTCCAACCACCATGTCTTTGTGCGACGCAGAAAAGGTGAACGGATGGACTCTACATGCCTGGCTCCCACCGTGAAGCATGGAGGAAGAGGTGTGATGGTGTGGGGGTGCTTTGCTGGTGACACTGTTGGGGATTTATTCAAAATTGAAGACATAATGAACCAGCATGGCTACTACAGCATCTTGCAGCGGCATGGTATTCCATCCGGATTGCGTTTAGTTGGACCATCATTTATATTTCAACAGGACAATGACCCCAAACACACCTACAGGCTGTGTAAGGGCTATTTGACCAAGAAGGAGAGTGATGACCTGGCCTCCACAGTCACCAGACCTGAACCCAATCGTGATGGTTTGGGGAGAGCTGGACCGCAGAGTGAAGGCAAAGCAAAAGGTGGCTACTTTGAAGAATCTAGAATATAAGACATATTTTCAGTTGATTCACACTTTTATGTTAAGTATATAATTCCACATGTATTAATTCATAGTTTTGATGACTTCAGTGTGAATCTACAATTTTCATAGTCATGAAAATAAAGAAAACTCTTTGAATTAGAAGGTGTGTGCAAACGTTTGGTCTGTGCTGTATATATGTAGAGGTAGATAGGTAAAATGAAGAATACAGCATCACACTGTAAGAGACAAGTTACAGTATATATAAACATTGACCATATGAAATGTGAACTGCATTGCTGATATATATATATATATATGTATATGTTTATAATATATACGATATATATATATATATATATATATATATATATATATATATATATATATACCGTATATACTCGCGTATAAGCCGAGTTTTTCAGCCCAAAAATTGGGCTGAAAAGTCCCCCCTCGGCTTATACGCGAGTATATACCCAGTGGTAGTATACAGCCGCCCACCCGCCACCCCCATCAGTATACAGGCCCCCCCATCAGGATCCAGGGACCCCCTCCTTGCTCCAAAAACCTGCAAAGTAAAATCATTATACTTATCACTGTCCTGTCGCCGCCGTCCCCGCCGCTGCCATCGCGATCCCCGGCTTCATCCGTCTTCTTCCGGCTTCCTGTGGTTGGCGCAGGCAGTGACGTCCACAGGAAACTGGAAGACGCTGGATGAAGACGGGGAGCGCGATGGCAGCGGCGGGGACGGCGGCAACAGGACAGTGATAAGTATAATGATTTTACTTTGCAGGTTTTGCGGAGCAAGGAGGGGGGGCCCTGGATCCTGATGGGGGGCCTGTATACTGATGGGGGTGGCGGCGGGCGGCTGTATACTACCACTGGGGCTGTATATACCTCTGGGGCTGCTGTATACTACCACCGGGGCTGTATATACCTCTGGGGCTGCTGTATACTACCACTGGGGCTGCTGTATACTACCACTGGGGCTGCTGTATATACCTCTGAGGCTGCTGTATACTACCACTGTGGCTGTTTATACCTCTGGGGCTGCTGTATACTACCACTGGATCTGTTTATACCTCTGGGGCTGCTTTATACTACCACTGGGGCTGCTGTATACTACCACTGGGGCTGCTGTATACTACCACTGGGGCTGTTTATACCTCTGGTGCTGCTGTATACTACCACTGGGGCTGCTGTATACTACCACTGGGGCTGCTGTATACTACCACTGGGGCTGCTGCTGTATATACCACTGGGGAGGCTGCTGTAACACTGCTGGGGCCTGTATATACCACTGGGGAGGCTGCTGTATACCACACTGCTGGGGCTGTATACCTGTGCTGGGGTCCACCCTCGGCTTATACACGAGTCAATAGTTTTCCCAGATTTTGGGGGCAAAAGTAGGGGGGTCGGCTTATACACGGGTCGGCTTATACACGAGTATATACGGTATGTACTACTAAAACTATTAAATCCACTTGGCTTAACCAGTTTTACTTTATTAATTCTTTCAGATATTACAGAGGTTGTCTGGCAATGAGAGTATTTACTGTAGTGCTTGCTGAATATTTTTCAGGGCTGAACAACCCTTTTAATAAATATATTGATCACATTCACAGTAGACTTGTACTTTGCCATAGGTTCCATATTGTCTAAAGCTATGTACCAATGTATTGTGTTAAATTTGTAATAACTTTGTAGTTCTTATTAGATATTTATGTATAACTCTATATTTATCTTTCGATATACTGAGATAATGTAGCAACAGGTTGAAGAGAAAATTGCAAGGATATAGCAGTCAGATATAGGCAAAAGCCCACAGAGACCAGCAGGAGTCAGCAGTGACTTTGGCAAGAACAATTCCTTTTAAGTGTAATGTTTAAACTTCATGCCATCTAATCCTGTTAGGCTTTTTTTCACCCAATGACAGTTGATTTTTAACTTACCTTTTCTATTCCAAAGAAATGAGTTTTGCAGATTAAAAAATAAGTATTCATTATTTAGTAATGTTTTATTATCAATAATAAATATAATAACAATAAAATATTAAGAGCTAAATTAACTATTTATTATGTTTGTCTAGGCTTGCATTCATTGTAAATAAGGTAAAATATGTCTGTATCCTATATAATCTTTAGAAAATGAAAATTATATCCGGTACCCCGTCTAAGCATCATTTAATACTTTGAATAACTTCACTCAGGGTTACTTACAAAAAGTGAGATCATAAACTCAATAAAACAAATTAATTTTTGGTTTGACCACCTTATGCCTTCAAAGCAACATATATTCTTCTATGCACACAGGAACTCGGAAGGGAGAACCAACCACAGCTCTATTATGGTTGTGGAAATGCTTCTGTTTCTCCATGAAATCTCACACATACCCTGTTTCCCCTAAAATAAGACACTGGCTGGGGTCACACATAGCAGTCAGCTTTTTTTAATGGATCCATTAACAAATCCATTTTTTAGGCTGTTTTTTGAGCCTCCTGTACAGCTATGCATATTTTGGAATTAGCCATCTTTTCCCAAAAAATGCTAGAAAAAACAGATCCGTTAACGGATGGTGCCTTATTTTAATGCATCCGTTTCCCATAGGGCCCCATGTTAAAAAAAGGATCCATTTTTTTACTGCACCAAAAAATGCTGCTTGCATCATTTTTTGGGTCCTCTAAAAAAACGCCTAGCAGAGCAGGCACACTTGATCCCAGGATCCGTTAAAAGCATCAGTTTTTGGACTTAGAATTCTAAAGTTGAAAAACGTATGCAAATAACGGATCCAGAGCTTATATGTGACCCCAGCTACTCCCCTATATTGTGATGAAAGAAGCCAACACCTGATCCAGTTCCAATGATAATGGCATTATTTAGGAATCCACATACATATTACCGTATATACTCGCGTATAAGCCGAGTTTTTCAGCCCAAAAATTGGGCTGAAAAGTCCCCCCCTCGGCTTATACGCGAGTCATATACAGACGCCCCACCCCCCATCGGTATACAGGCCCCCCATCGGTATACAGGCCCCTCCCATCGGTATACAGGGCCTCCCCCTTGCTGCCGCAAACTTGTAAAGTAATACATCGTTATACTTATCCCTGTCGTCGCCGCCACCGCCATCGCGCTCCTCCGGGTCTTCATGCTTCTTCTAGCTTCCTCCTCCAGTGGGCGCAGGCAATGACGTCATTGTCTGTGCGCCAGAGGAGGAAGCCGGAAGAAGCATGAAGACCCGGAGGAGCGCGATGGCGGCGGCGGCGGCGACAGGGATAAGTATAATGATGTATTACTTTACAGGTTTGTGGTAGCAAGGGGGGGGCCCTGTATACCGATGGGGGGGGCTGTATATACCACTGGGGCTGCTGCTGTATACTACCACTGGGGCTGCTGCTGTATACTACCACTGGGGCTGCTGCTGTATACTACCACTGGGGCTGCTGCTGTATACTACCACTGGGGCTGCTGCTGTATACTACCACTGGGGCTGCTGCTGTATATACCACTGGGGCTGCTGCTGTATATACCACTGGGGCTGCTGCTGTATATGCCACTGGGGAGGCTGCTGTAACACTGCTGGGGCCTGTATATACCACTGGGGAGGCTGCTGTATACCACACTGCTGGGGACTGTATACCTGTGCTGGGGTCCACCCTCGGCTTATACACGAGTCAATAGGTTTTCCCAGGTTTTAGGGGCAAAAGTAGGAGGGTCGGCTTATACACGGGTCGGCTTATACACGAGTATATAAGGTATATTAAAATTTCATCCTGTCAGGCGCAAGGCTCCGTCAGACGCGTTTCGGTAATAAAACCTTTTTCAATGACACAGGTTACAAAACTGACAAAGATTAAATACAAAAACAATTACACGCACATGTGAAAACCTTGATTATCATCAGGTGAAACAAATTATGTTTTTCGTTCAGGAACAAACTTAATGCAAGGATAAAGATCAGGAAAGTCTACAAAATACTATGTACAAAATAGATGTAATAAAATGCAATAGTATACACATTACATGAGTGTTATATATATATCTCTTTAGTGAACCTCTGTAATGAAAAATTATCAACTTAATAAATTGATAGATGTATTTCCATGGAGATATCTCAGTTCCTGAAAAATAAACAGGATGAAAATACATGTACTGTGAAGCCGCTGTAAAACTACATGAAAATATAAGAAAGAAAGGGAAAACGGATCGAGAACCTAAAATTCCATATGAGAAAGAATAAATGGACCTGTCTCAATAAAAGCACATAAGATTCCTCTTATAATTAAGTCCCAAGGGGAACCTTGTATTTAGACACAAGATCCAAAAACTGTCTCTGTTCAGTAGTTCTCGAACGCACTCCCCGCCGGGTGTTGGTCTCTGGACACGTTCAATGCCCATAACTACCAGGCTATTCATCCTTCCCGCATGAACCTCAAGGAAGTGTTTGGATAAACCTGAGATGGAGTGTTTGCTGCTAGCAGTAGAGCAATCAGCAGCTGTAATATGCTCAGAGATTCTTTTTTTGAGAGGACGACCGATGCATCTTATGTAGTCCACATTACAATCCACACGTCGCCATATAGACAACATAGATGGGGGCACAATTGATATGGCTTTTGATTTTAAAAGTTTTTTCAGTGCGTCTGTCGGCACAAGAATCTGACTTGGCAATGTACTTGCATAGACCACATTGCGGTTGACCACATTTAAAATTTCCAGTTTAATGCATCCTGGAGGGCTTCTGTCAGTGAGTGTTATCCCGAAATATACTAGGCGAAATGAAACTTGCAATATCCCTACCTTTTCTAGGGACACATCTGGAGCCCTATTTTAATGCCTTATACAGGGCTGGATCCTGATAAAGCATGGGCACATACTTGTGTAGCATTGAGACTATGCCCTTATAGTCAGAGCTATATGGCGCTGTGAAAGTGATGGCTTGGTTTCTCGTATGTGTGTTGTTCACATGTTTACTTTTGTTTCTGTGTTTGTTACCACGGACAACAGACCCATCATAAATTAGCAAAACCTCTCTGGATTTTCTTTCTACAACGGTTTATCTGCAGTTAATCATCCACTTTTTGTACCCACAGGAACGCAATCAGCCTTCTATATCTATACACTGTTTGTGGAAGTCCACAGGGTCAGAACACATTCTTCTGGCCCTAGTGAATTCATCAACAGGTAGACTCTTAATTGTGTGGAGAGGATGGCAGCTATCCACACATAGTAAGGAATTGCCTGAGATGGATTTCTGAAAAGATCAGATGATATTATACCAGTGTTCTCATTTCCCATTTAGACTGTGCCTAAATAATGTGCTTTACTGCCATGGTCCTCCATAACAAATTTCATATTCATGTTGTTTTTATTACAGTATTGGATGTAAGCAGCAACATCGGTGTCGGACCAAACGATCCGTCCAAGATCAGGATCAGATCGTCGATGTATCTCCCATGCCATCGAAGATTGCAAGTGACAGGGTTGCCATATGTATACAAATATTTGTTCTCCCAGACAGAAATGTATAGGTTGTCCAATGAAGGGGGACAATGTCGCCCCATTGGACAGCCACATGTCTGAAGGAAGAAGGAATCCTCAAATTTGAAGAAGTTGTTTTTTAAGAGGCAGTGAACTGACATAAGAATAAACCTGATTTCATCACTGGAATAGGCAGATTTTCTAAGGACAATAGACAAAGCCTCCATAGTTAAGTTCTGTGGAATGCACGAGTAAAGTACTGTTACATCCATAGGGATCCACCTGTAACCTTTATCCCATTTAACATCTCTAAGGACATATAATAGATGTTTAGTATCTCGGATGTAACCTGGCATATTTAATACAAGCGGTTGTAATTTCTGATCCACCCACTCAGAAAGATGTTCATTTAGGGATCCAATGCTCAAAACTATGGGTCTGAGGGGTGAAGGAAAACAACCCTTGTGTGTTTTTGGTAGGGCAGGAAAAAGGATGGTACCAACATAAATTCTTTTTGTTTGTCATTCATTATGCCCAAAGCAACACCTTCAGCTAGTAGGACACTAAGATCCTGTTTTAATTTTGTGGTTGGATCAGATCGTACAAATGAATAGGTATTTTTGTCATTCAAAACCTCCAGGATCTCTCTGCGATAGAGACCACAGTCCAAAATGACAATTGAACCACCTTTGTCAAAGTTCTTGATGATGGTGTTAGAATTAGTTTGAAGTTCACTGAGTGCATGTCTCTGACTAGGTGTCAAATTGTCATGAGTTCTCTGGTCAGTAAATCCATGATCTCTCCCTCCACAATTCTTTGGAAAGAATCCATCACCCCAGCTCTAGATTTTACAGGATACAAAAAAGGGTTAGGTACACTACTCACTATCTCCACAGAATGCTTTGCATTAAGGGAATGCCGATTTTCCTGATCTAAACTAGCTAAGGTAGAAACGGCAATCTGATCACAAAAAGACAAAGACAGATTGTTGTGATCAAAAGTAGAGACAACCCCCTGTGATCGGGTAATGACTTTATCCATATATGAGGGAGGAGAAGAGTGAGACTCATCTACCTGGATTGTATGCAGATCTGTGTCAGACCGGTCAAGGAAGTGGCATTTGATCGTCAAATTTCTGACAAATTTGAGCACGTCCTTGACCGTCTGAAAAAGATCAGCTCTACTGCTAGACACGAAATTGAAACCTTTTCTCAATAAGTCATATTATAGAAGAGAAATAATGCATGCTGATAAATTTAATACAGTGAAATCATTAGCAGAATGATCATCGAAGAAATTAGCGACTGTGTTCAATAGTGACAATGTCTCTTTCTTTTTGGCTCTCTTGGAATAACTTAGGTCCTCTCTGATGTTTCTAGCCCTCTCTCCTTTTTCTCTATTTTTGGAACCAAAGAGACAGTATTTAAACCTCAATTAACAGGGGATAAGGGCAAAACAGATAAAGATTTATCCGCAGAGGAACTACCACCTGATGAGCCACACTTGTGTCCACACAAGATGAGGAAAAACTTACTCTGCATTGGGATTCAGGTGTATTGTTCTTCAAAATTGGTTTCGGTTTTTGATGTCTGTTCTTTTTCCAATTATATACCTCATTGGTTTCATAGTCTTTACAATCGTGGGTGAACTTTTTAGTTTTTGTTGTTGTTATGGCATCTTCTAGTTTGCTCATTTTACGTTGTAAGTTGGTATTTAGAATTGCAAAGTCTGGATGAACCTCATGTGTTTTAATGATGATGTTTAATTCTTCGATAGAATGCTCCAAAGTCGATAGCCGTTCTACTTCCTCTTAATTAGTTCCATCAATTTAATGGAACATGAAGACAAAATCTCGTACCATTGCTTGGTAAGTTGTCACCATATTTGGTTGTTGGTACCTTCTTTAGGCGTGATCCACGAGGGATTATATTATGATCGATATATTTGTACAATGTTAGATGATCCCAGGAGACTTTCAAATGCTGGATCATGAGTTTCTCCAGGGACAGGAAAGTGCTGTAAATATCATCAGAAATTGATGATTAAATGTCGCTTCCTTGACCGGTCTGACATGGATCAGCATACAATCCAGGTAGATGAGTCTCACTCTTCTCCTCCCTCAAGTATGGATAACGCCATTACCCGATCACAGGGGGTTGCCTCTACTTTTGATCACAACAATCTGTGTTCGCCTTTTTGTGATCAGATTGCCGTTTCTACCTTAGCTAGTTTAGATCAGAAAATCTGCATTGTCACGCCCTCCGAAGAAGCTTGATTGCTAAACGGGTAGGGGTAAGGCACCCAGCACTACAAGACTTTTTTGTGACAGGTAACTATGACCTAACCTTCCTTTGGGATTTAATACCTCTCTGCCAAACCATATCTGCCTAACATAGTAACCCCTTGTCAGCTGGTTGTTCTAACTGGATAACTAGGAACAGGATAGTACTAATATACAACAGCAAAGATAGGTATATAGGCATTGCAGGCCACATTGGCGGATGATTTGATTTGGGTATGTGCAATTTTTATTGAGGTATAGTCTACTTTTATAGGTTATGTGCAATATTGATGTTACACTGTATATGTATGAAGTCTGGTATGTACTATGGGATCTCCCTTTGAGGAGAAGCTCTGATTTTATTAAGTTTTGAATAAAGATTGCAATTTAAACGCATATCTTTGTCTAGATTTGTGAAATTTATTCCGTGAGAATACCATGCGGACTGTCTCAGTTAATATATTGCTGTTGGAGTGATAGTAGTATATAAAAGGGGACTGATTGCTTTAACAATTAAGAGTCTACCTGTTGGTGAATTCACTAGGGCCAGAAGAATGTGTTCTGACCCTGTGGACTTCCACAACAGTGTATAGATATAGAAGGCAGATTGCGCTCCCATGGGTACAAAACGTGGATGATTAAGGCTGTGGTCACAGTACCATTTTTCACATGCATTTTTGGAGACCTGCGTTTTCAAAAACGCATGTAAAAAACGCACCCATAGGCCCCCATGTTAAAAAACGCATGCCCTAATAGCCAAAAAGCATGTGTGACTGTCCCATGTGTTTTTGGAGCATATCCAAAAACGCATGCGTTTTTTAATAAGGGGCCTTATGGGAAACGCATGCAAAAACGCATGTACAATTAGTGCCATTCAAAAACGCATGCGTTTCCCATAGGAGCCCATGTTAAAAAAAACTCATGCGTTTCCGGAAACGCATGTGTTTTTTTAACATGGGCTCCTATAGGAAACGCATGCGTTTTTGAATGGCACTAAAAGGTACTAATTGTACATGCGTTTTTGCATGCGTTTCCCATAGGAACCCATGTTATAAAAACGCATGCGTTTTCTACAAAAACGCATGCGTTTTTCAAAACGCTCCAAAAAATACTACAAGCACTATTTTTAGGTGCAGATTCAAAAACGCACCCAAAAACGCAGGGAGCCATCACACACCTTACAAAAGTCATGCTGACATGAAAAAAAGCATGAGTTTTGTTAAATCAATAAAAAAAAACGCATGGCAACTGTGACCACAGCCTAATCGTGGGAAAACCATTGCGGAAAGAAAATCCAGAGAGGTTTTGCTAAGTCATGATGGGTCTGTTGTCCATGATAACACACACAGAAACAAAAGTAAACATGTGAATGACACACATACGAGAAACCAAGTCATCACTTTCACAGCACCATATAGCTCTTACTATAAGGGCATAGTCTCAATGCTACACAAGTATGTGCCCATGCTTTATCAGGATCCATCCCTGTGTAAGGTATTGGAACAGGGCTTCAGATGTGTCCCTAGAAAAGGTAGGGATATTGCAAGTTTCATTTCGCCTAGTACATTCCGGAGTGACACAGACCGAAGCCCTCCTGGATGCATTAAACTGGGAATTTTAATGTGGTCTATGCAAGTACATTGTCAAGTCAGATTCTTTTGCCAACAGACGAACTGGAAAAACTTTTAAAATCAAAAGCATTATCAATTGTGTCTCCACCTATGTTGTCTATATGGTGACATGTGTGGATTGTAATGTGGACTACATAGGATGCATCGGTCGTCCTCTCAAAAAAAGAATCTCTGAGCATATTACAGCTGCTGATTGCTCTACTGCTAGGAGCAAACGCTCCATCTCAGGTTTATCCAAACACTTCCTTGAGGTTCATGCAGGACGGATGAATAGCCTGGTAGTTATGGGCATTGAACGTGTCCAGAGACCAACACGTGGCGGGGAGTGCGTTCGAGAACTACTGAACAGAGAAAGTTTTTGGATCTTGTGCCTAAATACTAGGTTCCCCTTGGGACTTAATTATAAGAGCAATCTTATGTGCTTTTATTGAGACAGGTCCATTTATTCTTTCTCATATGGAATTTCAGGTTCTCGATCCTTTTCCCTTTCTTTATTATCTTTTCATGTAGTTTTACAGTGGCTTCACAGTACATGTATTTTTATCCTGTTTATTTTTCAGGAACTGAGATATCTCCATGGAAATACATCTATCAATTTATTAAGATAATAATTTCTCATTACAGAGATTTACTATAGAGATATATATATAACACTCATGTAATGTGTATACTATTGCATTTTATTACATCTATTTTGTACATAGTATTTTGTAGACTTTCCAGGTCTTTATCCTTGGCATTGTTTGTTCCTGAATGAAAAACATAATTTGTTTCACCTGATGATAATTAAGGTTTTCACATGTGCGTGTAATTGTCTGTGTATTTAATGTTTGTCAGTTTTGTAACCCGTGTCATTGAAAAAGGTTTTATTACCGAAACGCATCTGACGGAGCCTTGTACCTGACAAGATGCGATTTTAATAAAATATGTATGTGGATTTTTAAATAAAGCCATTATTGGAACTGGATCAGGTGCTGACTTTCTTCACCACAAGAAATTCTGGATTAGGTGGATACCAGCCACTGCGGAGCACCTGGGTTGGGTTGGATCAATTAGAGGTAGGGGTGAGCTTCCCACTCCTCTTTTCCTTGCACTGACTCTCTTATATTACTCATAAAGAAAGAAGAAGGCGGCACTCATTGGACCGGTGAAGACAGGTACACAGGATCTGTTGAAGAGTAAGCACTACTCGAAACGGGCTCCGTCATCCCTGCACCTCCCTCCCCGCACCCTCCACTTGATGTAATACTGCGGGTGGAATAAACATACCTGTCTTCACCGGTCCAATGAGTGCTGCCTTCTTCTTTCTTTATGGATGAAAATTACTATGTCCTACGGCTGAGCAACGCTGGACTTGGTTCTGTGCCACAATTTCAACTGCAGCAATATAAGGTCAGTGCCCGGTTTTCCTTCTACATTCAATATCTCTTATATTACTTTTTGCTTCAAAAAATGCACTATGTCTTTTTTTCAGGGGATGTCTTATTTTTCCATCATCCCTTTCCAAGCCCCAATATTCCCATCATCCTCTTGCAGCCCCCAATAGTCCCATGTAATATCCCCCCATCTTATTTTAGGGGAAACAGGGTAGACTCAATGATGTTGTGCTCAGGGCTCTGTGCGAGCCATGGTATCACTTCCAGGACTTCTTGTTCATCTAAATATAGTCAAATACCTTAAAAAACCACAGAGTTTTCCTGATTCTGCTGCTATATTCTGTTTTGTGCTCCATTGCTTCATTTCAGGAGATATTCAGATTTGTTTCTTTTTGACTGCAGAATATAAAATCTATGCTGCACACTTTCACACCTCCTTCAGATGCTGCTAATCACAGCTGGGATGCATCTTAGACTGCTAGACTGCTATATCAGCAGCCCAGCTGTGATTGGCAGCCTCTGGGAGGGAAGAGTGAAAGCACACACCCCTAGAGAAAGCACACACCCCTTAAAGAAACTCCCAGTTGAAATTCTGACAGAGATTTCACATACTGCACTCCAAAACAAACAAAAATAAATAATACTGTAGGGGCTTAACACAGTACAAAATGTAAAAGAGTGGAAAAATTAGAGGAGTTCAGAATTTTTTTTTACAAGGGATTTCTATTAGACGCATCTAGGTTTTAGAGGGGGAAAATAAAAAAATAAAATTTAAAGCAAAAAATGGGGGCATGATGCACTGTTATGGGGTAAGATCCCAAAAATCTGTATTGATGACCCCCATTCTGAGCCCCTTTCAGGTATTTATGTCTTCCATCCTGATGTGTATCTCCTCCATTCTGGTATATATGTTCCCCATCCTTGTTTCTTCCTGGTATATATGATCTCCATCCTGGTAAATATGGTCTTCATCCTTTTATATTTGACCCCATCCTAGTATATATTACCCTTATACTGGGCCTACTCTGGTAAACATAGACCCATCTGGGTATATATGACCCTTATTCTGGGCCCATCTTGGTATTTGTGACTCCATCCTAATATATACAGTCCTCATTTTGGGCCCATCCTGGTATATATGGCCCCATCCTGGTATATATGGCTCTCATACTGGGCCCATCATAACATATATGGATCCATTCTGGTATATAAGGCAATCATCCTGTGCTCTCCCGCACCCTGCCCAGAGGTATGTACACACTGGCAGGTTTTTAACGTAGCATCTAGGGACAGAGTTAGGACTGTCTCTACCAGGGCCCACCGTGAAGTTGGTGAGGCAGCTTACTGTACGTTTTTTGCAAAAACGTATAAACCAAAAGGCCCTGTTTTTGTTACGGCACTTGCTATTTATTTTTACAGCAGAGTGCCTTTTGTGTGATACTTATACGGTTTTTGCATTGGTTTTTCATATATGGCTCTCATACTGGGCCCATCATAACATATATGGATCCATTCTGGTATATAAGGCAATCATCATGGGCCCATACTGGTATATATGATTCCCATCCTGGTATACATGTCCCCCATCCTGATAAATATGATCCCCATCATGGGCTCATCCTGCTATATATGGTCCCCATCCTGGTAAATATGTCCCCCATCCTGGTATATGTGATCTCTATCATAGACCCATCCTTGTGTATATGCCTCCCATCATGTCGCGCACTTAAAAAAACCCTGATTCTACTCACCTTCCCTCTGCTCTATCAGTGCGCGCTGTCATCCTCCTCTGATGCCAGAAAATGACTTCAGCGTGTAAGCGGAGCAGCATGCACTATGCATGATCCGGAAGCCAATTTTACAATGAAAACCCATGGAACCTTATTCTGGCACTCTATAGACTTTCATCGTAAAAGAGACTTCTGCCTGTATGACCTGTCCAATTTAAAGAGCAGTGACGTTAATGAGAAGCAGAAAAACAGCACTGAACACCGGAGACATCGGATGTGAGTACATTATTACACTCCCACTACAGTTCATGTATGTACACACACATTTATTTAATAAAAGAAAGTTAAAGGGAGTGCTTCTTTAAGTAAATTGGCCTTGTTCACATCTTAAAGGTATGTTTTTTTTTCTGCAATTCTTCCATGAAGACCACTTTTGGCCAGGCTTCTTTGAACAGGAGATGGTCGCAGATGGGTGTTGCTCTAAGCTAATGGCAGTGCTCAATATTTTTTCATTTCAAAGGGAAGTAAACATGTTTTTCATCCACTGCACTGTTTCCTTAGCCATCCACTATGTCTATGGTCCTTAATATTGGCCATTTCCTGGTGTCCTCAATGCTGAAAAATACAGGCAGATACAGTACTATAAAGGAGACATTTCATTGGCTCTGTATTTATTTTTAAGCAGGACAATAACCCCAAGTGTTCAGCCACAATAATTAAGAACTATGTTCAAGTTAAAGAAAAACAATAAGTCCTGGAAATGATGATATGAACCTCAGTAAGCCCTTATTTAACATCATAGAGTCTGTCTGGAATTACATGAACAGAGAGAAGGATTTTGCATAAGACCGGGGTCAGATTGTTGTATAACTCGGATGAGAATCACATTGTAATGCTCAAACTGGTCGGCATTTCTCATGACTTGAGTGTGACAGCTGCATAGAAATACAGGAGAGTAGCAGCCAGTGTGTGCACTGCGATGCCATCCTCGTCCATGGTATACAGCTGTCTGACCCTGGCCTAAGCCTCATACACAGAATAGCTGTGGTTAGTTCTACAAAATGTTTGGAACAGCCTACCTGTTGAGTTCCTTCAAAAACTACCTGCAAGTGCACATAGAAGAGTGGATGTTTTGATTTGTAATATTAGGCAAATATTAATTTGATTTAGATTTCTCTTTTGTTCGTTCACTTTGCATTTTGTTAATTGTAAAATTAAACCCCTAAGATTTCTTTAAAAGCATTCCTTCTTTGCATTCTTACTTTGCAGCATTGTTTCCACAGCCACCTTCCTTTTTTGAACAGATCTGTATTGTTTAATTAACAATTTTTTTTTCACATCACAATCTCTATTAAAAATGAAATTGAATATCTTGGCATTTTTACACTTACCACTAGGGATATATTAGACTAAAAATTTCCCATCTGTCATACATTTTTTTCTGCAGACTTACTATCAAAACAGGCAGGTTTACAGTGGCATATATGACCTGTACATATAGCATGGTCATCGTGACCTGGCTTTGACTTTAATATATATTTCTAAAAATGTTTATATTGATCCTCAAATCTGTTAAGGATCCATGAAGATAATCAAGAAATCACAGGGTCGTAACAACTGGGGTCACAGGGGTCGCAGCGTCTGCTTCACATGGATGTGCATCCCCGAGGACGCACATCCATATCTCTGCGCGACAGTCTGCAAGGCCGATCCCCAGCAGCTGCCGGGAATGGTAAGCGTGAGCTCCATGCAGGAGCTGAACAGCCTATATCTTGTAAATTCTTGGGGAGGGGATATGGGGTAGTGTGTTGGTGTGTTTGCTCAGGGGGCAGTATGTGTGTGTGTGTGGGGGGGTTGTACAGGGGGCAGTATGTCTTTGTGTGTGTGTGGTTATGCAGGAGGCAGTATGTCTGTGTGTATGTGGGGGGTTTATACAGGGGGCAGTATGTCTGTGTGTGTTTGATAGCTTAAAAAATATATTTGTACCTTGTTAGCCAGTAGATCGAAAAATATTAGATTCTAAAAGAGTCCTCAGTGGTTGATACCTTTTAATGGCTTACATGAAAAGATGGTAAGAAAAAGCAAAGTAAGCTTTTGAGACACTAAGGTGTCTTCATCGTGTGTGTGGGGGTATGTATAGGGGGCAGTATGTCTGTGTGTGGGGGTATGTACAGGGGGCAGTATGTGTGTGTGTGTGTGGGGGGGGGTTGTACAGGGGGCAGTATGTCTTTGTGTGTGTGTGGTTATGCAGGAGGCAGTATGTAGGTGTGTATGTGGGGGTTTATACAGGGGGCAGTATGTCTGTGTGTGTTTGATAACTTAAAAAATATATTTGTACCTTGTTAGCCAGTAGATCGAAAAATATTAGATTCTAAAAGAGTCCTCAGTGGTTGATACCTTTTGATGGCTAACTGAAAAGTTGGTAAGAAAAAGCAAAGCAAGATTTTGAGACACTAAGGTGTCTTCATCATGTGTGTTTGCACAGGGGGCAGTATGTGTGTGTGTGGGGGTATGTACAGGGGGCAGTATGTGTGTGTGTGGGGGTATGTAAAGGGGGCAGTATGTGTGTGTGTGTGGGTATGTACAGGGGGCAGTAAGTCTGTGTGTGTTTGCACAGAGGGCAGCATGTCTGTGTGTATGGGGCATATACAGGGGGCAATATGTCTGTGTGTTTGTTTCATTTATATAGCGCTATTAATTCCATAGCACTTTACATACATCAGTTATGCTGTCCCCATAGATGCTCACAATCTAAACATCCTATCAGTAAGCCTTTGCAATGTGAGAGGAAACCAGAGTGCCCAAAACCCACGCAAACACAGGGTGAACATACAAACTCCTTGCAGATGCTGTCCTTAGTGGGAATTGAACCCAAAACCTCAGTACCTCAGCGCTGCAAGGCTGCAGTGCTAACCACTAAGCCACCATGCGACCCAAGTGTGTATGATGGGGTTTGCACAGGGGACATTATTGTCTGAGTGCAGGGGGGTTTATACAGGGAGCACTATGTCTCTGTGTGGGGGGTTTTACAGGGGGCAGTATGTGTGTGTGGGGGGGTTATGTTAGGGGCAATATGTGTGTGGGGAGGTTATACAGGGGTCAGTATGTGTGGTGGGGGGTGATACAGTGGTCAGTATATGTGTGGGAGAGGTATACAAGGGCAGTGTGTCTTTGTGGGTGGTCATACTGGGGGCAGTGTGTGTCTGTGGTGGGGAATTTATGCTATCTGTAGGGCTATGAGGCTATAGTATGCTCTAGGGAGGACTATGAGGCTGCTTTATATTATATGAAGGGCTATGAGGCTGCATTATAATATATGAAGGGCTATGAGGCTGCATTATATTATATAGATGGCAATGAAGCTGCATTATACTATATGGAGGGCTATGAGGCTATAGTATGCTATTGGGAGGACTATGAGGCTGAATTATATTATATGAAGGGCTATGAGGCTGCATTATATTATATGGATGGCTATGAGGCTGTATTATACTACATGGAGGGATATGATTCTGTATTATACTTTATGAAGGGATATGAGGCTGCATTACTCTATCTGGAAGGGTATGGGGCTGGATTATTCTATATGAAGGATTATGAGGCTGCATTATACTATAATGGAGGACCATATAAACCAGGATGGGAGACATATATATATATATATATATATATATATATATATATATCAGGATAAGGGCATATTCCAGGAGGAGGACCATATATAGTGGATTAATACATAATGAAGGGGAGAGGGGTCAATTTGTGAGTCTTTATAGGATTTAGAATGTTACGTGGGGCCCATACATCTTACCAATGTATGCGCGGGGGAGGGACAGGTCCAAATTCGCACCATGGCCCATCAGACTCTAGTTATGCCACTGATAAATCAGTTGCATGCTGTCATTGGGGAAACATAATTTTCTTGGGGGGGATGTTCCCAATCATGATTTAGCCATGTATCTACTGTACAGTACCCAATATTTCTGTTAAATCTAAAGGCATTAAATAGTGCGGTACAACCTTTGTTCAATTGCAGACTCCTTTGTAGCACATAACCATGGTGAAAGGGATTAAAATACAGGACCCCTATTGTAGTGTTATGTGGGGGAGCCAACATTGGAACTTCCAGCGATTTGACAATTATTATCTGTTCAATGTATCCTTGTATGCAGTAAAGACATCACAATGATGAATGGATCTATAAATAACATTAGGCTAAACAAATGGACATTCACCTGAAATTTCCAAAATAGGACATTCCTACTTTGGAAATTTTATTAGCCATTTCTTTAAAAGTTAACAACAAAAAACAATGATATTTTGAATAGACACAAATAAGATAGATGTGGTGTCTGTGCACATGAGACTAGAGTCATCTGAACCAGCCAATATTGGCATACTTGAGTGTTTGTGGAGAAAAGAATTTGGCCATCAGAATTTCAGGTTCTTTTGAGCTTCTAGGAGATAAGCCAGTGGCAGAGTGACACTCTTATAGAGAACACAAGAACATTCGAACAAGATGTCTGGAGAGGAAGCTTGTTCAAATAACTAATGTGTATGAAGCAAAATTATTTTGTCTTTGTGTGCTTTATTTCTTTGATGCTGAAAGTAAAATATTATTCATTACAATGATTGGTGATAAGTGAGCGCTACCATGCTTGGGTGCTCAGTGCTCGTAACGAACAGTTGATGCTCGAATGGGTGTGACTTGAGTGTAATGGAAGTCAACGGGGAACTTGAGCATTTTTCCAGGAGATTTCCAAGGAAAAATGCTTGTGTTCCCCATTGACTTCCATTATACTTGGGTACTTGAGTCACGGCCATCTGAGCATCAATTGCTTGTTACAATGTGACAATTCACTCACTATAATGGGGGTTACTAACTAACTGCTGGGTCTGAAGGTAATAAAAGGAATCACTTCTCCATTTAAAAATTCATCTGGTTTATTCAATCCTCCATGAACTACACAATGAAAAATAAACAGGAGCCTTTCTTTGGCTTTACAGCAACATAAATGTCCACACATGTTGTACAGTCCATTTAACTCACTCACGGGTGTGCAACCCCTTATAGGTTTGATTACAACCCAGAGGTATCACAGGGACATTTCTCAGCCTCCCTCCACTGACTTTTGTCAGTACTTGCATGGTTTACAGGCTGTCTGGTTCGAGCATTTGTCCACACATACTAACCTCACTCCCAGAACCTCTGCCAGATGCTCCTTTCCACAGCCCAACTCTCTCCATACTGGCTGCAGTCTCTCTCTTCTCTCTCCACATGTCAAACATAGATTCTATCTTAACATCTGAGTCATACCCATAGGTGGTGAAGTTAGAATCTGCCCCATCCTTCTTCAACAGTGAAGAATACTGATTAATATGATTGTACTTATCATAAGATAATCAGATCTTGGTCAACACAAGATATTGGTTACATTTGAAATGCCCTTAAAATAACACGGGTGGTTTTGGGTGGGAGATGTCTTTGAACCAACAGTTAGACATGATTAGTGTCAGTTGGTCAACCACTAGACCATATGCTGGTCATGAATGGAGGAGACATTAATACGCGATGCCGGGATCTATTCCATCCTTGATGCTGTTTTACTGCTTCACCAGTGAAGAATACTGACCAACAGGGGCTGGCTGGCAAATATCAGCCTGGGGGGCAAGAACAGAGCAGTGGCCCATGAGCAGTAAGTCCAGACCAATATGACAGATAGCCGGGTGATACCAACACTGCTGCTTGACCATTGGCCTGGGGGGCACCTACCCCCCTGCCCCCTGGGCCAGCCAGCCCCTGCTGACCAATATGATGGTACTTGTCTTAAGATAATAAACCCTGATTAACGCAGGATGATTGTTACACTTACAAAGCCCACAGGTGACATGGGTGCCTTTTAGAAATGAGATGTCTTTGAATTGGACGGCAGATCGGTGCTGAAGCGAGCACTATTTTGACTACTAGACCATATGCTGGTAATCATGAATGGAGAAGGCATTTGTGCTTTCACCGTAGGAACCATAAAATTAAGAGATGGAGATGTCAGATTAAATGCACCGGGGCCAAATATATATAAAGCAAATGGAAGATGATGGATAAGTTCAATCATTGTTATATTTTGGGAGCTTGGTGCATTTCTAGCAGAGATTCAATAAATTGAGGTGCTTCATTGCCAATAATTCTTGAATGAAGTGGCTTTTTATGAATGAAGAATTTGGTGACCCAGACCTCATTTTTTGTATACAGGAGAATAATTGTTACTATTATAATAAAGAGTATATAATCTTATTTAACTACACAAGCATATTCTCAGTACGCCTACCCTGACTGTTGATATTTTGTGAGGATTGTGATTTTGAGTGAAAAATAGACTGGAGAGTTGGGTTTGTCCTATACACGCATACAGAGCAGTTATGTCATTCAGTAGTGAGGATTCGATACACCAATTCAACGTATACAGGATTTATATGGATCCCATAAAATAGTAGGAATAGAATATGATTTAGATCATTTAAACATAATGGTGAAATGACATAGTTATGATAATGTAAATAATTTGACACACAAAGAAATAGTTTTTAATATTTCAATAATAATTTAACATATTTATTAGTCTACAAATAATCATATTTTTATTGAAATAAAAATAATTTGTTAAAAAAATAAATGTTTTTTTACATTTAAGGATATTTGCACATATAAATGGATGTGAGTGGATTGAAATGACTTGTTCCACTTGTTGAATAGATGCATAAATGTAGCTTTTCAATTATTGCAATATAATATGTCCACTGGTTCACTAAAAAATAATAAGAAAGAGAATCACTATTATCACAGTGCACAATTATTAATCTATAATTATTTTTTAGCACTTATAGAATATAGAATTTATCTACAGATAACACATTTTCGCAATTATAAAAATACACACAATATTCACATAAAATATTCAATTATCATTATATAGATCACAATCAAGTGGAGATCACTAATATAATAAAGTTTTATTTTACCATAAAAGGGGAAAGCTGGATATAAACAATATAGGATATCCATCCAATGAGATTAAAATAAATTGATGATAAAAATTTTGAACCATTGATAAGAGATAATTGTTGGTAATGGTTCAAACCACTATAAGGTTTTGATTTTATTATATCTTATTGTTATTAATGATTTTATGATACAGTAAATGAATTAATTATTTTTTAGCAATTGTAATATTAGTGTGTAGTTATATGAATATGAATGTTATAAAATATATATATATATGCTTTTATATTTAATCCTGATGTGCTTCTCATATACTCTATAATAGTCTGAGATATATGTAGAAAAAATCCTCCCTCTGATGTAATAGCACACTGCTACAGAAAGTCATGATCATGTGATTAGGGTGTGTACCATTTATTCAGTATATATAAATACGATGTAATGTGTCTATAATCTCTTACACCCCCTGATGAAGGAGCATAGCAGGCTCTGAAACGCGTCGGATGGATCCAATAAAGGTGTTATAATTTGAAGCCTTCGACTATGTGTTTTTTGTGGCAGCGCGGACCAACAACACGTTGTCCCTGGAACCTCTGGATACCCACAGGTGGAGGCATTTGAAAAAATAAGGCACACCCGCCACTCAGCAATTAAAACCTGGTCTGACTGCCTTACAACCTTGTGGCACTACCAGTCTCAGAGTGATCACTCCAGGTTTACATCACAGAAACCAACTGCCTCTGGGATACATACTGACTATTTACAGTTCAGCCGGTCACCACATTACAACGAGTATCGAGCATCCAAGCATGGCAGTGCTCGCTCATCAGTAACAGTGATTCCTTACCAGTAAAATGCTGTATATTTATTGCATTATTAAATTTGCACTGCACGGAAGTTCACAATATTTGGCTACATGATGACTTTGACCATGGCACACTTTGCTCTGCCACAGATCACATTATGCTGCTCTTAGAATTCAATGTAATATGGGCATACGATCCAACATACAGATAAGAAAAAACAAATAATCTTGGCTTCTTGAAACCATTGTTACACCATTTAATTACATTATAGTGCAATGGTTTTCCGTATAGATGACTTGTTTTCCATCTCATTATCATTAAAGCTCTCCCTACTCCCCTTCCCTTCACAATGACCTTTTTTTATGTCAATCTCTGGCATTAACAGCATGCTAGCTATATTGCTGTATATAGTACAAGCCGTCTATATTTATATAGAAATTTTTTTTTAAAATACACAAATGTGGTATTGCTGCAGCCACAAAAGTCTAATCTATCAAAATATAAAATGAATTAACCTGATCGGTAAAAACTACTATAAACTGAAAAAATGAAAAATGTCAAAATTGTATTTTTCTACTTTTGAATGACACCAATCATTTTACCACATAGTGTACTGGACAATGGGGAAAAAAATTTCAAGTGCCGTGAAATTGTGTAAAAAAAGAACCCTCAACTCTGACATTACTTTTGGGTAATTGTTTTAATAGTGTACATTCTGTAATAAAAGTGACCTGGCAATATGATTTTCCTAATCAGTATAACTATGGCGAAACCAAACATTTCAATTTCTTCTTATTAGTTCAGTACTAAAAAAAACAGAAGTTTGCAAAAAATTATTTTTTTTTTTGTGTGTCTACTTTCCGAGACCAATAATATTTTTTCGATCAATGGAGCTGTGTAATTGCTTATATTTTGCAGGGTGAGACAATATTTTTATTGATACCATTTTAGGATAGATATGCCATTTTATATCGCATGTACAGCATTTTTTTAAATTATTGTCTTAACTAAAAAAACATAATTTTAGCATTGAATGTTTTTCATTTATGGTATTTACCAGCCGGTTAATTGTATTTATATTCTGATAGATTAGACTTTTTTGGGAGCCAATTTTACAATGAAAGCCTATGAAGTCTCATTCTGATGCTCCATATGCTTTCATTGTAAAAGAGACTTCTATAAGACCTGTCCCCTTTGAAGAGCAGTGACATCAATGAGAAGCAGAAAAAATGAGCACTGAACACTGGAGACATTGATAGGTGAGTATATTACAGGACAGCCTACTCCAGTCTCTTTGTTTGCCAGCAGCAGAGTGATAAGAGTTGTGAATGAGGTCCTAAAAGAACTTTTGGTTCATTCTATGGCAAGGGCTACATCAAGTGGCCTGTCCTCCCCGTTTCTCCACCTAAATATCACAAACTGTACAGTCCTCAGAGGTGTGCCCCAAGAAACCATGTGTCATCTCGTGTCACAAATCTCCAAACGCACAACTGATTGTGGGCAAATCACAGATGGGCGATTCTGCAGAGATGTTCTCACATTCTATTCCATTGGCATTAGAGGTTTGCTTCAAAGTTTCACATACTCCATAGGAGGAAATCATCTGCACTGATGCCCCAAATCTATTGCAGTTGGATCCGGGGAAAGATGAAGTGGGGTCCCAACAGAAGCTAGACCTTTGTCACCAGAAATTAACCCCGGAGGGTTGAGGTGATGATGATGATGAGACTCAGATAACTGAGGAGCACCCACACTGTACTGTGCATTCAGGGCAGGAAGAGGAGGAGAGTGATTTTCAGTGCGATAAGTGGAACAACAGAGAAGATGACATTGAGGGTTGAGATCCCACTTGGAATCAACCCAGAGTCACACAGCTGAGTAGCTCAGCAGAGGATGAGGAGGAAGACAAGGAGATTAGGTTGCGTCACGGAGACTGAGTGCTACAAGCATGACAAACTCTGGATCCTCAGCCATAACTCTGGCTTTGAACACCAGCAGTCGCAGGTCTGACCTCGCAAAGGATTATTCAACTCACGTTATTTGCAAATTTAGTAAGAAAAACTTCAGTAGAGCCAAAAAAAAACAACAATTTAACTAATACATGCATGGACTGCCAGATGGCCTAGCACCATGAGTTACTCTAGTGAGCCTCATCGAACACCACATCCACCACATCTGCTGCTTCTTGCACCTCAATCACCAGGGCAAGTGTTGTCCAACAGGTGTCCAGCCACAGAACTTCCACTTGTTTACCCACTACAAAAGGGACAAATGAGAGCCCATCAGCTGTTACTGAAGTTAACACTCCTGCTGGTTTTGACCGATGTCAAACACTGAGCACACCACTTGTTTGTCAACCCACTATAACATCTCTTCCTGCACCTCCCTCACTTTGCAGCATTTTGTCTGGTACCCTATACTCCACCCTTTCTCAGCACAGCAGCCAGACCTCAGTCCCACAGTTGTGGTCACGTAAAAGATTACTTCGTCCTACACATTCCAAAGCAAAGAGCTTGAACTTTACCATCTCCAATTTGTTGGCCATGGAAATGCTGCCTCTCTGGCTGGTGGATACAGATGGTTTCCGCAAGCTAATGACCTCACAGCCCCTTAGTAGCAGTTGCCCAATCGAATTTACTTCTCAAAGAAAACTTTCCCTGTGTTACTCAAGCATGTCGCTGACAACATCACCCATTTCTTGAGAAACTCTGTGTGTGACAGGGTACACATCTCTACTGACACCTGAAAGAACTATCATAGCTGGGCATTACATTTCATTTAGTTGGCAATGGGCTACTCTGGTGACTTGGTGCCAGGCAGAGAAGGGACTACTTCCAAAGTCTTGAAATTCCCAAGACTTCTGGGACAAACATCTGCATGTACCACTTCATCTACTGCTTCTGCTTCCTCCACCTCTGCTAGGGCCTTCAGCTGCACCCCTGACCTATCCCTTAATGTTGCAACAGTCCAGACAGAATTCCCCCACCACCATACTGCATTACCAGGGCTCACCACCATAAGGCAGTGTTGAAATTAAAATGCCTTTGAGATGTGAGTCACACAGCTGAAGAGTTGTAGACAGCTATACAGTTTCAGCAATGGCTGTCTCCACTAAACCTGGAGCCAGGGAAGGCCATGTGCAATGACTGTGTGAACCTGTGGCAGCCATATGCCCGGACAAACTTACACATATGTCTTGCATGGCTCACTTCCTCAATCTGGTTGTCCAGCAATTCTTACACCACTATCCAGGCCTGGATAAGCAACTGCAGAAGGCATGGTCACTGTGTGCTCACTTCTGTCATTCTAACCCTGCGGTTCATCGACTAGCATTGCCTCAGAGATCTTTCAGATAACCAGTTAATCATTTGATATGTGATTTGCCGACATGGTGGAATTCCACTTTGCAGAAGTTGCAGCAACTGTAGCAGAAGCAGCAAGCCCTGGCTCAGTGTATAAAGACATGTACAGCGATTCAAAGCAAACCAAATGTGGTGCAAATGACACTTGCAAAGTGGACACAGATGAAGGCTCTCTGCACCATCTTGTACAATTTTGAAATGGCTACTATGATGGTTAGTGCTAGTGATGCCATCATCAGCATCACTATTATGGTCATCGACATGCTGGAAAAAACTTTGAAATGTCTGCAGGATGAGGTTGTTGAGGAAGAGCAGGAGGAATAAGAGGAGGATGTGGAAAAGTTACCTATATCTCAAAGATTGGGATTCTCATCAACCAGCCGTGTGCATGGCAGGGTGGAGTAGAATGATAGAGGGTTTATGTTACCAGACAAACTGGTATTGAAGGTGCAGAAGCCTATAAACAAATGGAGGAGGATGAGGATGAAGAGATGAAATCAGTCAGGAGATGAAGAAGAAATGATTCTCCTTTCTATTGTCTGAGGTTGGCAGGGAAGGGCAGAAGAAGGAAGGTCAATTTTTATGCCACCACCTTCACAACAAAGACTTGAGCCTTACGGATGCATCAGACACATGAGCACCTTCTTGCTACACTATCTGCAATGTGATGCACACATCGTTAGGATTCGAATTAGTGATGACTACTGGGATGCTACACTGTTAGATCCACGGTACAAGAGTAGATTTAGCCAGATGCTATCCGCATAGGAAAGGGACACACACAGGCAGATTATCAAAAAAACCTTTTATACAATTTTAAGACTGGTATTCCCAAACACAACAGTGAGGAACACAGTAGGCATCACAGATCTACACTTCCAACCTGGGAACATCGAGTCGTCAGTGTAGAAACATTAAAGGGAACCAACCACCCCAAATGACCCCCCGGACTATTAATATCGTTCCCTACACCCAGCACATACATGTGCTGCAAGGTTTTTAGCTAAAAAAACTGTTTTTTAAAAGTGAAGATAATGCTTTCTAAAGATTATAACGAAGGGACGGGTGGGCGTTACTTAGCTGTGGCTAAAGCCGAGTTGCAGCTGCCAGTCATCATCCTCTCTCTCCTCGCAGCATTGAAGTTCAGCCCTTTCTTGTCGTCACAGCCTGGTGCACGGGCTCGCATGCCCGTGCACACGTCATCAGCTACAGCCGGGTAGCGAGCGCGCGCTCTGACTTCCTGCGCTCGGCTGTGGAAGTCAGAGCGCGCGCTCGCTACCCGGCTGTAGCTGATGACGTGTGCACGGGCATGCGAGCCCGTGCACCAGGCTGTGACGAAAAGAAAGGGCTGAACTTCAATGCTGCGAGGGGAGAGAGGATGATGATTGGCAGCTGCAACTCGGCTTTAGCCACAGCTAAGTAACGCCCACCCGTCCCTTCGTTATAATCTTTATAAAGCATTATCTTCACTTTTAAAAAACAGTTTTTTTAGCTAAAAACCTTGCAGCACATGTATGTGCTGGGTGTAGGGAACGATATTAATAGTCCGGGGGGTCATTTGGGGTGGTTGGTTCCCTTTAACAGCATCAGTTTAACTGTCAGAAGCAATTTCTAGGAGTTATTTGACCATTTTTTTAAACTAGCCCATACACCTGCAGAACTGAGTACAAGTCTGACACATAGTGAACGACTGAAGAGGATGGTACAGGATTATCTAGAGCTCAATATCAAAACCATTGTGAGGTTTAGGCCCTTTTGCATTTTGAGCTTCAAAAATTGAGGTGAGGCCTGAGCTCACCAGTCAGGCCTTGAAGGTTTCGTCATGCCCAGCCAGCATTCTCTCAGAACATGTTTTCAGCTCTGGACTTGTACATCCTACTGACAGACTTGGCAGACTAGGCGATGTTGTAATTTTCAGTGTGCTGCATTTATCTCGCTATTATATCATTTTTATTCTTGGTCAATTGATGCAACTTTTGTGGTATCTTGTGGTATCTGGCCCTAATTGTTTGAAATATTGAGACTCTTCTTAGAGGGTCTCTTTCTTGTTTGTTACTTGAATTTCGCAGGGTTCTCTGAGCATGATACCTACACATGTCCCTCATCTCCGTGTTCCTGATCAATGTTGAAGCTTGAAATACTTGGCCAAGCCTTGTACCATGCATCTATAATGCACAATGATGAAAATTTTAACTCTGGGGAATAGATGGCACTTTTCTTTGTGTCTTTCCCTAATTTGACCTGTTTTGTCAGATTTTATGCCCCTTTTAAGGTGTTTTCTATGCCCTTGATTTTGCCTCCTATTGATTTTAAAGGGGTTGAGACGTTCGACGATCTATTCGCCGAACAGTTCGGTAGACTTATGCCCATTGAGTGAACCGAATTGAACCTGAACTTCAAAAAGTTTGCTGAACCCTAGCAGCGATACCACAAATGTACATTTTTTTCAATTTTTTTTAATAATCTTTATTTTTAATGAGGCAAAAGGGGTTATTTGAACTTTCATTTGTTTCATATTTTGCAAAACATTATTTTTTACCTTTAACTTTATTTATTGCTGTATATAGCAAATATCACAGTCTCCTTTGAAGCCCAGCCACAGGTTGGGTTTCAAGAGAGCTCAATAATGACAAACATGGAGGTCTTCAGCTCCATCCACAATTGTTAGGCCATGTTCACATGTTGAGTATTTGTTGAGTTTCTTACCTCAGTAGAGTGGAACAGTCAGAGACAAAAAATATTGGAAACACGTCACCACTTCGGCATTTTTCACCCACTCCTGCTTTTGTCTTACAAGTACTGAGGTACAAAAATCTCAGCAAATGCTCCACATATGCACCTGGCCTTATAGGCAGGTAGCACCCCATTATCCTGCTTCATACACCTGCTAATGACTTGTGCTGTTCGTGTATGGCGGATGTTGCTTAGGGGTTAATACGGTAGTATAAGGCCACATGCACATGTTGAGTGTTTAGTGAGGTTTTTACCTCTGCATTTGTAAGCCAAACCCAGGAATGGAACAATCAGAGGAAAAGACTATGACCACATGCAGATGTTAGGCATTTGGTGAGTTTTTTACCTTAATATGTGCAGCCAAAACCAGGAGTGGAGCAATCAGAGGAAAAAGTCTAATAGAAACACGTCACCACTTCTGTATTTATCACCCACTCCTGGTTTTGGCTGCAAAAACTGAGGTAAAAACTCACCAAATACTGAACCTGTGCACATGGCCTTAGTTTTCTCATATGTGCCGAAATGATATTGTGGTCCTCCCTAATCTCCAGGGTCCAGGTGGAACTACAACAACTGCATCCGCTAAACTTACATCTCTGCCATCTGTCCTATAGACAATAAATTGATCAGTGGCACATGTACAGTATGTTCCATTACAATGAGGCATATAAGAGCCTCATTCTGGGGATCCTAACAGTGTGATTAGCAAGGTGTCACTTATATATTGATGATATATTATCAAGTCAGGACAAACTCTTTAGTTGTTCAGCTAGGACTTGCCTCCATGAAAACATTTTTAGTTAGGTAGAAAATAGGAATTTTAGTTTTGCTTTCCAGAAATCTGCTTAAAATTGCTGGAATAAGGTTGTTTAGATGTTGCATGGAGAGGGTATGAGGTGCTTACCTTGGTCCTGGCATAACATAAGTGGATGGAAATACCCATATGTTTCAGAGGTAGTATTAAAACATGTAGCTTAAAGGAACTGGCTTGGATTAGTAAGAGGGTGTATTATGTTTCAGAAAGAGCGCTACTCTTTTTTCAAGAGAATGCAGCCGAACACTGATTCCAGACACCAGCCAAGGGCTTTTCTTTTACTAATCCTGGAACACCTTTTTAAAGCCTTTATAATTTTATAGAGGCCTTTAATGACTCTTAGTACTTTTATAAAGTATTAGACAGGATTATGACATTTTTGGGCTTCCAGGAAGTTATCACCTTCCATGAAGTTTCCTGGCTATACACTGATCTTTAAGTTTATAACATATTACATATTGTTACTTAACCTATTAGAAAGGGTTAGAAGCACAAAACTGTTTCATATGTTGTAAATCCGGCAGAGTAACTCACAGAAATATCAAAATGTTTAACATGTGTCTATAAATCTCCACTCCTTAAGAGTTCTTTTCAATATATCCTCTTTACTGCACGTATAGAAAACATTTCAGAGACTTTATAACTTCATGAAATATCAGAACGAAAGGGATGGAAGCATCATGACACACATATGCTTGTGTATTTTTCCTAATATGAAGTGGTAATTACTTTTATTAATCAATACTAATAAAACACGAGAAAGCAAACCATTTGTAACAAATGAGAAGACACACCATACAACTTAGAATAGGAAAAAGAGTCTAAAGGGAATAGAGCTAGTTTCTATATTTACACAGAGATACATTGTATTTGGACAATCTAATGACATAAATAATGAATATTAGTGTTGGCATTAATATTGCACAAGTTTGTGAGTTTTCAACCCAGAAGAGAATTTGTCGCCATTTTGCCTCCCAAGAAATACGGTAAGATGTAAGAACTTTGGGACCTTTAAAGAGTAATACTAATACTTAGCTCTAATACATTAAAGGAAATCGGTCAGCAGAATTTCACACCCCAGGCTATTTATATGCACATGTACACCAATGAACTAATGAGGCATATCTGTTCACTGGACAGTACCACCAGAAATTCACTATAGTCAGTGACAAGAGTACATTTGTTAAGTAATTTATGCTGGCATAACCTTTCCTCAAGCTGATGGGTGGGCATAGGCTTATACTGCTCAAATACCATGTTACTCCCATATTATCAACATGCAATGGTTTAAGAGAAGGTCAAACCGCGCAGCCGCCTGGACAAATCCAACGGATAAGCTGATTAAAGTTATCTTTATGACATCAACGCGTTTCAGAGAGCGATTTCTCTTTCATCAGGGTAATAAAATCACATAATTCCCATGTGATTTTATAGTCCTAAAGAAGGAGCAATCGCTCTCTGAAACGCGTTGATGGAACAAAGATAACTTTAATCACCTTTTTCTTGGATTTGTCCAGATGACAGCTCGGTTTAAGCCTCTTAAACCATTGCTTGTTGATATCTTAACCCTGGGATTCTGCAGCAGCTGTGTTAGGCTGCCTTCAGACTTGCAGATGCATCTGCAGCGTTTTGCAGATGCATCTGCAAGCATCTGCATGCAGACCGCGGCCCCTATGTTTATAATGTGCGCACGCGGTCTGCAGATGCTTGCAGACCGCCGTGCACACCCATTTCATCCTATATGTGATCTGTGCGCAGGCGATGCCTGCGTACAGATCACACACTCTCGTCCGCACCAGGGACGCGACATCTCGCGTCCATGGTGCGGGTGGGAGTGTGTGATTTGTGCGCAGGCATCCGCATGCGCACAGATCACATATAGGAGTGAATGGGTGCGCACAGCGGTCTGCAAGCATCTGCAGACCGCCGTGCGCACCATTATAAACATAGGGGCCGCGGTCTGCATGCAGATGCTTGCAGATGCATCTGCAAAACGCTGCAGATGCATCTGCAAGTCTGAAGCCAGCCTTAATGCTTCCAATAGTAGTCTTGACTCTACCAGGTCAGCTCACTGTCCTCCCTTTGTGTCTGGCTTCAACCCTGATAAGACCTCATTTGTGTTTCTATTGTTTTTAGTGTTAACTTGTCTTTGGAACTCCCATATTGTTGTCAGTGACTGGGACTGATGTGTAAATGCCAAAAGTAGTAATATTTTTATGCGACTTTCCAATTTTTTTTAAAAAATACACATATAGCTCTTTGGAAGTCAAGTCCAGCTTTACCTTTAAATGGCCAGTCTATTCCTCTGTTACTGAGAAATCAGCATATGTATGGATATGCAAATGAGGCTGAAGAGCTATGCTAGATCTGAAGCCTTTGTCACTCCATATAAATTCTCGAACCAGCGCCACCTCCTCATCTTCACCAGAGGCTCCTTTACTTGAAGTCACACAGCATCAGTCAAGCAGGGAATAGAACTGGAGTGACAGATGCTTCAGATCTTTAATAGCTCATTAGCCTCATTTACAGCATATAATGCTTCAGAAATGTATTCCTGTCCCTGTTAGGAGTATATTCCTGGTAGAGCACACCAATTAAGAGATGGGCCTAATTTATTAATAGGTGTTGGCCTCTTAATGGATTATGTGCATTGTACTCCAACAAGTCATTCAATGACTGGTGTGTGCAATGCCACACCAAATGGAATTAATTGGCCACTTAAAGTTTTCTAAGTTTGTGTATAAGGATGATCTATGACATTTGCAGCGCTATAGCCTATTACATAAGAAATAGAGATAAGCGAACCTTTTGAAGTTCATGTTCGGGTGGTGCAGACATTTTTTTGATGCACTCTTCATGACCCCCAACTTGACCTGAACCTCAATGAAAGTCACTGATTGGCAGTTCAGCTCTCCACTCACATTTAGCCATCCATAACTAAAACACTTGCGGTGGTAGGAGGATCTTTTTTGTTTTAATTAATTTTGGACACACACCAGATCCAAAATCTGTGCTTTTAAGCCCAGTGCTAGCTGATCAAACACTGCCCACGGCTCACACAGGACTAAGCACCAACTGTACCTGTCCACAGTGATGCTCACTCCAGTGCTTAGGAAACATAAGGCACCCAACCTCCGAACGTGAACAGGTTTGCTCAACATCGGGAGTTCGGCAACCCAAACCAAATCAAATCTTGAAATGTTTGCTCATCTCTAATAAGAAGTAAGAAACTATGTCATGCAATTTAAAATACTACATCTGTTAAATAGAGTCAGAATCATTTTCTAATGGGACTCTCATAGCGTAAATTTGATGGCACTTTTTGGCTGACAGATAAAGGGAAAAGTAAGTATTTATTTGAGAAGTGGCATATTTATCAAGGCCAACTTTTCACGATGCTTTCATAAGAAAATCCATCAACTCAAAATTGGCATCTACTGACAGACTCTGCTTGAGCGTCTGCATATCGTACATTCCAGGAGCACCCTGGTGTTCGCCCTTACACCCCTGTACAAGGGTCTGGCCTTTGCTGCATAGACATATGGTTGTGTCCATCAATAGCTACTAGAGTGAGTTAAAAATAACCTGTCAAGAGGTCAAAACAGGCCAGTGTGTCTCTGATTTTGTTCCTGCTGCTCTCCTGAGTAATTTTTTTTGTAAATCTACTATAAAAATTCCAGAAATATGAGCTTTATATTTATTGCATCCAATGTGATATTTTTTATGTTGCTCATATTATTATAATACAGGCAACTAAGACAATCCACCCCATCCTCGAGAATCTGGTGAGAAGTACCCCCTTGATAAAGATCATAAAAATTAGCATATAGCACAAACTAAAGAAAAAGGCTCATAAATATGAGATTCTGGAGAGCAGTGGGAATAAAATAAGAACAAAAAGTGAACACTTTTGTCCTGGAAAAAAAGTACACAGTATGGACCATAATCTTAAACAAGGCATAAAGACAAAATTGGACAAAAAAATGTCCAGTAATTGAGGGATGGCTGAGGTCCCATCCAGAGGGTCACCTGCAAATGTTAGGAAAAAAGTGATCAAGTAATCGAGGAGTCAAATCCAAAAAGGCTTCTCAAGTTTAAGCAGCAGAACAAGTAGGAATAATCCTGCTCAATAACAGAGGTCAACCCAAGAAAACGTGCATAAGATCTGAGTAGAGATATAGTAACTGACAATAAAAATATGCTGAATGGGATTTAGATAAAGACTCTGGTGAACACATTGGCCACTAAACATGTCTACCATTTAGCCTGCTGACAGAGTCTAGTGACAAGCTGGTTGCAGGATCATGATTGTTGTGAACAATTCTGTTAAAATTTCAGGCTGGGCAGCCAACTCAGCTCCCTGGAATGAGAGGAGCAGTAACAGCAGAGTGGATGGGTGCAGGACAAGGTTCAGGAGTGCCTTCTTATAGAGTTATGACAAAAATAGAGAGAAGGAGGGGCACTACTAGAATAATAGCCGGTGGTCCAGTGGAGGAAAGTATGGGTGAATAGCACTAATAGAAGGAGCCCGGCGTGCTTGACGTGCACCAGTCGCCGTTCCCGCTTCCAAGTTCAGAGGTTAGGCCAGTCATGTGGGTCGTCACGTGGAGCTGATGTCACCGCAGGTCCTCCATCTTCTCTTATATTACAGGTCCCGCTGATTAGGTTGTCTTTGCCTACTAGACCTGTGCTGCACCCCACCGCTCACCCAGAGGGCGTACAGGGACAAATATGAAATAAAATATAGCTGCTTGAATGGGTGCTCAGGAATTAGAAGACAACTATTAAGGGTAGAAATGTTACTTTACTTGTGGTCAGTCTCCTCACAATGCGTTTCGGCGGTGAACTTCATCTCCATCATGTTTGTTCTTGTAGAGTTATGGCATGGCCTTAGCTTGGACTGTAAGATCCTTGAAGACATGAAGCTATATGTAGAGAGAATCTAAAGATCTTTAAAACATAGAAACTGAAAGAGTAGATGTGAAGTGTTCTGTTACAGATACGTCTACATGTGTTGACAGAAAGGTCACTCCAGTGTGGTATGTAAGTGAAGGTTAAGCCACATTTATGTTGTTCTCGGTGTGAGCACCACTCCTATGTTGTTGGATTTTACCTCTTGAACTAAAGATGTTTAAACAAGAGGCATAATTGAAATATGAGTCCACACCTGGACGTGAAACCTGAATGAAGTTAATGAAAAGCAAATGTACTCAATACAAGTCATTTTGTACGGACTAGTGCCAAAATGTAATATTTACTTGCTGAATAAAAGAATGGCTCATGGTACTGAGCTAAGAATGCTGTATAGTAGAGAAAGAGAGGAGACAAATAAACCAAATATTTCCCTTATTCCACATTTTTAGAAAACTATCAAACAGGCAGTGTCTCGTGCATTTAAAGAGGTTTTAAATGGAATTTTTATTTCAGTAGCATCGCCATACCTATCCTTAGATTGTACCTGATATTTCAACCTAGCTCCACTGTATTGAATTCGCTTGAGCTGCAATACCATACACCGCTATGTGGTTCTGATTCTAGAAGAAATCAGACATGGTTTTTCAAATTAGCAAAATCCCAGTAATCTTAGTTAATTACTAAATCAACATCTGTATTAGAAAAAATTGCATGTTTGTTATATCTGGTTTTGAAATTACAGTTATTTTTTTTTATATTAAAAAACTTTCCTGGGCTTAATCATCGTCTTTCACAGACATTATCGTCTTTTTTCCTGTTGGGCTCATGAATAATCTGAGTTCTTTACCAGTGTCATTTAGGATAGATCCCGAAAAAAGAAAATTCAGGGCACTAAGCGGTATCAACAATCATGTTCCGGGATATCATCCCTGGCGGGTTCCCCTCCGGCGGTTCACATCCAAAGCACCAGGACGTTATACAGCGATTTGAAGAAAGAGACAGCACTCACCGGTATGTGCAGGGTGGTCTTTTAATCCAGATTTTCAAGGATAGACAGGGTGCAGGGGTGACCACGGAGGGCCGCTGGACAACGACGCCGTTTCGCAAACGATGTTGCTTCTACGGGTCCAGACCCGTACGGATCTGGACCCGTAGAAGCAACATCGTTTGCGAACCGGCGTCGTTGTCCACCGGCCCTCCGTGGTCACCTCCCTGCACTCTGTCTATCCTTGAAAATCTGGATTAAAAGACCACCCTGCACATACCGGTGAGTGCTGTCTCTTTCTTCAAATCGCTGATTTAGGATAGATGTCGACCAGAAACTCTATTCACAGACACGTGTTTCTGGGTTTTGCCCCTCCTTATTGCAAAGCAGGATATCTGATTTAGCTAGGTGATAGGCATCTCACTGGGGGCATAAGGGTGAATGTTTCTTCTAGCAGAGAGTAGCAAACTGGCGTAAGAAGACTTATAGGCCGTGTAATGCTCCTCTGAGAACTTAAATACGCATTTATTCTTTTCCGAATCTAAATCACATCTTTTGCTTAGCACTGAAGAGGGGCAACAATCTGAAACACATGACTGCAAATGGAATTTCTGGTTTGGCCTCTTAACGTAAGTCATGTGTCAAGGCTTGTAAATAGGTGGAAATTGACTTTTAGGATTGCTACAAGCAATAGGGGACGCCAGGGATCAAGCCCATTTCCTCCAAACGAGACTATTCACATATATTCTTCAAGACATGTGTACATTTTTAATATGTATGTAACAAATGATGAATAAAGTACAATCATGACAGAAAAATACTTAAAGGGAACCTGTCACCTCGATCTATCCCTGTCTCCTATCACTAGCTGTTCCCTAACCATCCTTCTCTGAGCTAAAGGGGCCCTATAACGATTTAGAAAATTGAATTAGAAGTTACATATGGTCTCTGTGGCACCCCTGCGGGGGATTGCCACAGGTTACACTGGTGCAAGATAGGATTGACACCTTGGTTTGTTCAGCACACAACACCTTCCACTCCAGACCTGAAGGGGGAGGTCTACTGGCTGCATTAAGTCAGTTCCCCTTTAAGGAGATCCAGGCTGAGAGGAGGAGACAGTTGGTCCTAGGAGACAGTTGCTAGGCAGTTAGTTCGTGTGAGGAGAGGAGAAAGGTGGAGGAAAAGCTGCTGGTCTCTGGAAAACTAGAAGAAAAGTAGAAAAGCGCACATAGGGTCTTATCCGGGTGTAACCGGGGTGTTGTATTGTGTGCTGTTGCACTAACCTTATGTTGTTGTGAGAGTCACAACAACTATTGAAGCATAAGCCGGCTTGCAGCACTCCGCCCAAGGAAAACAGGTTAAAGCATTAGATGAAAGGTGGTAATTCGTGCGCTTCCGTCTGTCCGTTGGTTCCAGGAAATCCAAGGAATCACAAGATGTTAAAAGTAGTACCTTTAATGTATAATTCTTACGCGTTTCGTGGTACTTCAGACCACTTCATCAGAGATCCACAAGGATCTCTGATGAAGTGGTCTGAAGTACCACGAAACGCGTAAGAATTATACATTAAAGGTATTACTTTTAACATCTTGTGATTCCTTGGATTTCCTGGAACCAACGGACAGACGGCAGCGCACGAATTACCACCTTTCATCTAATGCTTTAACCTGGTCTCTGGAAAAGACAGATGCCAGGACCAGAAGGGACCATTTTGTCAGCTGTTCACACCCCAGGGAAGGGGCCGGAGGCAAGGAGAAGAGGTAGGGAATAAGAAGAGGGATTAAAAGACATTCCCCTTGAGCACAACCCGACACTGGAGTCCGATGCTGTGGGCTTACAGAGCCACAGTAAAAAGCCCAGCAGTTTCAGGTGAAGTTTAGCCCTGAAAGAAGATAGTAAAGACATTAAAAACTAACCAAACAGAGGACCAGGGGCCACAGGATAAACCGGGTTCCTGCAGAAGGGCCTGATTGTTAGTTTTAGACAATAGAGAATTGGAGAGCTCAAACTCAGTCAAGACTCATCCCTCAAGAGAAAGAATAGAGATAAAGGAGGCCTCATATCTTTCTAAGGAGTTGATCCTAAATTGCACCAGGGACCCGGTTATTACTCAGAACTGTACCTGTTTTGTGACTACCAGTAAAAGGTACCGGAACAACTATCCCTGTGTGTATGTGTGACTGTTCATCGGCTATAACCCACCATCTTCCTCCTTCACTGCTCTCCCTCACCATCTTCCTTTATTGCTGCCCTGAGGTAAAGCTCCACCTGTGGGGAGCTGTACCACACTTTGCTGCCCCTCCATCACCTCAGCGGCCGGCTGGCAGCGCTGGTACCAAATTTACCGGACCCTACAGGTGGCGTCACGTCCCCCTGTAAATAATTCCCTCACAACCCCCTTCAAATGATCCCCAGGGCACGGCACCGGGATACCGTCCACCTGTGACTCCCTACTCAGCAGACCCGGTGACCGAGTACCCCCAGACCGCCCTGGCCTCATCATCTCCATCTAGGAGACTGGAAAGGCTCTGTGCTCTATGATTCCCTCCTCGCGGTGTCCAAGCACGCCCCGCTGGGCGTCATCCCTTCTGCTACTTTGCCACCTCCTTTTGGAATCTCCAGCCCTCTCTGCCAGTATAATTCCCGGGCCGGATATGACGGTCCGGCCCGGGCATTACACTGGCAGAAAGATGCATTATGGGCCTGATGACGTGATAGGCCCGGTGCATTATGGGACTAATCACGTGATCGGCCTGGTTCCGTGCATGCGCAATGCGCATATTAAAACAGGAGGGATCACGCCTAGCAGGGCGTGCTTGGACACCGCGGGGAGGGAATCATGGAGCCCGCCTCTCCAGTCTCCTAGATGGAGAACATATGTAAGTTCTAATTCATTTTTCTAAATCATTATAGGGTCCCTTTAGCTCAGAGAGGGATGGTTAGGGAACAGCTAGGAAGGTGCAGGGACAACTAGTGATAGGAGAGAGGGCTAGATCGAGGTAACAGGTTCCCTTTAAAAACTTCTCCATAGGATTATATTATTCCTACATTATAAATATTTTTTTAAACAAAGAGAACAAAAAGTACTATGCAAAATGTATCATTTATTAGAAGACGTCAATAAAATAGATAGTAAGGTGGCAACAAGCGATACATGTACAAGAATACCCGAACAGGATAAAGGGGGGCACATAATTAATATAACATGTCAAAAGGGTAAGCGATTATTTCATAATATGGTACAGAGTCCAGCAAGTACAATGGTGAAAAACACAGAGTTCACTGAAGTAAAACAAAAAGTAGCAAGAAATTACATCATAGTATGATCAAATACAATCTCATACAATTAAAGTGCCAGTGCAACATATAGCAGGGACAGAAAGATCCCTAACACGGTCATACTAAGGTGCTTCTTTTTGAGAGTACAGTAAATGCTTAGACTCACTTAGACCAATAATTATATCATACGCGGGGTGGCGTTCTCGGGACGGCCGAGCCTGATGCGCTTGCGTCGGTGCCATGGTGACGCGTCCCTTGGTACTGTGCGCGCGTCAGAGCCGGCCGTCATGTTATTCTGAGACGTCACTTCCGGTGTGCGGCGACTAGAGATGATGCGTGAGTTACAGGTGAGACGGGTTAGGAGACTAGCATGGCTGTATATAAGATGGACATCAGATAGGGGCTGTCACAGGACGCATAACGCATCCCCTTGAGGAAGCTGCAGCAACCAAGCTTATGCAGCGAAACGCCGCGTCGGGGTTCTAACCTGACAGGACCAGTGGAGGGCACTTTGACCTTTTTTCGACTCATTATGGGTATGATATAATTATTGGTCTAAGTGAGTCTAAGCATTTACTGTACTCTCAAAAAGAAGCACCTTAGTATGACTGTGTTAGGGATCTTTCTGTCCCTGCTATATGTTGCACTGGCACTTTAATTGTATGAGATTGTATTTGATCATACTATGATGTAATTTCTTGCTACTTTTTGTTTTACTTCAGTGAACTCTGTGTTTTTCACCATTGTACTTGCTGGACTCTGTACCATATTATGAAATAATCGCTTACCCTTTTGACATGTTATATAAATTATGTGCCCCCCTTTATCCTGTTCGGGTATTCTTGTACATGTACCGTTTGTTGCCACCTTACTATCTATTTTATTGACGTCTTCTAATAAATGATAAATTTTGCATAGTACTTTTTGTTCTCTTTGTTTAAAATGTTTATCTAAGTACCTTTATGCTCTAGACATTTCCCCCACTTAAATTGTTATGTGGAGGTTTTTGTTCTTTATACCTAAGCCCATCTGGGCGTTGTTTCTAATTCTAAATATTTTGTACTTTGCTATTGGAGTTGTTAACAATAGAGATGAATGGATCAAGCAAAATTAGACTGTTCAGATGGATTTTTTCTTTAAAATTTGATTTGCAGAGAAGTTATTATCTGTTAATTTAATGACATTTTTTATGCTCTGGAGTCTTTCCAGACAACAGGGCAGAGAATTAAAATATATAAAAATTTTAAAAATATACTTATACTCACCACAACACGCACCTCTGTGACCCCTCTGCTCCTTATCTTCACCCATCCGTCCTTACCACGTCTTCTTATCACTGGAATTTCCGGCTCTGATGACGTCTTGGAGGGTTCTGTGCAAGTGCGTGAAAAGTCACAACCTCACAACATTAAGACGTGCATGCACAGCACCCTAATGAGAGCTTGAAGTAATAATTTAGTGTGAGAGGCCCAGGGGTTTCAGTGCTTGTGGTGACAATCAGAAGATACTAGGAAGATCATGACGGGTGATAGTCAGAAACAGATGGGTTGGAGAGGCGAATGGTATTTTGATTACATATATTTTTATCATTTTTTAACCTTTTGATAGCCCTTTACAGTTTAGAGAAATGGCAGCCAGTGTGTCATGGTTTGTCACCAGAGCTCGAGACCTCTGGTTGTGTGGGACCCTGGCCTGTTTTACCTTGGTACATCTGTGGAGAGTTTTCTTGTCTTTCCTTTGCATTGCTTTCCTGTTCAGGTGTTTTCACTTTTGTCTTGTTTGCTCTATCACATCTTGGGAGGGGATAGTTAAACTCACCATGCGCATTCTTTCATTGTTGGCTATATTCCAAGATAGATTGATGTTTGGAGTTCCAGATCCTCAGTTTAGGATTATCTTCCTGATTTATCTATATTGATTTTTCTGTGGTTTGTTTGTGAGTTTCCCTTGCCAGCTGAGGTCCCATGCGTTACATTTAAGATAAAGGGGGTTTCTACATATTCCGTTGGTCTTCAGAGTTTCTTCCATTTTTACTCCTTCCTTAATGTATGGCTATGTGAACATGTTCTTAGCACTGTGTCTCATCCTTTGCCGGTGTGCACTTAATTTTTTGCCATTTTGTGTTACACCAAATTTGTAATTAGGGTACATTCATTGACTCTCAGGATCAGCCTATTTTCAGTGGGGTGCCATTGTCTAATCTTAGGATGTCAACCTCAGTGGTCAAGCATTGGCATACCAGGATCAGATTAAGGGTTTCTTCTAGTCTGAATAGGAATTTGAGCCTTGCAGGGGTCACATCTCTCCTGGTTTGTCCATCCTTGTGTGAGTGGTAAGGCTCAGTCATAAAACAGTGCTTGCTATTTTGCTGAATTAGATGAAAAATTTCTGTAAAATGCAAAAAATGTTGGTAATATTTAAATAGAATTTAATTCCACTCAAATATATTTACTCATTTTTAGATAACACCTTTGGAATCAGGTATAATATTTGTGATATTTAATTAATTTCAACTTTATCAGAGTTTGGAAAATTCTTACCTGTATTAATAATTAGATAGTGTATCAATATGAAATGGAAGATCCCACAGCTTTGTTTTATGATTAAGTATTACTATCCATAGGCGTCATTCAAACGTGTTCTTGATGTGCATGTTCTTACCGTGTTCTTTACAAGCAATCTTCAATTGGAAGAAGGAGCTGTGCAATGAGATATTTTTAAAGTATGAAAATCATTGATGAAACTCAGATAGTACAAACTGAAACACTCACCAAACTCTGATGAGAATCTGACTTTTTTTGCATACAAAACAAAAAATCACTGATGTCTGAATGAGGCTTTAGCCTAGGGACCCACATAGCATTCCTGCAGAATCTTGTGGTAATTAATAACAATAAGTAAGCCATTTGCAATTAAGTTCAAATGACACAGGAATGAAAATATTGTTATGTCTAAAAAGTACAAAAGTCTTTTAGGAGTGATATCTTTATTGGATAACCAAAAAAATTACTGTAAATTTCAAGTTTTGAGAGCACAGAGACTCCTTTATCAGACAGGCTTACAAGTGAATGACTGAGAGCAATACATTTAAGACTTTTAATGTATTAGGACATTTGTGCATGAGAAGATGGGATGATGCCTCTTAAAATAAGCCAAGGCAATAAAATGAAGGTTTTTGTTACAAATTGAGAGGTTGTGTAGTTATGGCATTTATTTATTTTTCATCTACCAGTCTTCAGCTCGATCTTGAGCTATGGTGACTTGATGGATGAGCACTCTGTGGGAAGATCGATTTTGCGCGAGCCTAGATAGGTCCCAGTCTTCTCTGCGTAATCATGACATTGTTGGTTTACCTCTTCGCCTTGAACCTTCTGTTCTTCCACCATAATGGCCTTCTCTGGTGATTTTTCTCTTGGTAAGAGGTTTCCAAAGTAGGCAAGTCGTAGCTTGGTGATCCTTAGGGATGGTGTAGGAGTGGTGATCTGACGTCAGTCTGGTGAGTTGTAAAATGTGTCCATGTAGTGAATCCTAAATCAAGGTGTTAGACTGAGGCTGCTTTCAGATCACGTTTTTTTTTCTGTCCGTGGGATCCTACTTTTTGTAGGATCCCACAGACAGGAACAGACACCACAGTAAGTGACCTTTTCTGTGTTCAGGTCCGTGATTTTCACGAACCCTGACACAGAAAGCCTGAGCCTGCAATGTGCAGGCAAGCCAGGCACTTTCACTCCCGCAATGTCTATATATATACACATTGCGGGAGTGAACAAAACGTTAAAAATTAAAAAAAAAACATGCTCACCTGTCCGACAGTGTCCCGCTGTCTGCTCGTCCTACTGAATTACTCGGTTGGCTGCAACCGATAGCGAGCGTTGAGACGCTCACTGATGGGTTGTCACATGACCGCGCAGTTTAAATCTCCGCCCGCTGGTCAATTTTGGCGGGTGGGAGATTTAAACTGCGCAGTCATGTGACAACCCGATAAGCTTAGTGGTCGCATGACCGCTCAGCTGATCGGGTTGCCAGGCAAACCCAGGTACTTCAGTACGAGGAGCGAGCGAGACAGTGCGGGACACCGTCGGACAGGTGAGGATGTTTTTTTTATTTTTAACTCTTCATTTACAGAATTTCACTTCCGCAATGTATGTATACATTGCGGAAGTGAAATTAAAGGGGAGCAGAGCAATTTTAGTGTACTGAGCATGCTCAGTACACTAAAATCGGGTCCGAGAAACGACCCAATGTTTTCTCGGACCCGTGCTCCATAGGCCCCATTTGTTTAAGGGCGTGGATCATGTTGGATCCAATTCTGTCTGATTTGGTCCGCTGTGCCCAAAATCGGAGCAGTCTCATTTTGGGCACAGGGAAAAATCGGACCGAATCGGATCCGACAAAAATCGTATGGCAATAAGGCCAAATCCGATCAGATCCAATGCCCATAGAGATACATAGGGGCAAAATCGGATCCGTGGCTGTCCAATTTACAATGGACAGCCACAGATCCAAAAAAATCGTGATGTGAAAGCACCCTGAGTTCTGTTGTCAAGGCCCTGAACATCCTTATCATCTTAAATTATCAGATTTTTCTTTCTATTGTTCTTAAAATAATCTTTAATTATTAAGACTTTTAATCTGTCATACTCTGTCTTGGCCTATAGAAATATTTACCTACATGTGTATCTGGCTCATTCTTTATGGTGTGCCAATCTAGACTCCTCTTTGTTTGTAGTTTTTGCTTAGGTCAGCATCACACCACGATTTTTGGCTGTAAGGTTGTGTCCTGTGTTTTGTTGGATGCACCGGACACAACCTGACAGCCCCAGACGTGCACAAACTGAGGGCAAATATGCCCTCCGATCCTGTTATGTACTGGATTCATTTGTACGCGTCTGTGCCGCTGTCCAGTGCTGAAATTTCAGCAGGCGGGTGTCGGGGAGCTGCATGCGGTGCTGAAATTTCAGCTGTGGATCTCTCCAGGTGCTGAATTTCAGCGGCGGCTCTGAAATGCTGCGCTGTCCATGGTGTTGAACGAGCGCGGCTGCATTTCAGAGCCACCGCTCTTTCAGCACCAGGTGTCTAGGAACCGGTATGAAATTTTGCCGGCACGATCCGGCGCCCATAGACTCCCATGTTATGGGCGCCAGATCGCCCTGGATCCGGGAGGATCCAGTTTTGTTTGTTTTTGCCACCGGACACAAAAAATGATGCAAACTGTGATTTTGTGTCCGGAGCAGAAAACGAACAAAACCGGATTCAGCCGGAAAGGCACAAAACCGGTGGCGAAATAAGCATAGGATACATGGGGGGCGAAATCGTATCTGGGTCTGTCCGGTTTAAACCAGACAGACCCGGACCTGAAAAACCGTGGTATGAAGCCTTCCTTAGTCTCTCCAACAATGTATCAAGTGTACCACATTGGAGGATAATACACAATTAGTTTGGAGGAAGCTGACACTACCAAAAGTGTAGAGAGTGCTCACTGCAAATTAAAGAATCATACCTATAAGGAAAAAAAAGTAACTATGACAGGCACATCCCAAATGTAATATTGTTATTCAGTAATGCAAAAAACCCAACCAGACAATTTAAAACAAATTAAAAACATGCACAAAACCAATGTGCCGCAATGAAAATAAATCATAAGAAAAGAGATTACCTCAACTCTCCTGCAGAAGATATCACTACAAATGTAAAAAAACAAATGGTAAAAATAAAATACAAGGAAAATATATAGTTATATTTGGACAGTAACCAAATCTTTGTGATTTGGGCTCAGCATGCCACCATTCTTTATTTAAAATGAAACATTTGGAAACAATTGAATTGTTGACTTTCAGGTTTAATTAAAGAGGTTAAACAAAAATATCCCGTGAAACGTTTAGGAATTGCAGCCATTTTCACAAAGCCATCACTACCAAGTTTCCTCATTTCAGGGGCTCAAAAGTAAGTGGAATAATTAACTTTACCATAAATAAAATTTTCATTTTTAATGCTTTGTAGAGAATCCTTTGCAGGCAATGACTACAAACAAGCACCTAGCGTTAATGCTAGTGTTAACAAAAAGGCAACAAATATGCACAATGCCATGAAAATGGCAAGTGTATAAAACGCAGCCTTTAACGCATCCTGCAAAAGGATGCTGGCTCCCAAGTGTGACCCTAGCCTAAGCGTACATTCTGCTCAACTAGAAAATAAAGAAACCAACACATGAAACTAGACCTCTGACTCTTGGTCTCATCTGATTCACACCACAGAAGATCATCCTCTGGGTTTGCATGTTATGGATAATATAAAAAAAAGCAATAAATCTTATTGTGCAAAGCAGAGATAGACCTGCAGCAACAGGCAAGACCAAAGTAAATAAATACATTATTAATTTGGGGGCGATCCAGCCCAATATCATAGGTGGTAAGAGGTTGACTACAGTCTGCATCCACCCTTCTACACGTTCCATTTCCTTCCTCCATATGTTCTCACTATAAGATCCTTATCTCAGGCAGAAAAAGGAAATATTCAGGAAAAAAAAGTTTTTTGCTCTTGAAATCTTATCCCATAGCCACAATTCTAACAAACAATGCCTCCTAGCAATACATAATCCTTAAAACACTGGCAAAGCTGACAGTATCCCTAAAAACAAATTTTGAAATGTTGGAAACTTTGCCGTACCTTTACATTGCCAGCCCATTGATTTCAATGAGAATTGCGTAATGCTTCATTTTCCCCATGGTGGCACTTTAAAGTAAGTAATGTAAATTCTTAGCTTCAAATTGTCCTGCAGATTACAGGTGATCACTAAAGAAAGAAATGAAACTGCTAAGAAATATCTATTTCTAGTAGCAATGAATATACATTTATATGGAAATGTATACATCTCATGCATACCTGCTCCAAGGTATGCTTTAAAAATAATTAACTTTCAGTATTGTCATATGGCTTGTGCGAATTGGTACATTTATATACTGTTAAACAAATGGTAGGTATTTGACTTGAATATTGAAGATGGAACATTTTGTATAGGTTTGACTTTGGATGATGCATTTCATGTCAATTTACCAGCGACCAACAACAAATCAATATTTATTCATGTTCTCACTTGCCCGCTTATGGCCATTGATGTAACTCAGCTTATAATATTCTTTTTGTGATACCGTTCAACATATCCTAAGAGAACTGAAATTAAAATGACCCCTTTGATGTAAAATAAAGTTAGATTTTGTTCTTGTAGAACTAGCCTGTAAGTTGCCAGTGATGCTATTATTTATGCATTTTACTTTCATGCAAATCAGATTTTGTACTCTCTGAAGTTGTAAAAGGAACATCTTCATTTTCTTAAAAGAAGGAGCACTTCAAAGCGGCTGACAGCATGGAGCTCCCGAGCCTGGAATGTTCCAGCTGCCCAGTTGCGTGTTTTGAGGTTCATCCTGTTTGACTGGTGTGTTATGCGTTGACTGCTTTGCCATTGTTCCCTCTGCTATGGTTTACATATTTTCCAGTTACCAAGGTTCCCATAATTGTCCTAGAAGGTTTCAGATGGAAAAAAATATTAAATAATAAAATGTAACGGTCGCTAATTCCTTAGTGGACTTTCCACATGGTTAACCAGAGATGTACTGGATCCATCTTCACAAGTAAAAAAAATGTGCAGACCACATAGAAAATGACTGGTTGGGTCCTATAATTTAAGTGGTGATCTCTAGATGCATATTCTCCATTGTATGAAATATATATGAAGCTTGTATTAGCGTGTTGCCAATCAAAATATACTGTAGTCAACCATAGCATCAATTAATCAAACAACAATAATAATAATAATATGATATATTGGTGGCCGGATGCAGAGTTGAGCGGTCGCAGGCTTGTGGGGCTCCCGCCGACCGCAGCTATAATCCACTAACATCGGCACACATAGCCAGCACTACAAGGCTAATATGGGCCCCAAGCGCTCCCGCGGTGCCCAGGCACCGGCCGCCGGCACTCCGCTCCCATGACTGCCTGGACACCTTTCTGGAGCAGGAGCAGCGGTGCGGTCATGGTCAGGCGCCATCTTTGAAGCAGCGCAGTGAAGAGGAAGCGCGCACGCTGCAGGAGCTCACCAGAGGGACTCTGAATATGCACAGACAAGCAGCGACGGTGAGCAGGATGGGGACCCCGGGACAGAAGCGGAGGGGACAGGCACTCAGGAGGAGCGGGGAGATATTGAGGAAGATGATTCCCAGCGCCAACAACAACATGAGGTACCTGAGGAGGGGGGCCCAGACCCTAGACAGGGAGCTCAATACAGTACTCCCTACAATACCAGGGCCGCATCAAAGCTGGGGTCTGGAGATATTATGAGACCTCAGGGTCCCACATCTCCCAATGGCTCTCAGGAGAACTACTACTCCCACCTCCTTCCCAGTTATTTCAGCCTCAACAGGTCTTCCAGACAAGCTATGTCTTGGGAGAGAACCTTTCAGCACCCCCCTCAGCTGGCAAACCATATTAGCATCCCTGCCATCTAAAGATGACTTTAAGAACCTAATAAATGAAGTGAAAGAGGCATGTAGAGCCGAAATTCAAGGAGTCAGACAGGATTTACACCATCTACGTACTAGAATGGAGAATTTAGAGTAGGAACATGACAATACCAGAAAACATGTGGCTGAACTCCATCAGGTGGTGGATTCACAGCGGCCATTATTGAGGAAATGCAAGCACACATGGAGGATCTGGACATAGAGGACGCAGATGTAATATACGGGTGCGGGGGATACCGGAGTCAGCTGAAACGGAATCTCCAGACGCCATATTGCAGTCCATCTTTAGTGACCTGTTGGGGAACCCCTCCATCCAACAACATCAAATTGGATAGAGCTCACAGGGCCTTGCACCAAAGTCTATGACAGGGCAGCCACGTGATATCATCTGCTGCGTACATGACTTTGCGACCAAGGAAAGCATTATGGCCAAGGCCAGAATAAAGTAGAAGGACATGGCCTTCCAGGGTACTAAAATACAGCTGTATCCGGATAATCTCTCGCATTACCCTACAAAAGAGGAGACATCTGAGACCTTTGCTTGCGATCCTCCGGGACCATCAGATCCCATATAGGTGGGGTTTCCCTTTTCTTCTAACAGCAAGGAGGGAGGGGTGCTCGGCCTCACTACGTACCCCAGCAGACATTCCAGAGTTTTGTGCTGCTCTGGACATCCCATCGGTCCACATTCCACACTGGACCCTATATATTACTGGTGGCCCTCACCTCCTGTATGGTCGAAGGTTGGGAAGGCAGGAAGAGGAGAGAGGGGAGGCCGTAGGCAACGAGGTAGAGGAGGTCGAGCCCCAACATACCCCCGCTGAAGGCTGGCGCAACGCTTTTGAGAACTTTTAACCTGCTTGACTTTTTGTTCCTCCAACAGAATATGGAGCGGCATGTGTCAGATAACACAACATGAGGTGTTGGCGGGCGCCTCATATCAGACACTATACGCCTCTAGAGGAGTGGCGATCTGTTACCACGTATCCCCATTTATTTTTTCTCTCTTGGTGACCCGGGAAGCTTTTTCCTACCCTGAACTGTTGGGAGGAGACTTGGCTTTACCATTTCCTTACCTTCGGATTCCAGGAGGGTGTCTCTTGACCGGAGAGGGAAGAGGAGGTTTAATTTTTTTCTCTTTTTTGTCCTCTCTTCTCCCCGACTGGTTATCTCTATAATTATTTTTATTTTTATTTTTTACTTTTCATTTTCAGATTAGTGCATGATATTTAATAGTTGATGAGTTAGTTTATATTATGTTATCCATATTTGGGTGTTCTCCTTAATGTATCTCGGATTCTAGCCGACAAGACTCACTGGCAATGGCCTTCGCCCAAGCTTCGCGCTGCTAAGGCGACTCGCAGCCGCGGGGATACGTCGCCTTAAGCTCGCAATGGCCGGCATTTCTGCTAAGCGACTCCCATGCCCGCTGCGCGGGCATAGCATCGCCTTACAATGTCGCATTGCCGCTGAGCCATGCTTTTCTATCCACATGACACGCTATGAGATGGGTCAAGCACTCCTTCTGATTATATAATGATAGTCCTTTCCCCTCCCTATTTGTGTTCTCCTTTATGTTATCTAGTCCTAATCCTACCCAGACCACAGAGAGAAAGATGAACCCTTATGCTACCTCACGTGGACACGGCTTTGGGGGCTACTTCTGCTCAGTATTACCTTATAATGCAGCATGAGCACTCTTTGCATCATGACACAAAGTTCTATTAATTGCGGGCCTCACTCTCCCGTAAAAGGCTTGCTGCTAGGACTCGATTGTGGGTGAAATGTCTTCAGAGCCATTTGACTCATGTTCAATTCGCAGCTCATGTACATCAATTTTCGGCTTTTTCTGACTCTAAGAGGGGTGGGGTGGCTATTTTGTTATCTGCTGCAAATCCAGTACAAGTCACCTACTCTCACATAGACCCAGGAGGAAGATATATTATCTTGGACCTCACTCTGAATGGTCGACCCCTGTGCTTGGCCAACCTGTATGCACCTAATGATGGGCAGCTGGGATATCTGAAAGGGGTATTTGACAAGCTGGCGGAGCTTCCAGACGTCCCAACCATTGTAGGCGGAGACTTTAATGTCCCCTTTTCTGAGGTGTCTGATAGGTTCTCTTGGGGGGGCAACGTCCTTCTGAAGCTTTGCAGAGGCTTTCTTTAGGTTTCCGTAAACTGATTCGAAGGGAGGCGCTATTTGATGCCTGGAGGGTGGCTCACCCTGGCGAGAGGACTTTCTTTTTTTTTCTCACCCACACCAAACTCATACTAGAATTGACTACCTATTTGTAAATTCACAGGTCCTGAGAGCCATGGAGAGGGTAGACTTAGGTGCAATATCGTGGTCAGATCATGCCCCTTTATTTATGGACTTTCAGTTCTCCCCATCTCGCTCCAAGAGGGGCCCGTGGCGTTTGAACGAGTCTCTATTGAAAAATACGACGATTAGGGCATCTCTACAGAGCCGTTTAGAGGAATATTTTACACTGAATGAGGGGTCAGTTTCCTCCCCAGGGATACTATGGGAAGCCCATAAAGCAGTGATACGGGGGCATTGTATTAAAGAGGGGGCTAGGGCCAAAAAGAAAGAAAATACATTGAAGGAATCCCTAATGGTACCTTTACACGCCGCTACAGGATGGTGGAAACAACCGGGCAGATGAGAGAAATGTATCTTGCACCGCCAAATCAACCCGCTGTAGCGGCATGTGAACACGGTTGTTTCCACCCGTCACTTGAGGCACCTGTTTCAGAGCAGATCTCAAAAACAGGTTGATTTCAAGGCGATGGTTACGGCCTGTATCGGCGTGTAAATACGGTAGGGTAAGGTTTAGTCGTCACCTAGATAACTCCCCGGGGCGTGACACAGCCTTCGTGAAACACCCCCCTTCAGCAATCATTGGAGGAAGCTCCTGCATTACGATTGGTAGTCGCTGCATAGGGCGGCATATTTAAGGAGCTGACCAGTCACACTACACAATTGCTCGAGCGTCATGTATTAGTCAGCCTCCTGCACTGGCTGGCCAATCATGATGTTATTGCCTAGTCCTATCAGCGTACGGAATTCTCGTAATCCACAATTGTGGCACGCCTATGTGTTGTCCCTGCTGCCTTTGTACCGCCCATATTACCTTGTAATAGCATCGTTTAAATGAGGTAAGGTGAGCTACAGAAGGTAACTTCTGGCACCCGGCGGTGTATCCAGAGATAGATGTAACCTACCGTAGCGCACCTTGTTGCGGCGTGTAAAGGTGGTGCAGGCACCGCTTTCAACCGTTTGTGCGTGCTCGTGCACGTGAAGCACCCGGTTGTTTCCACCATCCTGTAGCGGCGTGTAAAGGTACCATTATGGCTAGTTTGGCCCAAAAGGAAAAGAGATTGCTTTCTCACCCTTCATTGCCTACTTTGAGAGAAGTGGTAAAACTGAGGGAGCAGTTAAAAGATCTGGCGGTGCAGGGAGCAGAGAGGTTGCTAACTTTCACAAAACAAAAATTTTACGAGAGGGGTAACAAAGCCCATACTATGTTAGCTAGACAACTTAAGGAGCGCTTGGCAACCTCAGGACCTCAGGCTTTGTGTGATCCCAGTGGGACTGTGCAGTACCATCCAGACGCTATAGCTGACATCTTCTATAACTATTACAGTAAGCTCTATAGTTTACATTCAAGGGGGGGTGGTGAGTCTGGGAATTCTGAGGCGATAGATACATTCCTCTCCCAATTGAAACTCCCCTCTTTACCCCAGGGGTCCGTAGATGCCCTCGGTGCCGTGGTGACCACTGATGAGGTGGGTGAGATATTGAAATCACTGCCTCGGGGTAAGTCGCCGGGCCGTGATGGTCTGACATATTTTTATTATAAGACTTTTGCTAAAATTTTGCTCCCTCACATGACGGCTCTGTTTAATGCTTTTATGACGGGTCATCCCATTCCGGCCACGATGTTGCATTCTCACCTCATTCTCCTCCCCAAGCCACCCAGGGACCCTTTGGACTGTGCTAATTACAGACCAATTGCTTTGTTGAACTCCGATTTGAAGATTTTTACCAAACTCCTGGCCGTGAGACTTAATAACTGGACACCTCATCTGGTACATAAAGATCAGGTGGGGTTCATACCTCACAGACAAGGAGGTGATAACACCAGGAGAATCATTGACTTGGTGGATGTTCTAAATCGGAGACAACAACAGGCCGTAGTCTTAAGCTTGGACGCGGAAAAGACCTTCGATCACCTTTCCTGGCCCTTCCTATTTGGAACCATGCGCTCCCTGGAGGTTTCGGGGGGATTTATGACGGCGTTACAGGCATTGTATAGCTGTCCCTCAGCTTCCATAAAGCTTCCCTTCAGCATATCTAAACCATTTGCTATTCTGAATGGTACCAGGCAAGGGTGCCCACTATCGCCTTTATTGTTTGCCCTATGCATAGAGCCCCTGGCAGCAGCCATCAGACTAGATCCTAACATCTTGGGGGTGACAATGGGGAGTAAGCAATTCAAAATTGCGTTATTCGCAGGCGATGTTCTTTTGACCCTCACTAATATTCAGATTTCCCTCCTGAATCTTCTAAGGGTGTTGGGAACTTATGGAGCTCTCTCAGGCTATAAATTAAACTCCAACAAAATGGAAGCTATGCCTATTGGACTACTCCCTGAAATCTGGGATCATTTGAGATTGAATTACAAATTTAGATGGAAGCTAGAAGCAGTTAAGTATTTGGGAGTACAGATCACATCTTCTTATGACACCTTATACAAACATAATTTCCCGCCTCTCTTTAGGGACATAAGGGCAAAACTTTCCAAGTGGCTGTCTTTTCCCATGTCATGGATGGGCCGAATGACGGCAGTCAAGATGTCCATCCTTCCTAAACGTATATATGCATTTGAAACTCTGCCGGTGAGAGTCCCCTTGTCGGAACTGAAGTCACTGCAGGCTGCAATAATAGATTTTATATGGCTTCGGAGGAGACATAGGGTGGCCAGAGAGGTGCTTCTGACACACAAACTAAGAAGTGAGCTTTCGGTACCGGATATATTGAAATACTATTGGGCCACACATCTACGGAGAATCCCGTGCTGGACTTCCCTTTGGGCTTACAATAGGTGGACTGAAATTGAGAAATTATGGATTGCTCCAGTACAGCCAAATTAATTTCTTTGGTCACCTGCCCAGGCACACCCTCATTCCCCCTTGTTGGGCCCAATGCAGTTCACTCGTGAGCTATGGAACTTTTGTACGAAGAGATTCGCCTTGATGTCGCCCTGTTCCCTGTTGGTGTCATTCATCTACCAACCACTGCTCCCAAGTAGCCTCGAATCGGATATGGTACATCCCTGGCTAAAAGCAGACCTCTGTAGATTTGCAGATATAATAGACGGAAAGACTATGGAGATTCACACTTTTGATTATCTCAAAAAAAACTTCTTACTGCCAAATAGGGTTTTCTATCAATATCTCCAAGTCAGAGATTTGGCCAGGTCTCTCTTTGGCAGGGCAGGGGTCTCCGTTCCTACGAATTTTGAAAGCTTATGTAGGTCCTTCACGGGTACCAAGGGTTTCATTTCTGCAATCTACTCTCTGCTGTCTGACCCTGACGAAGGCCAGGGTGAACGACTCAATTATATGTCGAGGTGGGAGACGAGTCTGGGGAGGACAATCTCCGATCGGGAGTGGTCATATATTTGCAGCAATGCTGCCAAATCCTCCATCTGCACGCTATACAAGGAAAATATATATAAAATGTTAACTCTGTGGTATTATACACCAGAGGTTCTACATAGAATGAACTCCTCTATCCCCTCGACATGTTGGAGGTGCGGGAGTGGAGTGGGTTCGATATATCACATCTTTTGGACTTGCCAGGGGATTCGGCCTTTTTGGAGTCGGGTAAAGACTTTAATAGATAATGTATTACAGGCTGACATACCATTAGACCCTCTGATTTTTCTACTGGATTCTAGGGTCAGGGGGCTAAATAAAGTGTCGTCCAGACTTTTCCTCCACATGACCACCGTGGCTAGATGTGTAATTGCTAAAAACTGGAAGCAGACATCCACCCCATCCCTTATGGGTCTTAGGAACAGGATCCTTGATGTTAAAAGTATGGAGCATCTAACGGCGTTGATGAACGACTCAGTGGACAAATACATGAAAATTTGGTCTCTATGGGAGATCTACGATGCAGCAAACGAGAGTATATCCTCTTGAGGCAAGTCTCAGGGGAACGAGTGGTACCCCTTTACTTCTCTTCCTGCCCCTCACCACCCTCCCCAGTCTGTCTTGTCTTTGTATGATTTGTTGTTTACTTTTTTTTTTTTTTCTCTCCTCGGAGTTATGGTAATTGTATATATCAAAATGTTTTGGTTGTTTTTTTCTTTACACATAATCGCAAGAGTGTAATTGAGTCATACACACCTGTTATATCTGGACTTATGAGGAGGATTCTCTCTCACGAGACCCGCCCACTTAGCGGGGTGCAGGAGTCATGTTTGTGTGGGAGACGTCCTCTCTTTTCAAGACTAATATATCCAGAGGAAATGACAATTTGATTAATTACTACACTCTTCTTGCATGACCTATGTGAAATGGGCTTACAATATTTCTGTTATCTGCTAACTGTGAAGTTCTGCTAAAGAGTTTGTTTATATTTTGTTTATTCTTGTCAAAAACAAATAAAAATCTATAGTTAAAAAAAAATAATATGATATATTATTTACTTATATAGCACCATTAATTCCACAGCGCTTTACATAGATATGTAATACTGTCCCCATTGAGGCTCACACGCTAAACATCCTATCTGTATGTCTTTGGAGTGTGGGAGGAAACCAGAGAACCCGGAGGAAACCCTCGGAAATAATAGCTGATATTCTTTGACTGTGAAATAGTACTGCATATAAGGAACATTCTGTCTGTTGCATCTGTACCTTACATTGTCCAGTATTTCAAGGTATGAATTGAAGAAAAATAGTATCATATCCGCGCTGCTGCCAAGTAATACAGATTAAAGCGATCATTGTAGCATTTCATGGTTTATTCTACAGGTTTCGAAGTTTAACCCCGCTTCTTGATCAGGAAATATACTCAGAACGGGTGTACATTTACTAATGAAGAAGTGGGGTTAAACTTCGAAACTTGTAGAATAAGACAGCATAAACTACAATGATCGCTTTGATCTGGATTATTTGGCAGCAGCGTGGATGTGACACCATTTTTCCTGATATCCTGCATAATCGACTGGTCTTGGTGCATGCGGTTCCCTCGGCAGCTGCTTCTAATGCTTTCATTTGGTTGTGGGTCACAACCACACAAGGTGAGCACTAGATCGCTTCCCTGCTAATCCTTCCTCTCCCTGGGTAAGACCGGTTTCACATTGCGGGATGGTTCCGATCCGTAGCTGTCCGTGTAAACCGGATAGCCCCGGACCGGATTTTGGCCCCATAGTATCCTATGGGCCGGATAGAAGCCGGATGGCAGAGAGCTGCCATCCGGTTTCTATCTGTCCGGGACAATCCGGGAAAATTCAGAATTCTCTCACGGACACAAAAACGCTGCTTGCAACGTTTTTGTGTCTGAGAGGAGAATATCTCCTCTAATTGGCAATTCCCAGATTGCCCCGGATTGCCCCCGATTCGCTAGGATCCGGGGCAATCCGGCACTCCCTAACTTGGGAGCCTATGGGGCCGGATTGCCCTGGTCTGGGAGGATCCGGCAACCGGACCCCTGCGGCTGCACGCCGCAGTTGTTTCAGGACAGTGGCAAGCTCTCTGCCAGCCGTGGTCCTGATTCATCAGTGGCAGCAGCTGCATGCGGGTGCACACCGGACTGGAGGGCATATTAGCCCTCCGGTTCTGCCCGTGGGGTCGGACACAGCAAGCCACCAAGCAGTGCGTCCGAGACAACGCATCCGCATTCCCCTGCGCTGCGCCTGCTCTGTGCGCCACAGAAAATTTAAACTGTTGCAACCCCAAGAACCAGCGCATCACCCGAGCATTGCCCTCTTTAGCCCGGGACATCCATGTCAGGGGCGAATGGTCCGTCACCAGCCGGAATTGGCGACCTAGTAAGTAATAACGTAAGGTTTCAAGAGCCCACTTTAAGGCCAAGGCCTCCCGCTCAACAACGCTGTAGTTCCTTTCCGCCTCTGTAAGCTTTCTACTTAGATAGCCCACTGGGTGCTCCTCGCCATTCACAACTTGTGACAACACTGCGCCGAGGCCAACACCCGAGGCGTCTGTTTGAACGATAAAGCCCCGTGTAAAGTCCGGGGTAACCAACACCGATTGATCACACAGAACTCTTTTTAACCGGTGAAAGGCCTCCTTTGCCATCCACTTCACTGTGACAGATTTTGACCCCTTGGTAAGATCTGTGAGTGGGGCTGCGATGGTCGCAAAATGCTTGACAAACCGCCGGTAATAACCGATCCCTAAAAAAGCTCTAACCTGTCTTTTAGTGACCGGTTGCGGCCAATCCCGTATGGCGTCCAGTTTATTCGCCTGAGGCTTTATAACCCCCCTACCTATAACATATCCTAGATAACAAGCCTCTTCCAACCCCAATGTACATTTCTTGGGGTTGGCAGTCAACCCAGCAGCTCTGAGGGAGTCTAAGACGGCTTGTACTTTGGATAAATGAGTGTCCCAGTTATCCATAAAGACAACGATATCGTCCAAGTACGCAGACGCATACCAAAGGTGGGGCTTTAGGACGACATCCATTAGTCGTTGGAAGGTGGCTGGGGCTCCATGTAACCCAAACGGCATATTCCGGTACTGGAATAGCCCCTGTGGCATAACAAAGGCAGTTTTCTCTTTGGCTGAGTCCGTGAGGGGAATCTGCCAATAACCTTTTGTTAAGTCAGTAGTGGATATGTATCTGGCCGAGCCCAGTCTCTCAATAAGTTCATCAACTCTTGGCATGGGGTAGGCATCAAATTTCGATACCTCATTTAACCGGCGGAAATCATTACAAAACCTGATAGACCCATTGGGCTTAGGCACTAGCACGATAGGGCTAGCCCACTCACTCTGGGACTCCTCAATAACTCCCGGCGCCAACATTTTCTTCACCTCCTGAGCAATGGCTTGTCTCCGAGCCTCTGGAATTCGATAAGGCTTCAACCGGCCGGGAAGTTCTGAGAAAACATCTGCATTTTTCTGTACAAACTCCTTAGTTTCTCATATTTGACTCTGGGATAGCGTCTCTGCAATACCCACCTCTGGCAGTACCTTCTGGGGGTTGGGTACCCCAGATGGTGGTGCTCTTCCAGGCCTACCATCAAGGGTAGCCCCTGCCATCAGACTCTCTCTGTCTCGCCAGGGCTTGAGCAAGTTTATGTGGTATATTTGTTCGGGCTTTCTCTTATCCGGTTGGTGTATCTTATAATTCACTTCACCTACTCTGTCCAGCACTTCATATGGGCCCTGCCATTTGGCAAGAAATTTATTTTCTACAGTAGGTACCAACACTAATACCCCGTCTCCGGGTTGAAAGACTCGTGTTTTAGCTGCTCGATTGTACACCCTACTCTGGGCGTGTTGTGCACGCTCCAAACATTCTTTTACTATTGGCATAACTGCCGTAATCCTGTCCTGCATACGCGTTACGTGTTCAATTACACTGCGGTACGGTGTTACCTCTTGCTCCCAAGTTTCCTTGGCAATATCCAACAAGCCCCTGGGACACCGCCCATAAACCAACTCAAAAGGCGAAAAGCCCGTGGAGAATTGGGGTACCTCTCGTAAGGCAAATAAGAGATATGGCAGGAGAGCATCCCAATCCTTCCCGTCCTTATCCACCACCCTTTTTAACATCCCCATTAGGGTTTTGTTAAATCGCTCCACCAGTCCGTCTGTCTGAGGATGATACACCGAAGTATGCAGATGGGAGATCTTTAGTAGCTTACATAGATCCTTGAGAATCCGAGACATAAAGGGAGTCCCCTGATCCGTCAATATCTCTTTCGGAATGCCCGTGCGAGAGAACATGTGAACAAGCTCTTTTGAAATTGCCTTCGCATTGGCATTCTGCAAGGGTACAGCCTCGTGGATAACGGGTGGCATAATCCAGTACCACCAGAATGTACTGATGACCCCTGGCTGATTTAACTAGCGGGCCGACTATATCCATTGCTATTCTCTCAAAGGGAACCTCTATTATCGGCAAGGGCACCAGGGGGCTTCTGAAATGGGTCATAGGTGTGGTCAACTGGCAGGTAGGGCATGACTAAGAAAAACCAAAAATTTGTTGCGCCACACTGTGCAAATTAGCCGAAGCAAGGGGTTATATTAATATGTCACTCACCTTTTCTAGTTGCGCCCCCTCACAACTAGGTTGATGATTTGAGGTGAGAATTAACCGCAGGCATAAATCCGTTGCTACGTGTAGAGAAGCTTTTCCTTATGGAACTTCAATGTCTCTCCCAGAGATCACGAGCCCAGGGAAGGGCAGCTCCTCTGTGTTGACCAAATCCTGTCCCAGAGCTGCTCTCAAACCACACTCCCCAAAGGGAGGATTTGAGCACGATATGGAGTAAAAAGGTATGATAAAATGAGCGCTAGGGACAGAAACAGGCACTGGGCTCTTATCGAATATTACCTTTCAAATTTATTGTGAACAGTAGATGTTATAGGTCTCCTCGCCTGGCGAGGAGACCTATAACATCTACTGTTCACAATAAATTTGAAAGGTAATATTCGATAAGAGCCCAGTGCCTGTTTCTGTCCCTAGCGCTCATTTTATCATACCTTTTTACTCCATATCGAGGTAGGGCATGACTGACAGTACTGGGTTACGTCTCCCACCAGTCCCAGCCAAAAGAAACGCTGCAGAATGCAGTCTTTTGTCTTTTCTCCAGCTAGGTGACCGCCCAAGGGATGCTTATGCGCCAAGTCTAAAACCAATTGACGAAAGGTCTTCGGCACCACTAGCTGTTCTATCACCACCCCTCGTACTTTGTCTATGTGGTACAACATGTCCTGTTGCACCACCAGATGAGGGAACTCATTTTTAGCCCCTGGATACAACGGAGTCCCTTCAGACACCTTTACATTTTCCCATGCTCTTGTTAGAGTAGGATCCTGGTGTTGAGCGGTCCCGAAACCATCGCGGGCCACTTCAAGACCTGGCATCTCTACAACACCTCTGGCTCATCTGCCTCGCCAGCAAACACAGCTAAGGGAGAGTCCACAGTTTCTGGAGCTGCCCCTGAGATGGGCCCCCCCTCGTCGTCCTGCTCCAATGCCTCCGGGGCCAGGCCCAGGGGGTTATTCTCAACCAATCTGTTCGAGCCATTTTTGAAGGACCACAAGTCCCAGAATAAGGGAAAGTCTCTTCCCAGGATCACACTATGTCACATGGACTGTACGACTGCTGCCTGATGTCTTTTGGCCCCCAACAGCATGGCAAGAGTGACCCAGGCAGTGGGGTAGTGTTTAGTATCGCCATGTATGCAACTAATGCCCACGGTTGAGTCAGTGAGTGTTCCAGGGTCCACTAAGCTGGCATGCACTAAAGTCACTTGACTGCCAGAGTCCAAGACAGCATTCACACCATAGCCATTGACTTCAATGTGACACACATGTTGCTCAGTTCCTGTGAGGACCTCTGCAGCACAGACAGACCGTGCATATAATGAAAGACGCCTCGTAGCATTACAGTCCATTGGCTCTGAAGTCATTGGGCAGTTAGTTGCTATGTGGCCAAGCCCCTGACATCGCCAACACTGTATAGGCCCTTGCCTCCCAGGTGGGGACCTTAGTCTGGGTCTGCTGATTTGCTGAGAGTCCACACTGCCACCACGGTCCTTTGTGAACCTGCTACCCTTAGGTGCAACATTCTCTTCTTTTGAAGGAGTACTTTTCACTGGACTGTCAGGCGACTTCCTGGGACCCCAGCGAGGGGATAGCGTCCCCTGGAGAAGGCTTTCAGAAGCGCTATAACGCTCAACCATATTCACCAACTGGTCGGCACTAGTTGGATCCCCCTGTCCAACCCACCTCTGGATCTTGGCAGGTAAGGATCGCAGGTATTTTTCCAAGACAACACGTTCCACCATCTGGGCGGTCGTCAGAGTTTCTGGTTGCAACCATTTTTTCACCAGATGGATGAGGTTGTGCATTTGTGAACGGGCTGGCTGCTGTTTCACAAATGTCCATAGATGTACCCTCTGTGCCCGTACATGTGTATTTACTCCCAGCCTTGCCAGGATTTCGCCTTTTAGTTTCACATAGTCCATGGCATCAGCTCCACTTAAATTGTAATAGGCCTTTTGTGGATCTCCAACTAGGAATGGTGCAACTACTTCAGCCCACTTGTCCACAGGTAAGCGCTCACGTTCAGCTATACGCTCAAACACAGTCAAATACGCCTCCACATCATCGTCAGCAGTCATTTTAAGTAAGGTCTTTTGTACGGCCTTCCGCGCACTAGCAGCGCTTTGTGCACTATCCTCCACATCGCGAGGTGGCCGAACCAAGGCCTCTTTTATTGCACTTAACTGCTCTTGCTGCATTTGGTGCTGCTGCTCCAGCGCCTTCTGGAAGTAAGTACCGTATATACTCGCGTATAAGCCGAGTTTTTCAGCCCAAAATTTTAGCTGAAAAGTCCCCCCTCGGCTTATACGCGAGTATATACCGCCCGCCCGCCACTCGCATCAGTATACAGGCCCCCCCCATCAAGATCCAGGGCCATCCCCCCTTGCTCGGCAAACCTGTAAAGTAAAATCCTAATACTTATCACTGTCCTCTCGCCGCCGTCCCGCCGCTGCAGACACCGCGATCCTCCATCTTCATTCAGCGTCTTCCGGCTTCCTGTGGTCGCAGGCAATGACGTCATTGTCAGCGCCGACCACATGAAGCCGGAAGACGCTGAATGAAGATGGAGGATCGCGGTGTCTGCAGCGGCGGGACGGAAGCGAGAGGACAGTGATAAGTATAAGGCTTTTACTTTACAGGTTTGCCGAGCAAGGGGGGGGGGCCCTGGATCTTGATGGGGGTGGGCCTGTATACCCCTGGGGCTGGTGCTGTATATACCCCTGGGGCTGCTGCTGTATATACCCCTGGGGCTGCTGCTGTATATACCCCTGGGGCTGGTGCTGTATATACCACTGGGAAGGCTGCTGTAACACTGCTGGGGCCTGTATGTACCACTGGCGAGGCTGCTGTATACCACACTGCGGGGGCTGTATACTACCACTGGGGAGGCCTGTATACCACTGGGGGGCCTGTATACCACACTGCTGGGGGCTGTATACCTGTGCTGGGGTCCACCCTCGGCTTATACACGAGTCAATAGGTTTTCCAAGATTTTGGGGGCAAAAGTAGGGGGGTCGGCTTATACACGGGTCGGCTTATACACGAGTATATACGGTATTGGTCTGCTGTTGTTGGATATTTGCTTGCAGCAAATGCTTCAGCAGGTCCTCCATAATGCTGGTTTCTTGGCTCTTCTGTAGCACAGGAGCTTTCAGCCAGGACATAAACAAGAGTCAATTCACACAGAGCGGCTTCCCTGCAGTCACAGCCCAACAGCCACTGATGCCCGCATTCTCCACCATTTGTGAGACAGAGGGAATAGCTCAGCTGGGATCTTTTCTATTTTGGTGCAAGCGAGTGGCTGTGGGCCCACAGTAGACAATGGCAGACTGGCAGGCTTCACACAGCAGAGTTTATTGTGCACACTTTTCACTTAGTGTTACACCAGCAAAAACATCAAAACAAACGTCTAAGAGTGCTTTCACACTAGCGTTTATTTGAAATCGCGGCAGATGCGGTGAAAAAAATGCATCTGCCGCGATTACCGCATACCGGCTGCACTTGCGGCACGGTTGCGGCAAGCCCCATACAATGTATAGGCGGACTTGCGGCAGGTGCGGCAAGTGCGGTTTTGGCACTTGCGGCAGGTGCGGCCGCGAAAAAACCGCGGCTGACCGCGTTTTTTTCCGCGGCCGCAACTGCCGCAAGTGCCAAAACCGCACTTGCCGCACCTGCCGCAAGCCCGCCTATACATTGTATGGGACTTGCTGCAACCGTGCCGCAACCGTGCCGCAATTGCAGCCGGTATGCGGTAATCGCGGCAGATGCGTTTTTTTCACCGCATCTGCCGCGATTTCAAATAAACGCTAGTGTGAAAGCACCCTAAGGCCATCTGGCCACTAACTACACAGTACAATCCTGTCTACAAAACAAACCTAAATAACAACAAAAGCTCACGTTTCCTTGTGTTCTCAGCTCCTTAGTCCAGCAAGACCAGCAGACACTGAATGCTTCTAGCCCCTTGATTATCAGCTGGTCCTGTCAGGAATCAAAACCTGGACTGACTGTCTGGAGAGGAGCAAGTAGATTTCTCTTTCCCTGAAACAGACAGACTTTATTAACTCCCTGTCTGCTGGGACAAATCTGTCTGACTTCCCCAGCTTTTCCTGGACTGTTTTTTCCCAGGCTGACTGCACCACCATCAATACAGGGAGGTATATGAAATGAACCGAGGGGAAATATACCTGTCGTCCAGTACCTCTCTCCTCG